>CM060952.1:200386229-200986229 GCA_030765055.1 Mantis religiosa | reverse complement strand
TCTTTCAGGATAAGGCAAAACCTCCAACGTTAAGTCATATCGGACGAACAATGAACTGATGTTCCAATGAGTACGGGGTATATAGAGCTCAGAGTTACCAGGCATTCATCTTTCAAGATAAGGGAAAATCTCCAATGTTAAGTCATATCGGACGATGAATGAAGTGATGTTCAAATGAGTACAGGATACATAGAGCTTAGTTAGCAGACATTTATCTTTCAGGATAAGGGAAAACCTCCAACGTTAAGTCATATCAGACGATGAATGAAATGATGTTCAAATGAGTACAGGGTACATAGAGCTTAGTTAGCAGACATTTATCTTTCAGGATAAGGGAAAACCTCCAACGTTAAGTCATATCGTACGATGAATGAAATGATGTTCAAATGAGTACAGGGTACATAGAGCTTAGTTAGCAGACATTTATCTTTCAGAATAAGGTAAAACCTCCAACGTTAAGTCATATCGGACGATGAATGAAATGATGTTCAAATGAGTACAGGGTACATAGAGCTTAGAGTTACCACACATTCATCTTTCAGAATAAGAGAAAAGCTCCAACGTTAAGTCATATCGGACGATGAATGAAATGATGTTCAAATGAGTACAGGGTACATAGAGCTTAGAATTACCATTCATATTTCACGATAAGGGAAAACCTCCAACGTTAAGTCATATCGGACGATGAATGAAATGATGTTCAAATGAGTACAGGGTACATAGAGCTTAGAATTACCATCCATATTTCACGATAAGGGAAAACCTCCAACGTTAAGTCATATCGGACGATGAATGAAATGATGTTCAAATGAGTACAGGGTACATAGAGCTTAGAATTACCATTCATATTTCACGATAAGGGAAAACCTCCAACGTTAAGTCATATCGGACCATGAATGAAATGATGTTCAAATGAGTACAGGGTACATAGAGCTTAGAGTTGTCATTAATATTTTAGAATAACGGAAAACCTCCAACGTTAAGTCATATCGGACGATGAATGAAATGATGTTCAAATCAGTACAGGGTACATAGAGCTTAGAGCTACCACATATTCATGTTTCAGCATATGGGAAATCCTCCAACGTTAAGTCACATCGGACGATGAATGAAATGATGTTCAAATGAGTACAGGGTACATAGAGCTTAGAGTAACCAGACATTTATCTTTCAGGATAAGGGAAAACCTCCAACGTTAAGTCATATCGGACGATGAATGAAATGATGTTCAAATGAGTACAGGGTACATAGAGTTTAGAGTTACCAGACATTCATCTTTCAGGATAAGGGAAAACCTCCAACGTTAAGTCATATCGGACGAAGAATGAAATGATGTTCAAATGAGTGCAGGGTACGTAGAGCTTAGGGTTGTTATTCATCTTTTAGAATAACAGAAAACCTCCAACGATAAGTCATATCGGACGATGAATGAAATGATATTCAAATGAGTACAGGGTACATAGAGCTTAGAGTTGTCATTAATCTCTTAGAATAACGAAATCTGTAATTGGGCTGCGGCTAACAAAATGGCAATTAATGCCAAGAAAAGTAAGTCCATTGTTTTTAGTAGAACTAAGGGCAAAATTATTGTTAACTATCACATGGGAGGGGTGCAAATTCCACAGGTGGACAGCTGCAAATACTTGGGAGTGTACCTGGCAAGTAATGCTGGATAGGACGAACAAGTAAATTCCACATCTAGGAATGCCTGGAAGGCATTACATTTCGTAATGAGAATATTGAAAAAGGGGAGCGCTAGGTCCAGGGAAATTGCCTACGTGCGGCCGGTTATGGAATATGGAGTAGCATGCTGGGACCCGTATAGAGCTAACCAAATGGATCCATTAGAAAAAATACAGAAGAGGGCAATAAAATTCATAAAAAGAGGCAAGTATTTTGGGCCTATAAAAGGAGATGAGACTAAATGGGAGGAATTAAGAATTAGGCGTAAAAAACATAGGTTGGTAGCATTATTCAAAGCTAATGCTGGTGTAAAGGCTTGGGTGGACGTTAGTGTAAGGTTAGATAATCCGGATTATTATGGACAAAACGATCATAGGTATAAAATTAAGGGTAGAAGATACAGAACTGACGTAGGAAAATTTTCTTTTGTTAATAGAACCATTGAAGAATGGAATGAATTGCCTGTAGCAGTCTTTCAGGGCTGTCCCCTGTAGCTGAAGAAATTTAGAAAAAATCTAGATGGTTTATAGTTTAACTTTTGAATTATAATGGTATATAATATGTAAATAGAGAAGTAATTAGATATGCTTTAAGTGACTAAAGTAAAATAATATCATGTTTGTATTGTTTACTGTGTTATTGTTGTAAATTTAGTATTGTAATTTGATCTGTATTCTTAACTCTGCCACCGGGTAGTACCCAATTGCAGTCAATAAATACATACATACATACATACATACATACATACATACATACATACATACATACATACATACATACATACATACATACATACATACATACATACATACATACATACATACATACATACATACATACATACATACATACATACATACATACATACATACATACATACATACATACATACATACATACATACATACATACATACATACATACATACATACATACATACATACATACATACATACATACATACATACATACATACATACATACATACATACATACATACATACATACATACATACATACATACATACATACATACATACATACATACATACATACATACATACATACATACATACATACATACATACATACATACATACATACATACATACATACATACATACATACATACATACATACATACATACATACATACATACATACATACATACATACATACATACATACATACATACATACATACATACATACATACATACATACATACATACATACATACATACATACATACATACATACATACATACATACATACATACATACATACATACATACATACATACATACATACATACATACATACATACATACATACATACATACATACATACATACATACATACATACATACATACATACATACATACATACATACATACATACATACATACAAAACCTCCAACGTTAACTCATATCGTACGATGAATGAAACGATGCTCAAATGAGTATAGGATACATAGGGCTTAGAGTTGTCATCCATCTTGCAGGATAAAGGAAAATGCCGGAAATAACCTTATACAGATAACACACTCTCAGCGACATTCTAACTCGGGACCTGTTGAATGTGAGGCTACAACTCTTTCCCTGATTAGCGTAGTGGGGGGGAGGGAGTCTTTGGCACTTCGTTGTCTAGGAAAGGAGGATTGAGGTGAGAGGAGAGAAAGGGCAGCTGATCTAAGAGCCGTGACAGAGCAAAGAGCAAATTTCCTAGCAATTCCAGATGAAGCTCTTCGTAGCTATGGTCGTTAGTACATCCGTCTCCCTGCAGGCTCGCAAAAAGGCTTCCCGTGGAGGGGAAAATATGCAGAGAGACATTTTGGGGTCTGATTACCAAAGAACATCCTTTTCCCCTAACATGCAGTGCCTAGACACCTGTCAATATGGGAAAACCGTGAAGAAACCAAGTACATGAAGAGGGAAATGAAATGAGAATGATGTGAAATGCAGGAGAGAGAGGTTCAAAGAATGAAAACAGCCTTCCCAGTGACCCGGGGATATCGCCGAAAATCCTATCCGTGTTCAACCACAGTCCTTGTTTCTTCCTGCTCTAGAGGATCGTTTCAGATTTTCGAGTAGGTTGTATTTCCAAAACCATCCCCTTGTACTCGACTAGTTGAATAGACAGTTGAAGTGAGATCAATGAACAAGTACAGTGCAGAACGTTGTGTACAGTTCAGTTGTAATTCGGTGGATTCTGTGTGTGCGCGCGCAATTTTTGCGTTACGTTAACCCTAAATCACCAATAACAGTTCAGCAGCAACTCGTGTATCTATTGGTGACATTGTGGTCATTGATATCAGAAATGAAATGTGAAATGTGTGTGTGTTTAACGCCCGCTTTTACTAAGAGAGCTGTCAATAAAGAATGATCACAATTTTTCTTGACAACATATCTTTACTCGTCCTCATACTTTTGATGCTCCTTCTCAAAATAGTCTCCCCTGAATGCGATGCATTTGTCCCAGCGTTTCTGCCAATATTCAAAGACATGCTGGAAACCATTTTTTGAGAGATCCTTTAAAATCTCCCCCGCAGCCTTCACCACTGCTTCTGATGATGGATAATGCCTCCCACGAAGGCGTTTCTTCAAGTTAGGGAATAGAAGAAAGTCACATGGGGCTAAATCCGGACTATAGGGAGGGTGAGGGATGCACTTCACGTTGATTTTGCAACATATTCAGCAACAACATTGGCAATATGCGGCCATCTTGGAACCCATCGAGCACAAACATGTCTCATGTGTAATGCTTCTGTCACCAACGTGAGGGTGGCACCCAATGAAATGATCAGTATTTCAGAAAGTGATCTTAATGTAATTCGTCGCTGCTCTGTCACAATGGCAGCAGCTGTGTTGATGTTTTCTTTCGTAAGAGTAGTAACTGGAGCACCGAGTCCAATTTCCTTTGAAATTGATTGTCTCCCCTCTTTAAACACTTTAAACCACCTTCGAGCTGTGTTGTAGGGAAGAACAGACTCTGCATAGGCCTCCTGTAACATTGTATAGGCCTCAACTGAAGATTTGTTGAGACGAAAGCAGAATTTTAAAGCTGCATATTGTTCCTCGCGTTTTACCTCCACTGCAGCGGTAGGTGATACTGAACATGTCTGAGCTTGCCTGGTTCTCACATGCGGGAACCAGGAGTACCAACAATGAAACTACTACGGCGTGTTTGTTTCACATTAAGCTAACAGAATATAATAAGATTGAATTTTAGTGCGAAAAATTATAACTGTGAAAAATTATAATCATTCTTTATTGAACAGCCTTAGTACATACGGTAGCGCAGGCGGTGACAGTGATGATACATGAGATGAAGATGGAGTTTGGTGGAATTAGATGGCGCGGGAAACCGGAGATCCCGGAGAAAACCAGCCCCAGTGCCTTGTTCACCACAAATCTCAGTTTGTGGTCGCCTGGGATCGAACCCGGGCCGACTTGGAGAGAGCCATTCAGCCTTGATATCAGAAAGCGGAGGACAATTGCTACAGGCTATCGGGTGATGATATAAAATGGAGTATACCCATATATTTCGGCTTGGAACTATGACAACGGTAATTAAATCAGTAAATCCGTTTAACTGCTTTGAACGTACCTTATTTGTAAAGCCACTGAGTCAGAACTTCACGACCCCGTTCCAGATAATAGCGAGGATGACAGCTCTATTGCAAATTGCTGAAGATGGAAGAGATATCGTCGTTATGGCCTTGAGGAGCGCGTGCTGGAAAGGTCGGACTGTGAGATCATCGCACGACGTTCAGCAAAAGAAATGGAGCGCCGGAAAACACTGAAGGTTGTCCGTCTAATTCCTGCTCGCAGCCTTACAGAAATGGACAGAAGTTTCCATTAACACTGGGCAACAATGAAAATGTTTTGGGCTTCAATATAATGAATTTACATGTAATTCCATCTGCTGAATTAAAAAAAATCACCATAAAATGATAGATTAGCTCTTGTTTTGAAGATAACGTGTCATTTCATTGTTTAGAGTGAATATTTTAAATTTGGGGGATTTTTTTGGGAGTTGGCACACCTGTAGAATAACATCACAGAGGAATTTTGGAAATTAAGTGATGCAAAAGTTAAGGAAGGCATTTTTGTTGGACCACAAATAAGAGAACTTTTAAAGGATCCTGCATTTGACTAAATTTTGGTGGGGAAAGTAAAGGAAGCTTGGGAAGCCTTCAAGGGTGTTGTTCATGGATTTTTAGGCAACAAAATAGATGACAACTGCAAGCATTTGGTGACAGTGCTCCTGCAAAGATACCGTAACCTTTGATGCAACATGTCCCTTAAGATCCATTTTCTCCACTCCCACCTAGACTTTTTCCCTCCTAGTTGTGGAGCTGTTAGTGATGAACATGGGGAGAGATTCCATCAGGACATTTCTGTTATGTAACAAAGATATGAGGGCCGTTGGAATGAAGTAATGCTTGCGGATTACTGTTGGTCTTTGTATAGGGATTCTGCGGAACTCCATCACAAGAGGCAAGCTAAAAGACGACGAAGTCAATAGGCCACCACATGATTCTCTTCAGACACGACTATCTGCCAAGTATTTTTCCAGCAATTTAAGCACGTAATTACCTGTTAAAGAAAATCAAATGCACTTCCATTGTTGTTAGCATGTATGTAATTCAAATGTATCCTTTTCTCTCAATCCGTTAATATGTAATACTTCCACCTTGTGTATATCATAGAAACTAGAGCTAATAAAAATTTCATTGTCATATTTGTTTTACTCAACCCAAAATTAGTAGGAACTGCGTCATGAAGTGCTCGAAACATTCTTTTTTTTTCTCCCCAGTGTAATTGGCACTTAATACCTAAAAGGAAGTTAATCTTATACCAATCTAAGGCCAAACCTGTTCATTTGTTTACAAAGAGTGTTCTTAGATTTTTATTCACGACACCCTACTTAAACACAAGAGTACATGTTTACATTTCAAAATGATTTGATTTCCATGAGATTCTTTTTCCGTTTGGTCCTGTCACTAAGCAGCGTTCTAGGAAATTGTATACGTCATACATAAATCCACCACACCAAATCAACATAAATTATTTAACTACTACCACCACCACAAATAAAACATGCCTTCGTTCTTTTTTTTTATCACTACCACCAAACATTTAACATCTGTAACAATCGACTTACTGCGACTACCACACACAATATTATACGATCACTCATCACTAAGGGGCGAATTCCTATGACATGTCATTTATTGGTCTTAAAAGTCACTTCTCACTTTTTCAGATCTTTGGACATATTTATGCTTATTTCCCTTATAAGATCATATTTTGGGCATTATAGTGTGTCATCAGCCGATTAGAAATAAAATAAACCAGCATTATGTCTCATATAAATCACCAATAGCGCTGTTCACTTGTTTTTCGAAGGTTACTTTAGCAAGTAGCAAATGTCTCTACGAGGTGCGTTCAAATTATAATATCTAGTTTTCAGGACTGAGACCAGATAGGGAAGTCTGGTCTTTTTTATTAAAAAACACACGTGCACTCTTTGTGAATACGTGACAGAGATGTCATCACTGTACAGTGCATAGAAGTCTAGTGGCAGCGACGAGAGTAAGGAGTGTTTTAATACTTAAAATGGCAACGTTTTCATTGCAAGAACAGCGTGTAATCATTCGTTTTCTCCATTTTCGTGGTGCGACACCTATTGAAATTCATCGCCAATTGAGTGAGACATGTGGTGATGGTACCATGGATGTGTCTAATGTGCGTCCCTGGGTGCGACGGTTCAGTGAAGGCAGAACATCGTGTGACAACAAACGAAGACAGTTGCAGACATCACCTCCAAAATTAGCTTTTCCATGGGATCTGTGCACACAATCCTACATGAAGATCTGAGAATGTTCAATCGGCGATCTTCCAAAAGAACGTACTCCACTCGTTGGATCATGTCGTCAGAGCGGCTGGTGCGAGGCCGTGACTCTTGGTTTGCTTGCACTTAGATATAAAGACTAAATAATAAACAGCAATATTATTTGCTTGTTGTCTCTGTAAATTAGATAAGATATTTGATGAAAAATATAATATAGATCTTCACTTCAATCTCAAATAAATGCTATTAACAAACGATGTGTGTGGAATAAACTTAAAACGATTCTTATATAGGCCAAGTATCTAACAAGGATACCTCAATCACCCCTGCAGATACTATCACTTACACCATCTAGAATTGTCATAACTTAGTTTTGGAAAAATGTATACAATTGTTATCAAAGTGTCATATATTTAATATATTTCCATGACAAACAGAAGGTATAACTTCAATTTTCTGAACTAGCCTTTATTCTAAATGACTTTTGCAGAAATGGTAAAACAATTTACACATGAAGGACTCTTTAAAATTCTAAGCTCCATTCTTGTGTTTCATTTAAGGCAGAAAATAATTAATGATATGTAAACTAACGGGCAAAACTACGATAAATTAAATCAAAACGTCCATATGACTCTTAAAGAGAAAACTAAGATAGAAATACTTTTATTTGTGTACAGTCGTCTCTCTTACCACTGATACAGGACTGTAGTCTGAATAAAACTGAGTAGATAGAAGTAGAAGACTCGGATGAGAATATATGCGAGTCTAATAATTAATCGACTGCTATAATATATTATATACGAGATGTCTATTTAGTTATACTGATTACACACTGCGAGACACTTTATAAACAATTAATTCGCCAACGAGATTGCACCTTTATACCACCCTCGTCCTGCTGTCCACAGATGGCAGTACCAGTAATATTCTAACGCGTAGAATTTTCATTATAATTACTAAGATAGATTTATCACAAATTGTATATGTGTTCTTTAAATGTTTCTTAGATTTGGTTTCTCTGTATTAGACGAAGATAAGCAAATATTTTAATATATGCTGAAACAATTCTGACCCAACAAATAATGACATACGGGAAAGGAAGTCTTGTAAGGTGAACATATAATTGAAATTTCTCTAACAGTTTTGCATGATTTCCTGACAATCCCATAGCCATCTTAAGTAATATTCTATTACAACAGTTTTACATTCATAACGATAAATAAATTTTGGAGATCTTGCTTTTTCCTCCAAAAGAGTGCGTACGTAAAGATTTATTCCCTCATATATAAATTTTGTTTTACTCTCCAATACGCAAGTGCAGATGTATGTGACCAATTGTTTTAAATTCTTATCGTTTCATTGCAATAAATCGTAACCGGTAGAGGTATTAGAACAAGCTAATTCATCTCTTTTACGTACAAACACTTATTCCTGTAAAAATGCGTTACACGCTGTTCTTTCGGTATTTTATATGAAAATATAATGGGCGAAGACACAGCGCACTCAAAATAAAATTGTAGACACAAACACACACACACACACACACACACACGCGCGCGCGCGTTTACTTTATGGCATTGGCCATTTTTGAGATATATGTAATTACTATGGAAAAGTAGAGACAGACTGAAAAGTTCAATGCCATAGCCGGGATCTGAACCACGGATCTTCTGGTCTCCGTCCAGCCGCTCTAAACCATTTAGCTACTATGGCCAACGTGCCGACATGACATTAAATCCTCCAACTGACTTGTGTTAATGTAAATTTATATTGAGGAATTAATCCTTAAAGAATTAATCCTTTTAAATACATTACTGCGGTATATGGGTGATTTTTGATTAATTAGAGCCAACTGAAAAATTCTAGAGCCAACTGAAAAATTCAATGCCATGGCCGGGATTTGAACCACGGATCTACTGGTTTCCGTCCAGTCGCTCTGACCCTTGAGCTACCATGGTCAACGTGCCTACCTGACATTAAATTCTCCAATTGACTCATTATATTTCCCGGTGGACCACTTAAGGTTCTCATATTTGAGACAACTACTTGTGGCGACTTACTATTGTAAGTACTTAATTACCAGGATTTTTATCGTAGATTATTTTTAATGTAAATTTATATTGAGGAATTAATCCTTAAAGAATTAATCCGGTAAACCACTTAGGGGTTCTCATAAACACATGAGACAACTACCTTAATGACGACTTACTATGCTGTAAGTACTTTAAGGCCCGGGCTTTATAGTAAACCACTAGGAGTTCTCATAAACACATGAGACAACTACCTTAATGACGACTTACTATGCTGTAAGTACTTTAAGACCCGGGCTTTATAGTTAACCACTAGGAGTTCTCATAAACACATGAGACAACTGCCTTAATGACAACCTACTATGCTGTAAATAGCTTAAGTCCCGGGCTTTATAGCTATAGTTTGGCCGTTCTATCTCCGGCTCTGACATTTCTCGAGAGGGGGAAGCAGGCTGTTGCCAGTTCTTTAGCGGGAATTTCAAGCAAAGGAACACTGCGTATTTTAAATGTTTCATGTATTTGCATATTTCACGAACCAGTAGCCATATTAATATAATAGCGATAATAATAGGACTTACGAACACTAAACATCGGAATTCACGCACGAAAAATATACCAGAAAGTTCACCAGCGCAAGCCGCTAAAAGGCCACGTGGCACAACAAATTTAAGCTGGCAACACGGTGTTGGGTTCGGGAGCCACGCCTACCAGCGACAATGCTGATTGGCGCTAGCAGACAGTTTTAACTTCCTGACAACGACACCGGATGTAGAGACTCCCAGTACCACCAACAGATGCTGTCAGTGTGTGTGAAAGATGTGAACGAAATATTCGAACAGAGTGGTGTTGTAATACATATCTTGCATTATGATGAAATTGTGAATTGTATTTCAGTGTTTTAAAGCTAATATATTCCTATTATCTAATTATCTAATGATATTTTTGAGGATATGTTTTCAATTGCTCACTACTGTATGTTGGTACTATTAACCTTCCCCCTCCACCTCTAGCAGTCGCAAAACATCAGAGCCGGAGATACAACGGCCGGACAGTAGGTACAATTAATTTCCATGTAATTACTAGTTTTTATTTTTATATTTTTCTCTACTGTTCTCATTTTCTTCAAGTCGCTATTTAATGATTTCTCGTGACGTCATGGAAGCAGTATGGATTTTCAAAGTGTGCATATAGCAACTCAGTTTTAACTATTTCACAATCGCTGCAATTACCTGGATACAACTTGTACCACTTCACAATGAAGCTATACACTAAACAACAGTGGAAAGTCTTATGAATGAAGTATATAAGATTTGTACTCGTAGAATCCATTCTATCAAGTGCAGTATGATCAATAAATCAATAGTAGTAGGAGATGAGAAAAAAGAGGCAGAATATTTGGTTGACTGAAAGTGCAAACGTAGCAAGTCGATACAAAGGAAGAGAGGCCAGCGACCGGAGAACCGGAACGTGCTTCCACGCGAGCATAAAGATCTAGTAATCGTTTTTGTTTATTACGTCTATGAAAATGAGAAACATCTGTAAATTAACAACATAATCTACGCTATGGCAAATTACAGCGTCGCTCACAACCAATATGCTATATGTTTACTTGCAGATTATTGTCAGATATTTTCCTTCCATACTTGTTTTAAACGGTTATCAGTAGGGTTAGAAAGCTGAGGAAAAATCCCCCCCCACCCCATAGTGTCTCAAGATGAGTTATTAATGGATCACTACTGGACAGAAAGCAGCAGGATTTTATTTGTCCTTTATTACCTTTTCAGCTACTTTTGGACTTAAATGTCATTTCTAGAGCCTGTCCCTTTTTTTTTTTTTTTTTTTTTTTTTTTACCTTTTTAGCTTCTATTTGACTTGAAGGTCCTTTTTTAAAATTTATATTTGTCCTCTTTTAGCTTTTAAACTACTTTTTGATTTAAAGCTACTTTTTCGGAATTTTTATTGTTTTTTTTTTAATTTTTAGCTACTTTTTGATTTGAAGGTCCTTTTTTAGAATTTTTATTTGTCCTATTTTTTAACCGTTTTAGCTACTTTTTGACTTGAATGTCCCTTTATAGTGTTTTATTTGTCTTTTTAACCTTTTAGCTACTTTATTATTTAAAGGTCCTTTTATAATATTTTTGTCTGTCTCTTTTTTTACCTTTTAACTACTTTTTTATTTGTAGCTCCCTTTGTATAATTTTTATTTGTCCTTCTTTTACCTGCTTAATTACTTTCTGACTTAAAATTCCCTTTTTAGAATTCTATTTGTCCTTTTTTACCGTTTAGCTACTTTTTTACCTAAAGGTCTTCTTTTAAAATTTTTAGTTTGTCCTTTTTTACCTTTTTAGCTGCTTTTTGACTTGAAGATCCTTTTTTAGAATTTTTATTTGTTTGTTTTTTTTAACTATTTAGCTAATTTTTTACATAAGGGTCCGTTTTTAGAATTTTTATTTGTCCTTTTTATCTTTTCAGATTTTTTTTTTTTTTTACTTAAAAGTCCTTTTTTAGAATTTTTATTTGTCCCTTTTATCTTTTTAGATACTTTTTTTACTTAAAAGTCCTTTTTTTAGAATTTTTATTTGGCCCTTTTGCCTGTTTAGCTAATTGTTTCATTTTCTTTTTAAAGCATTAACTTTTTTTGCCACTTTAACTTCTTTTAACCATACTTTTCCTGTTCAACAGGGCCTAGCGCGAATTGTTATTTCTTTTAACTAATGCGTACTCTGAGACTGGCTACAGAAGGTATAACAGGCGAGAGGGAGAAGACCCTTTCTATTGCATTAGCACCAGCACAGAACCTACATCACGTTATATTTCTTCATAAGATTTCACTCGTCTCTATGGCATCCGTTGAAGTGGAGAGAAGTTTTTCAATGTTTTCGCAACGTTCTGTCAGAAATAGGCGATCCTTGACATCTAAGAATTTAGAGATGACTGCAACGCCAACTGGGGTAAGCTTTCTGAAGTTGAATTTTTGTAACCCGAGGGTGATTAAGCCAACTATGACTTAATTATATCTATTTTAATTTATTCCCCCAGAATGTCAATTGATGGTTGCTGAATCAGAACAAGCATTTCTCGCTCTATGTGTTGCATATCACCTGAATGTTTTACTTAATTAAATATCTAATTAAAATTAATTGATTAAATTGTAGGTACCACATCTTTACGTCCTTTTTTTCCAACATTAACATGCTTTTTGTGATATTTTCGGGCCTCTTTAAAGGTCCTTTTTATACAATTTATTGCTCCTAAACTTCCTATTCCTAGTTATCAGATGTCAGCTTTATTTATCCTTAAGTTTTAATTGTCTGATTAGTTTTAATGAGCTGCAAACTGTTAACATCGTCACAGTCCTTGAATTTAAATGGTCTAATTGTGCTAGTAAAATGATAATCCTAATATATTACCCATTAATTGTCAACAAAAACGCAATCGTTAAGACAATTTATGGGTCAGATGATATTCATAGGTATATACTTGTTTAAACCAATAGAACGTAAGCAATAGTTGCTGGAATGAATTAAACCGAAAGTATTTAAACAATGCAGCTGCATACTTTCTACAGTCTGATTTTTTCAAAGAACATACGTGAAGGTCATCAAGCAAGGGATGCGAAGGGTAAGAGGGGAAGGTAGTTGCTATGGTAACGTAAACAAACGTTGCCAGAATTGTTACACTGGTGAAAAACATACTCAGCACGAACCCTTGTTTATGTTTCGAGTGCTGAGAGGATAAAGAAAGCGGATCTGGATTACTTCCTGTTTGCTGCTGGCAACGTTGCAACACTCCACGTGGAGAAACAGATGACCTTGAAGTATCTTCTTTTAAAAATCAGACTGTAAGCATTAATAAAGCTAGTTTATAATAAACGGGGTTTACCAAGATGCGAGGGTCAACTGATAAGTCTCGGGCATATCCTGTATGAAACAGTAAACAGTAACCAGTATTCTGCTTTTGTTGCATGTACTGAGTTTTAGGTTAAAATGATAAAATGTTCGTGGTTTTTTTAAGTATATCATATAAATATTCTACAGACAGCAGTGAATAATTTTAGATGTTTCTCATTTTTTTTTTTTAAAAACCTCAGACCTTAACACACGTCACTGAGCAGAAAACACGCACACGCACACACACACACGCAGCTATGTAAGCTATGTTACACTATGGAAACCAAGTGTACAACGGGTTTAGGGTGATATACCAGAGGTCGCAGAAGTTTCACAGTTTCATGACAATACAGATTCTATCTGCCCTTCACAAAGCTGCGATAGGGGTAGGCGCAGTAACTGGTTTGAGTTCGTCATACCACCATACATAATGGATATGTACGAGGGCTGTTCAATAAAGAATGATTTCCACCTTTTTGACATCATATTTTACTCATCCTCATAATTTTGATGGTCCTTCTCAAAATAGTCTCCCCTGAATGTGATGCACTTGTCGCAGCGTTTCTGCAAGTCTTCAAAGACATGCTGGAAACCATTTTTGAGATATCCTTCAAAATCGCATCCGCAGCCTTCACCACTGCTTCCGATGATGGACAATGCCTCCCACGAAGGCGTTTCTTCAAGTTAGGGAATATCAAAAAGTCTCATTGGGCTAAATCCGAAATATAGGGAGGGTAAGGGATGCACTTCACGTTGATTTTTGCAAGATAATCAGCAACAACATTGGCAATATGCGGCCGCGCATTATCGTGGTGCAGTATCTATCCTGCTTCACGGAAATGTGGTCTTTTGAGCCTGATATGGACTTGCAATATTTTCAGGACATCCCTGTAGTATTGTCCAGTTACTGATGTGTGTGCAGATACAACATGCTGATAATCCATTCCATGAATATCAAAGAATGAGATGACCTTAACCTTCCCAGCAGAAGGAAACACTTTTGCTTTTCTGGGGGGGTTGGTGATGAAGGAGTATTCCACACTGAGCTTTGCTGTTTGCTCTCAGGATAAAAATGATGTAGCCAAGTTTCATTAGCAGTGATTACGTTTGAATTAAACTCCGGATCTTCCTCTAACATCAACTTTAACTGCATGTTACCTCCATTGCAGCAGTGAATAATTTTAGATGTTTCTCAATTTTTTTTAAAAAAACCTCAGACCTTAACACACGTCACTGAGCAGAAAACACGCACACGCACACACACACGCAGCTATGTAAGCTATGTTACACTATGGAAACCAAGTGTACAACGGGTTTAGGGTGATATACCAGAGGTCGCAGAAGTTTCACAGTTTCATGATTCTATCTGCCCCTCACAAAGCTGCGATAGGGGTAGGTGCAGTAACTGGCTTGAGTTCGTCATACCACCATACATAATGGATATGTACGAGGGCTGTTCATTAAGAATGATTTCAACCTTTCTGACAACGTACCTTTACTCATCCTCATAATTTTGATGGCCCTTCTCAAAATAGTCTCCCCTGAATGCGATGAACTTGTCCTAGCGTTTCTGTCAGTCTTCAAAGACATGCTGGAAACCATTTTTGAGCAATCATTCAAAATCACCTCCGCAGCCTTCACCACTGCTTCTGATGATGGATAATGCCTCCCACGAAGGCGTTTCTTCAAGTTAGGGAATAGAAAAAGGTCACATTAGGCTAAATCCGGACTATAGGGAGGGTGAGGGATGCACTTCACGTTGATTTTGCAAGTTATTCAGCAACAACATTGGCAATATGCGGCCGCGCATTATCGTGGTGCAGCATCTATCCTGCTTCACGGAAATGTCTTTTGAGCCTGATATGGACCTGCAATATTTTCAGGACATCCCTGTAGTATTGCCCAGTTACTGATGTGTGTGCAGGTACAACATGCTGATATACCATTCCATGAATATCAAATAATGAGATGACCATAACTTTCCCAGCAGAAGTAACCACTTTTGCTTTTTTGGGAGTTGGTGATGAAGGAGTATTCCACACTGAGCTTTGCTGTTTGCTCTCAGGATAAAACTGATGTAGTCAAGTTTCATTAGCAGTGATTACGTTTGAATTAAACTCCGGATCTTCCTCTAACATCAACTTTAACTGCATGTTACCCCCATTGCAGCGGTAGGCGATACTGAACGTCTGAACTTGTCCGGTTCTTACAGGCGGGAACCAGGAGTAACAACAATGAAACTACTACGGCGTGTTTGTTTCACATTAAGCTAACAGAATATAATAAGATTGAATTTTAGTGTGACAAATTATGACCGTAAAAAATTATGATCATTCTTTATTGAACAGCTCTAGTACGTATAAGAAAGAAATAATGAAGAGCGAAGAATTGAAAACTTTTTAGCATGTTGTATTTTATCCGTATGCATTTGTTTTATTTCATTTTATTTCACTATGACATGGTGACTACACATAGAATTTAGAACTGTGTTATAAGTAGCTACCGTTAATTGTACATGAACACTCAAATTAGGTAAATGTTGGAAAATAAGTAAAAACTCAACAGGTGCATGTACAGGAAGACCCTTAATTATGTATCTAATGTTTGACTGACTAGTATTTGTAAAACTGGACAAAAGGTTTTGTTACTGTTGCACGTTGTAACCTGAGTAGGAAAGTGTAGTGTATGTTATATAGGATGACGGAACGAGTGTGTTGTATACACACGCTGCTGGGAGGGGAGGTGGCAGTGGGTTTGGGAGTAATGATCCCTGTGTTAATAATTGCAAGAATAAATAATAAATTTTACCCCAGTGGGGTAAATGCATGCGGAGGGAGGGGATAATCCCCAGAGTATGCATGCTCGGGTTTGAATCAAGGACCTGAAATTAAAGCTATATTATCCTTGTTTGATAAATGATCTTCATGATGATCTGGATTAGGCTCTTGGAGTTTGTAGAAAAATAGCTGGGAATGATGAATGACGATCCAGGATTCGAAGAACACATCTTTTGGGCAGAAAAGGGCAAATTTTATGATTTCAGGGACTGTTAACTGACCCAACTGGTTGTACTGCTGGGGCAGAAAGCCCCTATGTAAACATTAATATTAATATGCATGACGTAAGTTCAGATGCCATGGTTCATCTTATTATGGAATGATTTAATTCGATGATATTGTCACCCAATTATCGGAAAGCCCGACCAACGACAGCTGAGAAGGGACCAAAGGCATCCGAGCCACACCCACCCATTAATCTCAGTCACTAACTGAGGGGATGATTAGGGAAGTGTCACTTGTCGCTGGCCGCCTCTTCCCCCTACCCCTGCCGTCTGGAACCTTCACGGTGATTCACTGAAACTAGAGGCTTCTAGAAAACGGCGATATTCCTATAAAAAGGGCTGCAGTGAGTGAATTGAGTCAGTTCTTTGGCGAGCAGCGAAGCAGCGCCGTGCTAGTGTACGGACGAGAAGACTGTGTACGTGCAACGGAAGAGAGTGCGTAACTGTGAGCGTGCAGTGGAACTGTAACGGACGAACTGGTGGATCGTAATTGTGTGCATTACGTAATTCTGTGTAATTGGCAAGTGTTCAACTGTAAGTCGGTGGAAATAAAGAACATTTTTGAGTGGTGCAATTGGACTTTTCATTTCACGAACACACAAAGTCACAATATCGTTACTGGAGAAGGTTGCCTTAAATTGCTCACCAACACTTACTGTCTGCACGATGGAGCACCACCACAGTTTGGCATGATGATGCGTTTTGTGAGAATTAAACTTGGGGAGAATTAAACTTGGACGCGGATTTCTGTAGGGTATCTCCGCATGGATTCAGGGTGTGGGTGCGTAGTGCTGACAGAAATACCTCGACTATTTAAACATATCAGTTTATTGTGTTCCTTAATCTCGCCACCTGCGATGTTGCTACTCGTGTAGAAGTGTGATAAATGCTGCTATGTCCCGTGTCTGTAGTGTGATGTATCGTAACTTATTTCTCCCACGCGAATAAATTTAAGTGTTCGAAGATACACTAATGTCTCGCGCGCCAATCAATTTATTGTCCGAAATAGGAAGTTTAGGTCGTCGTACTTTGCAATAATTTCTATTTTTGGTAGGTAAGTTTCCTCCGTCGTCTTATTTCACGAATTCTAAGCGTTACAGCTACATTCATCACTTCATTGTCGTCCACGTTGCAAAGCTAGTCCGCCTCCCCCCCCCCCCCCTTGTTCCATTTATCCCCGCCTTTAACTGCTATGGTCATATCGGCGGCCGTTCTCCTTTGGAACATACTGAAGGTGTTAACTCGTTATCTTTGGGTTTTAATCATTACATCACGCACACATTCACACTCTCATTCATTCTTCCAGACTCTGGAAAAGATGGGGAATTATCTTGGTAGGAGAAAAATCCCCATCCCCACCGCCGGGAATCGAACCCGGGACCCCTAGCACGGTGGGCAGGTGCTCTACAGTCCGCCTTTAATCAATCCCTTGGAGGCGGACCAAAATTTGAGCTGGACCAACGTGTTTGGTCTCCGGACTATCGCTAACCCCGGCTTATGAATAAGAAAATCGATAGTCTACCGTTAGCTCGCTGCCTTTTTTACTACGGACTAGTTTGTAGTTCAGTACAAATACATAGACTATTATAGCACATACAGTATATGTGTTTTTAGGTGAAAGTATGGCGATAAAACATTTCGGTGATGTACATGTTTTTATCGTTTTTCTGACATTCTCTGGATAACCCGTATTTTCGTTAACTCGATCCGGGCCTCATCTGATGCCAGTAAACGAGGTTCCACTGTACTTATAAATATAACGCTTTCGAAAATGTATATATTTCATAGTAAATTAAGCATTATTGAAGGTTTTTTTTTTTCATTTACATAACTTGTAAATACTGAAATTAAAGGAATAAATTGTGCGAAGGAATTTGTGCGTCATCTGCTGTTAGATCGGCATGTATCTACTTTTTAGGTACAGTTGCTATTTTACTTTCTTTCTTTCTTTTCTTTTCTTCTTTGCAGACGATTGTATCATTTATAGTAAAATTCGGAATACAGTGCATGAAACCGCTCTTCAGGATGATTTAAATGAAATCTGTAATTGGGCTGCGGCTAACAAAATGTCAATAAATGCCAAGAAAAGTAAGTCCATTGTTTTTAGTACAACTAAGGGCAAAATTATTGTTAACTATCACATGGGGGGGGGGGGGTGCAAATTCCACAGGTGGACAGCTGCAAATACTTGGGAGTGTACCTGGCAAGTAATGCTGGATGGGACGAACAAGTAAATTCCACATCTAGGAATGCATGGAAGGCATTACATTTCGTAATGAGAATATTGAAAAAGGGGAGCGCTAGGTCCAGGGAAATTGCCTACAAGGCCTTAGTGCGGCCGGTTATGGAATATGGAGTAGCATGCTGGGACCCGTATAGAGCTAACCAACTCGATCCATTAGAAAAAATACAGAAGAGGGCAATAAAATTCATAAAAAGAGGCAAGTATTTTGCGCCTATAAAAGGAGATGAGACTAAATGGGAGGGATTAAGAATTAGGCGTAAAAAACATAGGTTGGTAGCATTATTCAAAGCTAATGCTGGTGTAAAGGCATGGATGGACGTTAGTGTAAAGTTAGATAATCCGGATTATTATGGACGAAACGATCATAGGTATAAAATTAAGGGTAGAAGATACAGAACCGACGTAGGAAAATTTTCTTTTGTTAATAGAACCATTGAAGAATGGAATGAATTGCCTGTAGCAGTCTTTCAGGGCTGTCCCCTGTCGCTGAAGAAATTTAGAAAAAATCTAGATGGTTTATAGTTTAACTTTTAAATTATGGTATATAATATGTAAATAGAGAAGTAATTAGATATGTTTTAAGTGACTAAAGTTAAAATATGTTTGTATTGTTTCTTGTGTTATTGTTGAAAATCTAGTATTTGTAATTTGATCTGTATTTTTAACTCTGCCACCGGGTAGTACCCAATTGCAGTGAATAAATACATACATAGATAACGTCAGTGTAATAAAACGCAGATGTGTACAGTACTTATATATGACATCGCTAAACAAGGATACATTTTTGTTACGAACACCGAAAGCTTGTTCTTTATGAGATAACGAAATATCCTTGCATAGCACAGAGAAGGCCGTCAGGAATGCAATATAAAGCTGACCATGGTATCATTACATCATCGTTGCCCTCGACCTCAAGTCTTGCGGCTAGATATCATGTTTTATTGCTCTGACCGCCTCTCCTTCACGTCCAGACCGAATCTGGAATGACAGGTCGCAGCTCAGGCCGCAAATCTCTACCAATATTAATACCTCTTAAAAAAGGCGTTCGTAAACAAACATGACTTTCGGCAAAGCTAGCATATACAAACATAGGCAATATTACAAATGTATATACCAGTTAAACTCCAAAACCCTATGACTAAGAAATGTCGAGGGCTGTTCAATAAAGAATAAACACCATTTTTTTTTTTTTTTTTTTTTTTTTTTGACAACGCACCTTTACTTATCCTCATAATTTTATGATCCTTCTCAAAACAGTCTCCCCTTATTACAATGCCTTTGTCCCAGCGTTTCTGCCAGTATTCAAAGACATGCTGGAAGCCATTTTTGACAGATCCTTCAAAATCACCTTCGCAGCCTTCACCAATGCTTCTGATGATGGATAATGCCTCCCACGAAAGCGTTTCTTCAAGTTACGGAATAGAAAATGGAAACATGGGGCTAAATCCGGAGTATAGGCAGGCTGAAGGATACACTTCACGTTGATTTTTGCAAGATATTCAGCAACAAGATTGGCAATATGCGGCCGTGCATTATCGTGGTGCAGCATCCAACCTGCTTCAAGGAAATGTGGTCTTTTGTGCCTGATATGTACTTGCAATATTTTCACGACATCCCTATAGTGTTGTGCAGTTACTGATGTGTATGCAGGTGCACATGCTGATAAACCATTCCATGAATATCAAAGAATGAGATGGCCATAACTTTCCCAGCAGAAGCAACCACTTTTGCTTTTTTGGGGGTTGGTGATGAAGGAGATTTCCACACTGAGCTTTGCTGTTTGCTCTGAGGATCAAAATGATGTAGCCAATTACGTGTAGCAGTGATTACGTTTGAAAGAAACTCCGGATCTTCCTCTAACATCAACTTTAACTACATACAGACCTGTATACGAATGTCCTTTTGTTCGGGAATCAACAGTCTTGGAACCCATCGCGCACAAACACGTCTCAAGTGAATTGTTTCTGTCACCAACGTGTGGGTGGCACCCAATGAAATGTTCAGTATTTCAGAAAGTTATCTTAAGGTAATTCGTCGATCCTCTCTCACAATGGCAGTAGCAGTGTTGATGTTTTCTTTCATAAGAGCAGTAACTGGAGAACCGGATCCACCTTCCTTTGAAATTGATTGTCTCCCCTCTTTAAACATTTTAAACCACCTTAGAGCTGTGCTGTAGGGAAGAACAGTCTCTCCATAGACCTCCTGTAACATTCTATAAGTCTCAACTGAAAATTTGTTGAGATGAAAGCAGAATTTCAACGCAGCATATTGTTCCTCGCGTGTTACCTCCATTGTAGCGGTAGGCGATATTGAACGTGTCTGTACTTGTCTGGTTCTCACAGGCGGGAACCAGGAGTACCAACAATGAAACTACTACGGCGTGTTTGTTTCACATTAAGCTAACAGAATAAAATACGATTGAATTTTAGTGCGAAAAATTATGACTGTAAAAAATTATGATCATTCTTTATTGAACAGCCCTCGTAGTTATGTACCTATTAGAATATTTCACAACAGAAGTGTTATTTAGACTCTCTCGGGGTAGAGAGTGATTTGCTTTAGCTATCAGGAGTTATATTATCTCAACGTTCAAAGAACATTACTTGTCTAGTGAAAGCTTGATGCGTTGGAAAGGCTGTTTAGGTTGGAAGCAATAAATCAAAACAAAGAGGGCCAAATTAGGCTAAAAGAAATTGATTTATATTAATTGTAATCGATTAATTTTAATCGACTCGATTAATCGATTATTTTTAATCTTTAATCTAAAATAAAATAATAATCGATTAATCGTTTGGGTAAATCTATTAAATCACGCAGCACTAATGTTTATGTGTCAATTCACATTCTCATTTTAGCCACACATCCTATAATAAATTATCTTACTATACTATGTCTATGTTGAAGTTGGTTTCTTATACAGTATTTTCGGGTATGAGCGTTTAAAGGAATCTTGCCCCTGTGTTTGTAATAACTTCAGGGAGATTGGGAATTGCAAGACTTACAAGTGGGAGTGCGCCAGGAATATTTATCTGTGTAGTTGTGGAGTATTTTTATTATTACGGTGTGGAGAAACGGATATCTGCTTGCACAAATGCCACACATTCCTGTGCTGCAGATATAAACGTCGACATGCATACCGAATACCTGGTTATCGGGTTGGATCCACATGTGCATAGAGAAATTGAATAATAACACTCGCTATGACGTCACACAGTGCAGCTTTTCCCTTCTAGTGAATAATAAATCGTTACCGTGTACATTTCTGAAGTATCGCAACGGCATATAAGTAATGGCTAAATAAACATGCGGGTTTCAAGGAAACTAGAAGGAATAAACGGTGTCAAATTTATTATATCGTCACTTAAAGTGTGTAAATTTACATATCGAATAATATATTGCGATCCTTATAAACTTGAACCATTTCAATAGACCATAACTTTTGAACGAATAACAGAACAAACGTGTAACTTTGGGAGAATATAATAAACAATTGAAAGATTACATTATGACGCAGCCCCTGTCACCTAGGAACACTGAGACGATATATAACTTGATATCTGAAAGACATTGACATAAAGAAACGAATAAATATAAATAAATGACGTATACCAGAATAGACATATGTCATAATGCTAGCATATACCCCAGAGACGGCCACAGCGACAAGGCCACTCTGCGAAGGTCAGTAAACTCCCTTTGCAATCCCTGTAAACAAACAACCCTACTCTATTGTCTGTTTTGCCCTTAAGGGAAAGTTGGTGCCACACAGTCGCAAACTAACCCATTGTTAAAATCTCAAGAGTGCTTCTGACAACAGGCTTTAAGATTTTGACCGCATAAATTTTTGCATGTGGACCGTTAGGAAAAGCGTCTCTGATGTAAGGTTCGAAGCTGGAAATTCTGCACACTGATCGTAAGTAGGGATAGGTACCAGCCAATGGAAAATTAATATTTGTTCATTAGATTTTGCAAACTCCAAAAAAAATACCTAGAGTGGGGGTAATTCAAATTGATGGCAGAAAATAGTTTTTTCTAGTAAGAACACGTGGGTCGGGTGATCTACGTGAGACAAACGCGTATTCAGCGCTGCCTAACAAGTACACTTCTGAGCCATGCCCTAGACAAAGAGCAGTATTTAGCAGTCGCAGAGTTAGCGCAAAGAGTAATATTTAGGGAAGACGATAAATATATCTAGTTCGACTACGCAGTACTATTGCCTCCGCTCTTCACATCACAATATTGACAGTGACGCTAAACAGCAACCACACGGACGACGGCTTTACGGTGGCGAGCAAAGGAGTCTAAGAACAACAATAAACTTCTGTTTACCAGATTCGAGGTGTCATCATTCAACCCACAACCAGTCAGGACGCACCCGCTCCCTGAAGTACAGATGAGAGTTCTCATGCGGGAGCTACAAGTCACCTCGAACCGGTTACAATCTCCCTCTCCTTAACCTCCTCACGCCACCAATCCTTAATTGAGGCGTTGAGCACAAGGGAGAGCTCGACGTGGTTCGCTACGGGCCGTACCGCCTCAATTACACTATTTACATCTAAAAGAAAATGTTGAAAGTGTCCTCCACCAGCATCTATACCTGTCTGCACTCGTCTCACCATATTCTCTCAAGTTTTACTGAGAGTATCCTCGCCAATGTTACTTATTTCCGTTCGAATGGATTCCTTGAGAACATCCATTGTTCGTGGCCTATTCTTGTACACTATTATTAGATACACCCACAAGAAAAAATCCGGTGATGTTAGGTCAGGGGATCTGGGGGCCCACAGAACTTTAAAGATTGTTCAATTACACTGGGCGACAGTGAAAATGTTTCGGGTTTAAAAATAGTGAATTTACATGTATTTCCATCTGCTGAATTAAAAAATCACCATAAAAATGATCGATTAGCTCTTGTTTTGAAGATAAAGTGACATTTCATTTTTTAGAGTTAGGATTTTAAACTTAGGGGATTTTTTTTTTTTTTTTTTTTTTTTTTTGCGAGTTGACACACCTGTCAAAATACCGTAGATGACAACTACAAGCATTTGGTGACAGTGCTCCTGCAAAAATACCGTAACCTTGGATACAACATGTCCCTTAAGATCCATTTTCTCCACTCCCACCTAGACTTTTTCCCTCCTAGTTGTGGAGCTGTTAGTGATGAACATGGGGAGACATTCCATCAGGACATTTCTGTTATGGAACAAAGATATCAGGACCGTTGGAATGAAGTAATGAATTAATTTAGGCAAGTGTGAGAGAACATTAATTTCCATTAATTGACCTAATAGTGGTTAACTATAAAGCCCGGGTCTTAAAGTACTTACACGTTGTAACTCGCCGTGAAGGTTAGTTATCTCATGTGTTTATGAGAACTGATCTACCGGGAAAAACACGAGTCAGTTGTAGAATTTAATGTCGTATCGGCATGCTGACCATAGTAGCTCAATGGTTTACGCGGCTGGACGGAGACCAGAAGATCCGTGGTTCAAATCCCGGCTATGACATTGAATTTTTCAGTCTGACACTATCTTTCCGGAGTTTCACTGTATCTCTTTCCGATAACCTGTATTTTTCGTATTTGTGAATATACACCTGAACTACATCTAGAACACCCATACTGTCATATAGGTCTAATGACGTGTAGATCATTCTCTTATATTGCAAAGCTAATGATGATATTGGTGAAATGAGACGTGTTAATTGTCTAATACAGTATCTGCAGCTCTTGGTAGTTTCAGATAAATGTTGATTCCACGTTAATTTCAAATCTGAAGTTAAGCCAAGGTATCTGACTGCTCTACAGGAATTGTAACTCCATCAATTGTAAAACTGTATCTCTTGAGGGACTATACAACCTGTTTTGAATTTAAGTGGTTCAACACGACTGTCCATTTTCTGTACCAAATATGAATTTCATCACAGAAGTCGACTAGTAGGCCAGCTGATTTTTCGTTGTTACCTTTGCTGAGCTCTACTATCTCATCGACAAACTGAGCTACTTTTAGTTATTCTTGCACTGCTAACAGAATATAATAAGATTGAATTTAATTGCAAAAATTATGACCGTAAAAAAATATGATCATTCTTTATTGAACAGCCCTCGTATTTAAACATACGCTTTATGTTGGCTCAATCCACACTATAGATTAACATTTAGACTTCAAATTTAAAGCTTACCTTGCCTGAAAAATGCACTTGAGTATTTATTGTTCCACCAACACAAGGGGTTGCTTTATGTGTAAGTACCCGTAGTTTTAAGAAGCCGTCACCTTCTCCGACCTTTGGCACACCAAGGACCGAGAACTGACACGAGCTTCGTCATCCTTAGCGAGTAAGGCTTAGAGAAGTTGCTTAATGCTGTGTACTTTAGAACAAGACGTATATGGTACATTACTCTGTTGAGCATGTTAACCTTCTCGTAGGTTTCCTTGAAAATGTGTTATCTACCTCAGTGGTGCACAAGCTAGCTGTCTGCCTCACGTCCAAGAGGTCTCGAGTTCGAATCTCGGTCAGGACGAGTTACGTGGATAAGCTTTTTTCCCAATTCATTCGTAGTCCGATATGACTTACAGTTGGAGAACGTAATTTTTTTTAAAAAAAAGAGCGGTTTCTCGTGATACCGCATGCATTTTTAACAAGATACGACAAAACACTCTCTCAGTTCAGGTAGAAGTTATCTTTAAACTTGTGCAACACATTCAAATTAGCATATCAAAGAACTCGTTCCGCTCGCGTTGTTTTGTAATACCAGTTTTCGGTCTGCGACTTCCATATACCATTATTTATTTATTAATTCATTCTTCCGATGTACTGAGACTGACTTCTTTTAAGTAAAATATGAGGTATGTTAAATAAAGAATGATAATTCTTTACGCTCATAATTTTTCGCACTTAAATTCAATCTTATTATATTCTGTTAGCTTAATGTAAAACAAACACGCCGTAATAGTTTCATTGTTGGTACTCCTGGTTCCCGCCTGTGAGAACCAGGCAAGTTCAGATATGTTCAGTATCGTCTACCGCTGCAATAGAGTTAACATACAGTTAAAGCTGATGTTAGAGGAAGATCCGGAGTTCATTACAAGCGTAATCACTGCTGATGTAACTTGGCTACATCGTTTTGATCCTGAGAGCAAACAGCAAAGCTCAGTGTGGAAATCTCCTTCATCAACAACCCCCCAAAAAAGCAAAAGTGGTTGCTTCTGCTGGGAAACTTATGGTCATCTCATTCTTTGATATTCATGGAATTATCAGCATGTTATACCTGCACACACATCAGTAACTGGACAATACTACAGGGATGTCCTAAAAATATTGCAAGTCCATATCAGGCGCAAAAGACCACATTTCCATGAAGCAGGCTGGATGCTGCACCACGATAATGCGCGGCCGCATATTGCCAATGTTGCGTGAAGTGCATCCCTCATTCTCCCTATAATCCGCATTTAGCCTCATGTGACATTTCTCTATTCCCTAACTTGAAGAAACGCCATCGTGGGAGGCATTAGCTAACATCAGAATCAGTGGTGAAGGCTGCGGAGGCGATTTTGAAGGATCTCACAAAAATTTTTCCAGCATGTCTTTGAAGACTATCAGAAACGCTGGGACAAGTACACCGCATTCAGGGGAGACTATTTTGAGAAGGACCATCAAAATTATGAGTAAAGGTACGTTGCCAAAAAAATTGTGATCATTCTTTACTGAACAGCCCACGTAAATAAAAAACTGCTCCTATTAAATACTATCTTTTATAGCAGCAGCAGCAGCAGCAGCAGTAGTTGTAGTAGTAGTTTTTGTTGTTGTAGTGATGATGATAATAATAATAATTATAATACTACTACTACTACTACTACTACTACTACTACTACTACTACTACTACTACTACTACTACTACTACTACTAATAATAATAATAATAATAATAATAATAATAATAATAATAATAATAATAATAATAATAATAATAATAATAATAATAATAATAATAATAATAATAATAATAATAATAATAATAATAATAATAATAATAATAATAATAATAATAATAATAATAATAATAATAATAATAATAATAATAATAATAATAATAATAATAATAATAATAATACAGGCTGACTTATCCGGAAAAAATATATGTTAAAAGTAAATGCAAGTTAGACTTTTTAAGGTCATAAGTACCTAGCTTTTTTTTTTTTGTTGTAATTTAGGTCCTTTAGCTTTTTAAGCCATATCGGACGATGAATGGAATGGGGTCCATGCAGCTCAGAGTTACCCGACATTCGTCTTTCAGGATAAGGGAAAACCCCGGAAAAACCTTATCCAGGTAACTCACCCTGACCGAGATTCGAACTCGGGACCTCTTGAACGTGAGGCAGAAATGGTACCCTCTACGCTACCGAGGCGGGATTTTTTTCTGTTCCATTTACATCCCGCCTTTAACTCCAATGGTCATATCGGCGTCCGTTCTCCTTTGGAACATCTCGAAGGTGTTAACTTGTAATCGCTGGGTTTTAATCATTAAATCACGTACACATTCGCACTCTCATTCCTACTTCAAGATTCTGAGGAAGATGAGAAATTATCTTGGTCGGAGAAATATCTCTAACCCCAGCCGGAAATAGAACCCGGGACCCCTAGCATGGTAGGCACGTACTCTACCGACTGAGCTACGGGGCCAACCACTTTCTGTCTTGTAAGTGTAGGTAAGTGTACAAAGTTTTGTTCAATTTGTTCAAGAAAGCACGTAAGTGTGTATATATATACACACGGTGTCAGTGTCTCATAGTTGCCGATAGATAGTAGAAGCTCATGATGTGAACTATCTGTGTTACCAACGGAAAGTCCCCCCTCCTCTTTGACCGTTGAATCAGAAGTTATTGTTCAGAGAAGTCGTGCAGTGAACTGGAGCTGTGATGTTAATAACTTGCTGACATTGCTGCTGTCTTATCCGGTGAAGAACTAATTAAGTATTTGTACTCATATTATTTGGTAT
The DNA here is from genome assembly GCA_030765055.1 of Mantis religiosa. NCBI lineage: Eukaryota > Metazoa > Arthropoda > Insecta > Mantodea > Mantidae > Mantis > Mantis religiosa. The sequence continues at coordinate 200,958,462 of CM060952.1, read as the reverse complement.
TAAGTAGACTACATAAACACAAAATACAGTGTCGGTTTAAAAGAATCGGGCCGTGCTATGACGTTATATATACATACGTGTGAGTTGCTCAGTACCGTACGATAGCAATTTTCCCAGTACCGTACGCGAAGGTATATTTTTATCCCCTGAACTTGCACTGACATTAGATTAATTTTTGTTTATAGACATTCCTGTCAACATGGAGGCCAAAATGAAGGGAAAATTGTAGAAGAACATATGTATCAAGGAATAAAGAATGTGATAGAAGGTTCAATGAGCCTGGGAGTAGCAATATATATTGCTGAAACATTAACATCGACTTTGTAATAAGTTGATGTTGCAGAAAAAGGCACAAAAACAGACGAACAAACCAATAGCTAAGGGACGTATGATTAACATTAAATAAACTAAAAATAGAGAACCTAGCTCTAACTCTGTGCCAACAGAAATGGAAATAGTGAAGAGCCTTAGAAGACTAAAAGAAAATTAAATTTTGGAACCAAAACCAGTGTTGATTGAAGTGTTCTAACAGAGTGTATCATTTGTTTAGAAATCACAGACGAGGCTTGGGTTCAGTGTTTATCGTGTAAGGGTTGGGCACATATTGAATGCACCAGGCAAGAGAACATTGATTTTTATAGATGTGATCACTGTGTTTAAAAATGTTTCATTAGTTCTAAGACATTTTTATTTTTTGTGAATATTTCTGGAGAACGTTTTGAAAAATACATTATCATGTTACCGCGTTCTGTTTTGATCTCAAGAATACAATAATTATGATAAGATTTTCATCTTGTGATTTATTATGCAGTTCCTCTTCCTTTATTTAGAAATATGTATTTATTTACGTCTGTCCGGTACTGGGAAACACCTTTTGAGATGCGCAGTTATCACTAATATTTACTTTAGATTTTAAGAGTCAACATTACTTGCGTTCATAAATCTTCATTACTAATGCTGTTTTTGTATGTTATCTTCATGATCATAGTAACACGTTACTTGTTCTCTATTTCATTTTCTTTTAATTTTGAAAAAACCTTAGGTGTGCGGTACTGGGCGCATCTCCCATACATATATATATAAAGTATTGACGTATGGTATATTTTAATTTTCCAAAACTGTAAAGTACAGATGCATGTTAGTGTCCTGGTTGATCAAAATGTATATTTTTATTTACAAGGAGTTGAAAGTAATTAAGGGTGGCCATATTAGTCAGAATATGAATGATGTGTCTCAGAAAATGTAACATAACCTATCATTTTTATCAACTCCAACTGTATAATTGCTGTATACTGTATGTATTGCCATATTATCCTGCACCTAAAATAAAACCAGAAATAAGATAATTTGTGCTAAAGTTTATCAGGAATGGAGTGTGAGCAGACAGAGGAATAATCTGTACAAGAGTAGAGAAAGCCATGTAAGTTCAGCGTATTAGATTTCTTCTTTGTTAGGCGACGAGTCCTCTGTAAAAAATATTAAAAAGTGGTGCGTGTGTCCTAATTACCTTGAATCAGCAGAAACCAAGGATGAGAGAGCAACATTGCACACTCTGCGTGTCAATGATAGCGGATTATTTATGTCAAGTTTCCGTGCAGTAAAGCACTCTTGTTCATTTCCCATGCAGCCAGCGCCTTTAAGTATGGATTTACCTTTTCAATTTGCTTGCTGACACGGGATGTGCCAAACATGTGTCTTTCTGGCTCAACATCAAATCAAGTATTTCGTGCCGTGGTAGGTACATCTGTTCATGTTAGTGGAAGAAGTAATCTAATGCGCTCCACGTGATAGTTTCTTTACTTTTGTACAAAATATCCTTACAAACGGATAATCCTCTTTCCTATAGATGAAAGGGCAATATGGGAATACGGTAAGTTTAAAGATATAGATTACAGCACAACAGCTATGTCACGGCTTTCCATTTGAAAGCCCATATTCGGCAGGTCCGGGTTCAATTGTTCTTAATGCCAGAGGCTCTACTCCCATTAGTCCTGAACCCGTAGGAACAAGGATCCGGGCCTCCTTTGACCAGGGAGTTACCGAGCTGTCCCAACAGGGCGCCGGCGCCTCCGTGGAGCTTTCCATAGGGCAAGGCCTAGAGACTAACAAGGCCCCCCCCCACCTGGTCCTGTGGACTCAAGACGGGATGGAAGTTGATACGCCACTTACGAGCGCCAACTCCAAAATGGGAGGGCTGCAGATATGACCTCGGTAGGGCCGCCCGGTAATCTAGCACACCTTCTAAAGCCTGTTTAGTTAACTCATGTGCAGTCGGCCGCTGCCTTTGACGAACCCTTATAATCGTTTTACAACCCTGGCCCTCCTCCTCCCAGATCTTTCTGCAAGGTTGCCACCTTTCTCGATACGTCATGGGTATCGTACGAGGTTTCGTCTAAATAAATTATCTTATGTCCATTACTGCAAAACTCTCTTAGTTTTGACGATATATATCGCCAAGCTACAATTCTATTGGATTCTATAATAACCCTTATCTTATTCAAAGTGCGGTATTTGAAACCCAGCTCCTCTAGGAGACCGCGCAAAGTGCAGTGCCCATAAGGAAAATCACAAATTTCTTGCAAATGTGTAACCAATTCGTCTAAGGTGGGCGCTCTCCCTTCTGCATAGAATCTATAAATTTCTCGACGAATTAAATCGCATGTGAAATTATCTACTTTAGAGAAACGTTTCCTTTTGCTTTCATACTTGATCGGCGTCTTTGTTATTCCTTTCGTCACAATATTCCTTACTGTATTTCTGTGAATTCCCAGAATTTATCATCAGGTTCATTGCACGACTCCTTACCAAGATTATTTCTCAGCTCATATTTATATATGTTCAAAACAAGTGCTTGAATTGGCTTAGAAACAGTTCCCGTTATAACTTTGATTTTTGAGGCTTTTCCAGTAATATAACTCGGCCCAATTATTCACACTGTCTTCACTTTGATTATGTTCACTTGACTGAAAGTTATCTACTACTTCATTTGCATTTACCACTGCATTTCCCTCCTACGGTCTCCACATCGTGACACACAACGAATTTCTGCACGTAATGAAACAGATCAACTGGAAGTTGGAACTTTGGCAACTGAGACACCACGTGGAGTAGACATGCGACTGTCACTTCGAGAAAATCAGGGTTGCTATTGGTCCTCAACGACAGTGTTCCATTTCTGAAGTGAGGAGATAGATTTATGACGGTCATTAGTGGGCGGGAAGGTCAGGTCCCTTGAGGTCTCTTTGAGTGGGAACTGCACACACGTTAACTAAACAGACTTTACTAGCTATGCAGGCCAGTACGTGGGAATATTAATGGCTTTCCTCAACCCCGTTCGGAGACGTACCCGATCACCCACGGGTATCGGGAACCACTGCCCCCTCGAGTCCAACCCAATCCGAACAACTCCCATTCAGGGAGGGGCTCGAATCTTCGACCCGAGGTTCCTCTAGTAACGTCAGAGGTACCACGAATGCTAGGGGTCCACAGAACCCGCACCACGGCAGCTGAAGGGGATCCGGGTTCGATTCCCATGGCAGACTTACCTGACCCATTGGTTTTTTGGGGGGTTTCCCGGGGCGTTAGGCGTTTGCTGGCTGAGTTAATCACATCCCCCGAATTTCCTGTCCCTCCATTTCATCTCCATTATCATTTCATATCATCTCTCATCTGGTGGTCTCCTTCAGGGTAGAAGTGTCGGCGGGAGTCTCGGCGGTGTATGGCAGGAAAACTACCTCCTCCTCCGGTAGGCCAGTTGTCGGTCTCCTCCCCTTTGCTGGGACCATTTCGTGACCGCCAGCCAGGGACCTTTGGGGCTCGGATCGCCTGTCTGGGACCATTAGGGCTCGGCTGCTAGGCTCGTTACCATCCCACTGTAGGGGAGCGTGTTCGTTGTCCTGGCCTGTCGGGGGAAGTCTCTATCCAAGTAAACTGTGAGGACCCTGCTCTCTGTACTGTCGTGGCTCCTTGAGTCAGCCGCCCTCTGTCTCCTGTCGCCTCCATCCTCCCTCCCGGGGGTGTCCCCACTTGGAGGCATACGAGCAATCGGCCCAGCATGGTGACCTACGTACCGAATCACCTGCGTAATGAAATCCCAATCCCACTATCTTCCCATCGTCGGCCATAATTGTGGTTGCATAGCATTGTCCTGTGTAGTCTAGTTCTTACACTTCTCTCAAATACGAGGGCTGCTCAATAAAGAATGGTCATAATTTTTCGCACTAAAATTCAACCTTATTATATTCTGCTAGCTTAATGTGAAACAAACACGCCGTAGTAGTTTCATTGTTGGTACTCCTGGTTCCCGCCTGTGAGAACCAGGCAAGTTCAGACATGTTCAGTATCGCCTACAGCTGCAATGGAGGTAACATGCAGTTAAAGTTGATGCTAGAGGAAGATCCGGAGTTTCTTTCAAACGTAATCACTGCTGATGAAACTTGGCTACATTATTTTGATCCTGAGAGCAAACAGCAAAGCTAAGTGTGGAAATCTCCTTCATCACCAACCTCCAAAAAGCAAAAGTGGTTGCTTCTGCTGGGAAAGTTATGGTCATCTCATTCTTTGATATTCATGGAATGGTTTATCAGCATGTTGTACCTGCACACACATCAGTAACTGGACAATACTACAGGGATGTCCTGAAAACATTGCAAGTCCATATCAGGCGCAAAAGACCACATTTCTGTGAAGCAGGCTGGATGCTGCACCACGATAATGCGCGGCCTAATATTGCCAATGTTGTTGCTGAATATCTTGCAAAAATCAACGTGAAGTGCATCCCCCATCCTCCCTATAGTCCGGATTTAGCCCCATGTGACTTTTTCTATTCCCTAACTTGAAAAAACGTCTTCGTGGGAGGCATTATCCATCATCAGAAGCAGTGGTGAAGGCTGCGGAGGCGATTTTGAAGGATTTCTCCAAAATGGTTTCCAGCATGTCTTTGAAGACTGGCAGGAACGCTGGGACAAGTGCATCGCATTCAAGGGAGACTATTTTGAGAAGAACCATCAAAATTATGAGGATGAGTAAAGGTACGTTGTCAAAAAAAATTGTTATCATTATTTATTGAAAAAAACCGTATAAAGCTATTGACCTCTCTGCACACACATTTGGTCATGCAAAGAGAACCAAATTTCAAAACAAACACAGGATGACCAACTGTTAAAGAGATAAGATTGTAATACATCGTTTAAGCCTTCTGTATTCCCATGTTCCCACAATACAAACAAGGAAATGTGAAATAAAACATGTTTTGCAATATTGGCTCTAAAATTAAATTGTTTGCTTGTCAATTGACAGAATCATATCAGTGCCACAGGAGTTCTTTAACACTGCAGCATGGGACTGTCCTTTTTAAGCACACTTAAAATTTATCGGTCTGAGCCGGCTTTGAACCAACGACCTTAAAGATTTGTACGCCAGCGCCTAAACCAATGAGTCACCCAGACGACTGTGTTGTCTCGATTGACCCAAAGTACATCACGGAATAACCTTTTATAAGAGCACTTTGTTTGTGAACGTAAGCCATGAACTAATTTTATCTCTTATTCATAACAATTTAATCAAAATGAGGAAATGTTTTGTAAGAAAATGGTTCAGGGTGGAATCAATCTCAAGATGTTGGATTTTATCTTTGAAATTTACAGAAAGTTTAGTATCAACCAATATGTTCTGCTTTCAATTATTCCTGCTTGCGCACACAGTTTTCTAGTGGAGTATAGAACCTCGAAAATCTGTATTTCAACTGTTTATCTATACTGATATCTTTTATACAACTCAATATCTTTCTACCATGAATGATGTGAAACAAAAGACGAGTCACGCAGGCAGTTTTCTTTGCTGACAAGAGGTAAGGAACATGCTTGTGACGTAACCAGTCTTATTGGGAAACAGACGTGACGTGACGTCGTAATGGGCCACGCACAATTAGAGTAACAGGAGTTTACCTTGTCCATCAAGGCAATTGTTGTTGCCCCATGTTTCCCATTTAAAACTCGCTCACATTAGAATGGACAAAAACCACGTCACAAATGAGGTTATATTGATGAACACCGTGGATATTTTGCGAAATAATCGAAAATGTAAATTTATAAGAGACTCCACACCGAGATGTTTACGACAGAAAGTGATAGTTCCGATTAGATCTCAGGGCGAGTCTGGAACCGTAAAACGCTTTGCCTAATCTTTGTAATGTAAAATATTTTGTTTCACAATACACCGACACATTTTTTGTGTGTGTAATTTACGTCCTCCAACGTTGCCATATCGGACGATGAATGAAATGGGTGAAATGATGCTCGAATGAGTCCGGCGTCCATGGAGCTTAAAGTTACCTGACACTCCTCTGTCAGGATAAGATAAGGGAAACCCCGGGGAAAAAACCTTATCCAGGTAACACCCTGACCGAGATTCGAACTCGGGACCTCTTGAACGTGAGGCATCCACGCTATCATCTCCGCTACCGAGGCGGGCTATACCGACAGTCACTTCAGGTGCACAATTCATGAATAGAAATGAAATAACCAAAAGTCTACATACCCTTTGAGGTAAGCTTATATAATTTCGGAAAAACTAAGAAAGAAATAACACGCAAAATCAGGAAAATATGTAGAAAAGAACACAAGGAATTTTAAAGGAAACAACTTTACTATCTTGACAAATGTAGAGTTGCCCAGAGTTGTTTAATAAAGAATGATCACTTTTTTTTTTTTTTTTTTTTTTTTTTTTTTTTTTTTTTTTTGCAACGTACCTTTAATCGTCCTCATAATTTTTATGGTCCTTCTCAAAATAGTCTCCCCTGAATGCGATGCACTTTTCCCAGCGTTTCTGCCAGTTTTCAAAGACATGTTGGAAACCATTTTTGAGAGATCCTTCAAAATCGCCTCCGCAGCCTTTACCACTGCTTCTGATGATGGATAATGCCTACCACGAAGGCGTTTCTTCAAGTTAGGGAATAGAAAAAAGTCACATGGGGCTAAATCCGGACTATAGGGAGGGTGAGGGATGCACTTCACGTTGATTTTTGCAAGATATTCAGCAACAACATTGGCAATATGCGGCCGCGCATTATCGTGGTGCAGCACCCAGCCTGCATCATGGAAACGTGATATTTTGCGCCTGATATGCACTTGCTATGTTTTCAGGACATCCCTGTAGTATTGTCCAGTTACTGATGTGTGTGCAGGTATAACATGCTGATAAACCATTTCATTAATTCTAAAGAATGAGATGACCATAACTTTCCCGGCAGAACGTGTTATCTGCTCCAGTGCGTTATCTGGTAAAGCGAGAAGGCGTATCGGGAAAAATCCGCAACACAGAGATGTTTACCTCTGCTTATCGCACATACACGACGAGTCCAGTGTATGTATAGTCTGTTCAGTTATAATCAAGTCTTCTGGACAGCAATGTGTCATACATCGGCAGGTGCGAGAAAACATCTCATATAGACACACGTAACTTCTAGTCAACCCATTTGTGTTTCGTAACTTACTGCACATCAACTTACTAATATTTCACTCTTCTAATCGACCAGATCAGACCCGACAAGAGACGATCACAACGCTGGTCAGCTGAAGGTCAATACGCCTCAACACTCTGTCGAGTAATAACAAAAATAAATCCATGATAACCGTTCGAGCAGCACGACTATAGCAAATCCCAGATTTTCTAAGATATCACCTGCATGGTGTAAAGCAGTAACATTGTGTAGATCGAATCTAAACCGAAAATCACATAAGTTTCGACAAATTTATACAAGAATGTCTGTCCTTGTAGCTATTACCTACACCCCGATGTTGCCCTTTTCAGCGCGTATAACTAAAAAATCGTGTCATAAATGTAATTTTTCAGATTGTGCCCTACATGCACCGCTTTGCTTTTATTCTTCTCTTCCCCTCTAAAAGCAGCTTTGCGGATACAAAAAGTCAAGAATTTGTCATTATTCAAGAGCCCTCTCTCCCAGGCGAGACCGTCTTTTAGCAAGTCGTTCTTTATCTCTCTCAAAACGAGTTTTTTCAGTAACTTACGAAGTTCCGCATTTCGAGTACTACCAGTTGTAATGTTGATAAGCAAACAAGCCCTGCCTATAGACTGGTACTGTGTGATCAAGCAAGTAAATAAAAATAGTAATTTAGCAAAATACTTTAATTTAAATTAGTAATTTCCTAGAATTCTCTAAAATATGCCCTCTTTTTTTTTCTTTCATCTGTTTCTCTTTGAACAAACTAACATACTACTTTGACCTGGAACAGTTGGTAGTGTTTGGCCCCGAACATAAATATTGTTTGTAGATATTGTGATATAGTTTATATTACTTTATAGTGTTTTTTAAAGATTTTAAATGTTAAAAAGTGTTAAAATGTTTGAATTGTGGAATTGGGGATGTATAATCAGCGAGTGAAATATAAAATCATAGTAGGCTATGTATAAGTGTAGAAACGAACGGTTTCTAAGGAAACAAAATCAAAAATATTTAGTGCTGCGTCATTTAATCGATTAACCGAAATGATTAATCGATCAATTCTTTATTTTAGATTAAATATTTAAAAAAATTAAACGATAATTGAGTCGATTAAAATTAATCGACTACAATAGATATTAATAAAAACTCTTTTAGCCAAATTTGTTATTCTTTGTATTGATGTATTGCTTCCAACCTAAACAGCATTTCCAAGTCATCAAGCTTTCACTAGTCACGTAATGTTCTTTGACCTTTGAGACACTATAACTCCTGATAGCTAAAAGAAATCACTCTGAACCCCGAGAGAGTCTAAATAACACTTCTGTTGGTAAATATTCTAAAAGGTACATAAGTACATACAGATGCTGACACAGAGGTTTCTTTCCTTACAGCTTGTGTATGACATATCGTATACAACTGATTGCTTGCTAGCATAAACTGAACTGTGCAACCTTGAACCGAACACTTCGCTTACGCAGCTATGCAAACAATAGCTGATCCCTCTTCTCAGGGCTGGTGGTGTAACTTTGCTGTTCACTTCAGTAAGCCAGTAACGTTTCTGAGTTTGTAACAGCGAGTGAAAGTTTTGTGTTAAAAAAGTTATAATAAGGAAAAACTTTATAAAAAAACAGCTACATGTCAGTCTAACATATTTAAGCAGATACTGGTATACTACGTTACTGGATAATTACTTACAAAACTATTGTAGATCTAATTCAATACATATACGAGGGCTGTTCAACAAAGAATGTTCACAATTTTTTTTACAACGTACCTTTACTCATAATTTTGATGGTCCTTCTCAAAATAATCTCCCTGAATGCGATGCACTTGTTACAGCGTTTCTGCCAGTCTTCAAAGACATGCTGGAAACCATTTCTGAGAGATCCTTCAAAATCGCCTCCGCAGCCTTCACCACTGCTTCTGATGATGGATGTCTCCCACGAAGGCGTTTCTTCAAGTTAGGGGATAGAAAAAAGGCACATGGAGCTAAATCCGGACTACAGAGAGGGTGAGAGATGCACTTCACGTTGATTTTTGCAAGATATTCAGCAACAACATTGGCAATATGCGGCCGCGCATTATCGTGGTGCAGCATCCAGCCTGCTTCACGAAAATGTGGTCTTTTGCGCCTGATATGAACTTGCAATGTTTTCAGGACATCCCTGTAGTATTGTCCAGTTACTGACGTGTGTGTAAGGTACAATATACTGGTAAACCATTCCGTGAATATAAAAGTATGATATGACCATAACTTTCCCAACAGAAGACTGGATTAGATTAGATTGATTTGCGTTCAGTAGGTTCACTTGTAGCCAGAAAAGGCTGTGAACATTGAACATGTCCAGAGGTATAAAGTTTAATAGCATATATATACAAAAGTTAACATAAGACACATGTTATAGTATACAGGCAATATGAACAACAATATGGAAAACAAAGCAGGGATAATTATATATGATACGATATCAAACACTTTTTAAATCAACTTTCACTTGGCTTATGCCAGTACGTCTCAAACTTTTTGCAATGGATACCATTCTTGTTATTTATTAAATACATATACATTAAAAATAAACTTTCAACTTGCATCAAAGATTTATAAGTAATGAGTTGTCATTGGAATAGTTAGATACTACTTATAGAGCTACAGAAGCATTATCAGGATAATTAGTCATTCAGATAGTCTTGTACAGAATAAAAATATTTTGAGCAAAGGTACTCTCTAAGAGCTTTTTTAAAAGCACCGAAATTATCAATTTTTTCTTTAAGAACATTAGGAAGTGCGCCAAATATTTTGGTAGTTTCATAATACACACCTTTCTGGAAGCAAGAAAGTTTAGCACTGGGATAATGGATATTATACTTTTGTCTAGTGTTTATTTTGTGAATTACATTATTTGTTGCAACCACTTTTGCTTTTTTAGGGGGTTGGTGATGAAGGAGATTTCCACACTGAGCTTTGCTATTTGCTCTCAGGATCAAAATGATGTAGCCAAGTTTCATTAGCAGTGATTACGTTTGAAGGAAACTCCGGATCTTCCTTTAACATCAACATTAACTGCATGTTACCTCCATTGCAGCGGCATGCGATACTGAACATATCTGAACTTGCCTGGTTCTCAGAGGCGGGAACCAGGAGTACCAACAATAAAACTACTATGGTGTGTTTTTTATATTAAGCTAACAGAATATAAATATAATAATTTTAGTGCGAAAAATTATGACCGTAAAAGAGTATGATCATTCTTTATTGAACAGCCCTCGTATACAGCATGCGCTCTTCATGCAATAACAAATTTTGAATCTAAATACTTAAAATTTTCATAAATAATGAAATGTACAGAGTATTAAAGTACTTTATATAACCCTTATATATAAATTTTGAACGGATATTATCTCGATTAATCGATAGATTAATCGATTAATGTGACACGGTAAATCCAGTAAAATGTTTGATCTATCTACAGCGCCTATAATATTCACAGAGATAGACGCTGGGGAAGAAGTCATGGGAGTGCATATGTGGAGAGTTGTTTAAAAAATATTTTGTGTAATAGTGTCTAAAAAGTGACGTAAAAGCAAATTATTATCTAAAAAATAATTTGTGTCATTATTTCAGCAAATTGATATTTAAGGATGCATCAATTCGAAACTACAATCTTAAGATACGAATTTCAAGCACTGACTGGGTCTACAATGGGATTGCATAAATTACATCCACAAAACCTTAAAATCTAATCATCGCTTTATATATACAAACAAAAGCAAAATTAATAAATCAAATTAAAATTACAAAATTCATTGCAAATTTTCGACGGATAAACATTTCATCACGCCACTTAATAAATGTATTACAAAAGGCTTCCCAAAATGGAACTTGGAAAAATTTTATTCCAGAAGTGACCAATATTTTTGTCTGTACTTCCATTAAAGCATAAGAGGGAAAAAGAAGGGAATATGTGTTTCCTTTTAGGCTAAGTGAATAACATGCGCACGATTTCAGTAAATTCTAGGAGAGAATAATACGCTTTACGAGCGGCAGCTGTTTTCTCAGGCTCCTTGAGGTTGTTTATTCCAGTCACGATTTTAGCAGCGTTATTACTTCAAACTGGTCCACAACAGGAGATGTCACCGCGCCGTACTCTGAGTAACCTCTATTCTCAACCTAACTGCGACCTTTTTGTCTTTTCTAACGAAACTGTAGTTACATACAACTGATATTAAGCGAATATAGCTCGTCAAAAACATTCACAACCAAATGTAGAAGGGTCTAAAATAACACAAAGGGGCGTTATTCTTATAATGGATAACCCTTGGAGTACATTTCTTCCGACAATCATATTTGCCATATACGGCAGATACCCTGTCGATATTTCTTGTACACCAATGTTTTAACATGGAGAAAAATCTCCATGTGTGTGTATGTGTGTGTCAGTGTGTGTGTGTGTGTGTGTGTGTGTGTGTGTGTGTGTGTGTGTGTGTGTGTGTGTGTGTGTGTGTGTGTGTTCGTATTTTTGTTACGTGCGATATGACTTAACGTTGTAGGTTATCGCCTATCCTGAAAGATGAATGTCTGATAACTCTAAGCTCTATGTACCCTGTACTCATTTGAACATCATTTCATTCATCGTCAGATATGACTTAACGTTGGAGGTTTTGTCTTATCCTGAAAGATGAATGTCTGATAACTCTAAGCTCTATGTACCCTGTACTCATTTGAACATCATTTCATTCATCGTCAGATATGACTTAACGTTGGAGGTTTTGTCTTATCCTGAAAGATGAATGTCTGATAACTCTAAGCTCTATGTACCCTGTACTTATTTGAACATCATTTCATTCATCGTCCGACATGATTTAACGTTGGAGGTTTTGTCTTATCCTGAAAGATGAATGTCTGATAACTCTAAGCTCTATGTACCCTGTACTCATTTGAACATCATTTCATTCATCGTCAGATATGACTTAACGTTGGAGGTTTTGTCTTATCCTGAAAGATGAATGTCTGATAACTCTAAGCGCTATGTACCCTGTACTCATTTGAACATCATTTCATTCATCGTCAGATATGACTTAACGTTGGAGGTTTTGTCTTATCCTGAAAGATGAATGTCTGATAACTCTAAGCTCTATGTACCCTGTACTCATTTGAACATCATTTCATTCATCGTCAGATATGACTTAACGTTGGAGGTTTTGTCTTATCCTGAAAGATGAATGTCTGATAACTCTAAGCTCTATGTACCCTGTACTTATTTGAACATCATTTCATTCATCGTCCGACATGATTTAACGTTGGAGGTTTTGTCTTATCCTGAAAGATGAATGTCTGATAACTCTAAGCTCTATGTACCCTGTACTCATTTGAACATCATTTCATTCATCGTCAGATATGACTTAACGTTGGAGGTTTTGTCTTATCCTGAAAGATGAATGTCTGATAACTCTAAGCTCTATGTACCCTGTACTTATTTGAACATCATTTCATTCATCGTCAGATATGACTTAACGTTGGAGGTTTTGTCTTATCCTGAAAGATGAATGTCTTATAACTCTAACCTCTATGTACCCTGTACTTATTTGAAGATCAGTTCATTTATTGTCCGATACGACTTAACGTTGGAGGTTTTCTCTTATCCTGAAAGATGAATGTCTTATAACTCTAACCTCTATGTACCCTGTACTTATTTGAACATCATTTCATTCATCGTCAGATATGACTTAACGTTGGAGGTTTTCTCTTATCCTGAAAGATGAATGTCTGATAACTCTAAGCTCTATGTACCCTGTACTTATTTGAACATCATGTCATTCATTGTCCGATATGACTTAACGTTGGAGGTTTTCTCTTATCCTGAAAGATGAATGTCTTATAACTCTAAGCTCTATGTACCCTGTACTTATTTGAACATCAATTCATTCATCGTCAGATATGACTTAACGTTGGAGGTTTTCTCTTATCCAGAAAGATGAATGTCTGATAACTCTAAGCTCTATGTACCCTGTACTTATTTGAACATCATTTCTTTCATCGTCAGATATGACTTAACGTTGGACGTTTTGTCTTATCCTGAAAGATGAATGTCTGATAACTCTAAGCTCTATGTACCCTGTACTTATTTGAACATCATTTCATCCATCGTCAGATATGACTTAACGTTGGAGGTTTTCTCTTATCCAGAAAGATGAATGTCTGATAACTCTAAGCTCTATGTACCCTGTACTTATTTTAACATCATTTCATTCATCGTCAGATATGACTTAACGTTGGAGGTTTTGTCTTATCCAGAAAGATGAATGTCTGATAACTCTAAGCTCTATGTACCCTGTACTTATTTGAACATCATTTCATTCATCGTCAGATATGACTTAACGTTGGAGGTTTTCTCTTATCCTGAAAGATGAATGTCTGATAACTCTAAGCTCTATGTACCCTGTACTTATTTGAACATCATTTCATTCATCGTCCGATACGACTTAAAGTTGGAGATTTTCTCTTATCCTGAAAGATGAATGTCTTATAACCCTAAGCTCTATGTACCCTGTACTCATTTGAACATCAACTCATTCATCGTCAGATATGACTTAACGTTGGAGGTTTTCTCTTATCCTGGAAGATGAATGTCATAACTCTAAGCTCCATGTACCCTGTACTCATTTGAACATCATTTCATTCATCGTCCGATATGAATTAACGTTGGAGGTTTTCTCTTATCCTGAAAGATGAATGTCTGGTAACTCTAAGCTCTATGTACCCTGTACTCATTTGAACATTTCATTCATTGCCCGAGGTTTTCCCTTATCCCTTATCCTGAAAGATGAATGTCTGGTAAATTTAAGCTCTATGTACCCTGTACTCATTTGAACATTTTATTCATTGTCCGATATAACTTAGCGCTGGAGGTTTTCCCTTAAGCTCTCAGCGGCTGTTACTGCACCTCTGCACCTCTTACAGGTGCAGTAACAGCCGGTGAGGACGACCATTAAATATGCTTGAAAAAGAACAAAAGAACTTAAGTGAGTACTCTTCAACACCATCTACTAATAAAAGATTAAAACTATGTCTCACTTTTAACATGTGTTGTATTTAGAATAATAAAGCATCTGTAGCTTTGCTCTTTGACATTTGCTTATGTTGCGAGACCTAGGCACTAACTTACGGCGTAGGTATTCCCAAATATGAACTCGAGAAGCGTTAACCAACACAATGTTTGATGACTTCTGCATACTAATTAAAAACATTCTGGTGGACGCTTAGCAAACTTCACAACTGTACACCGCTTCATCGTGGAGAGGTTTATTCTACGCGGAAACAAAGCACTGGCGGAAATTAAAATTCCTGGAAATAAAACCTTTCAAAAGTTCACAATTCCTATATGGACTGAAATACATTGGAAAATTGGATTACTGAGCACGTGCTACTTTGATATTGAAGTGGATGCGTGCTTGTTTGAATACACCACCCACAAACAATACGCTTCGTAGATGCGGATGATTGATTACTTCACTGCAATGTTTTTATTTTCTCTTTTTTACCCAAGGTAGAGGAAGGATATTTGAACCAAAATCCTACATCTCAATTTCACCAAAAATAAACATTTGCTGAGGAATTTACATGTTTAAAAAGCAATCATGGTTGTAAAATATCCTTGCCTGCGTGTGCAAATACGACAGCTCACTTTCTTCTCGGGCAGCCAGCCAGGTGAAAAGACGATTAAATATCAACGTTTCGGGAGTGTACAACTCACCCATCATCAGGATATTTATAAAATATTATAACCTCAAATGAAATACTGCGTATAACACAACTATAAACAAAGACAAAACACTATCAAAATTCGCATTACTGAACAAAAGACTGTTTTCAGTAAATTAAATGCCAGGTCAGGAGATGGCGTGAGTATAGAAAATTGCTCTGCTAGCCCAGACTTGTTTTGATAATGACCATAGAGCCAATTTGCGGGACACGACCACCTTGGCAAAATGCAACAGTTACTGGGAGTGGAGAATTAAGGAAATTTTGGCGATTTCCTCTGAAAGGAGCGCGCTTAGTCGTGATGCTGGATTTCAGTTCAGCTCCTCCTGGAAACTGGCCTTAAAATGGAAATCCGTCGATTTAAGAGGCACAGATCAATACAGCTTGATAATCAAGTTAAGAGTTACGTTTCTTTGACACAAGTTTCCATACTTTTGCCTACACACGGCCAGTGTGAAAGAACAATTAATTTCCATTAATTGACCTAATAGTGGTTAACTATAAAGTCCGGGTCTTAAAGTACTTACAGTATAGTAAGTCGTCATTAACGTAGTTGTCTCATGTGTTTATGAGAACTCCTAGTGGTTTACTATAACGCCCGGGTCTTAAAGTACTTACAGCATAGTAAGTCGTCATTATGGTAGTTGTCTCATGTGTTTATGAGAACTCCTAGTGGTTTACTATAACGCCCGGGTCTTAAAGTACTTACAGCATAGTAAGTCGTCATTATGGTAGTTGTCTCATGTGTTTATGAGAACTCCTAGTGGTTTACTATAAAGCCCGGGCCTTAAAGTACTTACAGCATAGTAAGTCGTCATTAAGGTAGTTGTCTCATGTGATTATGAGAACTCCTAGTGGTTTACTATAAAGCCCGGGCCTTAAAGTACTTACAGCATAGTAAGTCGTCATTAAGGTAGTGGTCTCATGTGTTTATGAGAAGTCCTAGTGGTTTACTATAAAGTCCGGGCCATAAAGTACTTACAGCATAGTAAGTCGTCATTAAGGTAGTTGTCTCATGTGTTTATGAGAACTCCTAGTGGTTTACTATAAAGTCCGGGTCTTAAAGTACTTACAGCATAGTAAGTCGTCATTAAGGTAGTTGTCTCATGTGTTTATGAGAACTCCTAGTGGTTTACTATAAAGTCCGGGTCTTAAAGTACTTACAGCATAGTAAGTCGTCATTAAGGTAGTGGTCTCATGTGTTTATGAGAACTCCTAGTGGTTTACTATAAAGTCCGGGTCTTAAAGTACTTACAACATAGTAAGTCGTCATTAAGGTAGTGGTCTCATGTGTTTATGAGAAGTCCTAGTGGTTTACTATAAAGTCCGGGCCATAAAGTACTTACAGCATAGTAAGTCGTCATTAAGGTAGTTGTCTCATGTGTTTATGAGAACTCCTAGTGGTTTACTATAAAGCCCGGACCTTAAAGTACTTACAGCATAGTAAGTCGTCATTAAGGTAGTTGTCTCATGTGTTTATGAGAACTCCTAGTGGTTTACTATAAAGCCCGGGCCTTAAAGTACTTACAGCATAGTAAGTCGTCATTAAGGTAGTTGTCTCATGTGTTTATGAGAACTCCTAGTGGTTTACTATAAAGCCCGGGTCTTAAAGTACTTGCAGCATAGTAAGTCGTCATTAAGGTAGTTGTCTCATTTGTTTATGAGAACTCCTAGTGGTTTACTATAAAGCCCGGGTCTTAAAGTACTTACAGCATAGTAAGTCGTCATTAAGGTAGTTGTCTCATGTGTTTATGAGAACTCCTAGTGGTTTACTATAAAGCCCGGGTCTTAAAGTACTTACAGCATAGTAAGTCGTCATTAAGGTAGTTGTCTCATGTGTTTATGAGAACTCCTATGGTTAACTATAAAGCCCGGGCCTTAAAGTACTTACAGCATAGTAAGTCGTCATTAAGGTAGTTGTCTCATGTGTTTATGAGAACTCCTAGTGGTTTACTATAAACCCAGGGTCTTAAAGTACTTACAGCATAGTAAGTCGTCATTAAGGTAGTTGTCTCATGTGTTTATGAGAACTCCTATGGTTAACTATAAAGCCCGGGCCTTAAAGTACTTACAGCATAGTACGTCGTCATTAAGGTAGTTGTCTCATGTGTTTATGAGAACTCCTAGTGGTTTACTATAAAGCCCGGGCCTTAAAGTACTTACAGCATAGTAAGTCGTCATTAAGGTAGTTGTCTCATGTGTTTATGAGAACTCCAATGGTTAACTATAAAGCCCGGGCCTTAAAGTACTTACAGCATAGTAAGTCGCCATTAAGGTAGTAGTCTCATGTGTTTATGAGAACTCCTAGTGGTTAACTATAAAGCCCGGGTCTTAAAGTATTTACAGCATAGTAAGTCGTCATTAAGTTAGTTTTCTCATGTGTTTATGAGAACTCCTAGTGGTTTACTATAAAGCCCGGACCTTAAAGTACTTACAGCATAGTAAGTCGTCATTAAGGTAGTTGTCTCATGTGTTTATGAGAACTCCTAGTGGTTTACTATAAAGCCCGGACCTTAAAGTACTTACAGCATAGTAAGTCGTCATTAAGGTAGTTGTCTCATGTGTTTATGAGAACTCCTAGTGGTTTACTATAAAGCCCGGGCCTTAAAGTACTTACAGCATAGTAAGTCGTCATTAAGGTAGTTGTCTCATGTGTTTATGAGAACTCCTAGTGGTTTACTATAAAGCCCGGGTCTTAAAGTACTTACAGCATAGTAAGTCGTCATTAAGGTAGTTGTCTCATGTGTTTATGAGAACTCCTAGTGGTTTACTATAAAGCCCGGGTCTTAAAGTACTTACAGCATAGTAAGTCGTCATTAAGGTAGTTGTCTCATGTGTTTATGAGAACTCCTATGGTTAACTATAAAGCCCGGGCCTTAAAGTACTTACAGCATAGTAAGTCGTCATTAAGGTAGTTGTCTCATGTGTTTATGAGAACTCCTAGTGGTATACTATAAAGCCCGGGTCTTAAAGTACTTACAGTATAGTAAGTCGTCATTAAGATAGTTGTCTCACGTGTTTATGAGAACTCCTACTGGTTTACGGAAAAAATACGAGTCAGTTGGAGAAATTAATGTCATATCGGCACGTTGGCCATAGTATCTCAATGTTTAGAGCGGCTGGATGGCAACCAGAAGATCCGTGGTTGAAATCCCGGTTATGGTATTCAATTTTCCAGTCTGCTGTACCTTTCCATACTTTAGCTTACACACGACCAGTGCGAAAGAATAATTAATTTCCATTTCTAATAACTCTTCTGAAATGGAAGTTGTTTTTCTTTCTCTGTTTTTCCCATTTACGTAACCAGACCTTTTTCGCATTCTCAGTCATGCAAAGCGAACATAAATCTCAGTTCATCCTACAGCGACCAGGTCCTTAACGGTTTAATTACTTATCGCTTAAGTCTAACGTACGTATTCCCCAGTACTAAGGAAGTATGCGATAAGAGCTTTGCTACTCTAAGTTTTAGATAACATTAAATCATTTATTTCCGGTGATATCTCAGCATCAAATTTTGGTCGGAGTGTAGCCTACTTCCTCTAAGTAGTAGAAAAGGGATTAGGGATACTTTCAAATATATTTGTTTATACTGTATATCACGCTAGTTTAATCCTGCTGTAAACAACAAGGCGGAGCTGACTCAAATCGCCACGCGTTCGACGCTACATGTTTTGTAACACTAGCAGTATATATTGTGACTTTGTGGGTTCGTGAAATTAAAAGTCCAATTGTACAAACTCAAAATGTTCTTTATTTCCACCGAATTACAGTTGGAACACTTGCCGATTACACAGAATTACGTAGCGCACACAATTACAATTCACCAGTTCGTGTGTCACAGGTCCACTCTACACTCACAATTACGTACACTCCTCTGATGCACGTACACAGTCTTCCAGTCCGTTCGCTAGTACGGCGCTCCTCACGGCTGCTCGCCAAGGACTGAACTGACTCGTCCACTGTACTGGAAGCTTCGCGGTTCGGAAAATCATCCTGATGGTTCCAGACGTCAGGGGGAGGGGAAAGAGACGGTACAGGGCTCGTGCCGCTCTTCTAACTATCCCCTCAGTTAGTGACACGAGATAAATGGGTAGGCGTGGGCTGAATGCTTCCCGTCTGGCCATACTGCCAGCTGCTTCTATCGGGAATTCCGATGTTCGGGTGACAATATATAGCAGCCCTAACTGCTAGAGAATAAATAAATAGAGCTGGGTTACACATCAATTTATTAAATCTATGAGTTGGAATATTAATAGAATCATGCAGTAACAAAATGGTTACCTTGAATCGGATTCGTACGAAAACTATTGATTTGGCGCAGATATTTACGTCTCCACATCACAATATCCGCCCTCGCGTTTGAAATTCCAATCCAATATCTGTTTACAACCGATGGAGAGTACTTCGTAAAAAATTTGGCAAGTCTGTGTCAGAATTTATCGCATGCAAAACCTTATTTAGCGTCAGCGGTTCATTTCTGATAAAAATAATCACGAACTTTGTAAAATCGTCATATTTCTCTACACGCTGTTTGCATTTCCCCGATTTTGCCGGTGTTCTTAGAGTAGGGAAGGGTATCCGTCCCCTTCAGCTGCCGTGGTACGGGCGCTGCGGACCCCTAGCACTCGTGGTACCTCTGACGTTACCAGAGGAACCTCGGACCGAACATTCGAGTCCCTCCCTGATAGCAGTAGTTCGGATTGGGTTGGACTCGAAGGGGTAGTGGTTCCCGATACCCGTGGGAGATCAGGTACGTCTCCGGACGGGGTTGAGGCAAGTCATATATTCCCGTGTACTAGCCTGCATAGATAGTAGGAGATGTGCTAGATCACCAGGCGGCCCCACCGAGGTCTAACAGGTAGCCTTCCCTTTGGGGTTGGCACGCGTAAGTGGTGTATCCCCTTCCATCGCGTCTTGAGTCCACAGGACCAGATGGGGGGGGGGGCTTGTTAGTCTCTATGTCTTGCCCTATGGAAAGCCCCAGGGAGGCGCTGGACGCCCTTTTGTGACAGTTCAGTAACTCCCTGGGCATTAGAAGAGAGTTCAGTCTTCACTTTGTGTGGATTGCCCTGGAAGATACCCTCGAGCTCGAGCTATATATATATATATATATATATTTCGGAAACACCAAGGAGATCACCAGTTTCTTTCTGGATGTTTTATAGACGATTCCGGGTTTCTTTCTTGAAGCACCTTGAAACAATGTACGATCATTCGCCTCTCGCAACTTTTTAAAGGTTTGCCTCGATTGTGTTTTATTTCGGCTGAAGCACCGGCCTGCTCCGTGATGAAAAGCTTACTGATTTTAAATTGTATATACATAAGTGTTCATGGGCTTGTGAGGTACGCGAGATGTACAGGTAATACAGTGTTAAATATCAGAAGTAACTCCACACTATAAACAATAACATGTTAATCAGCATTCAACTCGATACAGACCTCGTTGTGAGAGAGCTGCCTCGTATAGGAATGGAAGTGTCCTTTAGTAATTGTTAAACAAAATACAGCTTAATTTAACATAATAAGTTAATAGTGTGTATAATTTCACCTGTCTTTTGTCTAATCTGTATATAGTACATAGAACACATCTATGTGGTATGTGAAGCAGAAAGATAAAATGTGAGGCTATTACGTTTATAATAATCGAAACATTTACATACTTTCTCTCTCCGAAATTAGCTCGCACAGAGCAGTGATCACAAAACTACTTACAGTACTGTACTTAAAGGAGAGGTTTATCGTACGTATGCAAATAAAAGAAAACGTCCATTTACTTCGCTAAACCAAGCAACAGCTTAACCGTTTTGTCTCTGTCTCTCTTCCCAACCAGATGTTTACTGCAGGATCAAACTAGTTTGAGATAGATTATATCATCATTGTCATCATCAAGATAGGCCACTCTGACCAGTTCCGGCTCAGAAGTCATCCGCACATTGACGTCGAGGTCTTCCAATATTTCTACTTCCGTAGGGTTGTATTGCATTGCCTCTTTTGGCAGTATATTATTCTGCATTCTGAGTAATTTGTCGTGCCGATTTGTTTGTAATTCTTAAGTTTATCAGACATTGGACAGCCCTGTCTATTGCTAAATTAACTAGTTCATATTTAGCACTTAATTCTATCGCTTATCATTGTTGATTATTTTTTCATACATATTCTTTATCATTTGAATAAAATGCCTTGTATATATCCTTGCTCTATCATTATTTCCCAAAGTTTCGCTCGCCGCACCTTATCGAATGCTTTTATATAATCTACAACAGGAAAAGACAGGTAGTGACGGTGTGACGTCAGTTCCGTCAGCTCCTACCGCCAAATATGCCCCCGAAAGAAAGACAGGTTAGCGTGTGACGTCACCGCGCTGATTTCTGCTGCCCAAGAGGAAGGAAATAGTTTGATGTGTTAGGGTTCCGACAGCGTAAGGGCAGGAAGAGCCCGCCTCGGTAGCGTAGATGGTAGCATGTCTGCCTCACGTTCAAGAGGTCCCGAGTTCGAATAGGGTGAGTTACCTAGATAAGGTTTTTTCCGGAGTTTTCCCTTATCTTGAAAGACGAATGTCGGGTAACTCTAAGCTCCATGGACCCCGGACGCATTGAGCATCATTTCACCCATTTCATTCATCGTCCGATATGACTAAATGTTGGATGACGTAAATTACAAAAAAAAAAAAAAAAAAAATGGAGCAGAAAGATAAAATGTGAGGCTATTACGTTTATAATAATCGAAACATTTGAATACTTTTCTCTCTCCGAAATTAGCTCGCACAGAGCAGTGATCAGAAATCTACTTACAGTACTGTACTTAAAGGAGGGGTTTATCGTACGTATGCAAATAAAAGAAAACGTCCATTAACTTCGCTAAACCAATCAACAGCTTAACCCTTTTCTGTCTCAATATCTCTGTCTCTGTCTCTCTTCCTACCCTGATGCTTACAGCAGGATTAAACTAGGTTGAGACAGATTATATCATCATCTTCATCAAGATAGGCCACTTTGACCAGTTCCGACTTATAACCCTTACAATTAACATGGTTATCTACAATAACAAATGTTATTGCTACAATGTTATTCTAACTGCCTAGAGTGGTTATACAAACGTAATTCAATCACTTGTTCCAGACAATTGTCTGACGTAGAGGATACCTCTTCACGTACAGTGCGATCCATATAAATCTGAACCATTTCAAATCTGAACCAATAATAGGACACACGGGCAAATTTGGGAGAATATAATACACATTTGGGAGATTACATTACACTATTTACATCTCAGAGAAAATGTTGGAAGTGTCCTCCACCAGCATCTATACATGTTTGTACTCCTCTCTGAAGTTTTACGGAGAGTATCCTTGCCAATATTAAGGCCGCGCCGTGGCTCAGTGGTTATACCGCTTGGCTCTCACCAAGACGGCCTGGGTTCGATCCGAGGCGACCGCAAAGTGAGATTTTTGGTGGACAACACAACGGGTTTTCTCCGGGACCTCCGGTTTCCCCGCCATCTCATCCCACCGGTGCTCCATCTTCATCTTATGTATCATCAGTGTCACCGCCTGCGGTGCCGTATGTAGCAAAAAGGGCGTTAAGCACTGCACATTTTATTTCATTTCATTTCGCCAATATTGCTTATTTCGGTTTGAATGGATTCCTTGAGAACATCAATTGACCGTGGCCCATTCTTGTACACTCTTTTTTAGATACCCCCATAAGAAAAAATCAGGTGAGGTTAGGTCAGGGGATCTGGGAGGCCACAGACCTTTTGAGATTATTCGATTATCAAAGAAACTGGTTACACGTTCCATGGTGTCATTAGATGTATGGCATGTTGTTCCATCTTGCTGGAAATGAGCTTCTCTCAATTCGATATTATCTCCGTAAAACTTCAGAGAATATGATGAGAGGAGTACAAACATGTATAGATGTTGGTGGAGGACACTTCCAACATTTTCTCTGAAATGTAAACAGTGTAATGTAATCTCCCAAATGTGTATTATATTCTCCCAAAGTTACACATGTGTCCTATTATTGATTCAAAACTTATGGGCTATTGAAATGGTTCAGATGTATATGGATCACACTATGTTTCATTCACGGATATTATTAAAATCATGAACTGACGTAATATGAGAATTAAGAATAGTAGTTAATAGAAATTACAGTTGCTCTCTAGCTAATCAGATAAAATGTGTTCCGATGACAATGGAACCTTACGTTTGTGTATCAAAGTGGTGTAATAAGCGAGGTGACAGCACTTGATGTCGACGTAACAGCTTGCAACCAGACGACCAGCAGGCCTCTTCGGCTTGAAGTACGTAGAACGTGCAACACACGAGAGATGACGTCACTCCAGCCCGGTCGATAACTTCCGAGGGAATCAGCGGGACGAAGAAAACAAAAACAGCAGCCGGTTTTGTTGTGGAGCCGCTCAGCCACAGGTAGTAGGTCATTCTGAGGAAAACCATGATACCTGTCGCTGCAGTTGCATGCACTTGCAACGCCAGCTAACATCTCAAAATGTTGTCAACGTAAGCATGTCATAAGGATGTAATTGTGATACTACAGTCTGTTTTCTAAAAGATACGTGAAGGTCATCTGTTTCTCCACGTGGGTGCTGCAATGTTGCCCAGCAGATCCCCTTTCTTTATCCTCTCAACACTCGAAACATAAACAAGGGTTCGAGTTATCTCACCTCAACAAAAATATGCACAGTTAATCTGTATTAGCCTAATTTAAAAACAGAAATAAGTTCTTCACACATTCACTCTGTGTAGCGTCTTCACATGTGAGTTCATTATGTAACTAATATTGCATACTTACCGTTATTGTTGCTATGCATCGTAAGTTGACATTCCCGTACTAGTGTGGTAAGTATTTCTCCATAGAAACACATATACCCGATGCACGTTGTAAAATCTAACATTTATCTTCATTTATATTTATTAATATTTCAGCTAATATCTTAACTACTAAAATTCAGATTCATACAAATACACATAGTGCAAAAATAAAGTACAACACACATGTGGTAAGCACAAAACGTAATTTCAAGAATTGAAAAAACTCGGTGCAAGCGCCTCGTTTTTTTTTTTTTTTTTTTTTTTCAAACCTTTCCTCGTTCCGTATACATTAATATTGCAATATACTATTGTCGCGACACGTATCTACGATGGCGTGGCCTGCTTACACAAAAGAAACTGATAGGAGGGCAGTGTGAAAACCAAGAGCCCGCGGACAAAGATAACACGCAGATAAGGGTCTGCCGAAACAAACAAACTGAGATAAATGGAAATTTCTAGTTAATTCTGAACTGATAGAGACTGTTCGCGTTCTGGTTTATTTGCGAATAATCTAGAAATTATCTGTGAAGTATTTAAGGGAATGCAGCACCGATATTGGCTAAAAATATGGGAAAAAATAATATTTTTGTTTTTAAGCTAATAAAATACTTTGAAACTTATAGTATCATAATCAAACTAAATTTATCAGTTTCAAGCATTTAAATACCTTCATATGACAATTTAAATGCCCTTGGATTCACAGAATTCTGTCATTTGAGTTGGATTGTGTGCACTAAATTAATACATTTGAAATTAGCGGGCAAAGTTTCTGGTGGAATTTTGTGTGTTGATATGATGGTTATTCCTTACAATATGTGGCACCATGGAAACAAAACACTGGCTGCAAACATTGAAAGCAAATAATAATGTTTATTATTTTACTTTTGTGTGTGTTTCCAACGGTCGGGATTTTCTGTTTATATATATATATATAACTGATGAGTTTTAGTCTGCCATTTAACATTTATAAAGGTATTTTATACATCAAAACGTGCATATAACTGTTATATAGGTTATAGGTAAAACATTCTTTGAAACAACTGACGTTCTGTTGACTGTGTACATACATAGGATCATGAATAGCCCAAACAATACATGGGAAGAAACACCTAACATAACACAACAATGGGAACATATTTGAGGCCTGATGTGATAAGAAAATTACTGGCTGTGTACCAAAGGCTGGCATCAGATGATATCCTAAGGAGATGAACATTGGGTAAGACACAAAATGCAAATGAAGGTTTACATAACATGATATGGCATAATTGCCCAAAAAGAAATATTTGTTTTAAAGAAGAGACTTCAGGTTGCTGTGACATCAACCATCCGTAAATTCAATTTTGGTTGTTCTGCCTCACTCAAGCTGCAGTCAGACATAATGGACACAGATTTCACCAGCATCTTTAAAAATTAGTAAAGGGAAGGACCAATTACGCTTACTTCATTCAGCAATTTCTGTGCAAGTAACTTCTAAAACATCCAGAAGGAAACTGAAATTGAGAACACTGCAGCAGAAGAGAGAAGGAAGAGGCAGGAGGGTCCAACTTACCTATCTGGAGGGTTTTAGTCTGCTTCAAGTCATACAGCTGAGAAGGAAAATGTTTTGGATTTTAAAATTTGATTTACTCAGTTATAGTTTTTTCAACATTTTTTGTCATGCAAAATGTTCCACGCGATGCAGTTTTGATTCAGTTCCTCTAAAATTTTCAACACATGTTCTTAGAAAGCAAACAAAGGTTTCTATCACATGAATTTTTAATATTCATTATATTTTTAAAGTTATTGATATAAAAAGTCTCAGGTTTCATCAAATTTTGGCTTTTTTTGTTTGCTCCATACCTATTTTTTTACTCTGGAACTAAAAGTAGTATAAGAAATTCATATGATAGATCTTTTCTTCATAACCATCTGAATAATTTTAGAAATAGAAAAATTAAAATTTTGAAAATTTTCATCACGTGGAGCAATTTGAATTTTGCCCAAATTTTGAATTTCACAAATTAATTACTCAAAAACTATTGAAGATATAAAAACCAAATTTTGAATTCTGTGTCCACTATGCATAAGAACTAAGTGCTAAAAATTTCAGCAAGATTGGTTGAAAATTGCTGGATTTGTGGTTTTCGGTGCTGCATCCCCTTAAAGAGGCGACGATTGGCCAAGAGCGAGTTGCAAGTTGTGAAATGAGAGACAGCCAGCTGTGTTGTTGTAACGAGAGCCAAGGATGTAAGCTGCTGTCAGTGTTTGTTATTGTGATCGACCTTGGTAGACTGATGGTGTACGTAACGTAATGCTGCTGTAATCTATAATAGTATTTCTACGAAAATAAAGGAGATTTTTAATTTCTGCAACTCGGTCTTTTAATTCTACGAACCAACAAAGTCACAATATTATTAACGACTTTGTTAATTGACATGTTCATATCATCGCCGCCGATATGCCGGAATTGGGACCAACAGGAATTCTTTTACGTGGAAGCATATTGTCACGGCAACAGGCATAAAAGTTTCGGCATAAATAAGAGGACAGTCGGCAGATATAGTTTAATGGTTTAATAATGAGCCTTGCTAAACAGTTAATGATAGCGCGGATATTGTAAACAAGCGCCGGCGGGCAGCGATAACTAAGGTAAAGGACTTGCCGGCATAGATTAAGTTACACTTCTAGAATGTGATAGAATGATTTGGACATTTCTGGACTGATAGAGATTGTTCGGCTTCTGGCTGACTTTAGAACCATCTAGAGTTACGAATTAGGTACTTAAGGACGTGACGGCTCGCAAAGAGTAGTTGTGTAACAAGAGTGTTGTTGTTATGAGAGCTAATGTAATCAGCTGTCACTGTTACTGTCATCGACCTTGGTAGACTGATGGCGTATGTAACGTAATGCTGCTGTAATCTATAAGAATATTTCTACGAAAATAAAGGAGATTTTTAATTTCTGCAACTCGGCCTTTTTAATTCTACCAACCCACAAAATGAAATGTGAAATGAAATGAAATGAAATGCGTAGTGTTTAACGCTCGCTTTTACTACATACGGCACCGCAGGCGGTGACACTGATGATACATGAGATGAAGATAGAGCACCGGTGAAATGAGATGGCGGGGGAAACCGGAGGTCCCGGAGAAAACCCGCCCCAGCGCCGTGTTGTCCACCACAAATCTCACTTTGCGGTCGCCTGGGATCGAATCCGGGCCGCCTTGGTGAGAGCCAAGCGGTCTAACCACGAACCTACAAAGTCACAATATCTACTGACTGTCGCTGTTCATTGATTAGGAGCAAACTCTCGTCTTCCTGTTGGAAGAATTCTCTACGAGAACAGACAAATTCTCTACCTTGACTATGTAATGTAACACCCCGACCGTAAGCTGATCTGTGCCTTGGGCCATGATTCCTCGGTCCACCTCTAATCCTACCGCCACTACGTGTTGCTACCATAAAAACATATTTTAATTGTGGTTTAGCAAATATACAGCGCAACTGAATGCTCAGGCAAACTCTTGTTTCCCCGCATAGAACTAAACTGAGCTGAAGAGTATGTGATTCACCAGTGTATCCAATCTGGCAACCTTTGTTTACGTTACCATAGCAATGACCCTTCGCGTCCCTTGCCTGATGACCTTCGCGTATCTTCTTTTAAAAGTCAGACTGTATAAGATGCTGTAAATAATTCACGTCAAGCTTTAGATCTTGAGAACCTTTTCACCACAATTACACATCCTGTCTCACTTCTACCCATATCGTTGTTAAGAATTCATATTAAAGCTTTTTTCTCACTAACTGAATGATTTTTGGGTGTAGTACATCTGATCTATTATCTCTTCTTATTAAATAATTTATATAACTATATTAGTATATGTTAATTCAACTAATTTTCTGCAGCGTGATAGATCTGTATAAATAGGATATTGCCGTAATATAAACATATGATTTAAATGCATCAAAATGTTAAGCTATATAAAATTATATGTATACACGGTGTTCATTTTTATTCGTTATTTCCCGCCCTCCGATTGAGCAAGAATGACGTCATAGTTGACTGGTGAGTATCTTCAAATCATAGGAAAAGGTAATGTTTGCGGTACAGTAAGCAAATTACAGAGCTCCGAGTGTGATCGTACTGATAACTAATACAACCAGCTTCCACTTTCACTACTCTTACGGTAATCGTGATTAACATTCTAGTATGTACATATATAAACTAGAGAGTATCTACCAGGGCAATCCACACAAAGTGAAGACTAACCCCCAACCCCCCCCCCCCGGGTCCTTCTTCGGTAGGTACGGGTTTGGCACACCCGGAGTCCCGAGCCAACAGTCTCCCTCGTGTGGGCTCCTCTTCGTGGTTGAGGGAGACGGTCAACAGGTCCACCCACGTGTAGGCCATGCGTGGAGACCCGTGGAGAAGGTTTTTAGATTCTTGTCTAGTTTAGAGTTTAGGATAAAGTGAACGAATTTTTAGTAGGTTTTGATTGTTTTTTGTGTACGTGTATTTTTAATAGGTTTTGTTACACTTGTATAGTTTTTAGAAAGTTTTATATCAGGCTTTTGCCATTAGTTTTTTAAAGGGCGCTGATGACCGCTGTAGTTGAGCGCCCTTATATATATAAAATAATAATACCCCCACCCCCTCTAATGACCAGGGAGTTACCGAGCTGTCCCAAAAGGGCGCTCGGGGCTTTCCATAGGGCAAGACCTTGAGACTAACAAGCCCCCCCGATCTGGTCCTATGGACTCAAGACGGGATGGAAGTGGATACGCCAATTACGCGCGCAAACCCCAAAGGGGAAGACTACCGATTAGACCTCGGTATGGCCGACTGCTGATCAAGCACACCTTCTACTAGCTATGCAGGCTAGTACGTGGGAATATATAACTTCCCTCAACCCCGTCCGAAGATGTACCCGATCTCCCACGGGTGTCGGGAACCACTGCCCCCTCGAGTCCAACCCAATCCGAACAACTCCCTTCAGGAAGGGGCTCGAATGTTCGGCCCGAAGTTCCTCTAGTAACGTCAGAGTTAGAGTTAGATTACTTCCGTAGAAACCCTGGCATAATGCATTGCTTACCTTAGGAGCGACTCTCACCACCGATGGGCGTGGCTTAGGCGTGAGGTGATTGGGGAAGTTCCTCGATGTCGTCCAGCATGTTGTCTGCACATCCATCGAAAACGTACCTGTCGTCTCTGCTGCTGCACTCATATTAAGACGTTGCTGAGTAATCACTTTCCGAATCACTGCTGCTACTGTCGTCATTAACAGTGATCGTTAGCTTTTCCACCTCTGTTTCTAGGAGACATTCAGTTTTAATATATTTCTCTTCCACTTGGTGAACATGCCGGCAAACTGGCCCCCATTCTGCTTCTCCTATTTCACCAAATCGCTGTTCGCACAAACGTCACACGTCTCCCATGTTGAAACTCACATTGCAAAGCGCAACCCATTCTTTTACATTTGCCCAAATTATTTCTATGGCATTCAGGACGGGATGGTACGGTGGTAAGCGGAGAACTACGTGCCCATCTTCTATAATTACATCCACAATATATTTCTTATGTTTTGGCTTATGCAATTTTATAAGATGATATAGTTCCGCTTTCAGCATATGGCTTCCGAACGGAATCCTATGCTTAACCAACCAGACTTGCATATCCTACTTTTTTGTGTTCGCTGTGGGGCATTTTTCTCTGGTCACATTGTGATATGAAGCATTGTCTATCACAAGAACAGACTTTTCTGGAAGATTGGGCCTTAGTTTTTCTTTAACTGCATTCTAACTGATAAGTTTCACATATTTAGTGTTCCCAACAAAGCACGTGATAACCAAGTTCACTCGTCTAGATGAGGATACACACTGACCCTTGCGCATACAAGTTGACGCATACGGCTGTGTGGGAGGGAGAGAGGTAGGAACTGGCATACATCAGGCGCCAAGCGGATATTGAAAACAGGCTCTCCCGCTGAACACCCAGGGCTTTTATGGGAATACGGCTACTTTACCACCAGTGCTAGGGTTCCGCAGCGTCCGCACCACGGCAGCTGAAGGGGACGGATACCCTCCCCTACGGGAAGTATGTACATATGTATAAGTAGCACGTTTCTACTCTAAAGTTAGAGTATGGATATGAACTCAGTCACTGCTACTTTCGGAGCGACATTAAAATTTGTGCAACATATAAATATAATTTAAACCGCTGCATAGAGGAGTTTATGCAACGCTATGCAGCATTCAGACAAGTCCCTCGGAGCGCAATGTTGTCAAAAGTGTCCAGGTACCGTCAAATTTACATACTTTGTTTGCAACACAATATGTTTCTTGTCCACTTCCGTGGTGTGAGGTATCCTGTGTGTCACGAGTTTGAATCTCGCTAAGATTGAGTTGCCTGAATACGGTTTTTTCCAGGGTTTTCCCTTATCCTACGAAGACGAATGTCTGGTAACTCTGAACTCTAGGAACCCTGGCCTCATTTGAGCTTCATATCACCCGTTTCATTCATTAATTTACTCATTCATTTATTCATTCATCGTTCGATATGGGCTGCGCCGTGGCTCAGTGGTTAGACCACTTGGCTCTCACCAAGGCGGCCCTGGTTCGATCCCAGGCGACCGCAAAGT
This sequence comes from Mantis religiosa, assembly GCA_030765055.1. NCBI lineage: Eukaryota > Metazoa > Arthropoda > Insecta > Mantodea > Mantidae > Mantis > Mantis religiosa. The sequence continues at coordinate 200,927,789 of CM060952.1, read as the reverse complement.
GAGATTTGTAGTGGACAACACGGCGCCGGGGCGGGTTTTCTCCGGGATCTCCGGTTTCCCCCGCCATCTCATTCCACCGGTGCTCCATCTTCATCTCATGTATCATCAGTGTCATCGCCTGCGGTGCCGTATGTAGTAAAAGCGGGCGTTAAACACTATACATTTCATTTCATTTCGTTCGATATAACGTGCACTGTTGAAAGAACAAAATAAAATCTGTTTCTTTACTAAAATGTTTAGAAACTAATACTGTTATTAATTTGGAATTCCTTTATTAAACTATATTATATATCTGCACAGAGGAACACCAAATTGCAAGATGGGAAACCTCAAAACTGCTGTCAGCACATTTAATACGATCTCAAGCCGCTATGGGAATCGTATGTAAACTCGCCCCATCAGCGATGCCATTGATGACGTCAAATTTTGCGCGGTAAAGCCACAGATAAAAATGAACACCGTGCATAATTTTAAATTATTATTGCAATTACTAATTTAACACAATATCGTGTTAGTTTAATAATGATGGATCTGAATGATAATATAAATAAAAATAACGAGAAATGTATAGTTTTGGTTTACGCCACATTATATGTACAAAATAAATCCACCTCTCTCCGACATAGCTACTGAATGCAAAATATGCCACGGAAATGAAAGATAAACAACAGTTCTACTGACTTTGATTAATCAATGGCACCTGGAAGATTAAAGTGCTATAGCTACAATTCTAGACAATTCATCAGCAGTATGTATAACTAAGAAATCACAAAAGGATTTTGATTCCCTCTTGTTTCTCCTTGTTACACTATTCAATCACTTCATATATGATTTCTCGCGCGTGCCGATGTATCACACGTTGCTGTGATTATATCCGAACGCAATGTGCACAAACTGAACTTGTGTATGTGTGATCAACTGCCGTGCTTCCTCGTTTTGCCATGGAACACTTCATGTCACATCACACTCAAGAGTTTAGCTATGATCTTCTAGTTCATGCAAATGAATATGAGATAGCGCTCCATTGTTTATTCCTCTCGCCCGAATGTTTTACTTCCCGCTTCAAGGTATTATAACTTATCCTTAACTTTCCAGTACAATAACTATTACGCGAAGTAGCATTTTACCGCATTAAACAAAACAATTATGGTTACACTTTTCATAATTAAACCTTTAAAACAATGTAATGATGATGAAACAAGAAGCCACACGATATAATACTGCAGAAACATCGGCACTGCAACTGCCGCTGTCATACAATATCGTACAAAATTACGGCTCTTCACTGCACGGTGGCAGGTTCAAGGCCAAATTCTCCTGAATCAGCGGCAGTATTCCTTCCCTCATTGCTTGAATACCAACGAGTATCGAGGTATCCAATCCTCGTCCCTAATTAGAATGTTTAGCAAAACAATGTTATACTGCAGCTCCAGTATTGATCAGTATTGAATGAAATTTAATCATACAGAGGCCCATAAAGGGCGTATATTTACTTTGTGCACGGTTTGCATATTCGAAACTCCCGTAGCAACAACCTGTCCTAAAATAATCACTATCAGAAGCAGGAATGACCTCACCAAATCATAAATGTCGTGAGTTGCAATTCAAATAGCGTCTATGACACAACCTGGGTAAATCGGTAATTTTTACAGTCGGCTTTGAGACAATTGAAATCTACAGTCACAAATAGATTAGAGAATTTAACAACGAACAATTAGCAAATTCGTTATGTTGCGTTTTTAATATCGTTATATTTATCATTAGGGCTCAAACACTAATGCCCCATTTCACCAATAGATGTTAAAATATGCGTTAACTAATGTAACTTAACAATTGTCACAGCGCTAACAGAGCTGTTAAATTTCTTGCATTTCACAAACCTGTTTCCTAAAAATGTTAACAAACACGTGTTAACGCCAACAGACTTCAAAATATTACAGCTATGGATGAGTCGTATTATTTTCTGAACGTACTGCGATGCACTTTAGTTTCCGTTTTCGTCTGTATACAGCTGAAAAAATGGCGGATAAACAAAATCGTAAACAAAAGCCGTAAGACAAATTTCACATCGATTGAGAAAGACTTGTTAGTTGAATTGGTATAAGGATATCGTGGAAAATAAGAGGACGGATGTGGTGAATGTAAAAGAGAAAGATGTCACGTGGGAAAAAATTGGAAACGAATTTAATTCAAATGCATGTGTCACTACTACAAGCAACAAACAACTTGTCAGTATTACGTAAATTTAAAACGAGGTACGAAGGACAAGTGACGAGTGACTTGTACGTTTCAAGACGGGAGGTAGAGAGTGTATTATCCACATAATTCAGTGAATTATAAAATCGCAAGGTTATTAATACTTGAAGCAAAGGCGAGATCGGCATATTCCTTTCGATGTATGATCTAACTCAGTATTACGTAAATTTAAAACGAGGAGCGAAGAAGGATAAGTGACAAGTGACTTGAACGTTTCAAGACGGGAGGTGGACAGTGTATTATCCACATAATTCAGTGAAATATAAAATAGCAAAGTTATTAATACTTGAAGCAAAGGCCAGATCGGCATATTCCTTTCGATGTATGATCTAACTCAGTATTACGTAAATTTAAAACGAGGAGCGAAGAAGGATAAGTGACAAGTGACTTGAACGTTTCAAGACGGGAGGTGGACAGTGTATTATCCACATAATTCAGTGAAATATAAAATAGCAAAGTTATTAATACTTGAAGCAAAGGCCAGATCGGCATATTCCTTTCGATGTATGATCTAACTCAGTATTACGTAAATTTAAAACGAGGAGCGAAGAAGGATAAGTGACAAGTGATTTGAACGTTACAAGACGGGAGGTGGACAGTGTATTATCCACATAATTCAGTGAAATATAAAATAGCAAAGTTATTAATACTTGAAGCAAAGGCGAGATCGGCATATTCCTTTCGATGTATGATCTAACTCAGTATTACGTAAATTTAAAACGAGGAGCGAAGAAGGATAAGTGACAAGTGACTTGAACGTTTCAAGACGGGAGGTGGACAGTGTATTATCCACATAATTCAGTGAAATATAAAATAGCAAAGTTATTAATACTTGAAGCAAAGGCGAGATCGGCATATTCCTTTCGATGTATGATCTAACTCAGTATTACGTAAATTTAAAACGAGGAGCGAAGAAGGATAAGTGTCAAGTGACTTGAACGTTTCAAGACGGGAGGTGGACAGTGTATTATCCACATAATTCAGTGAAATATAAAATAGCAAAGTTATTAATACTTGAAGCAAAGGCCAGATCGGCATATTCCTTTCGATGCATGTTCTAACTCAGAATTACGTAAATTTAAAACGAGGAGCGAAGGAGGGCAAGTGACTTGAACGTTTCAAGACGGGAGGTGGACAGTGTATTATCCACATAATTCAGTGAATTATAAAATCGCAAAGTTACTAATACTTGAAGCAAAGGCGAGATCGGCATATTCCTTTCGATGCATGTTCTAACCTCTCTTGTACTTCCGCAGTAAACTTCATAGCAACTTGTTTCGACAGTCTATACCTCCGTCTGATAGCTCCTCAAAATCATTTCTCCTCACAGTCCGTGCTCTATTACGAATGCCATTTAGACAGTCTTAAATATAGCAAATCGACATCAACAGCGAGGTTCACACCCACCATCTTGACTTTTTACAACTGTTAAGGACTTAACAGAAATTTGGTCTGTTAGTTTAACAAGAGATTTAACAGGAGTATTAAGTCAACACTTGTTGGTGTTATAACTATTGCTAAAGCCGTGTTAAGTCTTAACATGTTGGTGAAATAGAGCATTATATGTTTCGCTAACATAGAACGCAAAGTTGTTAAAAATAGTGATAAAGTTACGTGGCATTTAAACAATATAGCACTTTCAAAGCCCACTGCACAAGATCTGGTCGGAATTAACAGAAAACTATCAATATGTATTACTTATATTAAAATACGGTAAGACCTTTAGTTGTAGCACAAACGTGCAACCGTATTAAGTTGAGATCCTTGCTGTCACGTAATACAAAAATAATATAATACTTATGACAAGGGATGAGGTGTAGATAGGTAAAGGCTAGGAACTGCTGGAAATGGCGACCTGCGTTTTCAATGCAAAGTTGACAGTCGCGAATGAACGACTGTCGTAATCTGTCCAAAATTCCTTGAGTATGTCGAATAACTTCACATTCTGCTATTATTCTGGCAGTTAGTTACGAGTAATGTCATTTCTTCCTATTAGAATTTACGTATTAAAAAGATGAAGAAAAAATTAACTTTAAGGTAGGAATCGAAATAATGACCTTTGGAACAACAGTTTTTTGCGTTACATATTGGGCTACCAGAACAGTTGCAGAAGTAGTACTAGAGTAGGCTCCATGGTGCGAGAAGGCAGCTAAGCGCTGTTCAGTATTGCACTGGTAGGCGATTAGTTCGAGATTTGAGAGATCATTGAGTCATTAATCTTGAGAACGCCTATAACGAGCCATTAAAAATCGATATTTGTATCCTTGGGAAGCAGTTTTCAAGGTATTCTAATCCAATAATTTCACTTATCTTGTTTAAATACCAACTTAACAGCATCTGATGTACGTTATGTTTAGCTACAGACCATGCATTGCCTATCCCAACTTGCTTATATTAGCCACGTGTACGATAGCTGATATTACGGAGTACTTCATTGACACCCTGTATAGTTGACGATTGGCTCGAATGGTGCTCCAACTACCCTGCAGTTAATGAAGGCCTTGAAAAAGCTTCCTTTCGACTTGATTGAAATACCATGAAGTACTTAAAGTGTTTGTTAAAAGTATGTACCATTATACGCTTCTAAATCTCCATCATTTCTCAAATCATCATTATCTCAAATATAAACGACTGTGGAAAACGTACGAGGGCTGTTCAACAAACAATGATCATAATTTTTACGGTCATAATTTTTCGCACTAAAATTCAAACTTATTATATTCTGTTTGCTTAATGTGAAACTAACACGCCGTAGTAGTTTCATTGTTGGTACTCCTATTTCCCGCCTGTGAGAACCAGGCAAGTTCAGACATGTTCAGTATCGCCTACCGCTGTAATGGAGGTAACACGCGAGGAACAATCTGCGGCTTTGAAATTCTACTTTTGTCTCAGCAAATCTTCAGTTGAGGCATATACAATGTTACAGGATCCCTATGAAGAGTGTTCTTCCCTACAGCACAGCTCGAAGGTGGTTTAAAATGTTTAAAGAGGACAGACAATCAATTTCAAAGGAAGGTGGACCCGATGCTCCAGTTACTGCTCTTACGGAAGAAAATATCAACACTGCTGCTATTGTGAGAGAGTATCGACGAATTACCTTAAGATCGCTTTCTGAAATACTAAACATTTCATCGGGTGGCACCCACATGTTGGAGACATAAACATTACACATGAGACGTGTTTGTGCGCGATGGGTTCCAAGACTGTTGATTCCCGAAAAAAACGACATTCGCAAAGTTGATGTTAGAGGAAGATCCGGAGTTTCTTTCGAACGCAATCACTGCTGATGAAACTTGGGCTCATCATTTTGATCCTGAGAGCAAACAGCAAAGATCAGTATGGAAATTTCCTTCATCACCAACCCCCAAAAAAGCAAAAGTGGGAAAAGCTTCTGCTGGGAAAGTTATGGTCATCTCATTCTTTGATATTCATGGAATGGTTAATCAGCATCTTGTACCTGCACACATATCAATAACTGGAAAATACTACAGGGATGTGCTGAAAACATTGCAAGTCCATATCAGGCGCAAAAGACCCAATTTCCGAGAAGCAGGCCGGATGCTGTACCACGATAATGCGTGGCCACATATTGCCAATGTTGCTGAATATCTTGCAAAGATCAACGTGAAGTGCATCCCTCACCCTCCCTATAGTCCGGATTTAGCCCCATGTGACTTTTTTCTATTCCCTAACCTGAAGAAACGCCTTGGTGGGAGGCATTATCCATCATCAGAAGCAGTGGTGAAGGCTGCGGAGGCGATTTTGAAGGATCTCTCAAAAATTGTTTCCAGCATGTCTTTGAAGACTGGCATAAACGCTGGGACAACTGCATCGCATTCAGGGGAGGCTATTTTGAGAAGGACCATCAAAATTATGAGTATGAGTACGTTGTCAAAAAAAGATTGTGAGCATTCTTTATTGAACAGCTCTCGTATTTGGAAAGGCCACAGGTGTGATTTTGATAAACACAAAGTTCATAGAGTAGGCGAGCTTGCTTCTAAAGATGGCCAAAATTATCTGTGACCGAAAATGGAGAGACAGAAAGGCAATTAAAAGTATAACAATTAAGAAGGAAAACAAATTTAATGTAAATTTATACTAAGCTATACTAAGCGTATTCTTTAGTTTGCATTTACATCTATGCGTGGAATTTCCCTTTCTCCTCGTTGTGCTTTTAAGTGTCCTCAAAACGCAAATTTCGAATAAAATTCGGTATCAGTAGAATCACTAGTTCAGCGGTAGAGACATCAACCATTTTAACTATGCAAGATTAACAGTTACGGCATGAAATGCAATCAAAGCACAGGCTTTTGTTTGCTAGCATGAATCCGGTGTTAAAGTATTTCTTAATATATCATTTGCGCTGTACCAGGAAATATTCGTTGAGCTTAATACCTTTGATGTTTGTTATGTATCGAACTTGGAGAGACAGCATCCGTCCAATTTGCTGGTAACTAGATATGGGACAGAGGGGTGAGCTTAGTGTAAACTGGTTTATAGCGTTACGTCTAGCAGTGGCGGTTCCTAGTTACTCCATGTTTCATGTAACCTTTTTAACAATTGAATCGTTTGTTTCAGAAACCACCTAACGGAGAAAATATAAAAAATGTGTTTTTTGGTAGTACTGTACAATTTAAAAGTAAATACATCTTTTAGTGCAGAAATAACCTATGTTTCATATCGGTAATGCTATTTTCAGCCTTCAAAATAATCCGTTTATTTTAGAAAGAACCCAAGCGCCGTCACTTAGGTTGTTTCTGTGGTAAATTTCACTCGTGACGGTTGGCGGCCTTGATGACATGTGTTTTGCGATTCGCTGTGACAATAACTCACAGCTACCCTGTACGGGGCCAGTTATTTTCCCCATGTGACAGAGATTTTGGAAGCATAAAGCGTCTCTTGAGAAAGATGGACAGGATTTATCCACCTGATTAATATGCAGAGCCAGTGGCGGCTCGTGGAATAAAAATGTGGGTGTTCACAAGACCTACGCTTAAAATGCACACTACTAATAATGAGTGGTACCTCAAACGCCCCAAAAAATGTTATAGTCTATTAGCCTAGAAAGAATGTATCTATTCCTATCACATTGCTCATTGTGTCGCTTTACTGACAGTCTGTAAGCTGAGCATTAATATTCACACGACCAAACATGACGAACTGAATACGTGCATTTTTACGTCAGCGTGAATTCCCGTGGTTCTTTATCTTTTCACTAAGATGTACCAAGTCGGCACATCCTACTTTTGTCCAATTACTCACTTCAGAGCTAAACAGGCGGCACGTAAAGCAAAAAAAAAAAAAAAAAAAAAAAAAAAAAACGCATTTCTAATACCGCAACCGCATAGCCATTTACAGGTTGTGTATACATGGTTAAATCTCCACACTTCAGAAATGGAACACTGTCGTTGAAGACCAATAGCAACCCTGATATTCTCGAAGTGACAGTCGCATGTCTACTCCACGTGGAGTCTCAGTTGCCAAAGTTACACCTCCCAGTTGATCTGTTTCATTACGTGCAGAAATTCGTTGTGTGTCACAATGTGGAGATCGTAGGATGGAGGCCACGCCGTGGCTCAGTGGTTAGACCGCTTGGCCCTCACCAAGGCGGCCCGGGTTCGATCCCAGGTGACCGCAAAGTGAGATTTGTGGTGGACAACACGGCGCTCGGGCGGGTTTTCTTCGGGACCTCCGGTTTCCCCCACCATCTCATTCCACCGTTGATCCATCTTCATCTCATGTATCATTAGTGTCACCGCCTGCGGTGCCGTATGTAGTAAAAGCGGGCGTGAAACAGTACACATTTCGTAGGATGGAAATGCAGTGGTGAACATAATCAAAGTGAAGGCAGTGTGAATAACGGATCCGAGTTATATTACTGGAGAAGCCTCAAAAAAACAAAGTTATAACGGGAACTGTTTCTAAGCAAATTCAAGCGCTTGTTTTGAACACATATAAATATGTGCTGACAAATAATCTTGGTAAGGGGTCGTGCAATGAACTTGAAGATAAATTCTGGGTATTCACAGAAATACAGTAATAAATATTGTGACGAAAGGAATACCAAAGACGCCGATCAAGTTTGAAAACAAAAGGAAACGTTTCTCTAAAGTAGATAATTTCACATGCGATTTAATTCGCCGAGAAATTTATAGATTCTATGCAAAAGGGAGAGCGCCCACCTTAGACGGATTGGTTGCACATTTGCAAGAAATTTGTGATTGTCCTTATGGGCAGTGCACTTTGCGCGGCCTTCTAAAGGAGCTGGGTTTCAAATACCGCACTTTGAATAAGATAAGGGTTATTATGGAATCCAGTAGAATTGTAGCTTGGCGATATATATTTCTCAAAACTAAGGAAGTTTCGCAGTAATGGACATAAGACGAAACCTCGTACGATACTCATGACGTATCGAGAAAGGTGGCAACCATGCAGAAATATCTGGGAGAAGGAGGGTCGGGGGTTGTAAAACGATTATAAGGGTTCGTCAAAGGCAGAGGCAGACGTGCACACGCGTTAACTAAACAGACTTTACCTCAAGTTTCGTTCAATAAAAACAAACAGCTGGGAGACATTTTGTAATTTGAAATTTAATATCATGTTAAATCTACGAGGAACGCAAACGCTTGCATGGACCTTTTATCTTTCTATTTATTTTGAAACTATTTCCTAATATTGTCTACTACTGAGAAAGTTTAAAATTTTATTTAGTAGTCCAAACATTTTTTGCAAACAGGTTACTTCACAACGCAAAGAAATGTCGTCTATTCTGGATGCAATAAAGTCTCTTGTGTCGTTATGCTTTATTACGTACTCTTATTAAATTGACCTCTGTTGAGATAGCATCGCTGAGCTTTATCAGTTTACTACAGAGAGTAATGGTGGATTACGAAATGGATTATGCAATGGTGGAATTATGGCTACCACAGGTGGATTACGCAATAAGGGAATTAACGTTTTATTCCTTTTTTTCGCAACAACCCTGCTAGTGGCTGAAACTTGAACTTCCATTTCAAGAACCCTTCTACTCAATGTCTGATGGGCTTTCTCAAACTGTTTGAACATTTTACTATTACAAAAGCAGAGGCTATTTAACGACAACTATGACTGAAAATTCATGAACATTTTCATCTGTAACCATTCCTGAATTCAAAGAATGTTCACATAGCCTGCTTACGCCATTTTTAAATGTTCTAATGGAGTTTCAAAGTTAGATAAATTCTAATCCTTTATGCTTGTTTTCTGCTATAGAACTTCTCAGCATTTTCCTTCATTTAAAATGTTCCTTGCGTCGCAGTTTTGATATATAAGCGTGTGTGTGTGTGTGTGTGTGTGTGTGTGTGTGTGTGTGTGTATGTGTGTGTGTATGTGTGTGTAGTGTAGTGTTTAACGCCCGCTTTTACTACATACGGCACCGCAGGGGAAACCGGAGGTCCCGGAGAAAACCCGCCCCAGCGCCGTGTTGTCCACCACAAATCTCACTTTGCTGTCGCCTGGGATCGAACCCGGGCCGTCTTGGTGAGAGCCAAGCGGTGTAACCACTGAGCCTAAGGCGCGGACACTGGCTATACACGTTCACAAAGACACAGTAAATATAAATGTCCCTGAGTTTTATTATTGAGATGCTTCTAAGCACACTTTCTTTACTTCAGAATAGAAAAACTTCAACTTTTTGGGCAAAAAAAGCCATTTTCATAGCTTTAAAAATTTCTGGAGCCTGAAGTTATTGAGAAGTAGAGAAACCTAGGGCAATTTCAAAAAGTGTATGTATTGGGAGCTTGTTAAGTTATTAGACCATAACTTAAGTTATTTTGTCGAAAGGGACTTTTTTGTGACGTAACAAAAAATAAATAAATATGATCATAGTGTCAAAACTATCACAGTGAAATTTATAAAATTCAGGCTGTATCATAGTTGTGCTATGTTACATCTATGCTATAATTTTTTAAAAGCTAGCGCTATTAATTTAGATTTCGAAGATTTCAGTCATACATTGCCATAAATAGCACATCTTGTAATATGATCACCATCACTGAATGATTTTTTTAAAATGTTTTTACAAGTTCAAGATATACCTCACAGCAAACGTGCAGTATTTGCTGGCTACAGAAGAATATTCTTTTGTTTTGTGAATTTCTGTTGCAGATTATTGAACATGTTGCTTCTTATAGCTCTTTGATTTGTGTTTTATACATAATATCTACTTATATTAAATTCCTTGGAAACATTCAACACTTGGTAAGAAAACAAACTGAGGTTTATCTTCGATAAGGAAATAGTTCTGTTGTTATTTGGACTGGAACTCGCTTTTTTTCATAGCAATCACGGCGTTCTTTGCGAAGCTATTTTCTGTGTAACTAAAGAGTTAACTATACAGCTGTCAACTGTAAACTCTGTAAACTGTATCTAGTTACTTTGCTGATAATGGTTTGTGTCCAAGTTGTCTGTGTGCATTTGTGGAACGACAGATAGTGTTTTATAATGTACATTGTATATATGAATTACTGCCATCTAGCGGACAGTAAACATTTATAACAAAATATATTTCCCTTGTTTATTAAATACAGCCAACTTATATGTTTATTTATTATTTAAATTGTTAAACAGCACAGGATAACGCTGCTATCCAACCAACTTTACCTTGACCGCAATGGTTCACGCTAGCCCTTACCATGACCCACATTAGTTAATTGTCTGAATATGATAAGATATTTACATAGAAATTGTTTAAATACCGTTCCCTCACATGGTAGCAGTCAGGTATCCACCTGAACAATTAAGGTAGCTCAACAAAAGCTAAAAGAATGCGATACTAACAACTGTCCACGCATACAAAACTGCTGTGACAGGGAGATTGATATACCGGAAGAGTAATTTGTATTATTAACATCGAAATATACTCCTCGTGATTTTTTCTCTGCTTTCGTAGTTTAACGATGGTCAATGATAATACTTCAACAAATATTTTAAAAACATACATGTAAGTTCGACTTTGAACAATCATATACTGCATTTTGTTAGGACTTTATTTTAATGTAAAATATATGTTGATATAGCAACATAATGCAAACGTTGCATTTAGTGTAATTATTCATCTATTTATTGATATGTTGCAATCAAAATCTTGCTGAATAACAAGCATCCATGCCCAAAATAATAGCAAGTCATAAGATGATCGTGAGAAAATCTAAGTGTCGAAAAATAGCAATGCAGGCTTTTACACAGGCAATATTTACTTTAAAAAAGTTTTGTATTGAAGTTAAACTTACTGTGGTCGGCAGAGCCTCGCGATAACGTCACTACACATCCATGATTTTATGACGACTCAAAACATCATATTGTATGTTTGCAAATAGTAACATTCTGTTATACAGTTTAGACATCTTAAGGAGGGACGTACGAGAAAATGTTCAAAAATATAATTTTTTGTTATTGTTTTGTAAATTAGTATATAGCATTAGCTATCAAACACCAAAATATTATGACTGTACGTGCTCTGTATGTAGTTTTAAAAAATTAAATGCCCTAGTGTTGCATAGTAGCTACACATAGTCTTCCATCAGCTGTCTTGGAATCTGTAAAGCACACCTACCAATTCTTAGCACACTCAGACTTGCTAAAACAATGTCTCTATGGAGAGACACAAAACCCAAATGAAAGCCTGAACAGTTTGATATGGAAAAGGTGTCCCAAAACATCATTTGTGTCTTCCATAGTGGTGAAAATTGCTACATTTGATGTTGTAATAGTGTTTAATGATGGGAATGTTGGCAGAAAGAAAGTTATGCATGTTAGGTATCAACCTGGTGTGTTTATGGAAACAATTTTGCAGAGTATCGACAACATTCGCATCGCTGGTGCAGAAAGAGCTATGAAATTAATGCAGAAAGAAGCAAGACAGAAGAGGAATTTAAAAAGAAATGCTGAAGAAGACCAAAATAAGGATACAGACTATAGATATGGGAAGTTCTGACTTAAAATTAAAAGGCAAACTGAATAATACTTATTGTATTTTTAATTGCCTTTCCCCGTAACTTGCATTTTCTACAACTTCAACCCACTTTTCTCTAAAACTACTTCATCTATAGTGATGACATTTAGCACACAGCTTTCTTATGCTACAATGAACATTTTGTTGGTTCTAGAATTTAAGATTAAGCTCCATAAGGAATGTGATGATACAAAACATATGAAATTATTTTAATTTTTAAAGAATGCATATGATTAACATTTTTTAATTCTATACAGCTTCAATAAGAAATCTAAATCCAACAAATTCATTTTAGTGTGTTTTAAAATAACATACCAAATTTCAGAAAGATATCATATGTGAATTTTGAAAAAAATGGGCTTAAGTTTGTAAATATCTCAGCATATAGAAAAAAATATGTAGCATTAGTTATAAACAATGGAAAATTATGAAAAAAATAGTGCATATTAACTGTAATATCTTAAATGAGTATACTAAGTTTCACATCTCTAACTTGAAAACTTTGGATGTTATGGCTATTTATGTAAGACCCTGAATATTTGCATACGTCCCCCCTTAACACTCTAGGGGGTAAGAGAAGGGAAAAGCCGTTTTAAAAACTACTTTACAATTATTAAAACACATGATTTATGACTAAATGTGAGACATTTATGGTGAGACGAGTGCAAACATGTATAGATGCTGGTGGATAACACTTACAACATTTTCTCTGAGATTTAAATAGTGTAATGTAATCTCAAAATTGTGTATTATAAGCTCCCAAAGTTGCACGTGTGTCCTATTATTGGTATAAAAGTTGTGCCCTATTGAAATGGTTCAGGTATATATGGATCACTGTCTCTAGGGACCTACTGCAAGTAGATATTAAAGAAATAAGAACAAAGTTTGCCACTAACCTCTTGAAGTGAATGCATGTGGATCATCAAGCTGTGTACTTGCCCCGGGGAGAAGAGGCCATCACGATTGTGACGTTAGCCGGGTCGACGGGCGCCTCTAAACAACCTGTTTTCACTCCTCAACGTTCCGCAAGAACTACGATCTCCGAACACCCAGTACACCTTGTTTATGTTCACTCGAGTGTTACGAACACACTGCGCTATGGACTTACATACAACAACATCCAAATCTTTTATAACATTCCACTCTGTCTGCTTTTAAAGCAGGTATCTATGTGGGTTTGTGTTATAATACAAAATGGACTTTGAAGTTACTACCTATAGATTTGTCGGTGATGTGTAGTAATTATTAAATATATTCCTATACACTTTAAAGGTCTAAACTGCAAAATAATTAAAAGAAAATTATCATTTTAATATGCAGAAAGATAAACAACACTGAGAGTTGTTTTTTTTAATATATTTATTAGATCGGTCAGCAATGCTTTGCAGATCTGAGAGAACAGATACAAAATAATTATAGAGTAATAACATTGTGTGCCTCCTCTGAACTAAAACAAATGTGTTATTGCACTAATATACGAGGGCTATCCAGAAAGTAGATTACGTTTTGGAATAAAAAGTAAACAAAGTATAGGAAACAAATTTTATTATATACAGATGAAAGCCACACTCAAATACTACTTTTCGACATAGTCACCATTCAAATTAAGGCATTTATCGTAGCGATGTACGAGCTTGGAAATTCCTTCGTCGAAAAATTCGGCCGCCTGCGCCTTCAACCACTTCGTTACCTCTTCTTGCAGCTGTGCGTCGTCATCAAAACGCTGCATAGCCAGCCACTTCTTCATTGCTGGGAATAGGTGGAAGTCGCTCGGTGCCAGGTCGGGACTGTACGGCGGATGAGGAAACAACTCCCACTTAAAAGATTCAAGAACTTCACGAGTGACATTTGCCGTGTGGGGCCGGGCGTTGTCGTGAATCAACAAGATCTTAGAGCTCAACATTCCTCTGCGCTTGTTTTGAATGGCTCTTCTGAGTTTTTGGAGAGTTTGGCAATACCTTTGAGAGTTTATTGTAGTGCCTCTTTCCAGGAAGTCCACCAAAATCACACCTTTTCTGTCCTAAAAAACAGTCGCCATCATCTTCCTTGCCGACATTGTTTGCATGCATTTCTTGGGTTTTGGGGGAGAACTTGCAATTGATTGCAATTTCGTTTCACAGTTCACGTGTTTCACCCATGTTTCGTCACCAGTAACGATGCGATCGAGTAAAGAGTCACAATCCTTATGGTAAACGTCCAAAAAGTTCAACGCTGCAGCCATTCGCTGATTTTTGTGGTCCTCTGTCAAGATTTTTGGAATCCATCTTGCACAAAACTTGTGGTAACCAAGCTTTTCGCTGATGATTTCGTGCAACAAACTTCGCGAAATTTGTGGAAAACTCAAAGAGAGTTCCGTTATTGTGAACCTTCGATTTTCACGGACTTTAGCATCGACTTTTTCGACAAGTTCGGCAGTCACTATGCTGGGTCTCCCACTTCGATCTTCGTCGTGAACATTGGTTCGGCCATTTTTAAATCTGATGACCCACTGACGCACTCCACCTTCAGTGATAATGTTGTCCGCATACACTTCACAAAGCTGCCGATAGATTTCTATCGGTTTACAGTTTTTTGCAGTCAGAAACCTTATTACTGCACGCACCTCGCAGCTCGCGGGATTTTCAATTAACGCAGACATTTCAAACCGTCACAGTATCTGAACGGAGCACAGCACGAACCTCTCATTAGCACGGCTAGATGCCGACTGAGCTGCGCAACGCTCTGACCCCAAGATGGCCGCGCTAGCCCCGCCCCTAGCGGAAACAGACGAAAACGTAATCTACTTTCTGGATAGCCCTCGTAAATGTGTCATTGAACTAATAAAATGGTATACATACTTCCATAGTGAGAATTTACATAGTAGAACAGAAGAATAGAAAAGGTAAATTGAAACAGTAGATTATTCAGAAGTGGAAGTGTCGTCACTGTATAGCAGGTCTTGTGGTAGTCGTCGCTTCAGTCGCGTTGGCCGGCGACTTCGGACGCCGATGTTATACGTCACAGCTCCTGGAACGTGGCGTAGATTGTAGAAGAAGCGTCGAGCAGTCTGTCGGATGAAATGGTGGAGAGGAAGAAGTACCAGCTCGTGATGCAGCTGCTGGTTGCGGACAAACCAAGCAGCATTGGTGGTGATTCGCAGGAATCGGCTCTGGGTGACCTGTAGACGCCTCAGGTGACAAGTACTGGCAGCCCCCCAGACTTGGCAGGTATAAGTAATAAGAGGCCGAACCAGAGATTTGTATAGGAGCAGTAAAGATTCTAAAGCAAGTGAAGTATGTTTGTGAAATAATGGAGACAATTGTGAAAGACGAGCGGATGCCAGGGTAATGCTGCTTCCACGTAAGCCGAGTGTCCAGTAACACTCCAATGTACTTGACTGGTGTAGGTGAAGGGAGCCACGGCACATGATCAGTCAGAAGGCGTATAGGTGGAGGGGGATTATAGCGGCGTAAACTAAAAATCTTGGCTTCAGTTTTCTGGGTATCAAGGGAGATGCACCAATTTTGACACCATTGAACGAGGCGATCAAGAGAGCTGTATTGAGAGCTGTGGGACAGGAATTCTTTCTTCGTAGTTAATCAGCCACACGTTCGGGCGCCATTTGGTACGGGATTTCTATGTTTGAGATGGGATACACGTTGACTTTTCGAAGACCCACATCGAGAAGCTAGAAATAACAAATTCGTTGTATTTTGATTTGTTTCTTGATGATTGTACTTGATTAACTAAGAGTCATGAGAATCTTGGTTTCAGGCGCGGTTCGGAATAAAGTTTCGGAGAAGTCAAATTTTGTAACAATTTAATTGTATTATTTAGATTACATTTTAGTTGAACTTCCTTTCCCGGTCACTTCCAACATGTCGATAAATTCTTACTTTGTTAGTTTTAAACAGTTCCAACTATTACATAAATGTTCTTGATCTTGCTCCACTATTCATCACACTCACCATTACAACAAATCTCTATTCAGATTTTTCGTAACTATCGTTACTCCTCTCTTAATTTTGTGATTGGCCGATTTGATTCCACGTCACATTACGTCATACAATTATTACTACGGTCAATCACAAAATTACATATATTTTTATCTATTTAAATTACTACATATATTTACGTAATCATTTTTTTATAAATTTATAAACTTTTCATAACTTTTCTAAATATAACTCGAAACTACTGTTACAGTTGATATGCTCAAGTAGTTCTCAAAATTTTCAGCATTTTGGTGTACTGTTTACAAAATTATTGTACACAGTCATCTTTAGTTCGCTTCTTAAATTGCAGCCCAGATGTATCGTTGTTTTGTAAAGAGCTACTAGGGCTACCAAAATCGGCACCAGAAGTGGCATTATTAGAGTTAGGTAATACAAAAAGGAGGGGATAATAATAGAGACAATATTGAAATGTTGGTATAAATATATTAAAGGACAGAAAGGGGAATTATTGAATCTGTGTATGAAACAACAGAAAAGCATTAAAAATACAAACAATTGGTGGTCGCAATTGGAAAGAATGGTATTAAAGATAGACATGGGAGATATATGGAGAGCAGAGGAGACAAATTATAGCGGTTTTTGGAAGCAAGTGAGAACTAGACTACAAGACAGAGATAGGCAAGAGATATGGGAAAGTATAGAAGAAAAGAAATCTTTGAAATTTTATAAGCAATTAAAGACAGAATGGGGTAGGGAAAAATATATAGATCAACGTGGCAAAACTGGAAGAGAAGGCATACCTTGGATGAGAGTAGGAATAATATATCTAAAAGGGTTGAGAAGTAACGAGGTAGGAATATGTGAATTTTGTGGAGATGAAGAGAGTACTGTTCATTACCTGATACAATGTAAGGAGTTAACAAATTACAGGAGAAAAATATGAGATAAGAAATGGGACAGTGTGAGCAAAGAGGCAGTGGCATTACGTATTGTTACCCAAACGTCGGAACTCCCTATAGAACCGGCCGGCAGTAGAGCCAGACGGGAAGCATTCAGACCACGCCCACCCATTTGTCTCGTGTCACTAACTAAAGGGATGATTAGGAGAGCGGCACGAGCCCTGTACCGTCTCTTTCCACTCCCAACAGACGTCTGGAAACCTCGGGATAATTGTGCGCACCGCGAACCTTCCAGAAACGGCGATCTTCCCTATATAAGGCCTGTAGTTGGCGACGAAACAAAGCAACGTACTGCCACGGCAGCACACACACCAGTCACCACCGCAGCTTCCGACACTTCAGTGCTGGAAGCCCTCCACGCACTCCAAGCCGAGGTTCGGACATCTATCAGAGACTGGACAAGCTTGAAGCTAAGATTGAAGCCGCCACCTCCGGCCCCACACGTGAGGCCCTGCAGGACCTTCACTCTGAAGTCCTCAACCTTGGCCCACGCTTTGGCACGCTGGAGGACACCGTTGAAGGTCAAACCCACACCATCCAGGAAACGCTACACAACACTTCAGAGAAGATAGCCAACTCCGCACTTTCAACACTGGACACCGTTCACACCATCACGAAGCAACTTACAAAATTCCAAGAACTCAGCAACCAGCTAGCTCCAACTGCATCATCCCAGCAGACAATGCTTCAACGCATGGAAGCTGCAACAACGGGCACCAACACCGACCAGAAGTTCATATCCAATACACTGCAAGCACTCAACCAGAAGAGCATGGAACTCATGATTGCAATAGCCAACGTAGGCCACGGCTGCGACCCGGACATACTTAACCAATACTTCACGGAAATTGCCGACCGCATTGAGCTCCTCCAAAGCAACTTACCTCGAAATCCTCGACACTTCCAAATCAGCAGAACTTCAACCAACCAACTACACAGCGATCAAAACGCCGATAGGCCTAAATACTTCACAATACCCACCCAAGCACCACTGGTGCAGTCACATATACCCTTATGTTAAAATAAACGCTTAACCTCCTTTTTCACAACTTTTACTCCTTTTAATCCTCACCTTGAGCCTCTGTACTATGGTCAGGGCCTAGTGTCATGGCCATAGCCAGATAAAACCACGATTCCTGCACCCTTCCTTACGCGCAGATAGCATTCACCGAAACTAACGGAGGTGCTTATGCGGAACTCCTCTATCTCTTTTACTTCCATTCTTACCTCTTTTACGACCCTTCACTAAAATTTAAAATAAAAAAAGTCAGTTCAGTTCTTGGCGAGCAGTCGTGAGGAGCGCCGAGTGAGTCAACGGACCGGAAGACTGTGTACGTGCATCGGAGGAGTTATACGTAATTGCGAGTGCAGAGTGGACCTGTGACAGACGAAATGGTGAATTGTAATTGTGTGCGCTACGTAAT
The DNA here is from genome assembly GCA_030765055.1 of Mantis religiosa. NCBI lineage: Eukaryota > Metazoa > Arthropoda > Insecta > Mantodea > Mantidae > Mantis > Mantis religiosa. The sequence continues at coordinate 200,909,224 of CM060952.1, read as the reverse complement.
TGTGTAATCAGCAAGTGTTCCAACTGTAATTCGGTGGAAATAAAGAACATTTTGAGTTTGTGCAATTGGACTTTTAATTTCACGAACCCACAAGGTCACAGTATGCTAACAGGGATGGGTGAAAAGAAAAATAGATGTATAAGAGATTTCTTATGTAAGTTAAGAGAAAAGTGGATTAGGATAAAAGAAGCGAAGGTCAGGAAGAAATGACACCAAGGTGCTCAGGAAAACCGAAGGCTTATGGTCAGGGGACCTGAGTCAGCGAGTAAATCTTAGGTCAGTGATTGTTAGATATCAAAGTCATTGTAGTGAAATTGTAATAGAAACTGCACAAATAAATATAAAATGAGCTCTGATCTGACGTAAGAAAACATGTCAAAATAAAGAATTATCAACACTTTTATTTACGTACCTCATTAACGCCTCCGGTTTTTTCTACCAACTTCGCCAATGTATTTCTTCGTAGCATTATCAGGTCAAATATTAAACTGTTTTCTACTGAATATAATGATGAAATATGTGTTAAATTTTCAAAATATATGCCTAAAATGTATAAAATGAAACAGCGGAAAAAAGAAAGACATGAAGACATACCTAGCTCTATCTTTTCTTTTCAGTAACAATGGGAATATTCTCTCCATTAATTTGACTACTAGAAGGTGGAGACGAATGCTTTCTGGTGTTTATGGTCACGTAACAATATATCTGCAGCATAGCGAGAGCTCCAGATTTCTCTTGAGAGAATTTGGAGCGCGTGTTGAATTTATTTTGATTTTTTTTCAGGATTATATAAAAAATAATCAAATTATGCATGCAATGGATTTATAAAATATTAATAGTAAAAAAAATAGATTTAAATGTCCAGTTCGACATTATAATTTCGCCAACAGTCGAAAAGTTGAAAGCCGAAATTAAGAGAATGTACAGAATATCACATTTGACTCAGAAATACATCGAGATGATAATGTAAAAATATGTAAAATTAAAGTAATGCAATTTGTAGCGCAACAGATAGCTGTGATTGCTCCAAATTCACACTTTTACTTATTGGGGACGTGATCTTGAGTTTAATCAAAATCACGAGCAACATTTATTAAGGCTATTCCACAAATTAAATATAGGACATGATAAAATATTGTTTTAGTAAATTCGATTTTCTCTACTCATTCTTCAATAAATTATTGCAATTTGTTTTTAGCATTTAACTTACAAAATGTTGATAATGGTATTTACTTGTACAATATTTAATTTAACATAAATATAATACATTTATTAGGGGGACATATTCCATTATATGTCCTATACAAATAAACCATTTTATAGTACTGTATTGTTTAATAAACAGTTGAAGGTTTCTTGTGGGTCCAATAGATTGCATTCTGCTTGCTGGCATTGATACTACTGCGAACACATACAGAAATAGCGCACAGAAATAGCGATGTGCCATATGCTGCATTGAGGATGGGAAAGCGTTCATTTAGCGAGTCCAGAGATGACAACCTGGTCTTTCCGTCAGATATGACGTCCTGGAGTAGTGTTTGATTTCACCTACGGGAACATGGAGTAAGACAGGACCCTAGTATTCACATATTTAATATTACAAATCATGTTTACATGAAAAATAAAATGTTTTATAGGTAATGTATATATAGGGATCCCAGATTCTGAAATGAAAAAACCCGGAAAGGCGTGTTACATATTGTGACTGTGTGTTCGCAGAATCAAAAGTCCAATTTGCCGAAATTCCAAACGTTCCCCCATTTGCGCAGAGATACACCGTTCAATTCCCACGCAACACCACAATCTACAGCACCAAGGTCGATGACAATAACAAACATCAGCTCTCGTTACAACACTTCACAGCTGACTCTCGTTTTACACACAACTGACTCACTCTTGTTACATGTCTTTACAACAACTCTTGTTTCACAACTTGCCACCCTCGCTCGCTCGTGCTGACTGGCTGTATACAGCCAGAAGGCTTTTGCTGCGTGCACACCTATTAAGGGTTTTGCCGCAGGTAAGATTTAGAATTGAATTTTGTAGGATAAAGGTGGTGTAGGTTTTGAGGTTAGGATTAAATTTAGAGGTTACAGAATGTACCTTCGGGTTGAAGGGGAAGATGCAGTACTTTGCATCCAATTTTTTTGTATTTTGTTTAATTTTTAGTTGAGGAAAAATTTAGATGCCAAACAGCTTAGAAGAATTATGAGGAGCTCAGCTTTAGCTGATGATAGGATTAGCTCCTGGGTTATCTGGGGTGCCCGCATGCCATACGGGGGACCCGATGCAGTCTAGATCGGCGTCTAGTGGGGTCATAAGCTCCCAATGATCTAACAAGGGCGCTTCTGTGTGATGGTAAACTTGCGTATAATTTTGAAGCCCGGCGCCTAATTTCATTCTCCACGTATGGAAGACCCCATGCTTCGAAGAGCAACATGGTAGGAAAATAACGTCCCATAGAATATATAGACCGTAGTCCTCTATTCTGTGCACGTTGAAGCCATGCTATCCAGCTGTCTGCTGCCATGCCCCAGATCTCGCAGGCATATAGCATCACCGGGATTACCAGCGCTCGGAAGAGATACAACTTCAAGCCAACTGGCATCGAGGTCGAACCCAGCATTGGGTACAGGGAAGCGACTGCTCCCTGTACCTTCGCTGAAAGGTCCCTGGTGTGTCGGCGAAAAGTTAGACCCCTGTCCAAGTTAACTCCTAGGTACTGGACAGAGTTTGACCACTCTATACTTCGACCTCGGTAGCTGAAATTGGGGCAGTCTGCGGGGGTGTGGCGCTTTGTAAAGAGTATGGCGTGGCTTTTGTCCGGATAGCACAGAGCCTTCGGGGACTCCGCCTCTCACTGACCTTAGTGTTGATGTTTTCCCCGCGACTGAGACTTTGAATGAGCGGTGTCGCAAGAAGCTGTGTATGATGTTGATCATTTGTATTGGGAGCCCGAGGTGGATCATTTTGTGTAGGAATCCGGCATGCCATGTCGTGGAGGCCTTCTCGACATCCAGCGAAACCGCGGCCGTGAACTTGCCACCCTGGCGTGTCACAATCGCTTATATATCTCATTCATAATTCGAGAGACTTTTCGAGCAAATAAGAAAAACAACTATTCTCTGTCAATCGAGATATCTCTCGAACATTCCAAACACGAAATCCTATCTGTGCCGGCAAGTCCTTTATCTGAGCTATCTTCATTTGCCGGCCCCTTTGTGTACACTAGCCGCGCTATTGTTAACCGCTTATGCAAGATCATGAGACATTATCCGCCGTCTGTTTTCTATTTGTGCCGTAACTTTTATGCCTGTTGCCGCGACAATACACAAATAGGGTAAATCATGAATTAATACAGATATTAGAACAGTACCATTATCTGAGCTTTCTTGTGTTGAACATGATCCATGATATCAGGTTTCCCTCCATGGCTAACGCTCTGTGGCAGAAATTACACTCCACTTCAGATCCAGATCCAGTACAATCAATACTACTCTCCTCCAAAAATGGAAATTGCTCTTTAAGAGAATCACTAAATATACACTTTCGCTTAGGCATCTTAAATTACATCACAGTTACAGTACAAACAAATTAAACCGAATTATAGCTTTAGTATCCACGTGTTCACCTTGAGATACAAGCCAATCCGCGTCGTCTGTAGAAACTAGAACGCAACTTCCGCCGACAGTAAACATACCCTTCGGTACCAACATAACAATCAAATAGTGAAATATTTCCCTTTTGATATTTGACTGATTATGTGAACATATTCCTCCATGCCAAGGAATGCAAGTGCAATAAAATTACAGATATTTCGTGTATTTAAGATGCAAAACTATTCAGTAATAATGACCCTCTAAAAAAGCGGGATAAAACTTTTCGGGACACCGGGACAATTGAAGAAAAAAGGCTAAAATTCAGGACTGTGTCAATAAGACTGGGACGTTTGGGATTCCTATGCATATACCAACATATCAATATTTTGTTTCACATTCCATTTAATGAAATGGCAGTACACTTTACAAAATACGGTTTTGTCCTGTACCCGGGTAGTATTAGTGTTTGTACCACATGTACAGGTCTTTTCCATCCCGTGTAGTCTTCTTGGGCCCATCTTTATCTTACCCGACCATCCATCTTCTTTGTAAATGAATACGACTCGTTACAACGAGGGCATATAAAATCGTTATCATTCAGCAGTTCAGTCTCTTTGTCATTACCCGAATTACGAATTATTGGGACTTTTCCTTTCTTCTCTATAAAGTCTATTTTTGTTATGCAGTTTCCTAGCCACTTTAACACTCATTAAGAGTAAATGACTTAACCGTTAACATGCAAACATATACTTATATATCCAAGATACTCTCGGGAAACAAGCCAGGTAAAAAGACGATTAGAAATCGATGTTTGGGGAGCGTAATTCGCTCTCATCATCACGATTTTTATAAGAAATGTTATAACCTCTAAGTAGTTATAACACAAAAATCGACAAAGACAGAACACTATCAAGATTCCCATCACTGAACAAAAGACTGTAGTAAATTAAATGCCAGGTCAAGAGATGGCGTGAGTGTAGAAAACTAATTAGGTCAGAGAAACGTAACAATTTAATTTGTTGATCAAGCTGTATATATCTGTACTTCAAGAAAATCTTAAATATATTCGTCGCCAAGAAAGCTTCGGGTCTAATATGCTTAGATTTCTTTAGTGATACACTCCTGGAAATGGAAATAAGAACACATTGACGCCGGTGTGTCAGACCCCTCACAATTGCTCTGGACACTGCGAGAGGGCTATACAAGCAATGATCACACGCACGGCACAGCGGACACACCAGCAACCGCGGTGTTGGCCGTCGAATGGAGCTAGCTGCGCAGCGTTTGGGCACCACCACCGTCAGTGTCAGCCAGTTTGCCATGGCATACGGAGCTCCATCGCAGTCTTTAACACTGGTAGCATGCCGCGACAGCGTGGATGTGAACCGTATGTGCAGTTGACGGACTTTGAGCGAGGGCGTATAGTGGGCATGCGGGAGGCCGGGAGGACGCACCGCTGAATTGCTCAACACGTGGGGCGTGAGGTCTCCACTGTACATTGATGTTGTCGCCAGTGGTCGGCGGAAGGTGCACGTGCCCGTCGACCTGGGACCGGACCGCACCGACGCACGGATGCACGCCAAGACCGTCGGATCCTACGCAGTGCCGTAGGGGACCGCACCGCCACTTCCCAGCAAATTAGGGACACTGTTGCTCCTGGAGTATCGGCGAGGACCATTCGCAACCGTCTCCATGAAGCTGGGCTACGGTCCCGCGCACCATTAGGCCGTCTTCCGCTCACGCCCCAACATCGTGCAGCCCACCTCCAGTGGTGTCGCGACAGGCGTGAATGGAGGGACGAATGGAGACGTGTCGTCTTCAGCGAGGAGAGTCACTTCTGCCTTGGTGCCAATGATGGCCGTATGTGTGTTTGGCGCCGTGCAGGTGAGCGCCACAATCAGGACTGCATACCACCGAGGCACACAGGGCCAACACCTGGCATCATGGTGTGGGGAGCGATCTCCTACACTGGCCGTACACCTCTGGTGATCGTCGAGGGGACACTGAATAGTGCACGGTACATCCAAACCGTCATCGAACCCATCGTTCTACCATTCCTAGACCGGCAAGGGAATTTGCTGTTCCAACAGGACAATGCACGTCCGCGTGTATCCCGTGCCACCCAAAGTGCTCTAGAAGGTGTAAGTCAACTACCCTGGCCAGCAAGATCTCCGGATCTGTCCCCCATTGAGCATGTTTGGGACTGGATGAAACGTCGTCTCACGCGGTCTGCACGTCCAGGACGAAAGCTGGTCCAACTGAGGCGCCAGCTGGAAATGGAATGGCAAGCCGTTCCACAGGACTTCATCCAGCATCTCTATGATCGTCTCCATGGGAGAATAGCAGCCTGCATTGCTGCGAAAGGTGGATATACACGGTACTAGTGCCGACATTGTGCATGCTCTGTTGCCTGTGTCTATGTGCCTATGGTTCTGTCAGTGTGATCATGTGATGTATCTGACCCCAGGAATGTGTCAATAAAGTTTCCGCTTCCTGGGACAATGAATTCACGGTGTTCTTATTTCAATTTCCAGGAGTGTATTTTAAAGCTACTCTGATTAAATCGTTGCAATGTAAAAGCTATATTAGGATTACATATGTCCAGACAAAAGTAGTACGTCACGAATAAATAAAACAGAATTCAAAGAAACATTAGAAAGGATTTCTTTATAATAAAACAACCGGAATTTTACGGTGGCGCAAAACACTGATATACACAGAAGCAGAATTTCTTACTAAACACAGAATTGGTAATCTAGGATGAACAGAAACAACACGTATGTATGTTTGAACTGAAATGCTTTAGCCAGTTTTATGAATGTGGTGATTTGAATAATTCAGTCTCTATACAGCAAACAGCTTATCTTGTTCCGCCCACGAGATGAGGGGACAGCCATTTTCGACAACCTAAATGGAAGAACTCTTCCGGGAGATAGCTAAATCCTACAAACTCCGGAAGGTTGAGGTTGGAGAGCTTTCCGTGTAGCTTCCTGTCTTGCGTGATACAGGACATTACTTGTGTTATATATCCGAGACATTAAAATGACATAATAACTAGCAAGCAAGGAGGCCAAAACACATGAAAAAGCTGTTAAGTTTGCTCCCTCGTTGCTTAAATGAAAAAGCAGAAATAAACCGGTGATTGGAGAATGCCTCGATATCCATGATGCATATTAATATACTGTGCTTTTTTTTTTAATTTACATCCTCCAACGTTAGGTCATACAGGACGATGAATGGAATGGGTGAAATGATGCTCAAATGAGCCCAGGGTCCATCTTACCCGACATTCGTCTTTCAGGATAAAATAAATAAATAAATAAATAAATAAATAAATAAATAAATAAATAAATAAATAAATAAATAAATAAATAAATAAATAAATAAATAAATAAATAAATAAATAAATAAATAAATAAATAAATAAATAAATAAATAAATAAATAAATAAATAAATAAATAAATAATAAATAAAATCTGAATATTCTACCCCGGCACCTAGACAACTATACCGGGGCATATATCCAAATTTTCTCTTTATTTTTCCATAAAATCCTTACAATTGTTATAATTATACAAATCTCTCAGAATACTAATCTACAAAAATAAAATGAAATAAAATAACAGAAATAAACACAAAAAAGCAAAAAAAAAAAAAAAAAAAAGAAAACAACTATAAAAATTACAAAATCCTTATTTTCTAAATCTACATCTAAATCTACTAATGCTGTAGTCCACTATGGCCTCCGCCATCACTCTCTCCCTCCGCCGCCCATGCAGTCAACTCTATTTTGAACTCACGCTGATACTTTTCTTATTACTCTCTCTACTCTTCTCTTTCCTCTTGTAATCTACTTCTATATTCCGCAAATGTCTCTCCCTCTCTTCTCCTAGATCTGAATGTTCTTCTCTCTGCCCATTCCTGTCTTCCTGTTGAGGTTACAAAGAATCTTCTTCTATTGACTTGATTAAGATTATCAATTTCTAATTGTACCTCTTCTAATTCTTCTTCTTGTTGATCTATTTCTTCTTCTTGAATTCCCTCCATTGTTAGATTATTCAATAACTCTTCCCGTCTTATCCTATTTTGTATTCTAGAACTCCTTCTTGGATCTTGTACTATTCTTCGCCTATTATCAACTCTTTCTCCTTTGAATATTTTTACCTCCCATGCTTTCTTACTTACAAAGTTAGTCAAAACTTGTAATTTATTTACTAATTGTGGATCTCGAATTATGTCATTTACGATATATCCTGCTAGCGCATGCCTCTCTTCTTATTGGTGAATTGCATATCTTCCACATTCAAATACTACATGTTCAGGATTTTCTTGTTTGTTACATAATTCACATATATCATTTTCAGTTTTATTGATTTTCTTCCAATAGGTCTTATAAGGTCCGTGTCCTGTTATATAATGTATAAATCCCTTTGTTGGTTGAATAAAATTCAAAGGGATTTATACATTATATAACAGGACACGGACCTTATAAGACCTATTGGAAGAAAAGGATAAGGGAAAACCCCGGAAAAACCCTTATTCAGGTAACTCATCCTGGACCTCTTGAACGTGAGCCAGATATCTACGCCACCGAGGCCGGCCACTCGTCTGGATGCTATTGTCGGAGGATTTTTAATATGATTGATTTCGGTGTATTAGTTGTGTACATGATATTCTATGGCGTGGGAGTAAAACAGCACTGACTTCCACGAAGTATGGTTTAAATAGTTACTATCAATTCTTGGAAATTTTATTACCTATTTCGTTAATGTATTGGTATACATGATGTTTGGAAACGACACCGAACGAGTATAGCCGTTTCGTAGTTTATAACTTATCTAATCTCTGTTTCATATAACCTTGCCCCGCTGACATGTATCACTCCACGTGCAACTACCTTCCCCCTCACCCTAGTGATATGATATGACTTAAAAAGTTAAAGGACGTAAATTACAAAAAGAAAAAAAATTCACACAAGTGGGGCAAGAATAGTGAGAACGAAAACAGGCAGAAATTAAAATATGAAAGTACAAAGAAAGAGATGAATGAAAGAAAGGCTAGATTTGAAAATGAAATTTTAGAAGTTAGTACTGCATTAGCTCAAATAGTAGAAGAAATCAAAGCACCAAAACGAATTTGATTGAAAATAGAACTCACATGAAATTAAAATGTATTGATCAGAGACGTAGTGCAAGAAAGGGAAAAACGTATTAATATAAGCAACATAATTTTAAATGAAAATTTGGATAATTTCAGAGGCAACATTGAACATAAAGAAGTAGTACGCGACTGTAAAACAGTTGACAATGGGTAGTATCGACTGACACAAACTATCGATTTTTTTAAAATGTTTAAGTTTTGTATTAGCGAAAGTTGTTGCCTTTAGAATTAAAAGAAGTCGAAACTGAACGTCATTGTCGTGCATGTCCCTGGTGTTCCGTCGTGGTGTAAGTTGTGGCCATCAAATTAAAGCTCACAACCTAAATGGACTGTATTGCAGAAGAATTCGCCAATTGTCAGGAGAAGAAAATGATGTATTTCATTTAATTTCTCAAAGACAGTATACCAACTTACTTATCATTTGCTAAACACTTTGATACATCACGTATGAAGAACGTTGACTAAGTCTATTACTAGTTTCAACACTAAAACATATTACAAAATAACTAATTGCAGCTGCCATTAACATGCTTCATGTTTCTTCACACAACGATTCTCTATTGTCTTTCCTTTTAAAAACAGTTCCACCAACTTCCTTGCATACAATGTAACCAACTGTCACTGAACACCTGGACTATAATTTAATGATAAAAGACTCTGATTGCGTTTCCTGAGAGTAAGTAAATGAATGCAACGTTCCTTAGACTCCTAAATGAAAACATACGAAACTATGGGAGAAGGAGTTTAGCTCGTTGATTCGTTCTTGAACGCTAACCTTGACCTAGAAAACTCTTTCTCGCGTTACTTGATACAGTAACTCTGCCACTACCTGAGTACCATCTTTCAAGAATGTAAACGTACTCTTTCCGCGTATCAGTTCCGTCACTGTATAGGTTATGAAAACTAAATCGGCCATGTTCGTTCGTAGTCACCATTATAACCTGTTACTCACTTCGAATATTTCTATGGCTATACTAAACCAATATGGCTAAAGATTGACCAAGTATCACAAAGAAGTAGTAATTCTCTATTAACTACATGACGTAGAAGGGTATACAACAAAATGGGATACCCTTGGAATTATGTCTATCTTGTGTACGAGGGTCATCTGAAAAATTTCCGACTTAATACAGATACAAGATTTTTTTTTCAGAACTTTTTTTCAACATAGTCTCCTCTTAACTCTTCACACTTCTCCCAATGCCCGCCTCGGTAGCATAGATGGTAGCGTGTCTGCCTCACGTTCAAGAGGTCCCGAGTTCGAATCTCCGTCAGGGTGAGTTACCTGGATAAGGTTTTTCCGGGGTTTTCCCTTATCCTCAAAGACGAATGTCAGGTAACTCTAAGCTGCATGGACCCCGGACTCATTTGAGCATCATTTCACCAAATTCATTCACCGTCCGATATGACAACGATGGAGGACGTAAATTACAAAAAACTGGACTGTACTGGCCTGGGCTACAGAAGGGATTCGGCACGGAGGTCCAAACTTGGTCTATTGTACGTATACACGTGGGACATCCCAGGGAGGAAGGATAAGGCGAGAGGAGACGGAGGGCGGCCATCCCAAGCAGCCGTGACAGTACAGAGGGCAAGGTCCCTACGCGCTATCAGTTGAAGACTCTCCGGCAGGCTCCATCAGATAGGAGAACGTCCTACTGGAGGAGGAAGTGTTTATGGTCTCGCTGCTGAAACAGTTACCATGGATTTATCTTTGGTAATAGATACCTTTCAGATAACGCACTAATTACTCAACATGGAGTGAACATATATCTGTCATTTGTGATTTCTGCGAACTCCATTGGTTGAAGTGATGCATTTATTGGTGCTTAGTATACGAACGGGAGGCCGTCAGTACCTCTCTCACTCTTACAAGAATAATCAGTGTGTTATCTGAGGGGTTTCTGTTAACAAAGATAAATCCATGGTAACCGTTCCAGCAGCGGGACTATACCAGGAGCATCTCATCCTGCCATGCAGCGCCGAGACTCCCGCCGACACTTTCTACCCTCAAAGAGACCACGAGACGAGAGATAACATTGGAGATGAAATGGAGGGACAGGAAATTCATGGGGCGTAACTGATCTACCCAGGATTCACCTGGTGACCCAGAACACCCCCCGAAAAACCCCATGGGTCAGGTAGGTCGGCCACGGGAATCGAACTTGGACCTCCAAATGTGGACACAGACGAAAGCGCGAACGCTCTTGGTAGAATGAACAGAAATCCACAAGTTATTCGCGGATGATTTAAAATGAACTTTATTTGTTTGTTGTGACATCTTAAATTTGTGGTAGTTTTATCAAAACATAACCATTTTAGAAAATAACAAATAACTTTGCAGATAATGGGAGTTTGGCACGGAGAATTGTCTTTAAAAAAAACTTTGTGGCATAACTTTAATACTAGGATAAAGCTATTCTTTAACCTCAAAATGACTTTGGTGGAAGATATTTATGACCAGTTATGGCTTGATAAAGTATTTTGTGATAAATACTGAAGAAAATTCTTACCCTGAAACATAGGTGAGGAGAGGAAGAATGGTTCAACAAAATAGGTACCTTAATCTCAGGGAATATTTAGCATGTTTGTTATTTAATGTGTATTCCACCTGCAACGGTTTTCTTTGAGAGACCCAGTACTTTGTCAAATGTTCCACAACCTTCCAAACTTTCCCAGTGTTCTTCGGTGTGCTACCAATTATCCATTTTATATCGCAATAATATGAAAAATGTGGAATTATTCTAAACCCGAATCTAGATAGAAATTGATAACTTTAGGTAATGCGAAATAAAGTTGTAATTTATAAACATTCAATACGAACATCGGCTATATGTAATATTACAACTAGAGTAGTATTTTTACATATTTTGGGGGTTTCGGGGTACCTTTGCTGGTATTTAGGGCATTGTTACAATTCCTTAAATATTATCTGGCCGCGATTCAAAAGAATGAGTCACATATTAGTTGTTGATTCATCTCTAGGCAACGCAGAGGTCATAGATTTGTTTATGTCGCTTATCTACCAAAGCAGCAGACTATTGACCTGCTTTTGACTTTGCTTTCTACATTCAATTCAGTTCAATTTATTTGTATACATACATGAATAGGACATTGTCAGAATAAAAATATATGTATATCCTAATCAATAATCAATTGTACTGTAACACTTAAAATTACTGATTGAATAAATGGGCTTTTAGCTAATCAATTAAAAATACTCATGAGAATGTTCTGAATGATGTATCTAATTTGTTATACAATTTCCACACATTTAAAACAATAAATTACCTGAGTGAGGGGAAAGTTCACAATTTGACATATTTAACTTATATTTATGTCTACTATCAACATTATGAGTGTCTAGTCTTAAATCATAACTATTCAGATGAGCATGTACATACGTCAAAACATAAAATATTTTTTTAATAATTTTTATTGATCGATCAGCAGTACAATGCTTTACAGATCAGAGTGAAAAGAAGGTAACAGTACAATAAGAACAATAACACTCAGGGTAGGTTAACAGGCCGCCCCCTAACTATATTAAGTTAGAACTCTGAGAAATTATGTTAATATTGAAGATGTAAAACACACATCAAGCACTAGAATCACTCGAATCCGATGTATCACTTAGAAGCAGGTCCTGTGGTAGTCTCCTCTTCAAGCGTGAGGGCTGGCGCGTGCGGACGCCGATGTTATAATGCACAGCTCTTGGAACTTCTTGCAGCGTGGAAAAGAAACGACGCGCGATCCTGCGAATGTAGTCGTGAAGAGGTAACAGTCCTAGTTCATGATGGAGCTGCTGATTACGGATGAACCATGGAGCGTTGGTAGCGATGCGCATGAAGCGATTCTGTATGACCTGAATAGGACGCAAATGACATGTGTGTGCGGCCCCCCACACTTGGCAGGCATATGTAATAAGCGGACGAACGAGTGATTTGTAGAGTAACAATGAAGACTGTAGGCCGAGGCTGGAACAGCGATGCAACAGAGGTGAGAGTTTTGAAAGTCGCCCGGAGGCCAGTGATATAAGACGATCGATAGGAGCACACCAGGTCAGTCGAGAGTCCAAAAGCACTCCAAGGTATTTAACGGGAGTTGTAGTGGGGAGCCAAGGGACATTGTTCCTGTAGAGACGCAACGGAGTAAGCGCAGTATATCGGCGAAGAATGAAGATTTTAGCTTCGGTTTTTTTAGGGTTCAATGAGATCCGCCAAGTGCTGAACCAATGAGTTAGGCGATCTAAAGAGAGCTGTACTACTTGTTGTGCGTGCTGGAGATTAACATGAGAATAATATAGTACTGTGTCATCAACGTAAAGAGCTAAAGAAGTCGGAGCTAAGTCAGGAATATCAGAAATGTATATATTAAATAGAGTCGGGGCGAGGATAGAACCCTGTGGGACACCTGCGGTAATATTACGTGGGGATGAAAGCTTTCCACCAATGCGTACTGAAAAGCTGCGGTCGTAGAGGAAACTGTGGATTAGATGTGATAAGTAATTAGGAAGACCGATGCGGTAGAGCTTAAGGAGCAAACCATCATGTCAAACCTTTTCGAATGCCTGTGCCACATCAAAACATAAAATATGAACAAATTAAAAACAGTAAGTAGTTTCGATTGGTAAAATAGTGCCTTACTATGTTCGTTTGATTTCTCTCGTAACGTTATGTTGATGACTCTTTTTTGACAAAATATATATGTGTCCCACCTAACTCTGCGATTTCAAATATCTCCGAAATGAAACAAAATATGAAAATTCCAATGTCAGGGACTCACACAATTAGAAAGTATGCACGATCCATAAAGGTAAACAAACAACACTTCCAACACCAAGTTACGTTTTTTTAAAATTATATTGGTTTGTTTACAGTAGGCTACAGACCAATTGCAAGTTAACAGAAGTACGAGTACATACATGCGTTGCATTATGTCAGGAACGGTGACGCCATTGCCATCCTCTAAACAGCCACGCATTTCGGAACGTATGAAGTTTTGAAACGTGAAACCAAGTGTGTTATCACTAATTGTAGCTCTACTTTCCATTTTGTTAGAATAAGCATACATGTTCCATTTATACAGGTGGTTTCAAAAGGACACTGAACGATTAAGTTTATAACTTAACTAGTCCGAATTTCGATGTCGCAGCTTCGAAGTTCTGTTAGGTATAATTTTATGCAGCATTCAGTGTTACATGATTTTGTGATCAGGCAGATCAGGAACTACTGGTTGCGAACTTCAAATGGTTAGAGCGGCTGGACGGAAGTTAGAAGATCCATGGTTTAAATCCCGGCTATGGTATTGAATTTCTCAGTCTGGCTCTACCCTTTCAACTATTATGTTAATTAAAACAGTTACTTGTGACATCTCTCCCTAGCTTCCTCGAAGGTCAATGTTTACATTGATCTTAAAACATTTTTACATTACTTTTTTCACAGAGATAATTTCTTCCCCCCCCCCTTCTTGGTTTTTAAAACGCTTGTTTTGTTCACATGGTTTTAGAAGGAAAAAAAATTGATTATAAAGTTGGAGTCCCCAGTGTAAAAAACTGTTAGATAGTTTAGCCACAAGTAATAAAACAAAATCACTGTCACTTAACACAGCCCCACTGAGTTAGATGGAACACTCAAGTTGTTTTTGTTTCTTGAAGCACTACTCACTGTAGATATCTGTTGACTGAAGTAGACCACTGATCTTGCTGGTTTCTACAATTAGGCTGCTGTAGTAAGGGAACCATTACCCTCACACGATTATAGCACGTAGACTGGTGTCAGCCCTTACTCGGCTAACACTTTCTGTATGTGTCCACTGGAACCTGTGGTGGGGGGAAAACACCTCCCCCACCCGACGATTGTGAGTAGTACCTGTAGACTATGACCAAAACCCGCGACCTACCAGAAAAGAATATTATTTAACAGATCGTCGGAGGGAAATGCAGAGTGGTCCAAAAAATGCATACACTGTTCAACAGTCCAGAACTTACAAACTAATTGGCGGAAACATCATTTTTGATAGTGTAGTAGTTTGTAGTTCCGGCAATCGCCACACAAGCCTGAGGCATCCATTTTACCTGCCATCTGAGACTTGTATGGCGACGAAAGGCTTTACTTTCAACAAGATGGCGCACCAGCACACTATCATAATCGTGTCAAGGAGTATCTCAACGAAAATCTACCTACACGATGGATAGGCCGAAGAGGTGCTGTAGACTTTCCACCACGTTCCCCAGACTTAACGCTTCTTGAGGAACACTAAAGGATGTCGTTTATGGACAAAAGCCACGCACATTGGATGATCTACGACAATGTATCGTACATTCGTGTGCTGATATCCAGTGTATACGTTTCAGTCGGTAGTTCGTGCTGCAGTTCGGCTGCAACGTCTGTGTATGGGTGTTAATGGTGACCATTTCGAACACCTACAGTGATATCTGTAAGTTGGACTTTAAGCTACACCTTCACAAAAAAGCAGACATTTCCGCCGATTAATTTGCAAGCTATGAACTGTTAAACAGTGTATACATTTTTGGACCACTCTGTTCTTCTTCTTCTTTTTTTTTTTTTTTTTTTTTTTTTTTTGTATTCTACGTCCTCCAACGTTGTCATATCGAGCGATGAATGAAATGATGCGCAAATGAGCCCAGTGTCCATAGAGCTTAGAGTTACCCGATATTATTCTTTCAGGATAAGGGAAAACCCCGGACAGAACCTTATCCAGGTAACTCACCCTGACCGAGATTCGAACTCGGGACCTCTTGAACGTGAGGCAGACACTCTACCACCACGCTACCGAGGCGGGCACTCTGTATTAGAACCAGGAGAAACTGAAGATACAGATTACCAGACTTGAAAACCTAATTTAAGTCGCACGACCGATAAATAGAAGACGCCAGTTGTGGATATCGGAAAGAAGAGCAGAAGCCACCGAAAGGAGAGCCCCAGGAGAGCCAGAGGAGCTATATGGATAGTATCAGAGCGGACAGACACAAATGATTATGCAGAAGAGGATAGATGGCAACCCGGATATCTGGAACTGACGAACCAGCCCCATGCCAGTCCCTTTAGGAGATGGATGCCAGTAGGAGGAAGTTTTGGATACCAGTTGCAGAAGAGGAAATTTAAAATTGTAGGAAACAGTCTTTCGTAGTTTCTTATGGTAGTTAAAGCTGTAGTAGAAAAGTACATCTGAACTATATTATTGGAGCAGAAACAAAGTAGAAGAAATACTTTTTAAATAGATTAAGATGAGTAGATTTGTAAAGTTACTGGTAGCCAGTAACCTGTAGGTTTAGTTAGTTCGTTAAGGTAACAAGTACATTATATCTGCAGAATTTCCAAAATATTTTATGTAATTTGATTTAAAAATAAATGAAAATAAAAATAAGGTTTACATAATAAGGTCTGGTACAGATTCCAGAAACTGTTAAACATGCAGCTTTTTTGTGGGGGGGGGGGGGGAGTTCGTCAGTAGTTTCATTTTATTGTTCTAGCTTTCTGTCATTTAAAATACCAGAAACTGTTCCATTAGAACAGATCAGTTTATTTCAAGAGCTGTTCGTTGTGACACTGTTTCCCTTCATTACAAACTATTTCTGTAAGTTCAGAATGCAGAGGTTTTGTTTCTTTACCAATCAGCTAGTAGTACAAGGATATAAGTATAAATAGGAAACATACATTTAAAAGTATGTATCAGGATTCCATACAGCTTTCAACTTCAAAACTAATGCTATCTCCACGGCCCCACACAGTAGTCCGGCAATGCACACAGCACAACACAAATTGAGAGGGAAATATTAATGGAGTTCCGGCGTTTCTGGCCGCAAGATATGTAACCCCGCCCCTAACTTGCGTGGTGGAAGTGACCTTCCACATTTACGTCCCCGAGACAAATGAGGTATCGGTGTCTATGCCAACACTCAGGTTGGGTTTAAATATCCTTAAAGTATATGTACTGATTATTGACAATTGCTATATAAATGTCGAAATACTATATTAAACAGACTTGACACCGTAAAAATATGAAGAGGTGCGCGACTTATCTCATATCTTCCCTTCCCTTCGTTTTGTTTTTCTTTTTTTTTTAATTTACATCCTCCAACGTTAAGTCATATCCGATGGTGAATGAATATGGTGAAATGATGCTCAAATAAGCATGGGGCCCATGGAGCTTAGAGTTACCTGACATTCGTCTTTGAGGATAAGGGACCTCTTGAACGTGAGGCAGACACGCTACCATCTACGCTACCGAGGCGGGCTTCCCTTCCTCAATGTTCCTCAAACGTCTACAAGAGATAACCTGTTGCTATTAACACTGGACAGTAATGAAACTGTTTCGGGCTTAAATATAGTGAATTCACATGTATTCTCATCTGCGGAATTCAAAAATCACCATAAAAATGATACATTAGCTCTTCTTTTGAAGATAAGGTGACATTTCATTTTTTAGAGTGAAGATTTTAAATTTGGGGGAATTTTCTTGGTAGTTGGCGCACCTATCAAATAACATCAGAGAGAAATTTTGGAATTTATGTGAGCAAAAGTTAAGGAAGGCATTTTTGTTGGAGCACAAGTAAGAGAACTTGTAAAGGATCCTGCATTTGACAAAATTTTGGAGGGGAAAGAAAAGGAAGCTTGGGAAGCCTTCAAATGGATTTTTTAGGCAACAAAAGAGATGACAACTACAAGCATTTGGTGACAGTGCTCCTGCAAAAATACCGTAACCTTGGATACAACATGTCCCTTAAGATCCATTTTCTCCACTCCCACCTAGACTTTTTCCCTCCTAGTTGTGGAGCTGTTAGTGATGAACATGGGGAGAGATTCCATCAGGACATTTCTGTTATGGAACAAAGATATCAGGGCCGTTGGAATGAAGTAATGCTTGCGGATTACTGTTGGTCTTTGTATAGGGATTCTGCGGAACTCCATCACAAGAGGCAAGCTAAAAGACGACGAAGGCAATAGTCCACCACATGATTCTCTTCAGACACGACTATCTGCCAAGTATTTTTCCAGCAATTTAGAACTCCTAGCATGTAATTACCAGTTAAAAAATCAAATGCACTTTCTTTGTTGTTCTTTGTTGTATCCTTTTCTCTCAATCCGTTAATAGGTAATACTTTCACCTTCTGTATATCATACAAACTAGAGATAATAAAAATATTTCATTGTCATATTTGTTTTTCTCAACCCAAAATTAGTAGGAATTGTCTCATGAAGTGCTAGAAACATTCAAAACCTATTTTGTTGTTGCCTAGTGCAATTTGGGAACATAAGCACCGTGAAATATATGGATATATTTAACCTGTTGCAATCGTAGGGAAATTATTTCAATTAAAAACTATAAAAAAACGTGTTTATAATTGCGCTAATAAATATTCCACCTAATACACAACTCATTCAGTGAACATTCTATGTGCAAAGTCCTCATATCCTGTCGCTTAGCCCAGATAAATTTAATGGAGTAGTACAAGGCACAGTGACGTTAGTGCCACTTTTATTCCGTCCAGCGACATATGGATTTTGTACGAGATCAAAGCTACTTCGCATGTAGGCGCATTATCTTGTCGAAGAACTGCGCATTTTCACTTGATCAAAGCAGACTATTTTCCCTTTACAGCGCAAATGACAAGTTGAGCACATATTCCCTGCATTCAGTTCATATATGCTAAAAAAAGCTAGGGATTTCCAAAAAGCAACCTTTACTTATCCTACCTAGCATCCAGCTTCCACTACACCTACAATTGTTCCTTTCATACTACGCATTCTACAAATTATTCCTCCAGAAAGCTTATTTTCATGACAAATGGTTACCAAAAGGATTGAAGTTGGCATTTTACCATAGCCAGAAACATACAGGACGATAATCAAACACCTGACAGTCTATTCACTGGTCATGATACTGCACATAGTGTATAGTTACAAAAGAACAGAAATACTTTTTTTTAAGATTTAGCATCGTTTTAACCCGTTACGTCATATCGGACGATGAATGAAATGAGCCTAGGGTACATAGAGCTTCGAGTTACCAGACATTCATCTTTCACGAGAAGGGAAAACCTCCAACGTTAAGTCATATCGGACGATGAATGAAATGATGTTCAAATGAGTACAGGGTACATAGAGCTTAGAGTTGCCTGACATTCATCTTTCAGTATAAGAGAAAACCTCCAACGTTAAGTCATATCGGACGATGAATGAAATGATGTTCAAATGAGTACAGGGTACATAGAGCTTAGAGTTGCCTGACATTCATCTTTCAGTATAAGAGAAAACCTCCAACGTTAAGTCATATCGGACGATGAATGAAATGATGTTCAAATGAGTACAGGGTACATAGAGCTTAGAGTTGCCTGACATTCATCTTTCAGTATAAGAGAAAACCTCCAACGTTAAGTCATATCGGACGATGAATGAAATGATGTTCAAATGAGTACAGGGTACATAGAGCTTAGAGTTACCAGACATTCATCTTTTAGGATAAGGGAAAACCTCCAACGTTAAGTCATATCGGACAATGAATGAAATGATGTTCAAATGAGTACAGGGTACATAGAGCTTAGAGTTACCAGACATTCATCTTTTAGGATAAGGGAAAACCTCCAACGTTAAGTCATATCGGACGATAAATGAAATGATGTTCAAATGAGTACAGGGTACATAGAGCTTAGAGTTACCAGACATTCATCTTTTAGGATAAGGGAAAACCTCCAACGTTAAGTCATATCGGACGATGAATGAAATGATGTTCAAATGAGTACAGGGTACATAGAGGTTAGAGTTACCAGACATTCATCTTTCAGGATAAGAGAAAACCTCCAACGTTAAGTCATTACGAAGGATGAATGAAAAAATGTTTAAATGAGCGCACGGTGCATAGAGCTTACTGTTACTTGACATTCATCTAATGCTAAGTGATTAAAGCTACAAAAATGTATTTAAAATAAACCAACTTTAACGAGCTCTACGATGCATTGATTAGTAAACAACAAGTCAGCACGACCTGATGTCCATCTCAACTATTGCTGAGGTAAGGTGTATCATTATTTATACTTTTTATAATAAAATATAGACCAGCATATTCTACGTAACATAGTAACGATCTTGTTAGCTACAGTCTTTTTGATTCGTTAAAGATTTAAGAAACAAAAGACTCGAAGTGGCTCTTCGCTTAACTGTCTCTGAAGAGCACTAAAACTGATTCCATGTCTCGTTCTGTAATGAACCAGTGTACATGAAGTTATAAAATGAAACAGTAAAACATTTTATGTTTTCAGAGTTGTGTTTCAACCTAGCCGACAAAGAATAGACAACTGAACCAGACTTCAGTGCTGCATTCGGGAACTGAAATAATGGATTTTCGGCTTTTCGTGCCGATACCTACTCCACCTCTGCGTTTACCATGAGGTATAATTAGCCCATGGGTTATCTCCCGAGAAATAACCTAGATAGTAGCCTACTGTCCCTTGAAGAGCTTTTTTTTTAACTAGAAATAATGATTGGGTTAAAGTGTGAATCCTTACTCCATCTTTATGTCAATGCTATCTAATTTACAGAGATGAGAAAGTGAATTAAACTCTCTGGACTCTGGCAGAGAAATTCTCAAATCTGTTAGCTTTTCTCAAATGGTGATATCGATTCCTAAGGGGTCTTTTATTAATTACAGCATGGAATGTTACATAATTTATAATACTACATTCCCTACTTTCAGGATAGTTATATAATTATTAAATTACAGTGATTTTTAACATTAGGTATTTGTATACATCGGCTGTTTAGTGATAAATTAACATGTTACTACCACTTTTCTATAATCTATCAATTGGAATAGTTTTTAGGAAGTCCACAGATTCTTTCGTACAGTATTTCAGAGATTTTGCTTTGTTTTCAGTCCACTTTGCATGTTTCCTCATTTGACTCTGGCCCACTTTAGGCTGTTACGCCGTGGTCTGCGTTATGTTTTATGATGTGCCAAAACCTTTGCGTCTAGACCAGATCACCACGTCCTAATCCTAGCTGGCGGATCTTCCAGTTTGTTTACTCTGCTTTATGGAACAATGCCTTCAGCCGCCCTGTTACAACTCTATGACGTGATTTTTAAGCTGTAAGTTAGCAACATGTCCTGACATTACTATGATTGTAAATAAGGTTTTTTTCTTAATGTCAACATGTGTTTTTTCTGCACTTCTCCAGTCCTAAAGTCTCATAACATACAAATACCCTTTCGAACTACAATTTATATTTATTAGGAACTTACTGTATGTGTACGGAACAAAGGAAAACGCATCGTTACTTCAAATCGTGTAGGTTTCGAATTAAACAATATAGTAGGCTACTTCAATACGTGGCTTTGGATTGAATAAATACAGACAAATGCTAAGATAATAAGGACAACAATGCTTACTTCATTGCAAAATCTTCCTTTTTTATTATTTTTAATTTATTCAATGATCGATCAGCAGTATATGCTTTACAGGTCCTTGTTAACCAACTGAACCTTTATGGACTATATAAGGACATGTAAGGAAAACCAAGTTTGCTCCTATTATCTACTAAACACTGTGAAACGAGCATAACACACAAGATAAAAAACTGATAAAAACAAGCAATCAAAGAGATAAGAACAATATTTACTGTGAAACAATATTCATAGTTTTTCAGTCAGAGTCACTAAGCAAAATCTTCCTGAAACGAATTAGTCATGACACAACTTACAGAAAGATAACCAACTGATATACCAATGATCGGCTAGAGCCCATTTTACATTGATGGCAACTTAAATTCTGAAGTGTATTTACGCCTTCTACAAAATGAAATAATTCCTGCCTATGCTACTTTATTCCCTGCAGAAAGAGGAAGTATTCAAAATTATAACTTATTCCAGCAAGATGATGCCCCTGCACTTTATGGAAGGCAGGTGGTGAATTACCTAAATCATGAATTTCCAGGAAGATGGATTGACAGAAGAGGAAGTATTGAATGGCCACCAAGATCTCCTGACCTGAACCCCTTAGACTTTTTCTTGTATATTTGAAGTGGAGGATTTACAACAGATATTGAAGAGTTGAAGCGAAGATTTGGGCAAGAAATTTAGTTTATCATACGAACAGTGTTGCTGGAAACATTAATTAATTTCAAAGAAAGACTTAGGCTTTGTTTAGCAATACAAGAGGGCATTTTGAGCAACTTTTAAAGTGAATTCATCTTGTGTTACAACACAACACCACGCATTTTATTATGAATGTGCTTTCTTCATGTGCTGTAATACGTCCTACTAAATTTGAATTACAGTTCAAAAAAAAACACCTACCTGTACATTCCGAGACCTAAGAGCCATAAAAAATGTTGCAATTAAAAAAGCGATGTTCTATTCTCAAACACAGTAATATGAAAACATGTTGATGTCTTACAGATTTTTTTAACTAATATCACTTTTTTTTACAACGTATCTTTACTCATCCTCATAATTTTGATGATCCTTCTCAAAATAGTCTCCTCTGAATGCGATGCACTTGTCCCAGTGTTTCTGCCAGTCTTCAAAGACATGCTGGAAACCACTTTTGAGAGATCTTTCAAAATCGCCTCCGCAGCCTTCACCACTGCTTCTGATGATGGATAATGCCTCCCACGAAGGCGTTTCTTCAAGTTAGGGAATCGAAAAAAGTCACATGGGGCCAAATCCGGACTATAGGGAGAGTGAGGGATGCACTTACGTTGATTTTTGCAAGATATTCAGCAACAACATTAGCAATATGCGGCCACGCATTACCGTGGTGCAGAATCCAGCCTGCTTCATGGAAATGTCTTTTGCCCCTGATATGGACTTGCAATTATTTCAGGACATTCCTGTACTATTGTCCAGTTACTGATGTGTGTGTGCCGGTACAACATGTTAATAAACCATTCCATGAATATCAAAGAATGAGATGACCATAACTTTGCTAGAAGAAGCAACCATTTTTGCTTTTTGGGGGGGTTGGTTATGAAGGAGATTTCCACACTGAGCTTTGCTGTTTGTTCTCAGGATCAAAATAATGTAGCCAAGTTTCATCAGCAGTGATTACGTTTCAAAAAAACTCCGGATCTTCCTCTAACATCAACTTTAACTGCATGCAGACCTGCATGCGAATGTCCCTTTGTTCGGGAATCAACAGTCTTGGAACCCATCGTGCACAAACACGTCTCATGTGTAATGTTTGTGTCACCAAGGTGTGGGTGGCACCCAATGAAATGTTCAGTATTTCAGAAAGTGATCTTAAGGTAATTCGTCGATCCTCTCTCACAATGGCAGCACCAGTGTTGATGTTTTCTTCCGTAAGAGCAGTAACTGGAGCATGGGGTCCACCTTCCTTTGAAATTGACTGTTTCCCCTCTTTAAACATTTTAAACCACCTCCGAGCTGTGCTGTAGGGAAGAACAGATTCTCCATAGGCCTCCTGTAACATTGTACAGGCCTCAAATGAAGATTTGTTAAGACGAAAGCAGAATTTCAAAGCCGCATATTGTTCCTCGCGTGCTACCTCCACTGCAGCGGTAGGCGATACTGAACATGTCTGAACTTGCCCGGTTCTCACAGGCAAGAACCAGGGGTACTAACAATGAAACTACTATGGCGTGTTTGTTTCACATTAAGCTAATAAGATTGAATTTTAGTGCGAAAAATTATGTCCGTAAAAAAATTATAATCATTCTTTATTGAACAGCTCTCGTATAACAACGAAGTTACAAGCATTGTTCCATAATTTTTACTCACCCCATATATAGCGAATATATAAACTCTAGTAAAATGTAGTGACCCTGCCCTCTGCACTGTCGTGACGCCTTGAGTCAGCCGCCGTTGTCTCCTCGCCTCTTCCGTTTAACAACCTTTATATTGAGCACATCCATTCTTAACCCGAATGTACATACTGTGTCCAATTATACAAAAATGTTGAGATAGTGAGGCGAATTCAGCGACAATTTTTGTTAAGATCTACAGGAGCAACTGGAACAACAGCAACAAAGGCCCTTTTAGTAATATTAGGAATTTGGTCTATAGATTTAATAATCAGAAGAAGAGCAGCCAATCTATGGGTTTAAGAAAGCTAGAGATGATAAGATAGAAGAGGTGATTGGAAAAAGATGTGCAAATAAACAGGAGATTAATGTGAAATTTCTGGATGACTGGCAGGATTCTTTTTTTTTTAATTTACTTCCTCCAACATTCAGTCATATCAGACGATGAATGAAATGGGTGAAATGATGCTCCAATGAGTCCGGGGTCCATGGAGCTAGAGTTACCCGACATTCGTCTTTCAGGATAAGGGAAAACCCCGAAAAAACCTTATCCAGGTAACTCACCCTGACCGAGATTCGAACTCGGTACCTCTTGAACGTGAGGCAGACATGCTACCATTTACGCTACCGCGGCAGGCAACTGGCAGGATGAATGGAATAATAATGAAGTAGGAAGAAGAGTACACTAATTTTTCCCGAACATACGTCAACGTCTTAGAATGAAACATCTACATCCAAAACAAGCATTAATACATTTCTTATCAGGACATGGACCGTATGGTAGGTATTTGATGAAAATAAGGAGGAAGGAAGCGGATTGTGGTATTTGTGAACCTCAAGATACTCCGGAACATGTACTGTATGAATGCAAAAAACATGAAGATCAACTTAGTTTACAAAGGCAACTTTTAGTAGGCAAACTATTAGATGATATCCTTAAAATGAAAGAAGACTGTGAAATCTTAAGAGGAACTTTCAGGTAAGGTATCAAGACTAGGGCTGGAACAATACCTAGAAGAAAAGCAAAGAGTACAACATAGATTATTAATAGGACAAGCAGATCACCAACCACTGAGGATGTCAGAAAGATTGAGGCAGAATATTAATCGAATAGACTAGTGGAGGAGCAGTCGATTCTACCCAACCTGCTTCAGGACCAGGAGGAGCCCGTGATGATCAACCGATGATGACAACTTTGGATACTGAGGACAACATACATTATAAATGGGATAAGTGGATCACCAACAACCGAGGATGTCAGAAAGATTGAGGCGGAGTAGCAACTGAATGGACTAGAGAGCAGGAGGAGCCCGTGATGATCAACCGACGATGACAACTTTGAATACTGAGGACAACACACATTATAAATGGGATAAGTGGATCACCAACAACCGAGGATGTCAGAAAGTTTGAGGCGGAATAGTAACTGAATGGACCAGAGAGCAGGAGGAGCCCGTGATGATCAACCGATGATGACTACTTTGAATACTGAGTACAACACACATTATAAATGGGATAAGTGGATCACCAACAACCGAGGATGTCAGAAAGATTGAGGCGGAGTAGCAACTGAATGGACTAGAGAGCAGGAGGAGCCCGTGATGATCAACCTATGATGACAACTTTGAATACTGAGTACAACACACATTATAAATGGGATAAGTGGATCACCAACAACCGAGGATGTCAGAAAGATTGAGGCGGAGTAGCAACTGAATGGACTAGAGAGCAGGAGGAGCCCGTGATGATCAACCGACGATGACAACTTTGAATACTGAGTACAACACACATTATAAATGGGATAAGTGGATCACCAACAACCGAGGATGTCAGAAAGATTGAGGCGGAGTAGCAACTGAATGGACTAGAGAGCAGGAGGAGCCCGTGATGATCAACCGACGATGACAACTTTGAATACTGAGGACAACACACATTATAAATGGGATAAGTGGACTACAAACAACCGAGGATGTCAGAAAGTTTGAGGCGGAATAGTAACTGAATGGACCAGAGAGCAGGAGGAGCCCGTGATGATCAACCTATGATGACAACTTTGAATACTGAGGACAACACACATTATAAATGGGATAAGTGGGCTACAAACAACCGAGGATGTCAGAAAGTTTGAGGCGGAATAGTAACTGAATGGACCAGAGAGCAGGAGGAGCCCGTGATGATCAACCTATGATGACAACTTTGAATACTGAGGACAACACACATTATAAATGGCATAAGTGGACTACAAACAACCGAGGATGTCAGAAAGTTTGAGGCGGAATAGTAACTGAATGGACCAGAGAGCAGGAGGAGCCCGTGATGATCAACCGACGATGACAACTTTGAATACTGAGGACAACACACATTATAAATGGGATAAGTGGACTACAAACAACCGAGGATGTCAGAAAGTTTGAGGCGGAATAGTAACTGAATGGACCAGAGAGCAGGAGGAGCCCGTGATGATCAACCGACGATGACAACTTTGAATACTGAGGACAACACACATTATAAATGGGATAAGTGGGCTACAAACAACCGAGGATGTCAGAAAGTTTGAGGCGGAATAGTAATTGAATGGACCAGAGAGCAGGAGGAGCCCGTGATGATCAACCTATGATGACAACTTTGGATACTGAGGACAACACACATTATAAATGGGATAAGTGGACTACCAACAACCGAGGATGTCAGAAAGATTGAGGCGGAATAGTAACTGAATGGAATAGTGGAGGAGCAGTCGTTTATACACTCAGATGACAACCTACTTCAGGACCAGGAGAAGCCAGTGATGATCAACCTATGATGACAACTTTGGACACTCATGGAAGGATAGAGGCTGGCAGATGTAGAATGGAACAACTCGTGATCAACAGGAAGAAATATGATAAACCCAATTTAGGTTAGGTCAGCAATCTTATTAAAGAATAAAAATGACATTTTCTTTTTTTAGGGAGATGCTTGTAATTAGTTTAAACATTTTAGTTGTATAATTTGTATGAGATTGCTGAATAGGTTAGATTTATATTGCAAGCTGCTGGCAGTTAGCAGCATTAGGTTTATTAGTTATTTAGTTTAATTAGAAATAAAATGTATCTGCACAACTGTTTTGTAAGAGTATAAAAGAATAAAGTTTAAAGCAATAAAATCGGTAGATACCGTGTTTTGGTATAGCTTCTAGAAGCCAAAGCTTCTTGTCCAATTATACACAGGTGCTAACACTGAAGAAATACGCTGGTCAATAATTTCATTTTCATAACAACCGCGGAGTGAGCCCAAAAAATCTAGGAACCACTACTGT
This sequence comes from Mantis religiosa, assembly GCA_030765055.1. Taxonomy (NCBI): domain Eukaryota; kingdom Metazoa; phylum Arthropoda; class Insecta; order Mantodea; family Mantidae; genus Mantis; species Mantis religiosa. The sequence continues at coordinate 200,882,386 of CM060952.1, read as the reverse complement.
TATGGGAAAGTAGGCTTATCGATGCTCCAGCATCAAGAAGTTCGATATGGACAAGCAAGCAGTGTTGCCAGATGGTTCAAGTTGGTCGCTTGGCTGACCGCATGCTAGTTCCACACTTCTTTTTTTTTTATATACAGAAAGTTAATTGGCATCCGGAGAGCCATTTTAATAAAAGTTTTGAGGTTGGTAGCCTTGTTTAAGCGCTTTCTTTGTGCTCTAGGGCATTACCGCAGCCCTCTACTTTAAGCCATAAAATAAAATATTAAAGTCGACCGGTCCAGCTAAGGTCACAGCTGTTTTGTAACATGCTCTAGATCGATGCATTCTCCCAACAGGTGCTTAACGTTGCAAGGATCTCAATTTGCTCTATTGATAGAAAACAAACAACGGATCTAGCATCTACTGGTAATCAAAACTGCTCATTATAACTGATTTATGGCAAACATTCTGTACTATTACTAAGGAAACAACTACACTATCTCGTAGCTGCATTATGAATATAACAAGCAACCATACTACTAACAAAACAAATTGTATACTTCATTATAAAGTGATTTCATTAATTGAATCGTAAGTTACGCTACGGAAAACAACATTAGTTTCAAAAATAATCCTCCGACAATGATGTTACTGTATAATAATTAAACTATTGCGTGTTCTCATTCATTATAAAAACTACATTCATACAAACTATAATACTCACTTTGTTCTCGGGCAACAAGCCAGGTGAAAAGACGATTAGATATCGACGTTTCGGGAGTGTGCATCTCTCCCATCATCAGGATATTTATAAAATGTTATAACCAAAAATGAAATACTGGATATAACACAAATATAAACAACAGCCCGCCTCGATAGCGTGGTGGTAGAGCGTCTACCTCACGTTCAAGAGGTCCCGAGTTCGAATATCGGTCAGGGTGAGTTACTGGTTAAGGTTTCTTCCGGGGTTTTCCCTTATCCTGAAAGGCGAATGTCGGGTAACTCTAAGTTCTATGGACCCTGGGCTCATTTGAGCATCATTTCGCCCATTCCATTCATCGTCCGATATGACTTAACATTGGAGGTTTTCCCTTATCCTGAAAGATGAATGTCGGGTAACTCTAAGTTCTATGGACCCTGGGCTCATTTGAGCATCATTTCGCCCATTTCATTCATCGTCCGATATGACTTAACATTGGAGGTTTTCCCTTATCCTGAAAGGCGAATGTCGGGTAACTCTAAGTTCTATGGACCCTGGGCTCATTTGAGCATCATTTCGCCCATTCCATTCATCGTCCGATATGACTTAACATTGGAGGTTTTCCCTTATCCTGAAAGATGAATGTCGGGTAACTCTAAGTTCTATGGACCCTGGGCTCATTTGAGCATCATTTCGCCCATTTCATTCATCGTCCGATATGACTTAACGTTGGAGGTTTTCCCTTATCCTGAAAGACGAATGTCGGGTAACTCTAAGTTCTATGGACCCTGGGCTCATTTGAACATCATTTCGCCCATTCCATTCATCGTCCGATATGACTTAACATTGGAGGTTTTCCCTTATCCTGAAAGGCGAATGTCGGGTAACTCTAAGCTCTATGGACCCTGGGCTCATTTGAACATCATTTCATTATCGTCCGATATGACTTAACGTTGTAGGTTTTCCCTTATCCTGAAAGACGAATGTCGGGTAACTCTAAGTTCTATGGACCCTGAGCTCATTTGAACATCATTTCATTATCGTCCGATATGACTTAACGTTGTAGGTTTTCCCTTATCCTGAAAGATGAATGTCGGGTAACTCTAAGTTCTATGGACCCTGAGCTCATTTGAACATCATTTCGCCCATTCCATTCATCGTCCGATATGACTTAACATTGGAGGTTTTCCCTTATCCTGAAAGGCGAATGTCGGGTAACTCTAAGCTCTATGGACCCTGGGCTCATTTGAACATCATTTCATTATCGTCCGATACGACTTAACGTTGGAGGTTTTCCCTTATCCTGAAAGACGAATGTCGGGTAACTCTAAGCTTATGTACCCTGAGCTCACTTGAGCATCATTTCGCCCATTCCATTTATCGTCCGATATGACTTAACGTTGGAGGTTTTCCCTTATCCTGAAAGATGAATGTCTAGTAACTCTAAGCTCTATGTACCCTGTACTCATTTGAACATCATTTCATTATCGTCCGATATGACTTAACGTTGGAGGTTTTCCCTTATCCTGAAAGACGAATGTCGGGTAACTCTAAGCTTATGGACCCTGAGCTCACTTGAGCATCATTTCGCCCATTCCATTTATCGTCCGATATGACTTAACGTTGGAGGTTTTCCCTTATCCTGAAAGATGAATGTCTAGTAACTCTAAGCTCTATGTACCCTGTACTCATTTGAACATCATTTCATTATCGTCCGATATGACTTAACGTTGGAGGTTTTCCCTTATCCTGAAAGACGAATGTCGGGTAACTCTAAGCTTATGGACCCTGAGCTCACTTGAGCATCATTTCGCCCATTCCATTTATCGTCCGATATGACTTAACGTTGGAGGTTTTCCCTTATCCTGAAAGACGAATGTCGGGTAACTCTAAGCTCTATGTACCCTGTACTCATTTGAACATCATTTCATTCATCGTCCGATATGACTTAACGTTGGAGGTTTTCCCTTATCCTGAAAGACGAATGTCGGGTAACTCTAAGCTCTATGTACCCTGTACTCATTTGAACATCATTTCATTCATCGTCCGATATGACTTAACGTTGGAGGTTTTCCCTTATCCTGAAAGACGAATGTCGGGTAACTCTAAGCTCTATGTACCCTGTACTCATTTGAACATCATTTCATTCATCGTCCGATATGACTTAACGTTGGAGGTTTTCCCTTATCCTGAAAGACGAATGTCGGGTAACTCTAAGCTCTATGTACCCTGTACTCATTTGAACATCATTTCATTCATCGTCCGATACGACTTAACGTTGGAGGTTTTCCCTTATCCTGAAAGACGAATGTCGGGTAACTCTAAGCTTATGGACCCTGAGCTCATTTGAGCATCATTTCGCCCATTCCATTTATCGTCCGATATGACTTAACGTTGGAGGTTTTCCCTTATCCTGAAAGACGAATGTCGGGTAACTCTAAGCTTATGGACCCTGAGCTCATTTGAGCATCATTTCGCCCATTCCATTTATCGTCCGATATGACTTAACGTTGGAGGTTTTCCCTTATCCTGAAAGACGAATGTCGGGTAACTCTAAGCTCTATGGATCCTGAGCTCATTTGAACATCATTTCGCCCATTTCATTCATCGTCCGATAAGACTTAACGTTGGAGGTTTTCCCTTATCCTGAAAGACGAATGTCGGGTAACTCTAAGCTTATGGACCCTGAGCTCATTTGAGCATCATTTCGCCCATTCCATTTATCGTCCGATATGACTTAACGTTGGAGGTTTTCCCTTATCCTGAAAGACGAATGTCGGGTAACTCTAAGTTTATGGACCCTGAGCTCATTTGAGCATCATTTCGCCCATTCCATTTATCTACCGATATGACAACGCTGGAGGACAAAACACTATCAAAATTCGCATTACTGAACAAATGACTGTTTTCAGTAAATTAAATGCCGGGTCAGGAGATGGCATGAGTATAGAAAAATAATTGGGTCAAAGAAACGTAACTACTTGATTATCAAGTTGTATAGATCTGTGCTTCTTAAGCCAACGAATTTGCACTTTTAAGGCTGGATTTCAGTTCAGCTCCTCTTTGAAACCGGCCTTAAAAATGGAAAAACGTCTATTTAAGAAGCAAATATCAATACAGCTTGATAATCAAGTTAAGTAGTTACGTTTCTTTGACACACTTTTCTATACTCACGCCATCTCCTGACCTGGCATTTAATTTACTGAAAACAGTCTTTTGTTCAGTAAAGTGAATTTTGATAGTGTTTTGTCTTTGTTTATATTGCTGTTATATCCAGTATTTCATTTGTAGTTATAACATTTTATAAATATCCTGATGATGGGAGAGATGTACACTCCCGAAACGTTGGTATCTAATCGTCTTTTCACCTGGCTTGTTGCCCGAGAAGAAAGTGAGCGTACATGGAGCCTGTTCACCAAGAAGTCATACAAAGAATCAAAGACAGTGTGTCTGATTGTGGTGTGGGAATGTTCTGGGTGAAACAATAGACTCGATGAAACGATATGTTTTGCACATTTTACTTTTTCCCTTAGCAAGGATGAAAGTTAAACTCATATTGTTAAAAATGTATGAGCTGCAAAAAACCAATTCCAGTGCAGTAATGCAAGAGGCTCGACATAGTTAACCAAATGAAACCTTTCATATCCTAAACTGAAGCATGTGACACTTGGTTTAGGCCCTTCAGAAGATTTGTGAATCCGTAAGGAACGAGTCAATCGCAAATCAGTTCATCTCTGCCCTAAAGGAGATTCTGCTGAAAGCTTCCGAGTCGTGCTGTTGATACAGGGAAACTGCTGGCCTGTTACTTCCGAATTTACCTACCATTTGTTGCTGGGGATTTTGGATCCAGTGTTCTGCTATGTTACCAACGAAAATACGAGAGCTGTTCAATAAAAAATGATCACAACTTTTTTTGACAGCGTACCTTGACTCATCCTCATAATTTTGATGGTCCTTCTCAAAATAGTCTCCCCTGAATGCGATGCACTTGTCCCAGCGTTTCTGCGAGTCTTCAGAGACATGCTGGAAACCAATTTTGTAGAGATACTTCAAAATCGCCTCCGCAGCCTTCACCGCTGATTTTGATGATGGATAATGCCTTCCACGAAGGCGTTTCTTCAAGTTAGGGAATAGAAAAAAGTCACACAGGGCTAAATCCGGCCTATTGGGAGGGTGAGGGATGCACTTCACGTTGATTCTTGCAAGATATTTAGCAACAGCATTGGCAATATGCGGCCGCGCATTATCTTGGTGCAGCATCCAGCCTGCTTCACGGAAATGTGGTCTTTTCCGCCTGATATGGACTCGCAGTGTTTTCAGGATATCCCTGTAGTATTGTCCAGTTACTGATGAGTGTGCAGGTACAACATGCTGATAAACCATTCCATGAATATCAAAGAATAAAATGACCATAGCTTTCCCAGCAGAAGCAACCAGCTGTCAGCAGTGATAAAGTTTGAAAGAAACTCAGGATCTTCCTCTAACATCAACTTTAACTGCATGCAGACCTGCATGCGAATGTCCTTTTGTTCGGGAATCAACAGTCTTGGAACACATCACACACAAACACGTCTCATTTGTAATGTTTCTGTCACCAACATGTGGGTGGCACCCAATGGAATTTTCAGTATTTCAGAAAGTGATCTTAAGGTAATTCGTCAATCCTCTCTCACAATGGCAGCAGCAGTGTTGATGTTTTCTTCCGTTAGAGCAGTAACTGGAGCACCTTGTCCACCTTCCTTTGAAATTGATTGTCTTCCCTCTTTAAACATTTTAAACCACCTCCAAGATGTGGTGCAGGGAAGAACAGACTCTCCATAGGCCTCCTGTAACATTGTATAGGCCTCAACTGAAGATTTGTTGAGACGAAAGCAGAATTTCAAAGCCGCATATTGTTCCTCGCGTGTTACCTCCATTGCAATGGTAGGCGATACTGAACATGTCTGAACTTGCCTGGTTCTCACAGGCGGGAACCAGGATTACCAACAATGAAACTACTATGGCGTGTTTGTTTCACATTAAGCTAACATAAATTTTAGTGCGAAAAATTATGACCGTAACAAAACTATGATCATTCTTTATTGAGCAGTCCTCCTATATATAATGTGCAGACAGAACTAGCTGTGCCCATATTACGTACAAGTACCTGACTGCAACGTTTAGACGAACATAGTCTGGAAAAGGAAAAACAATGCGATATTTTTACTTCCGCAAGGGAGCACTTAGATAGATGACTCTGTCAAAGACAAACCTGAGTCTAGTCTTTAGAAGAATCCCGACATTGATGAATTCGCCTGATCTGTAGAGTTGCCATTCCTAGCAAATACAAGGTTAGCCTCACTGGTTTCTGTAGATGTCAAAAGAAGTTTTGACAGTCTATATCCTAATTGAAACAGGCTTATTTTTAATCGGGGTAATGCTTTGAAGTACAACAGCTTCACTTTTTTCCTTCTTTTGATAACTAACAATTTGATTATTTGTTTGTAATTCAATAAACTAGATTAGAGAAAAGAGAAATTGTTGAATTAGTTGAATACTCGTAGTTCCAGCATCTGCTTGTCCATTTTACATTATTTAAGCACATTTTCCCTTCACTTTTTCCTCTGAAATTTTCACACAAAACCCTAACCTTTCTTATTATATATATAAATGTAGATTTTATTAAAATACAATATGAGTCAACTGCATATTTATGGTGTGAGCCATGATTTGTTATTGTTTGTATTTTCCAATACTTTTAACAAATGAGATATTGCAAAATAATTGTTCTTTCACACTGGCCGTGTGTAGTCTAAAGTATGGAAAGATAGAGTCAGACTGAAAGATTCAATGCCATACGCGGGATTTGAACCACGGATATTCTGGTTGCCGTCCAGCCGCTCTAACCCTTCAGCTACTGTGGTCAACGTGCCGACATGACATTAAATTCTCCAACTGACTCGTGTTTTTTTTTTTTTTTCTGGTAAACCACTTAGGAGTTCGCATAAATACATGAGACAACTATCTTAATGGCGACTTACTATGCTGTAAGTACTTTAAGGCCCGCGCTTTATAGTAAACCACTTAGGAGTTCTCATAAACACATGAGACAACTACCTTAATGGCGACTTACTATGCTGTAAGTACTTTAAGACCCGGGCTTTATAGTAAACCACTTAGGAGTTCTCATAAACACATGAGACAACTACCTTAATGGCGACTTACTATGCTGTAAGTACTTTAAGGCCCGCGCTTTATAGTAAACCACTTAGGAGTTCTCATAAACACATGAGACAACTACCTTAATGGCGACTTACTATGCTGTAAGTACTTTAAGACCCGGGTTTTATAGTAAACCACTAGGAGTTCTCATAAACACATGAGACAACTACCTTAATGACGTCTTACTATGCTGTAAGTACTTTAAGACCCGGGCTTTATAGTAAACCACTAGGAGTTCTCATAAACACATGAGACAACTACCTTAATGACGACTTACTATGCTGTAAGTACTTTAAGACCCGGGCTTTATAGTAAACCACTAGGAGTTCTCATAAACACATGAGACAACTACCTTAATGGCGACTTACTATGCTGTAAGTACTTTAAGGCCCGGGCTTTATAGTAAACCACTAAGAGTTCTCATAAACACATGAGACAACTACCTTAATGGCGACTTACTATGCTGTAAGTACTTTAAGACCCGGGCTTTATAGTAAACCACTAGGAGTTCTCATAAGCACATGAGACAACTACCTTAATGGCAACTTACTATGCTGTAAGTACTTTAAGGCTCGGGCTTTATAGTTAACCACTAGGAGTTCTCATAAACACATGAGACAACTACCTTAATGACGACTTACTATGCTGTAAGTACTTTAAGACCCGGGCTTTATAGTAAACCACTAGGAGTTCTCATAAACACATGAGACAACTACCTTAATGACGACTTACTATGCTGTAAGTACTTTAAGACCCGGGCTTTATAGTTAACCACTATTAGGTCAATTAATGGAAATTAATTGTTCCTTCACACTGGCCTTGTGTAGGCTAAAGTATGGAAAGATAGAGTCAGGCTGAAAAATTGAATGCCATAAGCGGGATATGAACCACGGATCTTCTGGTTGCCGTCCAGCCGCTCTAACCCATGAGCTACTATGGCCAACGTGCCGACATGACATTAAATTCTCCAACTGACTCGATTTTTAAGCCCGGGTCTTAAAAGTACTTACTGTTGTAAGTCGCCATTAAGGTAGTTTTCTCATGTGTTTATGAGAACTCCTAAGTGGTTTACCGCGAAAAAACGAGTCAATTGGAGAATTTAATGTCATGTCGGCCATAGTAGCTCAAGGGTTACAGTGGCTGGACGGCAACCAGAAGATCCGTGGTTCAAATCCCGGCTATGGCATTGAATTTTTCAGTCTGGCTCTACCTTTTCAAATGAGATATTGTTATTAGTGTTATTTAGTGTGATAGACAAGCAAAGACAAATGACTTTTAAAGCGACCCGCCTATCAACTGCAGGCTACCTATCTCACAAGTGAAGAAGAGTCACCCCTCTGGCAGTCTGGGAAGTGTAAATAGTGTTATAGCCACTACCACTATTTGTTTTAGACCCATCAGTGTATACTTTATGCTCCGGATATAAATTCATTAAACATCTGTCTATAAATAGCGCTGTCATGGTAGTATTCTTCGAAAAGCCAAAGCTCCATTTGTTGCAATTTCCAGAAGGTATTTCATACTTGGAACTTGTTTACCAAATTGAATCTATTGCGAAATTCATTACCTGCATGATTTGTTTAAACCTGATTGAAATGGCACATTGTGTAAACGGTTCTCGTTGTTCTTTTATTTGTAATTACTCTTTCCTGCAAAAGCGTAATCCCACATTCTGTTTTTAGTTGCGCTCTAATTTCGTGGCATAGCACATGAATAGTTGTTTTCTACGAATAGGACAAGATAATTAGTTTGAACTAATATACTATAATAAGGACTGAACGGAAAGGATCAAAGCACTTTTGTCTGGTCAATGTAAACATATAAACGGAGTTTGGCATCTTCACTTTTTTTTCCTTGTTCCATTTATACCCCGCCTTTAACTGCTATGGTCATATCGACGGCCGTTCTCCTTTGGAACATACCGAAGGTGTTAACTCGTTATCTTTGGTTTTTAATCATTACATCACACACACATTCACACTCTCATTCATACTTCCAGACTCTGGGGAAGATGGGGAATTATCTTGGTCGGAGAAAAAACCCTCACCCCCACCGACGGGAATCGAACCGGGGTCCCCTAGCACGGTAGGCAGGTGCTCTACCGACAGAGCTACGGGGCCAGCCATCTTCACTATTGATGCTTTCCACCAGTGTTGTTATTGTAACAAATGACAACGGCTACTGCATACTTTTGTCTTCTAAGCTAACGTTTCATTTGTTACCGCTGCACATAATTATAACAGACACAGCTAGCTTTAATCACTGTTGCACTCACTCAGAATAGGCACAATCGAATCAAGACCACCTGCCATTAGTGTATCACAACTTAAACTGAACTGCACTCGGCACTGAAGACTGAACCTTTCAACTCTCCAATAATTTAGGCGCTCAGCAGCCTCTTATATGAGATTCACCACAAAAACAAGAAGCTTGTCCAAGGAAAATATTCCCGAGTGGCACAGAACGAAGGCTGTGGTGCCAGGAAATGGCACAGGATAGCGATCTTTTTGTAAGGCGTATTATTCCATTAAAGGTATCGGCCAATATCGCAGGTAGGCACGGTGACATTGTATTGCTAATTGCAAAAAAAAAAAAAAAAAAAAAAAAAAAAATGGAGCTTGAGGTATAAACCTTCTTGTAGAAAATATCACGTTTTTGCTTTGGAGAACCGAAAATTTGAAACGTGTACATTTTCAGCATTCCTCTAGGGCACATCGTGCACAATTTTTGTGTCCTGACAAGCAACAGTAAGATTATAAGCAAATAGATAGCTTTTGATGGGGGAGGAGGGAATTGAAGTATTATCAATATTGTGACTTTGTGGGTTTGTAAAATGAGAAGTCCAATTTGCAGAAATTCAAAATGTTCTACACTTTCTACACCTATTACAGTAGCAGAATTACGTAACATAAACAAATACGATCGTCAAGGTCGTCGAACATAAAGAGTCCACTTTCAAAACACAGCTGCACGCGCACCTTTATCAAGTTCCGATTACGCCTCCCTCTACTGGCGAGTCGGGGCTTCTTTATATACCTCTACTCATATTTCTATAAATTAATCGAATGTTCTGTAACAAAGGAGACGGCACCAGAAGAAACACGAACCTTCCATTCATATAACTTTATCTGTTTCGGCAAGTCCTTCTATCGCCACGCTGCACTATCTGTCCCTTTGTGCGCGCCGGACACCTATCGCAATAATGGCTCGCGACAATACCATTAATGGTTACTAAGAAGAGAGTTTACCCTCAAAATACATCCTTGTAGTAAGTCATTTTTAATTCTGTTTCGATAAAAAGCCATTTGTCTCTTGTGAAGTTAGGGATGAACTACATCATAATATTTTGGTTCACTGTAATTAAAATTTTGTATTTTTTTTCGTATTTATTTCCCATCTTTCTTCTACATACAATTTCATTGATACATTGACCTTTATAACATTTCTTTCGCACAATAACAAAATGACTTACTCACATCTAGCATACCCTTTATACCTACTTGCCTCAAGTCTCAGTCTCAATACACGTAACTCCTGGTTTTTCGTGTACTGATGACCATCCTCTCCCTTGTATCCCTCGTTCTGGTTTTTCAGCCCTTAATTGTTATTTATTCTTCATCAACCTTGACCATTTCTCTTTAATTTCCCCAGATATTCACCTATATTTCTTACATTCTTTTCTCCTTTTACCAATAACATTTTCTTTATTATTAATACCTCCCCCGCAGCCCACATTTGCTGCCAAATTTCTCTCCATATCTTTGTTTGTTTGCAGTAAAATATACTATGCCAATCTGTATCCTCTTCTCCACACATTGGGCATTTCCCTGTATCCTTATCATAACTAATACTCTTCAAATTTCTAACTCCTGTCCTTGCCCAGGCAAATCCTTCTCGCCCTGACTTATTACACACATCTATGTACTTCTCCCTCCCCCACACTGTCTTTATTTCCCTATATGTCGTCAATGATCTTTTCTCCCTTACACTGATAAATATAACTTGGCTATCTAAATCTTCCAGCCTTAATTCTACCTCTTTCCAAAAGCCCCTAAAATAATACTCTTCGTTTCTCCAAATATGTCCCATACCTATCTGTTCCATCAGTTCCCTTACTTTTTGCACCCAAGACTCTCCCCATGTGCTTCTCATCTGCAAAAGAAAACATTCCTTCATAATATTGTTTTCCTCCAAATTAATATCTGTATAGATATTTCAATGCCCTTGAGACAATTTTAACCCTTGTTGAATGTCTTCCCAACTCTAATTGAGCTGCCCCATTGGGTGAAGCTACCGGTAAGCCCAAAATATATTTACAGAAAGATCTGTTAATAACATCCACCTCTTCCCATGCCTCATCCACTCCCCATAGCTCTGCCCCATGCAACATCTTATCTTTCACTATGGCAGTATAGATCCTTTCCAGCCATTTGACATTAATATCAGGTAATTTCCTTAAACATGCTCTTACAATACTCATGGCCATTTTACCTTTTGCTAGAGCCAATTTTTTCTGTTCACTCCATTCACCATCACAACTCAATCTTATCCCCAAATGATCAAATCTCTTTACGACCTCTATTTCTCTTCCATTTATCTCCCATTTCTCATCTTTACGCAATCTATAGCCGTTTTTTTAAAACAATGATCTTTGTTTTCTTTTCGTTAACTCTCAAACCCAATTTTTGGCAATAACTACTTATTGCTTCAATTGCCCTTCTCAGCCCTCCAACAGATATAGAACCAACTACTAAGTCATCTGCAAATTACAACCCTGGGATTTCTTTGTTGTGAATAACTAGTGAGTGAACCCTATTTTTAGCAATCTCCTCTAGAATATCATCTATAAAAAGGTTAAATAGCACCGGACAATTAAAATTAATATATATCAGAAATGTGAAGTATATTTCGAGAAGTTTCTTTGTACCAAATTCTAAATGTTACACTATCTACAATTGAGCGAAATTGTCTAAAGTCACCTTGCGTGGAGAGAAAAAACATGACATATGCCAGAGAACAGTGATGAAACTTTTTTTTCATTATCTAGCATCCATAGAATATTAATGATATAGGCCTGTACTACTCTGATAGATAAGTGACCCTTGCTTGCGTTACGAATAGGTACAGTAACTGCAACACGCTGTTGTTGTTTTTTATTTTTATTTTACCTCCTCCAACATTAAGTCACATCGGACGATGAATGGAATGGGTGAAATGATGTTCAAATGAGCCCAGGGTCCATAGAGCTTAGAGTTACCCGACATTAATCTTTCAGGATAAGGAAAACCTCTGGAAAAAACCTTAACCAGATAACTCACCCTAACCGAGATTCGAACTCGGGACCTGTTGAATGTGAGGCAGACTCGCTACCATCTACGCTACCGAGGCGGGCAACAACACGCTGTTGATCAGGAAATGTTCCACTTCAGCATTTATGATTACATCTGATGAATCACTGATTATTTTTCTTTTTGGTATTTAGCAACCCGTAAGAAATAGATGCGTCTTGAGTCTACACCTCACATATATACACAGAACAGGGCTTAGCAATTGAAGCGGTTCCCCTCCGTGTGGGTTGGATTTATATCACACGATACGGTGACATATCTGAAGTAGGATTCGCCCTTCTTGAGGTCTACGCCGCAGACGCGCAAAAGTTTCGCGTTCCCTCGGTGTGGCGACGCGTGTAGAAGCCTTGATGTAGAAGCGATGAACCTTTCGTCTAAAAGCCGTGAAGATGATGTTTCCGAAGATTTCTATAAATCCTCTCTCCGGCAGCTGCGGCGAGCGATGAGATGTGAAACTTCTCAGGCGTGGTATCGATACAAAAGTGATTTCACTTTTGGGCAACTATGGAATAAAATAATTTACACCGTTTCACTTTACTTGGAATTATATTTCTCGACATCATTTTCTTCTTTACATGCGACTTTTTCCACTGATGTATATAACCCTTTACTATATATTAATTTTCTCCCTTTATTTATAAATGATGCAATGGTTTTTTACTTAAATTATTTATCGTAGCGTCGCGTCTTCGATGTATATTTTAAACGTTTACCAAACCTTTATAAATGATGAACTCCAGTAACTTCTCCTAGTTACAAGAAGTCTTTTATCGAAAACACGTCTACTCTCTTCGAGAGTTAAAGCCAGAAGAAATAATTTAAGAATTAAATCATTTGTTCTTTTTTCTGTTTTGGTTGCTAAGTTACCGTATTACTTAATTCTGATTGGTCCTACGTCACAATTTGGGATTTCAATAAACCTAAGCATTTGTTGCATCATCTATATGGCCTGCTTGGTTATTAACTTAAGTTGAATTACAGATGGTCATGTTTACTTAATATGTCCATATTGCAATGTCAGCTTCACAATTCAGCGAATACGTGAGTTAAGGGTAAAAGGAATTCGTGATACAAATCTAGTTTTAAAAAAGTCATATTCTTACAACTGAGATCTTCATCAGGATTATACAACATTTAGGAACTGGTTTTTTTCCATGTACATTTGTGCATCCAATGCCTAAAAACTCTTATTCAAGGAGCACCTATCGAAATGGATCCACCTTCAAAATGGGTTAAACCCTACAGTTTGTGCTCACTTCTCCTACCCATATTTCCCCCCACCAGTAACCAAGGCGAACACTGACCTAGTAGTCAGAGGCCTTTGATTTCCTGTACGTAAGAATGACACAGCAGTGCCGTCACTGTAAATCAGTAACCACGGAGGAGTCATTCTGTAGCAGTAGCTGGAAGGAGGTGATCTCTACCCTCCCCTCTCTTACTTTTAGTTGAGCACCCCTGGGTTAAAACAAAGTGGTGGGTCTAGGCAACGGGAAAGTGGTAAGTTTACGACCAATTAAACACACGGTTACATCCGTGTAAATGAGCACTCAGCTATAAAGTTATTAGCACTCTACACATAATGAAGTAGCAGATTCACAGCAATATATGTTATTAGGTTAATAATTCAATTTCAGATAAAACCACCATTTATTAGTTTGAATTAATCTAATAGCTATGCATACCAGTAGAGCTAGAAGTGAGCGCTAGTTCCACCTCGTATCTTAATTACCGTTGGAGTTTTAAACCTATAGACTGCGATGGTCGAGCGCAGTTTTAACGTTGGCCTTATGTGCCGATGACACTGCTCCAGTTTATTTTCACCTCAATGTCCGTCATGCCATTCACGAACTACAAACTGTCCTGGATCGACTAGCTCACTGGTTCTCTAACTGGCGCATTTCCCTCAACACTAACAAGACAGAGGTTAACATCTCTTTACGTCCTTATAGGGATCCTCCTTCACTACAGCTGCTCGGGGAACAACTCTCACGGTTACCAACCAGTGTGCCAGTGAAATACCTTGGACACTCGATTTACTTGGAGCGCCCACAGCTGTCGACCTGTTACTCTTGCGTTTGCCCGGCTATCAACAGGCGCACCTCCTTTCATCTTTACACATCTCTAGTCCGTCCCATTTTTACCTATGCAGCTCCAGTCTGGGGTGGCACCAGCAAGACTAATCTACAAAATAGGGTGCTCCGTACAGCTACAAATGCTGCATGGTTCGTCAGAAACCAACAACTTCATCACGAGTTTGGTCTTCTACCCGTTCACCAGTACATCCGACGGCTGGCACGACATTTCTTTTACCATCTCCAGGAAGTCCCTGGAGCTGTTACCTACAATCGAGGCGCTCGCACTCGCCAACCAACGAATGATAACTATCAAACTTAACGTCCTCATTATTTTAGTTAATTGATGGAAATTAATCATTTCTTCACACTAGCCGTATAAAAGCTAAGGTTTCTATAGTCATCAAGAAAAATTCAATACCATGGCCGGGATTTGAAGCACGGATCTCCTGGTTTCCGTCCAGTCACTCTTACCCATTGAGCTACCATGGCCAACGTGCCGTCCTGACATTAAATTCTCCATTTGACTCGTATATTTCCCCGGTAAAGCACTAGGGGCTCTCGCATTCGGGATACACCGTTTGTGGCGACTTACTGTCATAAGTACTTGAGTCCCAGGCTTCATCATTTAACTCTAATTATTTTAGTTAATTGATGGAAATTGATCATTTCTTCACACTAGCCGTATATAGGCTAAGGTTTTTGATAGAGTCAACATCAAAAGTTCAATGCTATGGCCGGGATTTGAACCACGGATCTCCTAGCTACCATGGCCAACTGGACGGAAACCAGTAGGACGGAGTACTTACGATAGTAAGTCGCCACAAACGCTTTATCTCGAATGCGAGAGCCCCTAGTGGTTTACCGGGGAAATATACGAGTCGAATGGAGAATTTAATGTCAGGACGGCACGTTGGCCATAGTAGCTCAATGGGTTAGAGCGACTGGACGGAAACCAGGAGATCCGTGGTTCAAATCCCGTCTGTGGCATTGAATTTTTCATGTTGACTATCTATTAACGTCCTCAATTTGTGTTACAGTTATCCTGCCATATTTAGTTAGAGGAGCCGTTCATGACTATCTCAATTGTTGTGTTCTGTTACTATGTTTCTCTGTAACAAACATCAATAAAGCATAGTAGCTGATCAATGGATACTAAGTGTAAAAAAAAAAGTTTTAACATTTCGATCACACATACGTCACTCTACTCGTATAAACCAAACATCGAGCAATTTCTGATCTCTAAATTCATAACTGTACACTATCGCTCAGCAATTATACACTTTTCTTTACTGTTGGGTGTAACATTGAACTTAAATAATTGTCAATTCCGTAACTGTAAATTTAAATAATTAAATGAAGTTTGTTGTTTTCGTACAAAACGAATATTCAACTTAAATAACTGCAACTTTATTGTAGTTTAAAACAAGTGAAGTTTGTTGTTTGAAAATAGAGGTTATGTTACTTTATTATTTTCTTACAATCAATGAGCGCCACCTGACGGCCTTAAGACAAAGTGCACGGCCTGTAACATCTATTAATCTTGTATGCCGTGACTTGTGAGGTTAAGTTAATGTAGGCTTATGTGATTTAGGGAATCAAATAACTTGTTTTATTGCTTTTAAAAATTTATTTTATTTAGGAGTCTATACAAATACAACTCCTGAATGTATCGGTAATTTTAAAGCCACTCGTAATATAACCTATTACAAGTGTTTGGATTATGGTAGCGCGTCAGTGTTTTAATACCGGAGTTTACTTCTTTCAACCAATGACTACATAGTACAAAACAAATTATTATTGTATGAAAATGACAATAAACAGATGAACATGCATTTTTGCATGGAACACGAAAGGAAACTAACAATTTAAACACCATTCTAGCCCATCCCACCACGTTGTTTCTATTCGAAAATCAGAAGTTTTCAGGCACTTCCATAAAATATGCATATTTTAATTTCAGTAAAGCTCGTGACATGCAGATGTCACTGACAATCTATCGGTCTGGGATGAGTTAAGTAAAACAGAGCGTAACCAACTTATTCTTTCTGACACCATCACTGTTATCTGCTATTTGAAATTCGGACTTAGACGCGTTACTGACTTTTCTTAATGTTTGAAAAAAAAAATGAAATATTATATTAGTTCCGTAGTCCTAGAGAGACGATGTCCGTGGCGCTGTGGTGGGAAAAAGGGTCAGTTGCTAAATTTGAATATATCTTCCAACTGATCTTGTCTCACCTCCTTTCTCAAACAGAAATTACGAACTACAAAAGTGATATACAATATACAGCTAAATACATGTTTCACACTGAACGATAATGTATTAGGAACATCTTTCAGGAATTAAGTTGTCTTTGAGAACTCTTTGTTGCGGAGAGAAATTCATGTTCCTTCAGACATTTCGGTGACAAAGACCCCTTGCTCAACAACTGGAAACATTAAACGACTCATTTGTTTTAAAGCTGTTACATCACTGCTGATTTACCGGCCGGAAGTCGGAATGTGCCATTGTGTAAATACAAACACGGCCAGTTACCTTCTCAAGGACTGTGTTTGTGTCATTAGCATCTGGCAAGGCGCTGAAGCAATTTATTCTTTTTGACAGAGCCCTATAGCTCTAAAGACTAAGGAACAGGGGAAAGGACCACCTAAGGTTTCATACGATATTGGATATACAAATAATGTATCATTTGTGATTTGTGCCTGCAGATAATACTGAAACAAATGAAAACTCCAGTTGCTGCTAAAACAAGCTCGGCGTAGCGCAAACGTTATACTTGTCACTGATACACAAAACCGGAGGAAACTGACAACTAATCCGTCAAATCGGATCACACCTGTACTGCACTCGGCATTATCCAGAGTACTCTCACTGTCAACTGTCTATTGAAAAACTGCTCAGTCTCAACTCCACTCAAATGTTGGCAGCAGAAACATTAATCTTTAAGAATAAGAGGAACCTTTAAAAAATAATAAAAAATAAACACACACACACACACACACACACACACACACACACACACACACACACACACACACACACACACATACACACACTTTCTAGATAATTCAGCCTCACCGAGATTCGAACTCACGAACTCTTAAACATGAGGTAGACACGCTACCCCCACATCACAGGGGTGGGCACTACGTTGGTTGGCCACTTATAAAGGCCTCGGTCCTTGCTATTATTGGTGGGCTCGCCAATGAACATTGTCAACGATCAAAGTCAGTCTCTGGACAGCTGTTTGGCTGTCGTAAAGTGTCTCTTCATCTGGAATGCTTACCACTAATGCCGGATTTCACCAACAGATGTTAAGACTTAACACGAGTTTAGCAATAGTTAAAACAAAAATTGCATTTCACCAACAAGTGTTAGCGTAACACTCGTGTTAAATCTCTTGTTAAACTAACACGCCAAATTTCTGATGTTAAGTCCTTAACAATTGTAAAAAATCAAGATGGCGAGTATAAACTCAGCTGTTGATGTCGATTTGCTATATTTAAGACCGTCTAAATGACATTTGCAATAGAGTACGGCCTATGAGGAGAAATGATTTTGAGGAGCTATCCGAAGAAATGTTTTTACGGAGATATAGATTGTCGAAACATGTTGCTATGAAGGTTACTGCGGAAGTACAAGAGAGGTTAGAACATGCATCGAAAGGAATATGCCGATCTCGCCTTTGCATCAAGTATTAATAACCTTGCGATTTTATAATTCACTGATTTATGTGGATAATACATTATCCACCTCCCGTCTTGAGACGTTCAAGTAACTTGCACTTCTTCGCTCCTCGTTTTAAATATACGCAATACTGAGTTAGAACATACATCGAAAGGAATATGCCGATCTCGCCTTTGCATCAAGTATTAATAACTTTGCGATTTTATAATTCACTGAATTATGTGGATAACACACTGTTCACCTTACGTCTTGAAACGTTCAAGTCACTCGTCACTTGTAGTTCTTCGCACCTCGTTTTAAATTTACGTAATACGTTTCGTGTTTCTAGAAATGACACATGCATTTGAATTAAGTTTGTTTCCAGTTTTTTCCCACGCGACATCTTTCTCTTTTACATTCACCGCATCCGTTCTATTTTCCACGATATCGTTATACTTCGTCACCAATTCAATTAACAATCCTTTCTCCATTTATGAGAAATTTGTTTCACGGCTTTTGTTTATGATTTTGTTTATCCGCCATTTTTTAGCTGTGTGCAGACTGCGGTGCAGACGAAAATGAAGACAAAAGCGCATCGCAGTCTGCACACAGCTTTCTATAGCTGTAATATTTACAAGTTTCTTGGCGTTAGCACGTGTTTGTTAACATTTTCAGAAAACAGGTTGGTGAAATGCAAGAAATTGTTAGCGCTGTTACAATTGTTACGTTACATTTGTTAACGTCGATTTTAACATTTGTTGGTGAAATCGGGCATGAGTGTGTCAATGTTTCAACTCGGTGCATTGTACACGGGGTTTTATGATCACAGACCCAGATGCTCTTTCGCAAATACCTTGCTTCTTACGGACCCTAGAGTTACCTTGCAGTCCCAACAAGTTTTCGTTTGAGCTTCCAAGAAATACTTCATTAGTCCGAGTAGGAGGACGTCAACAGTCACTATGGAACCTGAAAGCATCCGGTATTATTATCGCGCCATGGTCTGGGCCAACCATAAAAGCATTTTCTCAGGGTGAGCTCCAACAAAGCCTCCTCCATTGGTAAAGTGTATTTCGATTCGTCATTGTCTGATGGGAACATGCGGTTTACCTGTTGACAGGGTCTCCGCCACGTCAGATTAATTATAATAACGGCTGCATCTGTTTCCAGCATTTCGCGTGAACAAATCATCCATTCACAAAACCTCACTGGTTTATTTGCCCCTTTTTAAATTGAATACTCTTTATCTACAAGGTGAGACCGATAGCTACTCCCTCTTCAGGCCTGTACTACCGCGTTCCTATGGCGGCATCTACCTTCCAGGTCACTCAGCAATTCCCCAAGGTCCTCCAGGGTATTAACGCATCCACATTGACATGCAAGCTCATTCCCAGCTCATACTAAGTTCCGCGAGCTCATTCAATACTGTATTTACGCATTCGTAACCTTGAACAACATGCTTCGTAGGTTTCCGGAAGCTTCGTGACTCTTCGATAGGCAGGAGTGACAGATTTTGTCACGTGAAGTCTCTGTGGCGTGTAAAGAAAACTTTATTATTTGCTTTATGTGGCGCTTTTAAATACTACTGTAAGTATATGTTAATAGCATTAGCAATAGTACTTTATAAAGATTGGTATTTACCTAGTAGTGACAAACAGGAAATTCTTGTGAAGTTTTAAGTAATTAGAAAAGTGTGTGAATTGCACACTTTCTTCATCTTAGATTAACAATTGACGTAGTGTGAACCAGCTCTAGCAAAAATTGGAACGTTTGAGTGGAGAGGGGAAGCTTGCAGTCTTGCAATACAAAAAGGGCCGGCGTGTTACTGTACAATAGAAAGAGTACTAAGAGTAGCCTTAGTTCTTTGAGTCATTATTCTCTCTTATTTTAATGACAATTATTATATGGAGCTTCCCTCGCTTTAAAAGTCACGCCTCTCCACTGGACTTATGTGTGACTGTACAATAGAAAGAGTACTAAAGAGTAGCCTTAGTTCTTTGAGTCATTATTCTCTCTTATTTTAATGACAATTATTATTTGGAGCTTCCCTCTCTTTGAAAGTCACGCCTCGTCACTGGACCTACATGTGACTGTACAATAGAAAGAGTACTAAAGAGTAGCCTTAGTTCTTTGAGTCATTATTCTCTCTTATTTTAATGAAAATTATTGTTTGGAGTTTCCCTTTCTTTAAAAGTCACGCCTCGTCACTGGACCTACATGTGACTGTACAATAGAAAGAGTACTAAAGAGTAGCCTTAGTTCTTTGAGTCATTATTCTCTCTTATTTTAATGAAAATTATTGTTTGGAGTTTCCCTTTCTTTAAAAGTCACGCCTCGTCACTGGACCTACGTGTGACTGTACAATAGAAAGAGTAAGTACTAAAGAGTAGCCTTAGTTCTTTGAGTCATTATTCTCTCTAATTTTAATGACAATTATTTGGAGCTTCCCTCGCTTTGAAAGTCACGCCTCGTCACTGGACCTACGTGTGACTGTACAGCAGAAAGAGTATTAAAGAGTAGCCTTAGTTCTTTGAGTAATTATTCTCTCTTATTTTAATGAAAATTATTATTTGGAGCTTTCCGCGCTTTAAAAGTCACGTCTCGTCACTGGCCTACGTGTGACTGTACAATAGAAAGAGTACTAAAGAGTAGCCTTAGTTCTTTGAGTCATTATTCTCTCTTATTTTAATGAAAATTATTATTTGGAGCTTCCCTCGCTTTGAAAGTCACGCCTCACTACTGGACCTACGTGTGACTGTAGAGTAGAAAGATTACTCAAGAGTAGCCTTAGTTCCTTGTGTCATTATTCTCTCTTATTTTAATGAAAATTATTATTTGGAGCTTCCCGCGCTTTAAAACTCACGCCTCGCCACTGGACCTAGGTGTGACTGTACAGTAGAAAGTGTACTAAAGAGGTGCCTTTGTTCTTTGAGTCATGGTTCGGGTTATACATACTTGGCGGTCCGATTGACAGCGACGCTTCTCACTGTTATTAAAAACTGTTATTGCGTTCTCCGGCACGTGTGTAACAGGTAGAGACGATATTGCATTCCAACCAGAAATAAGATACAGAGATTTCTTGGAAATGCGATCCCAAGCTTCCCTCAATACAAAGTAAGGACTTGCACTGTGTGCAATGTGTTCGCGTGCCGTGAACAAAAGAACTCTGAAACATTAATTAAATACCAAACTTCCTTCAAAGATGAAAGTGTGACAAAGTGTGACACAAAGATTTCCAAGAAAATCTCCCACTTCAAACTACCTTTAAACAGAAAGTGTTTCCAACATTTTTACTTTTTCAATTTGTAATGTGAATTACGTTCTTATCTTATATTACAAGGGTCGTTTTAAGTCTGGTGAACTACTATAAATGGATGGAAAGCTTTTCTAGCAACTTTATGGATGGTAAGGATGATTATTAAAAATATTGTACAGAAAATTTGAATGTGCTAAAATATGTAGTTCATTGTTGACAGCTATCTGAACTCGTCAGTGTTATAGCTGCGATTGAACGTAAGGAAACAGCTTCGTGCTGTGATTAAACAATTTCAAAAGCTGGCCTCGTAGCTCAGTCGGTAGAGCGCCTACCTGCCGTGCTAGGAGTCCCGGGTTCGATTCCCGCCGGTGGAGGTGAAGATTTTTCTCCGACTAAGATAATTCCTCATCTTCCCCATAGTCGTGAAGTATGAATGAGAGTGCGAATGTGTGGGTGATCTAATGATTAAAACCCAACAAATACGAGTTAACACCTTCGATATGTGTTCCAAAGCAGAACGGCCGCCTATCTGAGCATTGCAGTTAGAGGAAAATGAAATGGGACAAAAAAAAAAAAAAAAAAGCATTTACATTTGAAGGGCTAGTTTCCCGCGCAATTCGAACCTGAATTGAAGCGGAATCTGCAGCAACATTTATTTTTAGATGAATGAATTTAAACATGGTTCTAGAAGCACGCACACAAATATGTATAATATATATAATTAAATTCTTAATATTCAGTTAATCAATAAGAGTTAAATGATGAAGCCTGGGACTCAAGTACTTACGATAGTAAGTCGCCAAAACGGTGTATCTCGGATACGAAAGCCCCTAGTAGTTTACCGGGAAATATATATATATATATATAGTCAATTAGAGAATTTAATGTCATGAGGGCACGTTGGCCATGGTAGCTCAATGGGTAAGAGCGACGGGAAGAAATCAGGAGATCCGTGGTTCAAAACCCGGCAATGGCGTTGAATTTTTGACCGTATCAAAGATCCTGTATATTCCCGTTAGGAAGCCAAATTTTAAAGTCATTTTAATATTTGTGTTTGGGTTCACTTTAATAAATTATGATGTTGCTGATGATAAATTCCGAAGATGTAATAAATTTAGAAAATATTAAATTTCATACTCCCAGTCGGCATATGAGTACTCGCACCCCAAGGTCGTAGCCTCGGATATTGTAATATTTTACTGTAGATTTGCCAAAAAAAATGATGATGAAGCTTTCTTGTTTATAACAATTTACTTAACGATCACTAAATACGAAATAAAACAACGCAATTTACATAATAACTTTTCTTAGACATTCACTTCTTCGACTACTCACTCATCTTTACTCACGCGTCCCCTCGAAGTTGACCTTTCTGTTCCCATAGCAACCCTTCATTTCTTTATACATACGTCACTCACAGCATATCTTGTTTATCTCGTTTTACAGTTTCATTGCCACATACTTATTATAAACGTTATAACAGTTTTAAACATTCCTCTTTCCTTTTCTAAACTCTAAGTAACAGTACCAAACAAATATTCATTTCTGGAGCCAAACAAAAACAACTGCTTCAAAATAAGGCTATAGCGGTTTGTATTAAAACATCATGTAATTAAGATCCTTTTATAATAAAATAAATTTATCTATATATTAAATCTACTGGAAATAGTTCTCTGAAGTTACTTTTCTGAGTGGCATTTGCGTAACTGGTAAACTGTAATAGATAGAAGAAAAAAACTTACGACACTGACGAAGTAAAACATACTACCAACCTATACTTTCCTGAAATAGGAAATCGCTATTCCGGTTTTGTGTAACCCTGCCATGCAAATGGAATGTGAAAAGTCTCAAGCGACTAAATCTTAAAATATTTGAATAACGCCTTAAAACGCATTGTATTCATCTACTTACATGGCAGCCCGCCTCGGTAGCGTAGATGGTAGCATGTCTGCCTCACGTTCAAGAGGTCCCGAGTTCGAAACTAGGTTAGGGTAGGGTTTTTTCGGGGTTTTCCCTTATTCTTACAGACGAATGTCGAGTAGCTCTAAGCTCCATGGACCCTAGACGCATTTGAGCATCATTTCACCCATCTCATTCATCGTCCGATATGACTTAACGTTGGAGGACATAAAATTACAAGATAATAATAATAATTAATAATAATAATACTTACATGGTACCCATAAAGAAATGTGAAATAAAATCATTTCTAAACGTTTATCTAGATTAAAGTAGGTGAAGACATAAGAATAGTTTTCTCCATGAGTTAGTCGTCAGCATATAAGGCATTATGTGTAAATTTAATTATTTCATTCATGTCGATGTGTTTAAGTAGTGGAAGAGTTCATTAGAAATAATTGAAGCTCAGGAGGGAGAAAATATTCGTAGTCAAAACGTACAGAATAGAATAACAGAAATGGGATAAAATAGTGAAAGTGTACAGATTAGTAAAATGACGTAACATTGACAAACAAGTCTTCAAGGTCGTATCATTCTCAGCTGCACGTAATCACACGAAAGAATTCACTGCGGCACAGTTCAATAAGCCTCACAGAGCTCATACCACAGCACAACTGCAACTCACTACGTTCTAACACTTTGCGGGGCTTTTATATCTCCAGTCATTGTTTTAGAATGCAGTAGAGCTTGCGAGAAAGATCGCGGAGGCGAGAGAAAGACGGAACTATCCAGACATCACTCTGCCTCTTTCTCGGCAAGCGTCCAGCGCGCGCACCACTACTGTTTCTTTCTTTCCTGCCCACACGTGACTGGCACTCCAACAAAACAATGCGATAGGTGACACTAATAACAAGGTATTAACAAAGTCAACAGAAATTAGAAGAAACAATGAAGAGGTACACCCAGGTAATAGAAAATACTTAACAGGAACTGAGAAAATTAGAAAATAAGTTCATACATTAACAGAAAGTACCTATTGGAAGCTTTAACAAAATTAAACGGAGCATAAGTAATATCAGATGTGAAAACAAAGAAAACACAGAAAAACTAAGGGAAGAAATAGAAAGTGTTAGTACAGAAATTAGTAAATAGTTAAAAAATAAGGAAGAGAAAGTATAAAACCAGGAAGAAAAGTAGAAGGAATAAGGAAGGTATAAAAATAAAGGGATACAGCACGCAAGGAGATTGGCTAAAGAAGAAAAACTCGAAAAGGCACAAAGGCTTAGAAGAAATCACAAATCAGGTTAAAGATACTGGAGCAGAAAAGGCAGAAATAAAAGTTGTGTCAGAAAAATGTAGAGTTGTATAGTAATATAAGCGAATCAACAGAAGAAGCAATGTAGAATGTAGGTGCAAGTACTTCACATAGTGATAGAACCGGCTTAATCATATTATGAAGGACATTTAGCCACTAGAACGATCGAAATCCTTCGGGAGTTGCATGTGGAGTTGACATAACCATGAGACTGACTTTATGGTATTTAGAAACCTGTTTATAATTGGATATTGGGGAGCAAATTGGCTAGAAAACAAGAACATATAACCACAGAACATACCATTGTACTATTTTATGAAAGTTACTCGGAAATTCAGAGAATTAGACCCACTAAACACCGATGAAAAATAAATATTTTATAATACATTTTACTGAAATGTTTAGAATTTGGAAAACTAAATAGCTTTTCCGAAATTATTTGTTGTTAAGCCTTGAAAGTAACAATCAGAAAACAGAGGTAGAAAATAATAATTAAGGAAGAAATTAATAATTAAAAATATCCCCCAGGAAGTGCTGCAGTCACCAAGAAATAAAACCAAGAAGAAATCAGCAAAAGGACTGAACTGGACTACGCTACGGAGCTCCAAACTTAGTCTATTGTACCTATGTCCCCAAGTGGGGCATCCCCAGGAGGAAGGATGAGGCGAGAGCACTCCTAAAACGGCCTACCAGATAGGCCCGGAGACCGTCCTACCAAAGTAGGAGGTATTTACCACGAGCATATCATCCTTCCATGCACCGCCGAGACACCCGCCGACACTTCTACCCTGAAAGAGACCATCAGATGAGAGACGATATGAAATAATAATGGAGATGAAATGGAGGAACAAGGAATTCAGGGGTGTAATTAAACTACCCAGCATTCGTCTGGCGAAAAAAACCCAAGGGTCAGGTAGGTCGACCACCGGAATCAAACCCGGACCTCCCGAATGTGGGCCACAGACGTCACTGCCTGAGCCATTTCCGCTCGGTAAATAAGATAAGGAGTTCCAGTAACCACTTCATAACCACTGTGATGGGAAAATCCAAACAGAAATTATTTTGGATGAGTAGAACCAGACCGAAAAATTCAATGCCACAGCCCAGATTTGAACCACGGATCTCAAGGTCTCCGGCTCTTGACCACTGAGCTACTATGACCAACATGCCGACATAGCATTAAATTCTCCAAATGACACGTATGTTTCCCGGTAAATCACTAGGGGTTCTCATATACAATTTCATACGCACCTTTTGTGGCGACTTACTATGCTGTAGGTAAGTACTTAAGTCCCAGGCTTCATCGTCCGATATGACTTAACGTTGGAGGTTTTCCCTTATCCTGAAAGATGAATGTCTGTTAACTCTAAAGTCTATGTACCCTGTACTCATTTGAACATCATTTCATTCATCGTGCGATATGACTTAACGTTGGAGGATTTCCCTTATCCTGAAAGATGAATGTCTGGTAACTCTAACCTCTATGTACCCTGTACTCATTTGAACATCATTTCATTCGTCGTTCGATATGACTTAACGTTGGAGGTTTTACCTTATCCTGAAAGATGAATGTCTGGTACCTCTAAGCTCTATGTACCCTGTACTCATTTGAACATCATTTCATTCGTCGTTCGATATGACTTAACGTTGGAGGTTTTACCTTATCCTGAAAGATGAATGTCTGGTACCTCTAAGCTCTATGTACCCTGTACTCATTTGAACATCATTTCATTCGTCGTTCGATATGACTTAACGTTGGAGGTTTTACCTTATCCTGAAAGATGAATGTCTGGTACCTCTAAGCTCTATGTACCCTGTACTCATTTGAACATCATTTCATTCATCGTCCGATATGACTTAACGTTGGAGG
Source organism: Mantis religiosa (assembly GCA_030765055.1). Classification (NCBI taxonomy): domain Eukaryota; kingdom Metazoa; phylum Arthropoda; class Insecta; order Mantodea; family Mantidae; genus Mantis; species Mantis religiosa. The sequence continues at coordinate 200,856,079 of CM060952.1, read as the reverse complement.
TTTTACCTTATCCTGAAAGATGAATGTCTGGCAACTCAAAGCTCTATGTACCCTGAACTCATTTGAACATCATTTCATTCATCGTCCGATATGGCTTAACGTTGGAGGTTTTACCTTATCCTTAAAGATGAATGTTTGGCAACTCAAAGCTCTATGTACCCTGTACTCATTTGAACATCATTTCATTCATCGTCCGATATGGCTTAACGTTGGAGGTTTTCCTTTATCCTGTAAGATGAATGTCTGGCAACTCAAAGCTCTATGTACCCTGTACTCATTTGAACATCATTTCATTCATCGTCCGATATGACTTAACGTTGGAGGTTTTCCTTTATCCTGTAAGATGAATGTCTGGCAACTCTAAGCTCTATGTACCCTGTACTCATTTGAACATCATTTCATTCATCGTCCGATATGGCTTAACGTTGGAGGTTTTCCTTTATCCTGTAAGATGAATGTCTGGCAACTCTAAGCTCTATGTACCCTGTACTCATTTGAACATCATTTCATTCATCGTCCGATATGACTTAACGTTGGAGGTTTTCCTTTATCCTGTAAGATGAATGTCTGGCATCTCTAAGCTCTATGTACCCTGTACTCATTTGAACATCATTTCATTCATCGTGCGATATGACTTAACGTTGAAGGTTTTCCTTTATCCTGAAAGATGAATGTCTGGTAACTCTAAGCTCTATGTACCCTGTACTCATTTGAACATCATTTCATTCATTGTCCGATATGACTTAACGTTGGAGGAGTTAATTATAAAGATTACATACATAAAAATCATAAATGAAATTAGCAATGTAAAAATAGCATACTAAATCTAGTATACCAAGCATCCGGTTATGAGTATAAGAATTGTAATAGCAATTGTGATATTGAATAGATCTAACTATTGTCACAGAAGGCGAAGGGTCTCCATAAACAATATCGAATTTCGCTTTTGTCTTCTCGCAGGTTTTCTCATCTAAAAACAAACAGCCAATCTATGAACGATACTCCACTTTTTGTTTTAGAAAGAAAAAAGAAAGAAAAAAAGAAAAAAAAACATGTTGAACAGCTTATTGAAATGTCTGTAAAATACAAACTTACTGATCAATCAGCATCAAATTTCTTGACAGCATGTAACAAATCACAGTGCGTGATACAACAAAAACTTCCCTTAGCAACGCCACGTATTTTGAAACAGGGTATTTGAACGACCCTCGTGTCCCTTGGCCGGCACAGGCTTCTTCATCAACGAGTTGGTAATAAACAACAATCTGGTACAAATGAAGCTCATATAAGAGAAAGAGAAGGCAGCAAATCAAAGCTTTCATTACACGTCAGCTATGAATAGAGAAAAATGAAGTAACCAATTCTCCCACTGCGACACGGCTTCCACTTGAGAATCTGCAACCAGACATCGCTGTACTGTGAATGACGACGTCGAGTATCGTCTACTTGAATGAAAACTATGGACATACAGTTTACGCAGATGACAAAAAGCTTATAATGTACACTTTTCATGTATGCAGTGCGTTTAATAACTCATGCCCGACTTCATTATCAGATGTTAAGACTTAACACGAGTTTAGCATTAGTTATGACAAAAATTGCATTTCACCAACCAGTGTTAACACTCGTGTTAAATCTCTTGTTAAACTAACAAGCCATATTTCTGTTGTTAAGTGCTTAAGTTTTGTAAACAGTCAAAATGACGATCTGCTACATTTAAGACCGTCTAAATGGCATTCGTAATAGAGTACGGCCTATGAGGAGAAATGATTTTGAGGAGATATCAGAAGATTTTTTACGGAGGTATAGACTGTCGAAACAAGTGCTATCAAGGTTACTGCGGAAGTATAAGAGTGGTTAGAACATGAATCGAAAGGAATATGCCGATCTCGCTTTTACTTCAAGTATTAATAACTTTGCTATTTTATAATTCACTGAATTAAGCTGTATAATACACTGTCCACCTCCCGTCTTGAAACGTTCAAGTCACTCGTCCCATAGGCCGCGACGTGGCTCAGTGGTTAGACCGCTTGGCTCTCACCAAGGCGGCCCGGGTTCGATCCCAGGCGACCGCAAAGTGAGATTTGTGATGGACAACACGGTGCTGGGGCGGGTTTTCTCCGGGACCGCCGGTTTCCCCCGCCATCTCATTCCACCGGTGTTCCATCTTCATCTCATGCATCATCAGTGTCACCGCCTGCGGTGCCGTATGTAGTAAAAGCGGGCGTTAAACACTACACACACCTCACTCGTCCCTTCTGTCCTTCGCACATCGTCTTAAATTTACGTAATACTGACGTTAGAACATGATTCGAAAGGAGTATGCCGATCTCGCCTTTGCTTCAAGTATTAATAACTTTGCGATTTTATAATTTATTGATTTTTTTTTTTAATTTACGTTCTCCAACGTTATGTCATATTGGACGAAAATTACATGGATAATACACTCTGCACCTAGCGTCTTGAAACGTTCAAGTCACTTCTGTCCTTCGCACCTCGTTTTAAATTTACGTAATACTGACGTTAGAACATGATTCGAAAGGAGTATGCCGATCTCGCCTTTGCTTCAAGTATTAATAACTTTGCGATTTTATAATTTACTTTTTTTATTTTGTAATTTACGTTCTCCAACGTTAAGTCATATTGGGCGAGAATTACAAGGATAATACACTCTCTACCTCCCGTCGTGAAACGTTCAAGTCACTCGTCACTTCTGTCCTTCGCACCTCGTTTTAAATTTACGTGACACATGCATTTGAATTAAATTCGTTTCCAATTTTTTCCCACCTGACATCTTTCTCTTTTACATTCACCGCATCCGTCCTCTTTATGTTCCACGATATCCTTATACTTCGTCACCAATTCAATTAACAATTATTTCTCCATCAATGAGAAATTTGTCTCACGGCTTTTGTTTAAGATTTTCTTTACCCGCCATTTTTTCAGCTGTATGCAGACGAAAATGATAACAAAAGCGCATCAGAAAAATGATACGACTCCTCCATAGCCTTCTATAGCTGTAATATTACAAGTCTCTTGGCTTTGACATGTGTTTGTTAACATTTTCAGAAAACAGGTTGGTGGAATGCAAGATATATAACAGTTTTGTTAGCACTGTGACAATTGTTACGTTACATTTGTTAACGTCGATTTTAACATCTGTTGATGAAACCGGGCATTATAGTATTAAGCAAAATGTATCGTAGAATGTTTTCATTTAACATCCCATTTGAAACATTAATAAATAAGGATAAGAATTGGGTTACAGCAATTTTTTTTAATGCACGCCCTCCAACGTTAAGTCATATCGGACGATGAATTAATTGATGCTAAAGTGAGTCCAGGATCTATAGAGCTTAGAGTTACTGAATACTCATTCTTTAGTATAAGGGAATACCTCAAGGAAAAACCTTATCGAGATAACCGAGTTTCGAACTCGGGACCTCTTGAACGTGTGGCAGGTACACTACACAGGCGGACTATTGCAGTTAGAGACTGCTCCAGAAGAGAATAATCGTCAAATACTTAAAATTGTTCTTTTGTGTTATTGCTTCCTTGAGAAAATAAAATGGTAATGATACACTTCAGTATAGAATTGCAGTTAAAGCAGATTAGATAAATGGAAATTAAATTGTTCTTTCACACCAGCGTGTGTAGGCCAAATTCTGGACAGGTTGTCAGATTGAAAAATGCAATGCCATAGCCGAGATCTGAACACGGATCTCCCCGTCTCCGTGGAGAATTAATATCATACTGGCACGTTGGCCATGGTAGCTCAACGGTTACAGCAACCGAACGGAGACCGGGAGATCCGAGTTCAGATCCCGGCTATGGCATTGAATTTTTCAGTCTGGCTCAACCTGTCCAGATTTGGTATACTTTGTTTATAAATAGTTTTATACGCATATGAAGTTATGCTTCTTATATTAACTGTAAAAGATTCGTCCTCTTTTATATCCAAAACTAAATGTTCAATATGTATCATCACACCATTATAGTGCTGAACGAACTTGAACTGCACCATGGCTCTAGTGTCACCCCGAATTAGAACTACAGCATAACGCAAAGCTTTATGTTAAATGGAACTAATGATTACGGTTGACTTACGTCGACTTAACGCTTTGTTAATGTTACGCTAGGTTTTATCACGAGACAATTTTAACAGACCGCCGTGAAGCACAAAGTATTAGAAGCTACAAATTGTCATTCCTATTAAGCGCAATCTATTAAACCCACAGTTTTTCACAATTTCTTAACTTTACGTCTGTCAGGTTTAACTTCATTAATGAAAAGTTAATATTAAAATAAAACACAGTCATATTTAACAACGTAGTTAACTAGAATTTGTATACTCGCAGATAGAAAATATACAGGAAATACCAATCTATATAGTTTTCCTATGTCAGTCATTGAAGCAACAATTGGTTGTTCACATATCCATGACCGTGTTATTCTTATTATAATTTCAAACAAAATAGGAAATTTTGCTTAAAACTTATTTCAGAGTAAATATAAAAATCACACGTCAATGAGTTTATAACATCTGAGAAGTCTTTCAGTTTAAAAAAAGCACCTTCTTTCATTAGATTCAATTTTGTACAAGAGTCTGTAACCCGGATTCTTGCTTCCTGTGACGCAATTGATGGGAGTGGCAGTATTTAGAAGTGTAGAATAGTACAAAGTGGATTTTAAGCACAATTTTTAGAATTAACAACTCTATGGGAAGTACGTTTGATGTTCTTATAAGTCTAAAAGCTCTGCCAATAACCGGATTTAACTTCTGTAGCACGTTTTAAGAGCACCCCCGTGTTTGGACCTTTGCTAGGGCAACAGGTGACTGACGAGCTGGGCGTGTTCAACTTGCTGAATAAGCCAGTATCAAACACAACAGCATGGCAAATGAAAATAGGTTAGTTTCAAAGAAAAATAGTCACATTTTATACTGGGCTGCATTAACATATGAATTTGGATACATTCAAAGTCTTTCATCTTAAAACTAACAAGCATAATATACATGCACTGTTAAATACCAATGCCCTTCATAATTAAACTGGTGTGCTTTTACCGTTTTGGTAACATCGCACAAACTGTCATTCTGATTAACCGTACGAAAACTTACCTTATTGTGATATCCTCGCGAAGAAAACGGAATTTATCTACTGAAAGCTTTCAGCATACAATGTTATTATGTAGACCACAGAAAAACTTGCAACACTATATTATCTAATGTACACTTCATGTATTATTCCATGAAAGTAGGTTATTTCTGCACTGGCACTAACCCGTGCAGAAGACGTAAACAAAGCTGTAGTGTCGTCAGATTATTCGAAGGGTAAACAATAAAGACGAACAACAAACACTATAAACTGAACAAAACATGGTACTGTTTATTGTCCCTCCACTTGCAACGATAAACACACAAACGAGTGGCATATACTAGACAATTTTGTTTGTTACGCACTTCACTTGCTAAAAGTCCCGCGCATTGTGGCACACTACAGCAGACGATACACGCTTGTGTGTGAGCGTGGCCTGCCTGACAACACTAGCGCTATCTGTCAACTATTTCATCCCGCTATCTGTCGGCGAAACGTGGTATCCACGTATACCCACCACAATTGATCACGCAGTAATTTATAATCTGTGCCAGCGACATATGGGTGTTGTGTCAATGGCTATGTTGTCATGTTTAAATTTACAAGAAAGAAAAACAAACATGTGCGTGTAAACACTGCACCGAATTTCCGTAAAGAACCTACCAACACAAACCTTGAGTAAAACTTAAGAAATATTGGAGAATAATACCAAAACGCTCAACATTTTAGAAGCGACTCACGCCTTAATAAGATTTACAATTTGTCGTAAGAATACGTGGTTATATGATAGTGCTTTGTACTAAAAATTCTTTTTATACCAATTATAAGAAACGTTTGACTGGAACACCAAGGACATGTGATCTCTTTTTAATAATAATAATAATAATAATAATAATAATAATAATAATAATAATAATAATAATAATAATAATAATAATAATAATAATAATAATAATAATAATAATAATAATAATAATAATAATAATAATAATAATAATAATAATAATAATAATAATAATAATAATAATAATAATAATAATAATAATAATAATAATAATAATAATAATAATAACAATAACAATAACAATAACAATAACAATAACAATAACAATAACAATAACAATAACAATAATAATAATAATAATAATAATAATAATAATAATAATAATAATAATAATAATAATAATAATAATAATAATAATAATAATAATAATAATAATAATAATAATAATAATAATAATAATAATAATAATAATAATAATAATAATAATAATAATAATAATAATAATAATTAATAATTAATAAATAATAAATAATAATAATAATAATAATAATAATAATAATAATAATAATAATAATAATAATAATAATAATAATAATAATAATAATAATAATAATAATAATAATAATAATAATAATAATAATAATAATAATAATAATAATAATAATAATAATAATAATAATAATAATAATAATAATAATGTCTGTTCAAAAAGTATAGCGAATGTTTAATTTTCGGGGCTACGTATATTCGATTTTCGAGTTTCTTTGTTGCGTTATGTTGAGACTCATGTCCCTCACTTATGTCGAAAAGCTCGGCCATTTTGAATGTTTCCTTAATTGTTGACAGCTATTTTGCTTGGACGTGTTTTGGCTGGTATTCGATTTTTTGCCTATTCCAAAAGATGGAACAGAGAACCTGTATCAAATTTTGTGTGAAAAATACAATTATGTGCGCGGATGCATTCCGAATGTTGACTGTTGCTTATAGTGAAGCTACCTTGGACTGCCCAACTCAGTAGCGTAAATGGTAGCGTGTCTGCCTCACGTTCAAGAGATCCCGAGTTCGAATCTCGATTAGGGTGACCTACCTGGATAAGGTTTCTCCGGGGTTTTCCCTTATCCTAAAAGACGAATGTCGGGTAACTCTAAGCTCCATGGACCCTGGACACATTTGAGCATTATTTCAGCCATTTCATTCACCGTCCGATATGACTTAACGTTTGAGGACGTAAAATTACGGAAAGAAAAAAAAACCTTGGACTAAAGCAACGTTTATCGGTAGTACAAAAGAAGGTTCGGAGGGGTCGAGAAGATGTGAACGACGAGGAGCGTCACGGACGCCCGAGCTCGTCAAAAGCAGACGAAAACATTGAAGAACTGAAGAAAATAGTATTGGCCAATCGTTGAATCACCGTTAGAGAAGTTGCTGAGGACCTAAACATATCGATTGGCTCGGGTCATTCGATTTTGACCAACGATTTGGGCATGAGACGGGTCGCCGTAAAATTCGTACCAAAGTTGCTCATTTTCGACCAAACACGCCATCGCACTAACGTTTTGAAGGAGATGTTGAACTCTGTCCGCGACGAACCAAATTTGCTCCAGAGGTTATAACTGGCGACAAATCATGGGTTTATGGTTATGACGTAGAAACTAAAGCTCAACCATCCCAATGGATGCTACCACACGAGCCAAGACAGAAAAAGCGCACCAAGTTCGGTCGAATGTGAAGGTTTTACTCAGTTTTCCTCGATGCTCAAATGAGCCCATGGTCCATACAATTTACCTTAAAACCGTATTCAGAGAACTGTCCCTGACCAATATTCGCAATCGGAACTTCTTGAATGTGAGGTAGACACGCTACAGAGGGGGCGTGAGCTTTGGCAGAATGCACCAATAATTTATATCGATACAATGCATTACATTTAACTGTGGCAACCCTAGATGCAAAATGTTTCACGTGAAATATAAATATAGAAAAATTGGAACGTTCTACTTACTTTGCCCCTCCATTGTACGTGGAGATAATTGCCTTAAAACAACGATATATCACTAAGACTTTGAAACCGGTAAGAGCACATTAGGTAAAAGGATTGTGTGCGCGCGTTGCCCGTGTGAATGATGTTCAAGTTTTAATAATTTGCATCTCCTAAATTTGTAAATTAATTTAAAAACAAAACTTCCCTAACACGAATAGTATGTCCAACGTAGCCTCGGATCACTGGCCGGGGATTTGAATACAAAACGTCTGCAATCCTTGCACTGCGCTTCATAGCAGTCTAACCAACTCCTCGCTTCTCGTCGCAATAGAAACAAGTGCAAACTTCTAACTTGAGAGGCGGCTGCTTATATAGATCTTTCCAGAACGTCGAGATGTCGAAACATCCAGAAGGCTCTAGTTCTTTGTGGATAGCTCTTGCCATGTTTACACTGGTCGAGGGCACGTCAGACGGTTCAGATTTCCCAGTGCCTACCTCCTGCATGGCAATTTGCTATTGGTCCCGCTGTTTCTCAGAAAGAATGACTTCACTTTGTGTTATGTAGTGGGATGACACAGGCGACCAGATGGGGACCTGTGCTTCAGGCGGAAAAGAATCCCATGATTAAGATCCATCGAATACCTGGGGATCCAACTGGGACGCGGCCTCACCTTCATTCCACACGTCCGAGCAAATGTCGGCCTTGGTCACGCTCTGCTCAGGCAGCTGTATCCCATATTCCGAGCCACAATGCCCATTCGCCTTAAACTACGGGTGTATCGTATGACCATCCCGCCACTGATACTGTACTGTCCCGAGGCAATGTAGACGCGCGCCATGAGAGAGAAGCGCGGAGTGAAAGAGACAGATAGCGCCCAAGAAACGCTCACAGTGAGAGAGCAACAGAGGGAGAAAGAGACAGTTCCATGGTGTTCCTGCTACTTCATGAAAGATCGTGCTAGTCTGTGCAGCTTCGTGAGCTGTCGAGAAATTGTCCAACCTGCGAGAAACAGCTGCTCGTGTATAAGAGAGAGGCGAGCTGAGTGAGTCAACCGAGAGCTGTTAATGGTGCAGTGTGGACGCGTGGCAGATTGAAGATTGTGTTCGTGTGTGTTTCCGTCATTCTGCTGACATCAGAGTTGTACAAGTGCCTTTTTACTAGAAATAAAGAGCAGTTTGAATTTCTGCAAACTAGACTTTTGATTTTACGAACCCACAAAGTCGCAATTCGTGTCAGGAGTGGAACACGACACTAGAAGCTGCATTGGCAAAGATTTTAGAGAAGATAGAAGAAATAAAGACGGCTAACGACCTTACCGCCGAGCTGAAAGAACTGAAGACGGCGAATGACACCCTCGCTGCGACGTTAACCACAGAAATAAAAGCGGCGAACGACAGCCTTGCTATGGAGATGAGAGCAGCGAACGATAGCCTAGAAACCGAAATGAAGGCGGCTCGCCGCAAAATTTGAAGAGTAGTTGGCCGGCTTGAGGGATGACGTCGCGGAGCTGGGCAAGCGGATGGGTCAAGTGGACGAGCCCTTAACAATTTAGAGAGAAAGGCCGACAGCAACACCAAGTCCCTGAACGCTATGGTGGAATACGTCGAAGACCTGGCAAACCGCGTTAACAACCTAGAGGAAAAGGCCGACAGCAACACCAAGTCCCTGAACGCCATGGTGGACGACATCGTCGGCAGAAGGATGAAGGATTTAAAGGCCGACGCGCCCGAACGCGACACGTCTGCGCGCGTCAAACTACCTAAGTACGACGGCGCGTCAACTTTCGAAGTCTTCCGCCGCCAATTCGACACAGTGGCCAAGCACAAGTGGTCACCAGAGGAAGAAGCCGCACTGTTAATAGCCAGCCTCCAGGGACGAGCTGCAGAGGTCCTGAACGTGGTTCAGACAGTGGCGGCGCCCAAGGATATCTGGGAGGCCGTAGAAAACCGCTTCGGAAACCACCGCTTAGCCTCAGCCTACCGCAGCCAGCTAAAACCTAGGTCACAGCAGCCAGAGACGCTGCAGAAGGTCACCCTGGCAATCGAACAGCTGGCCAGCAAAGCCTTAGTGGACCTCCCACCCGAGTTCGTATCCCGGGAAGCCGCCTACACCTTCGTTGAAGGGGTACGAGACGTCGAGATGCGTCAGCGCCTAATACTCGGCGACTACAAAACCATCCACGAGGCGCTAACGGCCGCATAAAAGATGGAGGCGGCCAAGGTGACGACTATCCCAACGTTGATAACAAGGAGTATCCGCTACACTGGAGACAGGCCAGCCGAGGGACGGCGGCGAAGACCAAGTGGCGTGATTGGGGGTGTGGCCAGCCGGAACACCTGGAGAGAGACTGCCCACACCCAGGGAGAGCGGCCTGAAAACGAGTAAGGGCCCTCGTGGCGAGGGGCACGTCGGCACCAGTACCGCCATCACCCCGAGCGACACTGCGCGCCGTCAGCCGGCGTATGGATGACGACCTAATCGCGGACGGTTTGGTGAAAGGGACGCCGTGCGGCGTGCTTGCGGACACCGGGGCAACCATGACTATTATCAGACCTGATGTGGCCTAGGGTTTGCCGTCGAGAAAACCGAGCCGACCATAGCAGCTTCTGAGGGCGACACCTTGCCTGTGGAGAGAGAGGCCCTGCTGCAGTTGACCTTGGGGCGGAGTGCCACACGGCTGTGGGTGTTCGTCGCGTAGGTGGCTGAGGTGATACTGGGATTGGATGCCCTCAGGACGGTCCTGCGGCTCAATGGAGAAGAGGTGATACTCCCGCAACACAAAGAACGCCTTGGAATTTGCAGGGTCATCCTGAGGGAAGACGTGGTTGTCCCCGCGACAAATGTGGTGGTGACGACGCGACTGGAAGGCCAGCGGACAAAGAACTTTGCTGGACGACCAGAAGACGCCTGTGCACGGGCTCTGTGTAGCCAGGACATTGTTGCCGTGCCGAGAGGAGGTGCCAGTGAGGCTGCTCAACCTAACAGACACCGATCAGGACGTCCAGACCGGGACGGAGTTGGGGACGTGCGAGCCCGTGGTCAGCGTAACGCCAGTCGACCAGACCCAGGAGTCGGTGCCGACGTAACATATGGGGCCCCGGCTGGAAGGCTTACTGCAGAGGGCAGCCGACTATCTGACCGCAGAACAACTCGAGAAGGTTCGATAACTGTTGGGGCGATACCAGCGCTTTTTCAGCCACAGCAACAGCGAGTAAGGCCGCACGGACCAAGTGCTCCATCGCATCGACACTGGAGACGCCACGCCTAATCGGCAACCACCCAGACGCGTTCCGCTAGCAAAACAAGCAGCGGTACGGGATATACTGGAGGACATGAGATCCCGGGGAGTAATCGAAGAGTCTGAGGGCCCTTGGTGTTCCCCTGTAGTCTTGTTGAATAAGGACGGAGAGCTGCGCTTTTGCGTGGACTACAGGAAGCTGAATGCTGTCACCAAAAGGATTGTTTCTCTTACCCCGGGTTGACGACACCCTGGACACGCTTGCTGGTGCGCAGTGGTTCTTGACTCTGGACCTGAAGTCAGGTTACTGGCAGGTGGCTCTAGACCCGAGAGACAAGAAGACCGCATTCTCGACAGGCCAAGGGCTTTGGTAGTTCACAGTTATGCCCTTTGGTCTTTGCAATGCACTAGCTACCTTTCAACGCCTCCTGGAGTCAGAGATGAGAGGATTGACTTATGATGCCTGCCTGCTATACCTAGATGACATCATCGTCGGCAAAACCTTCGAGGACATCTTGACAACCTGAGCAAGGTGTTACAGAGACTGCAGGCGACCAACCTGAAGCTCAACACTAAGAAGTGCCAGCTCTTCCGCAAGCAAGTCAACTACTTGGGCCACATAGTCTCACCAACTGGAGTGGCCATAGACCCGGAGAAGACACAGGCTGTGAGAGATTGGCCTTGCTCAAAGGATAAGCGAGAATTGTGCAGTTTCCTGGGGCTGTGCAGTTATTACCACTGCTTCATGAAGGACTTCTCCAACATTGCCAAGCTGCTCACCCGCCTGACAAAGAACACCGGCCTTATGTGTGGATAGAGGATGGCGAACAACGGAATTTATCTACTGAAAGCTTTCAGCATAGAATGTTAATTAGTCTTTTATTCAAAGTATAAACTTGAAAGAAGCGTAGGGACAGTGAAGCACAAATTAGTACAAAAGTGAATCGAGAATATATTGACACATTGCTTCACTCACACTGTTTATTCACAGGACATGTTTCAAGAGCAAGAGCTCTTGAAACATGTCCTGTGAATAAACAGTGTGAGTGAAGCAATGTGTCAATATATTCTCGATTCACTTTTGTACCAAGTCTTTTATTAATCATCCAATGCCTAGTACTACAGCAGGGCCTTTTAAATTTTCAGTGTATTGTGAGGATTTGTGCAGAGCACGAGTTTCAGCGGACATACCCATCTTGAAAGTAAACCAGCCCCAGTTTAAAACATTCCTGACAAAATATACAAATATTGACACACTTGAACTTTCCAAAAACATTAACTTCCCAAGTGCTATGAAGAAACTGCAAAATTTGTGCTAATGAAAAATATGGGTGAGCACAGATGAAACTACAGGTTCTACTGGCAGGAACATTGGAAATTTTGTTATACAGGTTTTGAAAAATGATTCTGAAATTTCAAAGTCATCTTTTCTACTGACCTGCTCAGATATACCTGCTGAAAACCATGTGACTGTTGCCAGATCATTTAATGAAGCAATGCAGATATTGTGGCCAAATGACGTACAATATGACAATGTTTTATTTTTTACAGATGCTGCACCATATATGAAAAAGGCAGCAGCAGGACTTGCAGTTAGTTATCCTAAAATGATTCATATTACATGTGTTGTGCATGGATTGCATAGAATATATGAGGAAATTAGGGTCATGTTTCCTGACATGACAAATTGATTTTTAATTGGAAAGAAGTGTTCATCGAGTCACCTGAAAGGATTGAAATTTTTCAGAACAAAAATCCAAACACTCTGCTACCTCCTGCACCTGTGATAACTCGCTGGGGAACATGATTGCAGCAGTTCAATACTATGCAGAAAACCTGAATGGTTTTGCTGCTGTCATAACTGAACTTAATTGTAAAGATACCAGTTCAATTAAAATATTTCAAGAACTTTTAAGTGAGACTAAAATTTCTTGAAGTATTTTAATTGAAAATGCAAGTAAGGAAGAAAATGCATTAAAGAAAATTCAAGTGATGCAAGTATGTTGTAAATAATAGTGGATTTAACATAATGTGTGAATATTAAATTATAGATGTCATATTTTTTACACATCAGCTTCACATATGTACCTATATTGAGGACATGTTTCGCAAACTATTGTTTCCATCATCAACTCTAATGCGACTAAAGCTTGATCCAGTGGTGTGGGTAGTTCTGGAGTTGCTGCTGCCATGTGATGAATTTAAATGTGGGATTCTCTTCTGGCAGGATTTCAAAGTTCATTAGTTGGTTTTTATGCTTTTCTATGTATATTTTCTTCCAGATGACGAGCTCCATAAGTTTTTGTATATATTTTAGTAATTTGGTGCCAACTTCAATTTCATGGTTTGCGGACCGGAAATGAGCTGCTATTGCAGACTTATCAATATTTTTGCATCTCAGGTGCCTGAAATGTTTTTTCTTCCTGGTGCCTATGTTTCTTTTTATCTTCCGTAGGTACATTTTTTCAGTCTTTACAGTTAATCTTGTAAATGTCTGACTTTTCTTCTGGTTTTATTTTATCTGTATTGTTGCTGTTAAGTATGCTTTTAATGTTGTAATTGGTTTTTGGTGCCAGTGCTATGTTATATTCCTTGAATATTTTTTGGGACTTTTTTGTGGCCCAGGAGGGTATGTAAATTTAGCAAATCTAATTTCTTGTTTCATTGGTGAAAGAGCTGTGATCAGGCACCAAAGATACAAAAATATTGGTAAGTCTGCAATAACAGCTCATTTCTGGTCTGAAAATCATGAGATTGAAGATAGCACCAAATTACTAAAATACATACAAAAACATAGGCAGCTCGTCATCTGGGAGAAAATATACATAGAAAAGCATAAAAACCAACTAATGAACCTTGAAATCCCGCCAGAAGACAACCCCACATCACAAAATCAACAGATGGCAGCAGCAACTCCAGAACTACCCACGCCACTGGATCAAGCTTTAGTCCCAATAGAGCTGATGATGTGGACAATAGTTTGCGATATATGTCCTCAATATAGGTATGTAAGTGAAGTTCATGTGTAAAAAATACGACCCATCTATAATTTATTATTTATTTCGCTTCATTGTGGTGTTCCAATACAGTAAATTTTCAATATAATGTGTGACATCAAATGTGTTGGATGGGCAACATGAAGAAATTACTGATGAGAGTGTGAGTGACATTCTATGTTATAATTAGCTAGACTTAGTTCTTGTTATGTATCATTTTTTATGTACATTTCTATTAGATCAGCCATTCAGATCTTTAAAAAATATTGTATTTGTTTTGACACATACTTTTTAGCACATTTTTATCATTTTTACTACCTAAAAAATACATATTTTCCAAGTTTTTAGCACCTAAAAATCTGAGCCCTATTAATTACAGTAGAAGTCTGAAATAGTGCGGTGCAAAATACTGCAGATTCAGATTTAACGTGGGAGAAAGTATGTCTCCCAAAAAATAAAACAGTATTTTTTAAATTTACTTGTATTCATTTTTTTTACTTTTGAAAGTTGAGTTTATAAATGTCTTTAAAGAGTGGTTCTGCAGTACTATTTTCGCCCTCATCACACCCTAGTGTTGACCTTGGCAATTTATTGCTCTAACGGGACATGGAAACAATAGAATTTTCTTTAAGATCTAAAACATCTGTGTCTGTGAGAATTCTAAGACCTGGGAAAGTTAAAATATTATTTCAGTCAGAATCACGCCTTTTGGGTGTAAAGTCACGTGTTGAGAATACCAATAGTGTAAAGTGTGATCGATTTCAGGACTGGAATACACCTCCAGCAATACTGGTGAGTAAATTGTATTTAAAAGTGCTGTACTTTATATTACATACCTTTTTATGTACCTACCTACTCTAATTTATTATTGCGCAAATGTTTCCTTACACCTCCACAGGATTGACTTGTGTCACATCTAAGCTCACATTTCGATATACCTCTGAATCATCATAATGCGGAGTTAAAGCATGTCCCAACAACCGCCTTATTTCTGCTTCTACTGTATTATGATTCACTTGTATCTAGCAAGTTTAGCTGGCCTTAGTCATTTATTAATGTAAGAAACTATAAAATTACAGTACAGCTTTTAACCCATTTTTAATATGAGGGTCCCTCAATAAATAACCAAACTAATTTAATTGTATTTAAATAAACCGCTCTGAAGCGCCCTGGCTGCTAGTGGTGCAAAGGTGAATCCTTCCTCTAGCAGTGCTGTGAGTGCCAGTCATGCATAGTCAATCAGTTGGGAGTTAGACCCCCAATACATTAGGTCGTGTTTACTGCACCCACCATGGAACTGAAATTGCAGCAATGGGCATTAATAAAGTTTTGTGTTCTGTTAGACAAAACTCCTACAGAAACCTTTGAAATGGTGCAGCAAGCATACAGGAACCAAGCTTTAGGTAAAACACAAGTCTTTTAGTGGTATAAACATTTCAAAGGGGGTCATGAAGACCTTCAAGATTCTCCATGCCCTGGAAGACCCGTAACAGCAAAAACGGAAGTCAACATTAACACAACTGATGCAATTGTGCGAGAGGATCGTCGCATAACAATTTCGAAAGTTGCAGAATTGCAATGATCTTGGCTATAAAAGTTGCAGTGAAATGGGTACCGCACGTGCTGAAGGACGAACAGAAGGCTCACTGCGTCATTACGTGTCAAGACCCCTGCTCATCGAGCTCGTGTAACTCAAGATATCATTGCAGAAATGGGCATTGATATCATGCTTCATCCACCTTATTTTCCGGATCTCACACCATGCGATTTTCACCTCTTCCCTAAAGTCAAACAGGAGCTTCGTGGTCGCCATTTTCAAAGTAATAAGGAGTTGAACAATGTTGTCATGGGTATTCTGAACAGACTGTCCAAAAATGGATTCAATGAACACTGGGTAAATCATAAATATTAAAAGTAGAAGCATTATTAACAGTGAAGTATTCTTCATTTTTGAGTTTGATTTATGAGTCACTATGTTTACACTCAAACTTCACTTGTTGTATAATTGAAACGTTTTCAAGATCATTCGATCTCATCCTCAATCACCAAACAGCTGAGGATGAGATCGAATGATCTTGAAAACGTTTCAATTATACAACAACAAGTGAAGTTTGAGTGTAAACATAGTGACTCATAAATCAAATTAAAAAAACTGGGTAAATCCTTGGAATAATTGTATTTCATCATAGGAAAAATACTTTGAAAGTGTGTAGGTAAATGTTAGTGAAATAAAGCCATTATGTTTTAATTAAAAAATTAGTTCGGTTATTTATTAAAGGACCCTCGTACATGATTCATGAAACTCTAAAACAGGCAGCCTCAACTCAATGCACTGACGTCATACCCTTTTTCCTGATGCGTGAGAGTGTGGAAATGAAGGTCAACAGAGGTAGAAAGACAGCCAGTGGCGGAATAACTGTAACCTTTGCAATATCAGAATCATAAAACATTACCATTTCTATACTTCATAAGCCCCACTTCACACTAGTTACATGCTTCCACTGCTGCACTCAAATATTCAACAATGCCCACTTTTTGGTACAGATATGTCGACCTTGACTGCTGCCCAAATTTCCATGAGTTTAGGCTGCTTGCTCTAAAACAATCACTTTTGCCATTCCTTCGTTATTGATGAAATTTTGCGCTTCAACTTTGCATTTTTTTTCTTATTTGTTGGTCGTAAAACAAAATGGTGCAATTTCTCTATTAAGAGTACTTCTGTGTAAAGATCTTGTACACACATTTCCAATAATCTTGCACACTCAGTTAGAAGCCACTGAAAAGATGGTGGGAGCTTTGTCCATACTTGAGCTTTGAAATCTTCAAAAATGTTCATATAACTCATTTCAAGCATCCAATAATGTGCATGTGGTATGTACAGTTTCAAGGTCTTGTGTTTCTGATTGTTTTGTTCCATTTCAGCTGTATGATTTGCAACTGTGTGTTCTGTTATGCTACCTGCTGCTTGTGAAATATCTTTTACATTTTGCTGCCGTAAATTTTGACTCAGACTACTGCAATTCTCTTCTTTTCTTTTCTTCTTTCTCTTTCCACCAAGATCTGCTTCCTCTGCACTTTGTCTTCTCTTTTTCTCTCTCACACTACTACATTCCCCATCAGTCACCTTTTTTGCAGATGGTTCTTTGTTTGTAGTAATGACCCACTTTTGCAAGTTTGCCTTGTTTGCATTTCGCTTCTGTCGAATTTCCTTACATTTCTTGTAATTCTTATGGGCACTGCAATACTTAATAATTAAGTTGACACCTTTCTCTGATGCTTTCTCTGCATATCTGGAAGAGATAAAAAAGAAAAGGAAACATAATTGAAAGAAATAAAGAATACAGAGCAAAAATAATTCTCTTTTCATTGTTTCTAGGTGAAACAGCCAAAAAGTACTTCTTGAACAATTAAAATTATACTATGAGTTGACTGAGACATTCTGTACTTCGCATATCACCAATTTTATTTCTACAGGTTTGCCCTCCACTTGAAGGCACTGAAGTGTCTCAATCAACTGATAGGATAATTTTAATTATTACATTACTTTAAAACGTTAATTCCAATTTAACTTTTCCAATTACTTCTTGAATGTTTGAAGTCTCGATCTAGATTCATTGTTAATATAGAATAATAAGTTTGTATTATACTAAACTGGGACAACAATATTAAATGCAACAGGTAATGTTTTCACACATAAACCATCATCCATATTGCTTCTTCTAGTTCACATTACAAAAACAAAAGTAATGAATAATAATTTGATTATGCAAATTCTTTCTTATATCATCTGAACACTTCCCAAGGATGTTCACTGAAGGAGTGGGCTAAGAAACATGTATTTCTAGCCCATTTGAAATCTCAAATTTGCATGATAACAGTCATCTATTTCACACCAAAACAAATAATATAATTTTGAGAGGAACTAGTACTACATGCTTCATATATTGCTAGTGTTTACCCAAAACACATTTCACTAGGACCTTTCTAACATCCTCAGCTAATGCTGATTGTTGAACTTTATTTGGTTTAAGTCGTTGGAGGTGGCATCTCTGTTGGTATCTTGATGAGCTTGAAGTTTGGGTTCTCTTCAATTTCAACACCACCTTAATTCTGTATCATTGCATGCCAAAATACAACGCCAACTATACTGCTATCTCTAATTTAAGACATCTCCTCTCTTGGGCCACTTAAATTCATTTATACCTGTCCTTGCTCATGCATAACCTACTCTAGATTTTTTGTTGCATCTCGGATGTAATTTTCTCTTCCCCACTCCATTTTTAAATATCAATAATGGATAAATGGCTTTTTTCCTGAAACTTCTTAAAATTTTTTGCTTTTCAATCTTTTACTGTTCTACAAGTGATATTCCATGAGTAATGATTATTTTGGTTTTCCTTATCAAGATTTGCTTTTTTACAAATCTAATATTATATTAATCACCGACTATTTGGCTACAGCTACTTTTATTCCAAAAGTTTCCATTCAATACAATGGGCTTATGCCATCTAGAGATCAGATTGCGCATGCCATTCAGCTAGTATCATTCTCAGCCATGTTCCGAACTCTTGTATAATTTGCTCAATCATTGACATATCACTTCCCTTGGACTGCATTCTTAAAGGGTCCAAACATAAGAAAATAAGGAGCAAGATCTGGGCTGTACGGCAAGTGAAGGAGGGTAATCCACCCAAGATTTGTGATCTCTTGATGGGTGCGAAGGCTAGTGTGTGGCTTCCTGTTATTGTGTTGAAGCAGAATTTTGTTAACATTTTTGTATACACAAATGTCCTAAATGTTATCTTCAACTTCTACAGTGTGTGTTGTTTAAGCTTCTGAGTTTATTGATTTGCCAAATGGCAATATGTCAATCACAAAAAATTCTTCAAAATCTCAAATGAATGTGGCTGCTGGCTGAGGTGCCTATCTGGGCTGATGATGTGGACAATAGTTTGCGATATATGTCCTCAATATAGGTATGTAAGTGAAGTTCATGTGTAATAAATACGACTCATCTATAATTTAATAATTGTTTCGCTTCACTGTGATGTTCCAATACAGTTAAATTTCGATGTAACCCTTTCTTAATACAAAATTGAATCGAGAATATATTGACACATTGCTTCACTCACACTGTTTATTCACACAATTCTTAATTATTTTCACTCTAGTGTCCCTCTATTAATATTACTGAATACTTTTTCTAGATCAATAAAAACGTGAATACCCGAGTCTTATTCATGCTTAAATATTCATTCACCATTGTCTTTATGATTAATACATTATGTGTGTTCTTCCTTTTCTAAATCCTGCCACCTGTGTATTTTATCAGTAGTACCTTACCTATCACAGCTAGGAACATAATATTACTGCAATTTATTGGATCCTCTATATCCCCTTGCCTTTATACGTTGGTAGTACAATTTCCCTTTTATATTTCCTGGTACTTCTACATGTGGTGGAAATTATGCTCAAATGAGTCCAGGGTCCTTGGAGCTTAGAGCTACCTGACATTCGTCTTTAAGGATAACTCACCCTGACCGAGATTCGAACTCGGGACCTCTTGAACATAAGGCAGACATGCTACCATCCATGCTACCGAGGCGGGCTGATTGACCAATGATTCTACATGCTTTGTTATTTAACCTTAATATTTGTGTTATTACTTCATTTATCCAAATTTCTTTTTCTAGATCTTTAACATACTACACTCATTCTTTGAAACTCTCTTGAACTTTGGCTAATTTTACACCTGATATATACCTTTGAAATAATCATAGCCATAATTTGAAAAGCAAATGGGAATTAACACTGTAAAGTAATACCTAAAAGTTAAATATGAGACACTCATGCACCAAAGGGTGAAGTAAAATTCTTTATTGGTGGTGACATTTTCTTCTATCAGTCCAAAGCCCTTTATATAAGCTTATTTTCCTTCTTCTTTGGCCTTCCTCATTTCCTTTAGTTAATCTCTCTTGATTCTCTTTCCTTTTTCCTTCTTCAAGTCTTATTCTATATGTATTCTGGTAAATTTAAGATTTCCTGCACTCAACAGGACCAACATTTTGAACTTCATGGTACTAACTTTTACCATTATCGACTCTCCTTCAAATTTGATCTCCCTTATCAAAATGAATTTATTTCAAAACTTTGATTTTTTTTTTTTCTGTTAACCTACTCAAACAATAATTTTAAGTACTAAATACCTGAAGTATCTAGCTTCGGTATTACAAATACCTATGAACAGTAAAGGAAGCAGCCATGTGTTAAGTGTTTTACTTTAATAGTTATTTAATCTGGAAAAGAAAAACAAAACCAATTGCAGCAACTGCAACTTATGGCTTTCTATGATATTACTTTAAGTAAAAATGCACAAAAGACATGAAAAGTCATGTTACTGCCTTTGACAAAAATGCCTTTTGGAAGCTCAAGATAAAGTGAGAGAGTAGTACACACTTCCTCTAACAAAACTGTCCACTGTAATCAGCTCATTATGCCTTCCTTTAACTTACCGTTTTGGCTTTAACATGAAATCTACAGAAGCTGAAGCAAAATCTTCTTGGAAGATATCCAGTGTGGGACGGGCTCTTTTGAGTGTGTCAAAGCAGCTTTTATTTGGTGTTAAAGATGGAGCAAATAATATTTCTTCTTCCTCCTCCTCTTCTTCTTCTTCTTCATTGGTTGCTTCTATTAACTTCAGCAATGCATGTTTCAATGGCCATGACCAGTTCTCATTGATTCCTGAAAAGTAAAGCATTTGCTGTAGACAAAACAAATATGTTAGGGGTCCCGGGTTCGATTCCCGGCGGTGGGGTTGGGGAATTTTCTCTGACCAAGATAATTCCCCATCTTCCCCAGAGTCTGGAAGTATGAATGAGAGTGTGAATGTGTGCGTCATCTAATGATTAAAAACCAAAGATAACGAGTAAACACCTTCAGTATGTTCCAAAGGAGAACGGCCGCCGATATGACCATAGCAGTTAAAGGCGGGGTATAAATGGAACAAGGGGAAAAAACAAATATGTGTACTGTCATTGAAGTTCTGCATAAACTGGTTTAAACTCATTCAGTTTTTAACAGCCACTATGAAGCAATACCTCTACTTGGCCAAACATTTCATAACAGACTAGATTGGCTCAAGTACACCAACAATTCATCACATAAAGAATGTTCTGCAGTTAAAATAAATTCAGCATAACATGGGCAATTATATACAAAGCGTTAATTTTTATTTCTTCCCTCCATCATACGACCCTTAGCACTCGTGGTACCTCTGACGTTACTAGAGGAACCTCGGGCCGAACTGCCGAGCCCCTCCCGTCAGGGAGTTGTTCGGATTGGGTTGGACTCGAGGGGGCAGTGTGTTCCTGACACCCATGGGAAATTGGGTACTTCCGACCAGGCTACAGCCACCCAGAGGGGGTAGAGGGTTGCCTAGAAAGTCCCGGGTACTAGCCTGCAGAGCTAGTAGAAGGTGTGCTAGATCACCAGGCAGCCCCACCCTCCGTGGTTGACGCATTTAAGTGGCGTATCCACTTCCATCCCGAATTGACATTGTTGTCTACGGGGGACTTTTTAAGAAACCAGGTATTGCCCTATGGAAAGACCCCCGAATTATCCATCGCTCCCGTGTTGAAGAAGACCACAGTCTGTGGACTTTTGGGTAGATCCTCTGCACTTAACTCCATGGTATCATCACTGTCTACCAAGCCTTTCACTTCACGGCTTCACTTAAAAAAAAGGTGAGTGTTGGTTGGCCAATGGTTGGTCAACATTGGCCACATTATGTTTTTTAACCTCTTCTTAACCCATCAACGTCAACTTATTTTATTTTTTTCAAAAAAGAAAAAACATAGGTATAATGTATACGTAAAATTTGAAACAAACAAATATATACAAATATAATAATTTGTAACTTAAAACTTCACTTATCTTATAAGAAGTGATGATAATTCTTATAAATTCTCCATCATCGCAATTTCATGAATATTCATACACATCTTCAGCTGGAAAAACAAAGCTGTCGCCATAGATAGAAAATATTGGAAGTCAATATGTTCTTGTTAGTATTACCAAAACCTGAAAATAAAACAAATTTAAAAACAGAATTGACTGCCGGTATTATTTCAAAATTCATTACGCAATGTTTGTTTTTTAAAATAAATATATTTTCCCAAACCATTAAATCTATCGGACCATTTAATTGTTTGAATAATTTAACTTCAGGGTTTATTTCATGGTTAAATGACCAAAAATGATCTGCCACAGCCGATTTATCAGTTTGATTATACTAAATATTACGAAAATGTTCTTTCGTTCTGGTTTCTAAATTACATTTTGTCTTTCCAATATAAACTTTATCACAATTGAAACAATTAAACTGATAAATTCCAGATTTTTTATTATTAGGGATTTTATCTTTTATAGAGAAATGAAATAAATTTTAATACCATATTTGTTTTGAGGAACTAAAGTTATACCAAACTCTTTAAAAATAATTTGAAAATGTTTATTAACCCAAGGATGGTAAGTAAATTGTTTAAAATTATAATCGTCTTTTATTTTTTTAAGGGTAGAAATATCATTAACAGTTTTTTGATATTTGAATTTTTTTTTATTTATAAAAAATTGTTTCGATTGTGATAAAGTTTATATTGGAAAGACGAAGCGTAATTTAGAAATCAGAATGAAAGAACATTTTCGTAACATTAAGTATAAACAAAATGATAAATCGGTCGTAGCAGATCATTTTTGGTCATTTAACCATGAAATAAATCCAGAAGTTAAATTATTAAAACAATTAAATGGTCCGATAGAATTAATGGTTTAGGAAAAGGTATTTATTTTAAAAAACAAACATCGCGTAATGAATTTTGAAATACCGGCAGTCAATTCTGTTTTTAAATTTGTTTTATTTTCAGATTTTGGTGATACTAACAAGAACATATCGACTTCCAATGTTTAGTATCTATGGTGACAGCTTTGTTTTTCCGGCTGAAGATGTCTATGAATATACATGAAATCGCGATCCTGGAGAATTTATAAGAATTATCATCACTTCTTATAAGATAAGTGACAGACTCAACAAAGCTAAGAAAATAAAAGAAACCACCACCCTAGAACCTACAGGAGAAAAAGAGAAAAAACTTTTTAAAAAATTCACCTTCCACCCATCAGCCTATAACAAATTCCAAAAAATCTTCTCAAAACACAACATAACTCTTGCACCTCAAAATAGGTTTAATATCAGAAATTTGTTAAAAGGCCCTCCCAAAAATTCAATCACTACCAAAGAAAAACCAGGAATCTATGAGATCAAATGTGAAACTTGCCCTAAAATTTATATAGGAAAAACAAAAAGAAATATTAACATCAGAACTAAAGATTATTTATTTATTTATTTATTTATTTATTTATTTAGCATTTAATTTCTGTACAGAAATATTTGCTTTTTCAAGATACAGTACAAACAATACAAACTAGAAATTCAGAAAATACAGAATTAATTCTACATGCAATAATCAGATTAAATTGTATCAATGTCAACAAATACAGAAAACTTACATGAATTGTCAACCATTAGTATCATAAAATTATTCTTATGTAATCATTTACTCTACTTAATCTGGTACCTAAAATATTCAAAGAACTCTTGAGTACTATAGAAGCACTGATTTATTAAAAATGATTTCACATCTCTTCTGAATCTTTTCTTATCATTGTTTTCGATTTTCTTTAAGATTAAGTTATACATGTGAACCCCTTTATGAAGTACTGAGTTAAGTTTTTTATTTGATCTTGATCCCAGTATATGTAATTTAGTATTATTCCTAGTATAATGTTCATGAATAGTGTTATTTGTTTGAAAATATTGTATGTTGTTGTTTATAAAGCATACGGTTTCTAAGATTTGACTTGCTGTTGCCTTTTAAGTTTATTAGGCAACCCATCATCTTTATTTCATCCATATGATCCAAATACATAGTATACTTCAACAGGTTTAACAAATACAATCTGTACATAATATTAAAATAATAAAATATAATAAAATATGCAGAGGGTACCTTTACTATTTAAGCTTTAATTTAACCTTTTATACTCATCTATAGAGTAGACTGGGTTTTCTACAAGGTACTTTTTAATTGCTTTAAGTTTAATTTTTTCTTCTGTTATCTGTTTTATGTGATTCGGTAAATGATTGTACAATTCTTTAGATTTACTTTCAATATTTTTGTTACTTAATGTTCCTCTTAATCTGTTTAAAAAATAATTTTGTTTTGTTCTTGTGTTATGTGTATGTATGTACATGTTTTTATTTTGGTTGCTAGAATTTTTTGTTACGTATTTAATGCACTCATATATACATACAATGCTGTAAATGTTAGTATATTTAATGTTTTATAGACATTTCTACACGAATCCTTCCTTTTTAATCTACAAATTATTCTGATGGCATATTTCTGGAGTCTTAATATTCTTACCATTGCTTTTTTCTGTACATTTCCCCATAATACCACCCCATAGCATAAATGAGAGTGTATGACTGCATAGTAAATTTGCTTTAGAGTTTCTCTGTCCATTTGTTGTGCTGCCTGTTTTAAAATATATAATCCCATATTTATTTTCTTTACTACTTTTTCAATGTGTTGTTTCCAATTTAGTTTGTTATCTATTATTAGTCCAAGGAAGTTAGTTTTTGTTACTTCGAGTATTTTTTTATTATCTAATGTTAGTTGTATTTGTGTTTGTGTTTCTTTGTTTAAGGTGATTTGCATCCATTCTGTTTTGCTTGTATTTATTACCATGCCTAGTTTTCCTAACTCACTACTAATTTTTTCAAGTATAAGATTGGATTTATTTTGTACTTCACTTTCCGTTTTTCCATTTACTATGATTGTGGTGTCATCGGCATATCCAATGGCCAATTCCCCTGCATCTACTACTGTTTTGAAAATACTGTTTATATATATAAGGAATAAATAGGGCCCAATTTTCGAGCCTTGGGGTACACCGTAAGTTATTTTCTTAAATGAGGATCTAATTTTATTTAGCATTTATTTTATACAGACATGGCAGAGTTAGTATATTATTTTCCTTAAAATATTTCATACAATGAGTCCTTTTGCTTAGATTAAACATTCTTATTATTATTTTCTTTTGTGTTACAAATAAATCTTTTATTTCGGTAGCTGATCCCCAGATAAAGATACCATATGCAAGATAAGACTGCACATATGAATAGTAAATCAGCATTAATGTTTGTGTATTACAAATTTTCCTTAGCACTGATATTATGTAGTGGGCTTTATTAATTTTTGCAGTAATATACTGAATATGCGGCTTCCAGGTTAAAAATTTGTCAATAATTACCCCCAAAAATTTTGTTTCATTGGTATATTGTATTACCTCATTGCCAAAAGCGATTACAGGAGCTATATTAGCTTCATTTCTATTTGACAGTGAAATATGCATACTTTGTGTCTTTTTAATATTAAGTAGTAATTTATTATTAGTTAGCCAATGCATCATATTTGTCATCACAGTATTAGCATAATGTTGCAATTCAGAATTATTGCAGTCTTTGATAATTATATTAGTGTCGTCAGCATATAGAATAGTTTCTGCATGGGGAATATTAAGTGGAAGGTCATTAATATATACTAGAAAAAGCAGTGGTCCCAGGATAGAACCCTGTGGAACCCCACATCTCACAATTTCAATATTGGAATTAATATTATGACCATTTAATTCATTATTAACTACAGTATACTGTCTTCTACCCTCAAGGTAGGATTCAAACCAATCATGAGATACCCCTCTTATACCATAGGCTTCAAGTTTGGATAATAGAATATTATGGTCAACCAAATCAAATGCCTTAGACAAATCCATAAAAATCCCAATAGTATAATTATTTGCATCAAACCCTTCTAATGTTTGTTTCATAAAGGAGTATAGTGCATTAGAAATTGATTTATTTTTCCTAAATACATATTTTTCAAGAAAAGGAGATATCCTGTTGAACATAACAGTTTCCAAGATTTTTGAAAACCCCGATTGAACTGAGATAGGTCTATAATTATCAACATTTTTTGTATCTCCCTTCTTAAATACTGGTACAACTTTTATTAATTTTAAGACATTAGGAAATTTGCCTGTTGATATAGAACAATTACATATATCCATTAATGGTGCTACTATATATTCTTTGCAAGATTTGATTATACACTCTGGTACATCATCAAATCCAGCAGAGAATGTGTTCTTTTTTGAATGTATTATTTTAAGAATCTCCTCAGAAGTTACTGGTTTGAGAAATACACTTTTATCGTTTCTGATTAATTTGATAGGAGTATTTGTTATATTGGGATGAGTCAAAGGTACTCTATCAGCAACACTAATAAAGTGTTTATTAAGGATATTTGATACCTCAGCAGGATTATCTAATTTTGTATTATCAACTATTAAAGTAATTTTGTCTCTAGTTCTGACCATGTTGTTAGTGCTTTCATTTTTTACTATATTCCAGATAGTCTTATTTTTATTCGACGAATTTGAAATGCAAGTATCTATATATTGCTTTTTTGCAGCTTTTATTACCTTATTATATATTTGCTTATACTTCTTATGATATTCTATAAATGCTTCAGTTTTGTTTACTTTACTCAACTGATTTAGATAGCGTTTTCTTTTGCTAGAGATAATAATTCCCTTTGTTATCCATTTCTTCCTTTTACTAGTTTGCTTCTGTTTAACAACTGTATAAGGAAAAGCTGTATTAAAATTATGCAAAAATGTCAGTAAAAACTTTTGCAATTTTTCATCTATTTTTTTTTCATTGTAGACATCAGTCCAGTCTTCAAGGTTTAAGAGCGTATTGAAATATTGAATATTTGCAGTAGAAAATACCCTTTTATAACATGTTTGGGGAGTTATTTTAGCATTATTAGTCCTAAAGTTTGTTAAATTGGATACAATAGCATTATGATCTGAGTAACCAGTGTTAATATTCTCCAGCTTGACAGTAATGATAGATTTGTCTAGAATTATAACATCAATTGCCGTATTTGACTGTAAAGTTAATCTTGTGGGGTTACTAATTACATTTGAGAGATTGAACAATGCTAGTAAGTTTTTTAATTTATGTACTGATGGGTTGTCTTTTAAGAAGTCAACATTAAAGTCTCCACATATAAAGATTTGTCGAGAGTGTTTTTGGAGTGTATTAATCAAACTCTCAAGTTTATCTAGGAAAGTAGCATAACACCCATTTGGAGAGCGATAGATACATACAATAAATAATTTTAGTTCCTGTATATCAATTATAGAGTGTTCAAATATCAGTTCTTCATTTAGCATATTGGTTTTTAAATACCTCTTATATTTGATTCCTTTTTTTACTGCAATCATGGTACCCCCATGTGTGTAGTTTTCTCTACAGAACAAGTCTGCAACTATAAAGTTTGAAAAGATATGCGAATCTAGGCTAATGCAGGTTTTTTTAATCCAATGTTCTGTAAAACAACATACCTGAATATTTTCCATTGAGTTTAAGAAAATTTCAATTTCAAGAAGCTTATTGCCAAGGGACTGTACATTATGATACACTATACTCAAGTCATTTATGTCTGTTATTTTGCTAATACTTGACTCATATTTTGCATGACAATACATTCTGCAGTCATCATTTAATTTGTTATAATTTCTTATTTGTTTGGAATCCTTAATTGCTTTATATTTTACTCTGCCAAAATTATTATTAATATTAGATATTGCTCTTAACTTTATAAGATCACAACTACCATTTAATATGAGTTTTTTGGTTTGCAGCATGCAATGTATCTATTAAACAATTTACCAATAATTAGTGAACCCCTTCTATTTAAGTGAAGTCCATCTCTCCCAAGATCCCTATCTGTGATCCATGAGTTTCCATCAATAAATATACAGTTCTTTTGTTCACACACCCATTCTAACACAGAATTTATTGCATCAATGTATCGGGGGTCTTCGTCCCGACGTCTCAACACTCCACTGATACACACTTTTACTCGAGGGAATAGTTCATTAATCACTTCCACAAGCTGTTCCATTTCCTCCATAATCTCATTTGGATCCTTTGCTGTAATGATATTATTTGTTCCTGCATGAATTATTATAACATCAGGGTCGTCTTTATTCTCTAAAAGTTCCCGCTTCAGGTGTTGAATTTTTGCACCAGGATAGCAATACACTGTAGCTTCTTCGTCTATAAATTTGTCAGTATACCTCACTAGCGAATCACCGATCACAATTGCCGTTTTTTTATCGTACATTGTTTCATCTGGTCTAAATATCGACGCACTTCCATCTTCGAATTCCCTCGCTGCATTGAAATTCTTTGTCCCAGATACCGGTGTGCTTCGATCATCATACTCCCTCGCTGCGTAGTGTAACGGGATTATATTTTCGTTCATCTTCAACTAATAAGAAGCAAGCCAACTTTTTATAAGATCCAAGTCGAGTTTTAATCTACTGAGAGTCGTGAGATCTTTTCTCAGGTGTGGATGCGGATTTTTGGTGAAAATAAAATTTAGATGAGTCCAATTTTGTAATATTATTTAATTATATAATATGCACTATGATTCACTCTTATCTATTATAAATATTGAATAACACTTTTTGAATCTTATTAATTTTCCTTTAGAATTACAATCATCGTTACCTTGCGCCATTTGTAACGGGAATGTTTTCTTTCTCCATTATGGCGGTCGGTATAATACTTTCTTTCACTCCAGAATCATGATTTTCCATCGCTCTTCCTATGCTAGTCGCCATGTTTCTCCCATAAGACAGCACTAACGGCGCAGTTACTCGAATATAGTTAATTTAATCATTTTTTTTTTTCTATCAAAAGTAATACTGGCTAGCGCCAAATGATAGATTCACAGATTAAGACAAAATGATATATAATTTTCTTGGAGATTTTATAATCATCGTAACATCTTAAGTCAACTTCCTCGTTCTCCAGCAAGACACAAGATTCTCACTTTTTGAGATTATTGATTTTCTTGTCCCCATAGCAATTCCCACCTTATTTTGTGATTGGCCGATTCACTGACACGTCATCACACCACGTGATACCACGTCACACCACTACTACTTCGGCCAATCACACAACTACATACATTTTTATATATTTATTATTCCTTCGAACATTACTAAACAAAAATACTGTTACAGTAGTATCTCTTTGTTTCTAAAACGCCGGTCTCATCTTCTATTCCAGCTTCTTTCAGGACATCACAGCTGTTGTTTGAGTCGATTCCTTCGTTGGTATTCTGCATGCTTCTGTTCTCAGTGTACAGTTCATTCCTTTTCACCACTTTGTTAATATTTCGACTAACCTTTACATCCCTTGCACTTAGGTTATTATTCACGGGCGTGTTTTCTTCATTCTCTCTTCTATTCTTACTGCTACCTACGTAATTTTGCTTCAGTTGTTTATTTTCTTCCATTAGGCGTTCTATTTCACATCGTGCTTCCTTCAAATCTCTGTTAATTATTTCGAATATATGGTGAAGTGACGCCACATTTTCACGTGATTTTCTACAGCAATCATTCTTATTCTTCACGCCTATATTGTTCACAAAATTAGAACCTTCATTTCCATTGCTGTGGCCGGTGTTGAGTGTTGGATTTGTACGTGATTTGTCATTGAAAATATCAGTTATTTGATTAAAATCAGTAAAAACCGAGATATCACTTTCAGTATCGGCTTGTACCACCGCCATCTTGTTGGATTGAAAGTTGGATTGAAGTTGTTGTAAAGAACATATGAAAAACATTAAAAATGGTGAAACAGAAAAATCAGCAGTGGCTTTTCATTTTTTGAATACTAGACATGACATCAACTTGGAAACATCTCTAATAAAATACGTTAATCACCCCATAGACCTTTCCGTATGGGAAAAGATCTTCATCAACAAAAATCGTCATAGAGTCATGAATTTTGAAACTCCACCACCGGACATCTTTGACAATTACATCACGCCATCTATTGCCAATACGGAGAAAGAAGAAACCACTACAACTTGCACTAGTCGAGTATCAGCTGAGGATAGGAGCAAGAGCTCTTGAAACATGTCCTGTGAATAAACAGTGTGAGTGAAGCAATGTGTCAATATATTCTCGATTCAATTTTGTACTAAGATAAGTAAAGTTTTAAGTTACAAATTATTATATTTGTATAGACAGGTATAATGTATTAGCTCAGCATACAGAATGTCAGCAATTATTTTGTTTGCCTTACAATTCGCCCAGTGTCCCAAAATCACCCAGTCTATAAATGGATCGCTTGAGTTTTAGCTCATATTCCCAGCATAAGAATTGCTTACAACTGCGGATTCTTTGTGTGGTGCAATAATACAAATCTTTGATATAAGAAAGTGGAAGGGAAACATAACAAGGGAAATTCAATAATGTACTTTCACATACACTGCAGTTGTTAGCACCTTACTGTTGTAAATTACTCCAAACTACATAATGTGCAAATTTTTAAAAGATGATAATCTGTTGACATAATCAGATAACTTCAATGAAGAAACACATGGTGAAAATAACTCTTGAGAATTCATGTAAAATAAATAGTATATGTAGCTGTCTATAAATAAACCACTGGGCATTAGTACAAAGCATGTATCTCTTCCCTGTAATGACTTCCAATGGATATTTTTCTTTATTAAAACTCCTGAAACTTCTCAGATATCCTAGTGAAGAAAAACAAGTGTATCAGCCAAACTTTTCTGAAGGAAATAAATTAATTTTGAAAAAATACTTAAAATTATATGCCATAAACAAAGCCATGACAAAATCAAATATTCATTGGAAAAACCTGTTCTATAATATCACAAAATACAACTTCTTTCAAACAAATCATGTATCATGCATTCAAGTTGAGTACAATTAATGACTGTTTTCAAACTAAGCACTCAATAGATATATTACTCAAAATTGCAACTTACTAAAGTAAATAACTTACTGAAGATAATGTAATACTTTCTCCAAATATGTACATTTTATGATTAAAATAATTAAAAACCTTCAAAATGCAACTAAACTTCTTACATAGAGCAGTCACAAATCTGAAATTGTTTACTTAAATAGAAAATACACCATACTAAACTTTGAGATTACAAATAAATTATCAACTCGAAAATACAGAAGAAGGCAGAAATAACGCAGTTGTTGAGGGACATCCTTTACCCCCATGTTATAACCTTACTGTGGTATATAGGGATCTAACACTAGAAAGGACAAAAAATCAATCCTGTGCAGTTGAAGCAGGGAAATATGCATGTAATAATAAATTACAGTGCAGTATTAAACTCTCGTATATGAGGTATATACTATATGCACATGATTTCTTGAGCGCTGGATTTATGGTGTGGTGCGGGCAGAGAGGGAGAAGAAAGAGCTAGCATGCTCTTGTTTCTGAGTGTGGTCAACCTAGAAAAGCACAATTCAGCCAAATTGTGGTAAGATAAGCGGAGATATGCGTCAAAGGTATGAGATGTGTCAAAAATCAATTGAACTCCATACGATATGCTGTATGCTTATATATTTACTGTTATAAAACACATAAAAGTAGAAAACAAATATGATGCCTATAAACACTCACTCACTTTGTGGTTCTTCGATTTCCAAGTCTGCTGCGTTACTTTCATCGCTGGTATCCTCTGATGTGTTAATAACTTCATCAATTGCATTTTCTATTATACCATCGTTTCCCCAATATTACATTTCCAGCTCCTCGATCTTCTTGCAGTATACTTCCCAATCCGTCACTCCTATAGCAAGTTTCTGCACATTTGAGGTTCTCGTTAACATTGCATACTTTGAAAACATTCTTTATTTTTGCCCTTGCCAGCTCAATTGCATTCAGATCACAGTTATATGGAGGTAAACGAATAATAGTGTGTTCCCTTTTGACAGCCATAACATCAACAACATACATGTTGCTTTTAGATTTGTTGTAAACTGGTTAGCTAATAATTAATCTCAAAATTGCTCAAAATGAAATGGCATACATGTGAAAGCTTAGCATATTAGTCACTAGATGTCACAGTATGTAGCACATTTCCTGTTTCAAAGTTGTCATCTGTGTTTATGGAAATAGGGGAAACTTACCGAATGAGGACTTGGGACCTGAATGCTCAAGAAGCCTTGCACATATAATACATTACAGTACCTTTAAAATTACTCACCAGTTAAGCTGGAGATGTATTCCATCTTGTAACCAATCTTGATTTATATTCCACTGTACAAATTTTACACCAACCTAATTTGGCCTTGTTTTTAAAAAAATCAGTAAGTTTTACATGATGCAATGATGTATTACATTTTCTCTCTGTGTATCGCAGCAAAATGGAGAAGACGAATGCTCTTTAATTCATTTTGCCTGTCCATCCACAGAATCACATTGTTCAAACGAGTTATCACTTCATTAACATTCAGAATGTTTTCTTCCACCTCCACATCATTTTCACCACTATCATCTTCACTGTCATCTTGTTCTTCATTGTCATTCTTGTTGTGGACAGCATGAAGCGAATTGTTACAACAGCTTCATATACTTAAATTAAATTTAAAGGGAGTCGATTAATGACACTAAACAACACTTACTTTTAAATTTTTCCAGAACATGTTTCAGAGACTTTGCCTCTATCCTCAGCCGGCCATCGACTGGTTCTCATTGGTGTAGTTGACGATATTTTGACATAGGCCTCCTCTGGTGGCGGTTCAAGGAACTTGCTGAACAAATCTTTCTGGAGTGTGTCGAAAATATTCTGCAAATACTGGTTCTGCAGTAATTTTTACCACCACCTGTGATTGTTGGCACTGACTGCTGCATTCCAAGAAAGTAATGATACCTACAAGTATTATACATATGAGCTGGTGAAAGAGACATCAAATATGGGTTCGCCTAGAGGACTTACAGTCAAGGCCAGAGACCAAGAAGGGGTAATCCTACATCAGTATGAATTCTATGGGACGAAATTTCGGCACACCGGCGGTGCTAATAAGAGCCTCTCAACTGGCAGCGTCACTAAGAAAGAAAATGCTTACATATTTTCTATCTATTTTATAATAGGTGCCGCGGCAATTTTTTTCTAATTCCTTCACACTTTTTGATGTTTTTATATACAACAATGATTTTTAATATCATTTCGTGTTAGAGGGCATTCTTTTAGCGTTATTGTTTGTTTATTTACTTACTGCGTAATGTAGCCATATTGAAGAATTCAGTACAGCCAAACTATGCTTGTTTCTCCACTGAACGCAATGCTGCCAACAGTCTTAGTTGTCTCGAAATTACACCATCTAAAAGACGAACTGAAAGTAGTACCTAAATCTAAACACTAAACACATACAGTAGTCCCTAATTTACACTAAATACGTAACTAATTACACTAAACACACAAAATAGTCCCTAATTTTCACCAACTAGCTAACTACGCTAAACATTGTTACACTACAGGGTAGACTTGCCTAATGTCTTCAATTAATTCTTGAAATGGGTCTGCTGACCGGTTTTTACAGTTATTGTGCCACAAATACTCAGAAATATGAGCATCCAGACTGTCCTTACGAATGCCACCTCTTGTTAGACGATGCTGTAGTCTTTGCCAGCGTGGCTCTATGTTATTTGTGTGCACATTTGTCACTGGGTCGACAAAGTGCACTGAGTGATTTACTGCGAGGTGCGCAGCAAACCCTCCAGCCATCAACCCTTAGTATCCCTTCCAGGCATCGGTGTGAATGGTGCTGGTGAACTCTACATGCTCTGCAATTAGACTGTAGAGCATATTTGCATTCCTTCTGTTGTTGGGACATATCGTCATCTGCACCTCATTCGTTTCCACGTTGATCATTCCCAGGATCCAGATGCCCTTTATGACGCGCCCATGATGAAACTTGCATTGTCCTATTTTGCATTCGTCGATTTAAACGACGTGGCCGGGACCACCAATTTACCGCCGGCGGACAGATGTCTGGGGCATTTTTGCAGAGATTGGCTACAAGTGTTACATATCTCTCTCAAGTTGGCTGCAACGCCAAAACCAGCTGTTTGTCTGCTTGCACATGCGCATACGCGCACCTTTGGACTTAGAAAATATTCTCACGTTGCACAAAAGAAAGTTTCTCCAGAAAGTAAAATAATTAACTACAAAAATGTTTAACAGGGATGAGTCATTGATACTCATGACACTTGCCTAGTATTGACATCATAGGATACTTCCGGAAATTCGATTGATACTTTTCTGATATGTTGGTGATGATTCTGCAATGTTTTTTTTATCATAAAATATTATCACTGCAATTTAAACATTTTAAACCGGTCGCAGTGATCACATAAACAGTAGAGACCTAGATGGAGATATGGTTAGCAAAACCCTTCCTTCAATTCCTGCTTATTCAGTGAAAGTGCAAACTGAAACATCTAATTATTTGCTGCTTGTCTAGAGATAACTAGAAATGCCAACACTCTCCATCCGACCTCTCACCAAAATGATTTATTCTTCAGTTGCTACTTCTGTGACAGATTGCGTGCTTTGTTTTATGGTACTGTACCATCTGTATTCTATTTCGTTCAATATGAGTGAAGTGTGGAACTATTTTCAAATAGGTCCCAATTATGTGATCACGCTATTTGTCGCATTTATAAAATGAGTTTCATGTGGTGGAAAATCTCACAGCACTAGTATATTATATATATTAAAAAAAAAAAAGTCACATCAGTACACAAAATTTCTTTCTCAGAACATCTTAATAACACATTCTGAAGTGGAAATTTAACTTCTGAAGAAGTAGCAGTAGATGAGTCTGTGACTCTTCTTTCGCGTAATCAACAATGTCATCACCATCATCACCATCACCATCATCATCTACTCAACAGTCTCAAACTATATTTAAATCATTTATGGACAAGAAATGTGCATTTAAACCAAGTGATAGTAGGGCAAAGACAATTACCAGAAAATTCACAGCTACATTAGCATGTATACCTCACGTTCAAGAGGTCCCAAGTTCAAATCTCAGTCAGGGTGAGTTAACTGGATGAGGTTTTCTCCAGGATTTTCACTTATCCTTTCAGACGAATGTTGGGTAGCTCTAGCTCTATGGAACCTGGGCTCATCTGAACATCATTTCACCCATTCTATTCATCATCCAATATGACTTAATGTTGGAGGATGTAAATAAAAAAACACTTCCCGTAAGCAAATATCTAATATAATTCCAAAACTTTAAGAAATGAAAAAAAGGTAAGAAAAGAGCTCCAAAATGCAAACAGCTTAGCTGTTCCTACAGTTATGTGGATATTAACAGCCTGCAATGATTATTTAAGCGTCACCGTTCATTTTGTAGACCTGGAACTATAACCTCAAACATACACGCATTGAAGTCATAACATTTGAAGAAGTGAGCCACAATGGTGAATATATAGCCATTTTTTTTTAATTTAGTAACTTGGGGTTAAATTCATAAATTAACAATCCTGATTCATGATAACGGTTGCGATGTTGTAAGTGCTGTAAAATTAGGCAACTTCAGATACCTTTCAAGTTTAATTCATACATTCCAACTTCTTTTGAACCACAGACTTTTCACTTCAAAGAATATTGAAAGTCTCATTTCATTATGCAGGAAACTATTTGGGAGTTTCAAACTCTCCTAAAAATCCATTAAGATTCTGAGATCCTCACAGCGGCACAGAAGCATCTTTCTTTACCACAACACCGCTTGATTCCGGACAAACCTACGTGATGGAATTCAGCTCCACATATGCTAAGAAGACTTTAGCAGCAGAAGAGAGCCATAATTTTGGCATCCTTTGATCTGTCCTTGTCAGTGAATCTTACAGTAATACAGTGATCTTGTTAATACACTGATTGATACATTAAATATTTTGCATCAAGCAACACTCGCCTTAAGTTTATCTTCAGTGTCAGAAGAGATACCCATTGTGAACAATATTATTTCTGAACTGGAAAAGCAGTCAGACAGTACTCAGCAATTGCGACTGTTCAAATTCCTTTTAGACATTGGAAAAACTAAATGGAATTTGAACATTAGGCTTAAAGAGCATTTTAGGAACATCAGGAACAAAGAAATAGATAAACTGGCGGTAGCACACCATTTTTGGAATGATAATCACAATATAGAACGAGAAACCCACTTATTAAAAGGTGTCCAGGGTCCAGCTGCATTAACCAGAGGGAAAAAAATTTTCATAAACAAATATGAAAGAAAATTGTTCAATTTCAACACTAGCTTTGAAGAGAACCCAAACTTCAAATTCATCCAGATACCAAC
Organism: Mantis religiosa; assembly: GCA_030765055.1. Taxonomy (NCBI): domain Eukaryota; kingdom Metazoa; phylum Arthropoda; class Insecta; order Mantodea; family Mantidae; genus Mantis; species Mantis religiosa. Next base: position 200,819,630 of record CM060952.1, on the reverse strand, counting down.
AGAGATGCCCCTGTCGCCTCCAAGGAGTTCACCAAACCAACATCCAATAGCCGACAACAGCTGATGAAGTTAGGAAGGTCCTAACGAAACACGTTCTAGGTAAATACTAGCAATAAATGCAGCATTGAGTAGTACTTTGACTCAAAATTATATTAAAAGCTGACTTTCTCAACAAGCTTTTGAAAGTCTTATAAAAAATTAGTAAACTAATGGTATTAAATTTTGTCTCATTAAATATGTGCACTGAATTAATTTCATTGGCATTACACTGTTCTCCCAACATTGTATCTTATACTGAAACTAGATGTACAAGTGACGGTACTGAGTATTGAAGTATCAGGTATAATGGAAAATATTGTCTATGGGTATCGAGTCGAGAATAATAAAATAATTGTATTGACCCATCCCTGCTTTTCCCTCCTAATTTACGTCCTCCAACGTTAAGTAATATCGGATGATGAATAAAATGGGTGAAATGATACTCAAATGAGCTCAGGGTCCATAGAGCTTAGAGTTACCCAACATTCAACTTCCAGGATAAGGGAAAAACCTGAAAACACCTTGTCCAGGTAACTCATCCTGACTGAGATTGAAACTCGGTGACCTCTTGAGTCCTAGGCAGTCACACTACCATCTACGCTACAGAGGTGGGCAAGATAGCTTGGTTCATGATTTGTCAAATATTGTGTATAATCAACAAAGTGGAGAAAGTAAAAAATAAATATCAGACAAAAAATAAATAAATAAGACAAAATAAGAATGAAAAGAAAATTATCAAGATAATATGGATATAACATTTTTATTCTCCATAAATTCATAGATTTTTAATTTCTAGGAAGCACAGTGACGTGATTATAAAGATGTGTCATTCAAAACTGCAGCAAACATAGTGACAAAATGCTAAATAAGAATGATGTAGTTGTGGTGTACTATATAGTTGCTTAAAAAATAAACTATAATGCTCAAATCTGAATATTCACTCACTTGTTGCACTGCTATGCACAATCCTCTCCTCTCGAAACCTGTCTTTGCCTTTCATTTTGGTCCAAAATCGAATAAAATTTTCTGGATTATAAAAACCATCTCGATCCAAAGAAGCCTGAAGTGGAAAATGAAACTCGCTGAGAGTAGACTTCCTGTATTCAATGTACTTCACCCATTCGTCCCACACAAACAACTGGACTTCATCTTCCTCTAACAAACTATATAAAAATAATAACATTTTACAAATAAATATTAAACTTCAAACTGTGGTTGTATTATGAAGACAATTTAATAAGTTAAAACACCTAAAATAGCTAAATTCTGCAAATGCGTAATTCACTTTTTCACTTAATATTTACAACATATACTTTCTTAAGTTGGATGAATGATAATTTTTTTAAACATGTTTTTCTGCAAGAAACAACCCTTAATAAACAGATTAAATAATGAAAAAATGTTTTAAAAAGTTTTTAAGTCATTCTAACAAAACATATTATCACTCTCCAGTTTTTACTCTTTCAAATTTATGTCCTCCAATGTGAAGTCATATCAGACGATGAATGAATTGATGTTCAAATGAGTCCAGCATACATAGAGCTTAGAGTTACCTGATATTCATCTTTCAGGATAAGGGAAAACCTCCGTTAAGTTATATTGGACAATGAATGAAGTGATGTTCAAATGAGTACAGGGTACATAGAGCTTAGAGTTACCAGACATCCATCTTTCAGGATAAGGGAAAACCTCCAACATTAAGTCATATCAGATGATGAATGAAGTGATGTTCAAATGAGTCCAACGTACATAGAGCTTAGAGTTATCAGACACTCATCTTTCAGGATAAGGGAAAACCTCCAACATTAAGTCATATCGGACGACGAATGAAATGATGTTCAAATGAGCCCAAGGTACATAGAGCTTAGAGTTATCAGACATTCATCTTTCAGGATAAGGGAAAACCTCGGACGTTAAGTCATATAGGACGATGAATGAAATGATGTTCAAATGAGTCCAAGGTACATAGAGCTTAGAGTTATCAGACATTCATCTTTCAGGATAAGGGAAAACCTCCAACGTTAAGTCATATCGGACGACGAATGAAATGATGTTCAAATGAGCCCAAGGTACATAGAGCTTAGAGTTATCAGACATTCATCTTTCAGGATAAGGGAAAACCTCGGACGTTAAGTCATATCAGGTCACATGGTTAGCATATGCACATTTTACCTAACAGGAAATAACTTACCGGTTTAAAGCTAATGCAGTCTTTGATATTTCATGTTCAGTTTTTCCATCAAGTCCCAGTAACATCTTCAATGTAACAATGAGAAATGCCATTGCTTTGCCTTCATAGTTGGGCAGCATCTTGCTACATGCATCAAACTCAAATGTTGGCTGAGATACCACTATTAATCGTTCAACATATTTAACCAACTGAGCTGCAACATACAAAATGTGAATATTTACATTAGTTGAAGTAGGTTTTTGTCATTTCGTCACTTACATTTTTATGATATTCAGGGACTAGTTTTGGAAGCTGTTATATCCATTTCATAATTTTTTCCACGCTTTAACCTCCAATCTCCTTTTCCTCAAGACTTGTTAGCCTAATCAATTATGTGTGACTGGAGGAATTTAGATTAATCTTCATGTATTTATTTCTCTCCAATAAAATTACGCATCTTCAGGCATTTTTCACAACACAAAATTATTCAAAACACACAGTCTAACCTGGATATCTAGAATCATCAAAGGATGTCAAAATAAATTCAACTTATCGAAGATTTGAGTTATGGAAATACTTAGGAAAAATATTACAACTGGTCACAAAATACTGTGTATAGGCTCACAACATACATTCAAGGATGCTTCAGTAAGTACTCATATTTAAGAATGAAGATGCCAATTTTTTTAAACAGTAATTACTTAAATTAGATGAATGAGTCAATCTTGTATATACTTTTCTCCACTTACAAAAAACACCTGTAAGTGGAGAAAAGTATATACAAGATTGACTTATTTGCCTAATTTTAGTAACAATGGCACTCCACTTTCCGAAATACTTCTTTTTATTCTATATAGTAATTATTTATTTCTCAACATAGTCCCATTTAAGTAATATACATCTCCCGACATTCCTGCCATTTTTAACCCCTCTAAAAATAAGAATTGTCAAGCTCTCCAAAAGGGCCTCTGTCTTGACAATAATCGCCTCATTTGATCTAAATTTTGTTCCATGTTTGGAAAAATAAGAAATTGCAGAGAGCCAGGTCAGGCAAATACAGGGATGCAGCAACACTTCCTAATGCAATTCATGTCATTTTGGATGACAACAGCAGACTAATATGTAGGTGTGTTATAGGGTGAAAAGTACTTTCTTCACTGCCAAATGGGGCCTCATCTCCTTCATCTTACTATTAAATCAGGCCAACAAGTCACAGTAGTGAAGAATTTTTATGTCGTTAGAAGTATGTTGAAATGAAGGACAACATTTGGAAACTAATGAATGCAATTTCAGTATTAGTGATGAGTTAAATAATATCAAAATAATTTGGCCATGTAGAACTTAAATTGCGATTATTTTAATATTTTTTTCTCACTCCATATACAGAGACTCCCATGAATAATCAGACACAGCAGAGTACTAAGTTTTGAAAGTAAAAATCAACATTTTATGTGCTATTTTATTGAAATTAATGATAATTGACAGTTACATGGTTTGTTCTTGTAAGAAAATAAATGTTATTTCACATAAAAATTACATAAAGCGCACATTTTTTTTGAGAATTAAAAAGAAATATGGCAGTTTTTGGATCTCAAAAGTAATCGGACATAACAACTTGAGTGTGATACAAAATATGACTTAGTACTTTGTGACTCTCCCTCTTCTTTTCACTACTTCTCACAACCTATTCGGCATGCTGTGAACCAGATTTTTCAGGTAGGCCGTAGAAAGTTTGCATCATTCTGCTTGCAACCTGTCCTTCAAGTGCTACTTGGAGGTGATGCGGGTCTTCCGCATGGCCTTCTCCAGTTTATCCCATACTGCTTCTATGGGATTAAGATCCAGGGACTGAGGGGGTGAATGCAGTACATGAGGACAGTTGTGAAGCAACCATAGCTGCACAATGTGGGACTGTGCTTCGGATCATTATGCTGATCAAGTGAGAAGTTATGCAAAATACCCATCATTTCTGCACTTTGTTTTAAATTTTGCTGTAATAGTCTAAGATAGACTTCCTTGTTTATGGTTGTCTATAAACACCAGCTTTCCCACTCCTGTAGAGGCAATACAGCCCCATACCATTACACTCCCTCTGCCATGTTTGATTGTGCCTTGTAAATTGAGCTCTTCCAGCTCCGTATTTGGTTTCCTCAACACAACCACCCTGCCATCAGAACCTGCAAGGTTATATTTGCTTTCATCCCAAAAAATAACTTGGTCTCACTAATCGGTTGTCTTGTTAACAAAGTCTTTGGCAAATTGAAATCGCTTCCTTTTATTCTTGCTGGAAATATATGGCTTTTTTCTGGCTAAGCAACCATTAAAATCTTTTTTTTTTTTTTTTTTTTTTGAGTTTGATTTATGAGTCACTATGTTTACACTCAAACTTCACTTACTTGTTGTATAATTGAAACGTTTTCAAGATCATTCGAGCTCATCCTCAGCTGTTTGGTGACTAAATGAACATTCCTCTTCTTCCACTACTACGAAGCTCCGATCACTCTGCCATCTGGTGTTAGAGGCACTAAGTTTTAATACTTCATTTAATGCCGGGATTTCAAAATTTATAACTTTATCACAGTTTTTGGTTATGAATATTTTTTCCCAAATATCCAATTCTATGGGTGTACTTAAAGATTTTAACAGTTTAGCCACATTTTCAATCTCTAAAACAGATATTCATAGCAAATGATTTTAGCTTAACACAAGGAGTGCCTTGAGATTGATACACATAATCTATCCTGCTTTATAGAGCACTCCATAGTGAAATACAAAGTTTGTCCGATTACACTGGGCAACAAATAAATAATTTTTTAATGTTTCGAGCACTTCATGAGGCAATTCCTACTAATTTTGGGTTGAGAAAAACAAATATGTCAATGAAAAATTTTTATTAGCTCTAATTTCTATGATATACACAAGGTGGAAGTATTACATATTAACGGATTGAGAGAAATGGATACATTTTAATTACATACATGCTAACAACAACCAAAGTGCATTTGATTTTTTTAACTCGTAATTACATGCTAAGAGTTCTAAATTGCTGGAAAAATACTGTGCAGATAGTCGTGTCTGAAGAGAATGATGTGGTGGCCTAATGACTTCGTCATCTTTAGCTTGCCTCTTGTGATGGAGTTCTGCAGAATCCCTATTCAAAGACCAACAGTAATCCGCAAGCATTACTTCATTCCAACGGCCCTGATATATTTGTTCCATTAGCAGAAATGTCCTGATGGAATCTCTCCCCATGTTCATCACTAACAGCTCCACAACTAGGAGTGAAAAAGTCTAGGTGGGAGTGGAGAAAATGGATCTTAAGGGACATGTTACATCCAAGGTTACGGTATTTTTGCAGGAGCACTGTCACTAAATGCTTGTAGTTGTCATCTCTTTTGTTGCCTAAAAAATCCATGAACAACACCCTTGAAGGCTTCTCAAGCTTCCTTTTCTTTCCCCTCCAAAATTTGGTCAAATGCAGCATCCTTTACAAGTTCTCTTATTTGTGGTCCAACAAAAATGCCTTCCTTAATTTTTGCATCACTTAAATTCCAAAATTTCTCTCCGATTGTGTTTTGTTATTTGACAAGTGTGCCAACTCCCAAAACAATTCCCCCAAATTTAAAATCTTCACTCTAAAAATGAAAGGTCACTTTATCTTCAAAACAAGAGCTAATCTATCATTTTTTATGGTGGTTTTAGAATTCAGCAGATGGAAATACATGTAAATTCACTATTTTTAAGCCCGAAACATTTTCATTGTTGCCCAGTGTTATTTATGGGAGTCAGTGTATATGTAGATTAAAAATATACACATATAATTCATAACAAATTAGACAACACAATTATATTAAGGAACATAAGTGAATCAAAAATCTATCAAATATTATATATGAGGTTAATTGTTTGTTAACATCAGATAGTATTAATTATTACTGCTTCAAATCAATGCATAAATGACTTGCACTGACAATGTTTAGAGAATAGCACTGTTACTTTTACAAGAGAATAAATAGTAAATTAGAAATAGCATACCTGGCAACTCTAGATCCGTAACATAACGTGTAATCAGACTTAGCCAATCAGGAGATGGTAAGACTGTAACAAGAGTGATGTGTGCTAACCCACAAGAAGCCTTGCGTAAGCACTTATATGACAGGTTAGTATGACTCTTATCAAATATGGCACGATCCATGCCCTTTAATTTCAACTCATCTGGGAAAAAATGAGTCACTTCATGGAAAGATAATTCCCCTTCTCGGATCCACCTGTGAATTAAAACCAGTTGTCAAAAATGTTCAGCTATACAACATATTTTATACATGAAGGTAATTTGAAATGTGGCTCGTGCAATGAGTGAACCAAGTTTTAACTTAATTTAGTACCCTCAGGACGGGGTGTTTAAATCATTTGTATGTCCATTTCAGAGGACAAAATGATATTAAGCCGCCTTTCTTTCTTTCTTTTTTTTAAAAAAAAAGCAACCTCAAAGGAACAACAGAATAAAATAACTGCTTGCTACAAACTTTACTATTTACTAAATAATTAAAAACATATTGTAGAAGTCAGTAATCCAGCTTTAACCAGAATTTATACTCTTCCTAAAATTCATAAGCCTGGAAATAAAATGAGAACATTGTTAGTAGTTTAAATTCACCTATTTACAATCCAGCTAAATTGTTGAACAAAAAATTTAGTATATTTGATAAATTTTAGACTTTACGTATTGTGACTTTGTGGGTTCGTAGAATTAAAGTCCAATTTGCCAAAATTCTAAATGCTCTTTATTTCCGTAGCAATACACTGTTCAATTCTCACGTAACAACATTACATCACATATACAACCCAAACTTCCAAGGTTGATGACAATAACAAACAGCTCTCATTACAACAACACTCTTGTTACACACTTCACAGCTGTTTGCTGCTCGCCTGACTGTTTTTACAACTGTTTACTACTCACGACTGACTTATAACTGTTCGCTGGCGTGTCACAATCTCTTATATATCTCATTGATAAGTTCGAGATATTTCCGGAATAAACAAGAATTCGAATGTTCTATACAACAATCAAGATATCACTAGAATGTTCCAATTACCTCACTTATCTGTGTCGGTAAGTCTTGTCTCAGTGATACACAATCCAACTGTTACCTTTATCTGCAGGCACGGTTTGTGCAGCACCAAAACTTCCGTGCTCTGGCCGCGACAGTATTAAAAATTCTTTTGAGATGGCAAAAAAGATCAGCAATGTACAAGGATTGTTCCGAAACTAATGCCTCCTACTTTCTTGTGTTGACTTCAGATGTCCAAGCCAGATGTCGTTAGTTTAGTGGTAATACTTTAAACTTCCTCTTTCATTTGCAGTTGGCTCTGTTGTTCTGTGGTAATTGGCGCCAGCAAAGGAGTGTTGCAAAATGAAGTCTGATATAGACATGCATATAAAACAGAGGTGTGTCATTAAATTTCTCACTGCAGAAGAAATTGCCCCAATTGAAATCCATCGATGCTTGCTAAAGATGTATGGAGATGAAACAATAGATGTAAGCAAAGTGAGGTGATGGGTACAGCATTTTAGAGGTAGTGAAAAGGGTGTGAATGACAAGCCACAACCTGGTCGACCCTGCACAGCTGTCACTCCTCACAATGAAGAGCGTCCTGATCAACTCATCCATGTTGATCGGCAGATAATGACTAAAGAATTATGTGCAAACCTAAATGTTGGCTGTAATGCCTTAGGAACAATGTTAGAACATCTTGCCCACCTCGATAGCGCAGATGGTAGTGTGTCTGCTTCACGTTCAAGAGGTCCCGAGTTTGAATCCCGGTCAGGGTAAGTTACCTGGATAAGTCTTTTTCCAGGGTTTTCCCTTATCCTGATAGACGAATATTGGGTAACTCTAAGTTCCATGGATCCCGGACTCATTTGAGCATCATTTCACTCATTTCATTCATCATCCGATTTGACTTAAGGTTGGAGGATGTAAATTACACACACACAAAAAAATGTTAGAACATCTTGGTTATCGCAAAGTCCGTGCAAGATGGGTCCCACGAATGCTTACAAAACAAAAAAGAATCACTGAACGGTCAGGACCTTCAGACCAATATGAAGCTAAAGGTGACAATTTTCTGAATAACATTGTCACCAGAGATGAGACATGGTGTCATCACTACGAACCAGAATCCAAAAGATACTCCATGGAATGGTGGCATGCAAATTCTCCAACAAAGAAATTCAAAACACGGCCATCTGCAGGCAAAGAGATCTGTACAGTCTTCTGGGGTGGCCAGGGTGTGGTACTTTTGGATGTCCTGGAGGCTGGAGCAACTGTCAGTTCAGCACACAAGACAACACTGACCAAGCTGAAACCCTGAATTTCTAGGGTAAGGCCAGAGAAGACCAACTTTCACCTGCAACATGATGCCAGACCCCACACCAGTTATGCGACCATGCAAATGATATCTTACAACATCCACCGTACAATCCAGATTTACCGCCTTCAGACTTCCATCTCTTTGGGCCTCTGAAAGATGGATTACATGGGGACTATTTTTAAGACTCGGATGCTGTTGTCAAAGCTGTAAGAAAGTGGTTAGCCTCAGCTGGTTCAGATCTTTACAAGGACAGCATGCAGGCTCTGGTTCATTGTTGGCAAAAGTGCATAACGCATGGTGGGAACTACGTGGAAAAATGACAATATATAGCTGAAATATTGCTCTATTTAACTGTGCTGTTGTGATTTACGTATCTCCTGTAGTTTCCATGAATAAAAATAGGAGGTATTACTTTTGAAACGACCCTTGTAGTTTTATCTAAGAATGATAAACTTGCTTCCTTTGATGTAGATCCTAGAGAAAATTGTTTGATGCTTTTAAAAAAATGGTTGAGTTCTATAGATTTGCATGAGGACTTAATGGCTGATTTTGTTAAGCTTACTAGTCTTTGAAAAGGTAGAGTCAGACTGAAAAATTCAATGCCATAGCTGGGATTTGAACCACGGATCTTCCAGTCTCCATCTAGCTGCTCTTAACCATTGAAATACTATGGCCAACCTGCCCGCATGGCATTAAATTCTCCAACTGACTCGTGTTTCTCCTGGTAAACCACTAGGAGTTCTCATAAACACATAGATAACTACCTTAATGGCGACTCACCATGCTGTATGTACTCTAACGCCCAGGCTTTATAGTTCGAACCACTATTAGGTCAATTAATGGAAATTAAGCTATCAAACGGCTAGTGTGAAGTTTCAGTTTTTTACATATAATAGTTATTATTTGTTGCAAAAGCATTCTGACATTACTCATTCTCACAAGCAGCTTACATAAGAACTGAAAACCCTAATGCAGCAGAGCCTCGTTTACAGATTAACTGGGGCCAGGGCCAATCCGAGTTAATGAGAATCTGGGTTATGCGGAGAATAAAAGAAAAACTATAAATAAAGCATGTTCAACATCACTAAATTATTTTTAATGGAGTTTAAGAATTACTATCAGCACCTTTCACCTACAAATGCATACACTGTATGTACTGTAATAGCCTATGTACACAATATAGTTACAAACTACAGTTTGGCCGGCCATTCTCCGGCTCTGACATTTCTCGAGAGGGGCAAGCGGGCTGTTGCCAGTTCTTGAGCGGGAATTTCAAACAGAGGAACAATGCATATTTTAAATATTTCATGCATTTGCATATTTCACGAACCAGTAGCCATATTATTATAATAGCGATAATAATAGGATTTACAAACTAAAAATCCGATTTCACGCATGTACAAAATAGCAAACAATCTTCACCAGCACAAACACCAAAAGCCATGTGGTCCACACACAATGAATGTGGCAACACGGTGTTGGATTCGAAAGCCACGTCTAACAGCGCCAATGCTGATTGGCGCTAGCAGACAGTTTTAACTTCCTGACACCAGATGTACAGACTCCCAGTACTACCAACAGAAGCAGTTAGCGCACGTAAAAGATATTAAAGAAATATTTTAATGGAGTGGCGCTGTAATGAATATCTTGCAAGATAAAGAAATTGCAAGTTGAATTTCAATGTTTTAAAGCTAATATATAGTCCTGTGTTTTCATTCTAAGGATAATTTTGTGGATATGTTTTCAATTGCTCATTACTGTAATTTGATACTATTAACCTTCTCCCTACACCTCCTGCAACCGCAAAGCGCCAGAGCCAGAGATACAGCAGCCGTACTGTAGTCAGTATAAAAAGGTCAGTGGGTTTCTACTGTCTCGTTTTTTTTTTTTTTTAATTTACATCCTCCAATATTAAGTCAAATTGGACGATGAATGGACTGGGTGAAATGATGCTCAAATGAGCCCAGAGTTCATGGAGCTTAGAGTTACCTGACATTTGTCTTTCAGGATAAGGGAAAACTCCGGAAAAAAAAACCTTATCCAGGTAACTCACCCTGACTGAGATTTGAACTCGAGACCTCTTGAACATGAGGCAGACATGCTACCACCATGCTACCGAGGCAAGCAAAGTGCATTGCTTAAGAGCAGTGCAATCTCGTATCCCCATTAGAAGTTCATTTGGCAATGTTTCGGCTTGACTCTCTAAATAAAGCATCAATTTCTCTGTTTGCTACTGCTTATGTGTGGGTCATAACCACAGCTGGCTCATCTACATTGTCCAAATCTGAATACTCTTCATTTTCAGCAGCACTGCATGATGCAACAATGCCTTCCTCTGTATTCGGTTTATAACCTCCTTCATTGTCAATGTCTTCATCAACATTGGAACAGCCATGCATATTTCTAAAAATGTCTATAAAATCTTCTTTCATCCTTATTTTTTTATTCTTCTTCAGACTTGTTTTCTGGCGAGTCACACACAGCAAGTCACAACTTTTTCCATGACTTTATCAAAGTCTCTTTTCCAATCTGGTCCCAAGCAGGTGTGGTGAGTGCAATAAATTTGCCCGCTGGCAAGAGAATTCAAATAATTTACCTACTGAGAATAGCAATTTCTTGCCTGTAAAAGTCTTCATTTCTTTTCATGGAAGTGTCGAAAACAGTGTTGTAATAAATTAAATTTAAGGGCGAGTCGATTCAGCAAGTTCCGTGAACCACCACCAAAGGAACTTATGACCAGCTGCACCACTGAGAACCAGTCGACGTCCGATTGTGGAGGCAAATAGCCTCTCAAACATGTTCCAGGAAAGGGTAGAGCCAGAATGAAAAATTCAATGCCATAGCCGGGATTTGAACCACGGATATTCTGGTTTCCGTCCCGGCTATGGCATTGAATTTTTCATTCTGGCTCTACCCTTTCATAGTGCGTCCTACACACGGCTAGTGTGAAAGAACAATTACTTCCATTAATTGTACCTAACAGTGGTCCGAACTATAAAACCCGGGCTTAAAGTACTTACAAGTAGTAAGTCGCCATTGAGGTAGTTGTCTCTTGTGTTTATGAGAACTCCTAAGTGGTTTACCGGGAAAATACGAGTCAGTTGGAGAATTTAATGTCATATCGGCACGTTGGCCATAGTAGCACAATGGTAGTGCGGCTGGACGGAAACCAGAAGATCCGTGGTTCAAATCCCGGCTATGGCATTGAATTTTTCATTCTGGCTCTACCCTTTCATAGTGCGTCCTACACACGGCTAGTGTGAAAGAACAATTACTTCCATTAATTGTATGTTCCAGGAAATTTAAAAGTAACTGTCGTTTAATGCCATTAATTGACTCGCCCTTAAATTTAAGTCTTCATTTACAATGCTAAACTTAATTTCTTTTTTTTTTTTTTTTTTTCCAAAACAGGTCCAAGTTATCCGGAAATCCTAGTTAATGAGGTTTTACTGTACATGAAAATGTCCTTATTAGAGATGTGCTATTCCACACTGAGCACGTACTTAAATTCTATATATGTGAACGGAATTTGAGGTTCTGATTTCAATTATAAAAAAATAAAAGCTATTTTCTTTGAAAAATCAGGCTTGCTTACCTTAGAATATCACTCAGTTGGATTGGATCACCATTGAGAAGCACAGCTAAGTAAAGTAGAGCAGGTAGCTTTTGCCGTGTCAGACAGTATGGGTGATGAGAATCAATGATGCGATGATAACCCAACACTGACTGCGAACGCCGGTTCTTCTTTATTTGCTCAGTACTGCTTTCACTTCTTGCCTTATATGAGATATTCTTGTGCAGGTTCTGTGCTTTTGATGATATTCGTATGCGACTGTGAACACAAATATGACTATAATATAATAATCTGAAAAACTTGAAGCTGCCAACAGTGAAGCAATACAAATATTACAATATAATAAGTTGCTGTTGGAGAGAGGTTGAAAATGGAGGCAATGGCTTCCAAAACTAGTCCCTCGATAATATAAAAATGTAAGTGACAAAGTCTCAATAAACCAAATACAAATAGTTTTTCCGATATATTAAATACTTTGTAATAAAACTTAATTTCTGTGTTTTTTACTTTCTCTACAAAGTGCATAGTAGATGAAGTTATTGCATTCCATCTAAAAAATGAATACCAAGATTTCACTGGAAATATATGTTTGGAGTTCACCAGAATTTAAAAAATAATTTTTAGAAAAACTGTGCATACATGTGTGTGCACGTGCGTGCATGCATGAGATACTGTGAACTGCATTCTTAAAACTGAAATATTGGTTAAATGTCACATTTGGTTTTTAAATTCTGCATCTTTCCAGGATACAACATGAAGATTTCAAGAAAATCTCTCTAATCTACACCATCCTTCACATGGAAAAATGTAGAGGTTCTGATTTTCTCAAAATACGATGTAACAGTTTTTATTACTTCTTTTCTTAGCTTCTGGTGTGGTCCATGTCCTGTTGGCTTAAAATCTTGCCAATGCTTCACCATAAACCACATCGGAAGTCGAAAAGTAATGGTCAAAGGCTGTGGAAGTCTATGTAACCATGTAACAATTTTTTATTAAAATGCCATATATTTATGATATTTTTATTTCAAATAACATGTCTATCTTGAATTTTCTGGGAATACGCTCTGCATCCCCATCTTTCTGTGTTGAATGACTGGTAAACTATAAAATATAGGCTTAATTTTACTATGCAACAAATTTACATCTTATTAAAGTACACAATTTATCTAAATATATTTTCTCTGTAATCATTTGCGAGATATTCCTTGTTATTGGTCTGAAATGTTTAAATACACTTTTCTCAAACAGGAGGTTGGTGGCTGTGGCGGTGGTGGTTGTTGTTGTTGTTTTCTTACATAATGTCTTGATCATGCACAGACATGAATAAGTATAAAGCCACTACATAGAGATCATCTCTTAAAGGATTTGAATATTTAAGCCTTCTGTATCACTTTGATATTGAAGTGGAAAATCTAAAATAAATACTGTAGACTCAACTGCTGAAAAAATATATCAAGCTTTTGAGGATGGTGTGAGGATGGCACACTTTGTGACCTAAGCAAGGCTTTTGACTATGTGAAACATGATGTCTTATTAAGGAGACTGGAATCTATGCACTTAAAGGTCAAAATATATAGCCCATATATATGGGAACAAATCAGCCAGCTTTTTCATTCAGTTTCTGAAGAAGGGCAGTAGCTTGGAATGGCCGAAAGCTCAAATTTAGTGACATTGACGCAGTCGATCGCCCATGAAGCTTTGATTAATAACACTCACTGTGAAAGTTTTAAGTCTTATATCATGATTTTTATTATCTTCTTTGATGAAAGTGTTGAAAACAGTGTTGTTGTAATAAATTTAAAATAAATGTTGTTTAGTGTTGACTCACCTTTAAATTAAATGTTTTGATGCTGAAATTCCCTTTATTATTGGAAATATTGTTTGTATATAGTGTTTTTACCAGATTTTAAGGTAGCTATTATATATATTATATAGTGACGACAAGGTGAAAGATGGGGTTCAAAGCTTCTTCAAGAGATTGGCGATGGACTGGTATAACATGGGCATACAAAAACTGCCACAGCATTTACAAAAATGAATCAGTCGAAATGGCGATTATGTGAAAAAATAGAAAAAAATGTTCAGGCTTAAATTCTATGTACCATTTGTTGAAAATAAACATTTATTTAAATTTTTAAAAAAATTGGAGACCTTACTTTTGGGATTACTCTTGTATATCTGTTAAGAAAATGATCAACTCATATAGAAAGAGAAACACTACAAATGGTATATTATAGTCTACTACACTCACACATGGCATATGGTACTGAAATGTGGAGAGCTATTAACAATTTAAATAGGATACTAATTTTGCATCTTCAACCTCCCAAGCAGAGAGTCAGTGAAAGAAATATTAAGAAGTCAGAAAATTTTAACAGTTACATCATTGTATGTTGATACATATGTTAATATGTCAAGTGCCAGAGCGATATTGGGTTTATTCATTTATGATTCATATTGATGTATTTAAAATGATGAGAGTTTTGTTTTGAATTGGTATAAGTTATAGGTGGCCATGACTATATAGAGTAGGTCACAAACAGTGAAGATGAATGTTAATATCCAATCTAGATAAATGGTAAATATGATAATTAGGAAGATAAAATTATAAAAGAAAATTGTTTTTAGGATTTTATATTTGGAAAATCAGAAAATTATGTAATTCAAAATTAATGTATTGGCCACAGGAAAAAGTGATGTAGACTAGAATATTTAGTTACCATGGTGATAAGTGTAAAAATCAATAAATGAAAACGACAAGATAGCATCTTTTGCGACACAACCACAAAGGGAATAGGCGCGTGTGTGATGCGCGTGCAGAATGTATTCAGCAAAAAGCAGGTAGCAAACCTGAGAATTAGAACAATTATAATTATTCATCAACGTGAGTTAAAGCTTCAATATAGTGAAAGTTAGATGTCTGAAAATTAATGTCTTTTGCATTGTGATTTCAAAGTGAATGGATGCATGTGTAGAAGTGCTGCATATCTGCAAAAGTCTGGTCTATAATCAGAGAAGTTAAGTTGTATTAATCATTTATGAAAGGGAAAAAATATTGTTTTAAATTTGTATAATAGTATTGATTTCAAATACAGATCAAGTTAGATTTGGATTTAACTTAAAGAGAATTTTTTCAACTTCTTTATTTTCCTAACATTAAGTTCCATAATCCAAGTATCCAATACTACAACCGAGATAAGATTTCATGCAAACCGAGCTACAAATAATGTCATTACGAGGTGCATCATAATATCAGCACCAAATGGAATCCTGCTACAAATGATGGCCGCAACTCAGGGCTTCAAGGTAGTCAATGTGCCACATATCGTCGCCTATAGAATTCTGCTTCAATGTTTATATGGTTATCTTACCAGTCCAGTCAAAAAGCAAATTTACACTGTTAAATAGAAATCATTATCACTACAATACCAGAGGAACAAATAACTACAAAGCAACAACGATCCATATGTCATAAGGTATGACCATACATAAACTTCCTTTACATATTAAATAATCACAAGGTAATACTTTTAAAAATCTTCTGAAAAAAATTCCACATTGACACATTTTTGTACAGTGTAAATACTTACTAGAGTTACTATGATTATCATCATTAGTAGAACAATTATTATTATTTAGCTCATAATTTCCTTTCTGGAAGTGTTGAAAACAGTGCTGTAATAAATTAAATTTAAGGTTGAGTTCATTAATGACACTAAACAACACTTTTAAATCTCCCAGAACATTAACTTTAAAGAGAGTCGATTAAAGACTCCCAGAACATGTTTCGGAGGCTACTTTCCTCCGTTGTCAACCGGACATCAACTGGTTCTTAGTGGTGTACTTGGTGATATTTTGTCAGAGGTCTCCTCTGATGGCGGTTCAAGGTACTTGCTGAATAAATCTTTTTGGGGGATGTTGAAATTAAATACTTTGTTTCTATTTTTGAAATTGGGAACAAATTTTCATTTCAAAAAATAGAAACAAAGTATTCAATTTTGACATCCCCCAAAAAGATTTGTTCAGCAAGTTCCTCGAACCACCACCAGAGGAGACCTCTGACAAAATGTCGCCAGCTACACCACTGAGAACCAGTTGATGTTCGGTTGATAATGGAGGAAAGTAGCCTGCAAAACATGTTCCAGGAATATGTGTTATATGTGTTTGGAGGAATTTAGTAACAGTGACGTCAAAATAGTCTCTGAGATGTTCCAGGAAATTTAAAAGTGTTGTTTAGTGTCATTAATCGACACACCTTAAATTTAATTTATTTAGCTCATGTTTAATAAGCAAATGCTGTAATAAATATGTTAAATTGTAAGTATATAGTAGTTGTAATTGCATTGTAAACTATTATGTAACTCTGTCAAATACTTGTAATCCACAAATTTACTGACAATAAACAATTCAATTACTTTCTTTCTAAGTAATGAATCACTAATATTTATGCTGTTTTTACAAGGGAGCTGCCAACTTTTAATATTAACTTTGGAAATTAATTGTTCTTTCACACTAGCCGTGTGTAGGATGTACTATGAAAAGGTAGAGCCAGACTGAAAAATTCAATGCCATAGCCGGGATTTGAACCATGGATTTTCTGGTCTCCATCCAGCCACTCTAAACCACTGAGCTACTATGGCCAATGTGCCAATATGACATTAAATTCTCCAACTGACTCTTGTTTTCCCAAAATAGACCAGAAGATCCGTGGTTCAAATCCCGGCTATGGCATTGAATTTTTCAGTCTGGCTCTAGCCTTTCATAGTATGTCCTACACACGGCTAGTGTGAAAGAACAATTTCCATTAATTGTACCTAATAGTGGTCCGAACTATAAAGTCCAGGCCTTAAAATACTTACAACATAGTAAGTCATCATTAAGGTAGTTGTCTCATGTGTTTATGAGAACTCCTAGTGGTTTAACAGGAAAACAAGAGTCAGTTAGAGAATTTAATGTCATGTTGGCACATTGGCCATAGTAGCTCAATGGTTTAGAGCGGCTGGACAGAGACAAGAAGATCTGTGGTTCAAATCCCGGCTATGGCATTGAATTTTTCAGTCTGGCTCTAACCTTTCATAATATTAACTTTATTTCTACAAATACCTATAATAACAAAGGAAGTCCTGTTTTACCTTTGTACCGATGATGTGACCGTTTCAACATCAGAAGTGCCTGAAGTGTCCATGCTTTTCAAACTCTGGTCAAAAAGGGATAGGGTATCAGATGCAGCATATGCAAGCTGCTTGTCATACTCCGACTGGAAAAGTGCCTTCTGCAACAGAAACGACAAAATTAGGGTCAAGTTTATTAACATCTTAACTCATTAAAAAGCTAAAATTACAAATATTTTTTATGACTGAAATTAGTCTGTTTTATGTTGAATGACCAGAAAACCAATGCATGGATAAAACAATACCAGTATTTTGAGAGATGAATGTGCAAATCAAAAAAGAAAAATACTGTTTCTAAAATCTTCCAAGATAGCAGTTGTTTATGAAACCTTTTTATATACCTATATTATTGGAATACTGTTACTGTTCCTTTGTTCTTCTGTACTATCTTATGTAGCATGATATAATTATCTGTATAGTACATAAAAGATAAGATATGTAGTTTTTGTTGCCTAAGTCAGGGTTGCTAGATTTATTAGAGTTGAGTCTTTGCAACAAAATGTCACTAATTACTATTTTAAATAAAATACATATTAATACTTTCATTACACTGCTTAACATGCTGATTTCTTTCATTGAACTTATACACTTAACTCTGAAAATTTAGTGGTTATCTCACACATACTGTGACAATAATATTTTGTAGATTTATGCAAGGAGTAAATGGTAAAATTCAGATTGTCAGAATATAAAAGAATAAAGCCCAGACAGGTGACTTGAGGCATTATTTATACATACCTCATTGAAGATATAAGTATAATACAAATAATAATTGTACAAAGACAAGAGGGATGTCTATGTAAATGCAATATGTGAATGGATATATATGTAAATGTAATATGTGAATGTAAAATACTGTAACATATGAGTTGAGAAATGTATCACCAAATGAATGTTTCCACTACTTGAAAAAAATGCTCCTTCAAACTAACAGAACATAACAGGACAAAGGCTTAGAGAGGTTCATTGCACCCATCCCTTACAAAAGATATATAAGCAGGTAAATGAACAGGGAGACAAAGCATCAGTACCAGTCTAAGTGCAAAATCTAAGATGTGCAAACGTGTGAGCACAGAGTCAAGCAATGAAATTCATGGTGCGTGAATAATGGAAACATGCTCATCGGGGACACCATAATGAATTATGTAAATATTCAAATAAACTGCAATTATTCTGTTGTTTAAGGACTATGATACAATGAAGCACCAAATTAATACAATTTTGAGTCGAACTAATACTCAATGCTCCATTTATTGCTAGTATTTACCTAGAACGCATTTCGTTAGGATCTTCCTAACATCATCAGCTGTTGTCGACTAATGGATGCCAGTTCAGTGAACTCCTCGGAGGTGATAGGTGCGTCTCTGTCGGTATCTTGATGAACTTGAAATTTGGGTTGTCTTCAAAGGTAGTATCGAAATTAAACAATTTACTTTCATATTTCTTTATAAAAATTTTTTCCCACGTGGTTAATGCAGCTGGACCTTGGGCACTTTTTAGTAAGTGAATTTCTCGTTCTATGTCATGATTTTCCTTCCAAAAATGGTACGCTACCGCCGATTTATCTATTTCTTTATTCCTGATGTTCCTAAAGTACTCTTTAAGCCTAATGTTCACTTTCCTTTTTGTTTTTCCAATGTAGAATTTTTCACAGTCCTTGCAATTTATCCGGTACACTCCTGATTTTTTGCCTGTGGGTATCTCCTTTGTATTATGTAATTTCAAAAGGTGTTGTACACTAAATTTGTTCTTTGGGGCCAAAGTAATATTGTGTTCTTTGAAGACTTTTTGGAAAAGGTGTGTAGCTCTGGGATGATACGTAAATTATCTGTATGAGATACCCACAGGCAAAAAATCAGGAGTGTACCGGATAAATTGCAAGGACTGTGACAAATTCTACATTGGAAAAACAAAAAGGAACGTGAACATTAGGCTTAAAGAGCACTTTAGGAACATCAGGAATAAAGAAATAGATAAATCGGCGGTAGCGTACCATTTTTGGAAGGAAAATCATGACATAGAACGAGAAATTCACTTACTAAAAAGTGTCCAAGGTCCAGCTGCATTGACCACGTGGGAAAAAATCTTTATAAAGAAATATGAAAGTAAATTGTTTAATTTCGATACTACCTTTGAAGACAACCCAAATTTCAAGTTCATCAAGATACCGACAGAGACGCACCTATCACCTCCGAGGAGTTCACTGAACCGGCATCCATTAGTCGACAACAGCTGATGATGTTAGGAAGATCCTAACGAAACGCGTTCTAGGTAAATACTAGCAATAAATGGAGCACTGAGTATTAGTTCGACTCAAAATTGTATTAAACTGCAATTAGTCTACAATTAACTGGTATTGTCTCTTGTCACACTGCCCTGAGATCTCCATATCCTACATGCTTTACCTAAATAATAGCAGATGAGCAGCCATGGACACGACTGGAGAAGAATCCCAGCACTAATAAGTCAACCTATCAAACATCAACAACCACAAAAACAATTGATAAGATTTGCAAATTCCCTAGGTTGCTGCAAAATTAACAAGTGACCAGGGAAATGCTGCACACTTCCTGTCAGAATACATGCAAGTCATGCTTACTTGTTATACATGTGTTGACAGCTTAGCTGACATGTGCTCACAAAGGCTTTAATCAACCACTTGGTCGGCTACAACTTTAACATTTAAACTCCTGGAATTATGGCTTAAGCGGGAACAGTCTCACGTGTGCTAAGACAAATCGATGACACTCATCTCTTTAATGGCCACGTCTATTTGGGAGGATGGACTCTAGAACACCGGTAACCTCCACCAAGGTAACAGCAACAGCTGATCTTTACTGAAAAATCTTTGTTTTATTATCATGTAGATTAGTAATTTTATGTAGAATAAATCATCATTATGCCAGAACTACATGTCACCTTTCTGAAGATAATCCTTCACAGCATCTCTAACCTCCCCTTTGGAAACTATCCCTCTGAGCTACCCTTGGTTTCCCCTTCAGGTGGAAACACTAGTGACGTTCAATGACATTTGGTGGAAGCGTGTCGACCATCTGAATACATTACATATTCTGACATTTTATTGATTAAGTTTGTTTTGAGTTCTATAGGTGCTACAAAATAACACAAGAAACTTAGGAGAAACTTTCTTTAGTGCGACGTGAGAATATTTTCTAAGTCCAAAGGTGCACGTATATGCGCAAGCAGACGAACAGCCGGTTCTGGCATTTTTTTTTTTTTTTTTTTTGTAATTTACGTCCTCCAACGTTAAATCATATCGGACGATGAATGGAATGGGTGAAATGATGCTCAAATGAGCCCAGGGTCCATAGAGCTTAGAGTTACCCAACATTCATTTTTCAGGATAAGGGAAAACCCCGAAAAAAACCTTATCCAAGTAACTCACCCTGACCGAGATTCGAACTCGGGACCTCTTGAACGTGAGGCAGACATGCTACCACCACGCTACCGAGGTGGGCGGTTCTGGCATTGCAGCCAACATGAGAAAGATATATAAAACTTGTAGCCAACCTCTGCAAAAATGCCCCAGACATAGGTGACGCAGTCCGTGTGCAAAGGAACATGGTTTGAGCAGGCTAAGTTAGCGCCCGGTCAAATTTTGTTACTCATGCACTGCTTTGCACATAAACAATCCTACAACACAACGATAATGGAGTGCTCCATAGGAAATACATGTATGAGCTCAAGGACTGTATCAGACTGGTTCGTTTGCTGCCGTGAAGTGTGCATGATGTCAAATGACACCAAGCATACTGCAAGGGGAGAAATTGGCGGTCCTGATCACGTCGTTCAAATTGACGAATGCAAAATAGGACGACGCAAGTTTCATCATGGGCTCGTAATAGAGGGCAACTGGATCTTGGGAATGATAGACGTGAAAACGAATGAGGTGCAGATGACAATATGCCCCAACAATAGGACAGATGCAAATACGCTCTACAGTCTAATTACAGCGCCCACAATGAAACTTGCGTCATCCAATTTTGCATTCGTCAATTTGAACAACGTGACCGGGACTGCCAATTTTCCCCCTTGCAGTATACTTGGTGTCATTTGACATCATGCACACTTCGCAGCAGTAGCCGAACCAGTCCGATACAGTCCACGAACTCATACATTTAGTCTGCTAGGTAGTGTAATTTCGGGACAAGTAAGATTGTTGGTAGCACTGCTTTCAGTGGAGAAACAAGCATAGTTTGGCTACTCTGAATTCTTCAATAGGGTTACATTATGCAGTAAGTAAATAAACAAACAATTAATACATTAAAAGAATGCCCTCCAACACGAAATTGGACTAAAAGTAAAGAAATTACATTAAAAATCATGGTTGTATATAAGAACATCAAAAAGTGTAAAGGAATTACAAAAAAGATCGCCGCATCACATATTAGAAAGAAATTCTGTATCCATAGACTAAGTAAGGTAAATACAGGTAAGTATACTTAAGTGATAAACTAGTGTTTTAGCTTCAAGCCAGCTCTAGATGACAGGAAAAACTGAACAGGTGAAATTCCTGTGTTCAATAGAAAACAACCATGGATGACTATATAATTTTATAAAAAAAGAAGTCAGAAAATCCCAGATTAACCAAATTTAAAATGCTACATAGGGCAAACAAAAAGAAATCTAAACACCAGATTCTAAAAACATTTTAGAAGCACCAAATTGAAACAGGAAGAAAAGTCAGCTGCAGCATTTCACTTTTGGTACAAAAACCATAACCTTGACCCAAATCCAAAATCATTAAAAGGCATGATAAGCCATAATAAACTCAAACATGGAAGAACTTAACTGGAGATAAAAAGCCCCATTAATTAACTCTTGAAATTCCACCAATCTACAATTTGATAAAGAAATTTGTTGTTCCACCACCAGAGAAAGGACTGCAGGCAATAACAACAGATGGTAATCAGACTTCGAGGTTGAAAATGGAAGCAAGAACTCCCAAAACCTCAAAAATTATAATGTAACTGATGTAGTGTGAAAAAACCAACTAAAAGTAGTTTTATGAATTCGTTTGCATACTACTGCTACTAAATTCCTCCAAATATCATGTAAATAAATAATTATCATTTTGAATTGAACTAGTACTCCATGCTCCATATATTGCTACTGTTTACTTAGAAAATGTTTCGTTAGGACCTTCCTAACATCTTCTAATGTTGACTGTTGAATAAGGAAGATTCTAACAGAATGTGTTCTACGTAAAGATTAGCAATAAATATACAGAGCATAAATACTAGTTCAACTCAAAATTATATTAATTTTGTGCTTCATTATCACAGTCCTTATTCATTAACCTATTTTTTAACTTTTTATTTTTCATGCCATAATTAAAATTTTCAAACTATTTAAATTCTATATTCTGAGTTACCCAAAAACACATTAATTTAAGATTTAATTCATATAACTTTAGTTCAATAAGTGATTTAATTACAATATCTGATTATATTATACTTGATATCAAATGTAGAAATTTATAACTGCATGATTCATTCTGATGTGCCACTGAGTTAATGGATATATCTTACTTTGAATGAGCCAACACGTGATACATCTGTTGAACCCGATACAGAACTGCCACTCTTCTTGCTGCTTTTGTCTTTTTTTGTCTTCCTATTTCCAGTTTTAGCTCCATAAATCAGTTCTGCATCCCTGGAACAATTAATGATTTCAATACTAGCAAAGAAAGTGTGTCAACCTTCAAAGGTTTGCAAATTATCTGAAATTATCTTCAAACTAAATACACAATATTTCTGAAAGTAGAGTTCCAACCATCAAGCAACAATTGCTAACATAACACTGAATAAAAACAAAACAAAAACTTACAATAAAAGCTCTTAGAACATTATAACAAGTTAATTGGAAGGGATATCTATTAGAATTAGTCAAACAACCAAGATCACAGGCAGTGATCTATCAGTGATCAGTGATCTATCAAAAGCAGATGGTCACAAGATGGTACAGTGTCAGAGGATATATCTTCATCATCATCATCATCTTCAAGGATTGGGCCCTGTGACCCGTTCTGTTCTCTTCAAGAGCCTACTGATCCTTCCAGCGTAGAGCTGGGCATCCCACACTTCTCTTTCCCTTCAGCATATAATCTAAAACTCTTCTTGGAAGTCGTTCTGCCTCCATTCTTAAACTATGATCTTTCCATTCATTTTTGTTCTTTATTATTTTACGTTTAAATTAAAAATCCCAAGCTCTTCTCTTATTTTTTTGTTTCTTACGTGGTCTATTCTTTTATAACCTGCTACACTTCTCAAAAATCTCATCTCTGCCGATTCTAGCTGTTTGCGTTGGTTCTTTGCCAGTGTCCATATTTCGGAACCATATGTTAAAGTTGGGACTGCCATTATCTTATAAAATTTCATCTGTGTTTCTTTTCGTGTTTTCATGTTCAGCGTTCTTATTATAGTCCCACACATTTGATTGAATCTGTTTAATTTCACCTCCACATCCTTGTTGTTATTTATTACTGCTACTGTGTAGCCTAGATAGTTAAAACTATTAACTTGTTCTATTATTTTATTGTTTATAACTATTTTTGCTCTTATACTGTTCTTTCCTCTAAAAGCCATTACTTTTCTTTTGTGTTCTGAGATTGAAAGGTTATATGTTTCCGTTACGTTGTTTAAACTATTGTTGCAGCGCTGGGCATAAACTTTTCGGCACAAATAAGAGGACAGTCGGCGGATATAGTTTCATGGTAATAATGAGCCTTGCTGAGCAGTTAATGATAGCGGTGCTATTGTAAGCGGGCACCGATAACAGAGGCAAAGGCCTCGTCGGGTAGATTAAGTTACGTTTCTGGAAGGTGATAGAATGTTCGAATTATGTAACTAGATGCTTGTTTTCCAGAAACCTCTAGTGATTTACAGAACAGTCTGGTAATCATGAATGGAGATATAAAAGGGATTGTGACACGCTAGCAGGAAAGTTGTAGTTGTGAAGCAGTTGTGTAACAGTCAGTGTTGTTGTAACGAGAGCTAATGTTGCAAGTGTTTGTTATTGTCCTCGACCTTGGAAGATTGTGTGATGTAATGTTGTTATGTGAGAATTGGACAGTGTATTGCTACGGAAATAAAGAAGATTTTTAATTTCTGCAACTTGGCCTTTTAATTCTACGAACCCACAAAGTTACACTATATACTGCTCTTTGCATGCCATCTTCTGAGTGGGATATTATCACTTGATCATCAGCAAACAATACTGTATTTAAAATTATATTTCCATTCAATACATTTTGTTTTATACTTTGCTGCCATTATTGTATCATATTATCAATATAGATATTAAAGAGTATAGGCGATAGAGGGCATCCTTGTCGTACTCCTTTATTTATGTCCACTGCTTCTGTTTTTCTTCCGTTCTTTATTATTGCTATTGTAGTGTTTTTATACATACCCTGTACAGTCCCTATTAAATGTGCTGGTATTCAACAACTTTTCATCACTATCCAAAGTTTATCCCTTAAAACCGAATCGAAGGCTTTAACATAGTCAACAAAAAGCATAAATGTGTCAACATTAAATTCTTTGTGCTTTACAATTAGTTGTTGAATTATAAATATACTATCTGTACATGATCTTCCTTTTCTAAATCCGTTTTGGGCCTCATGAAGCCGTGCTTCCGCTATTGTACTTATTCTTCTTGCAACTATTTTAGCATAAAGTTTATACACTGAGCATAGCAGACTAATTCTCCTGTAGTTGTCATGTTTTTCTCTATTGCCTTTCTTAAAAATTGGTATCTCAACGCTGTATTGATCACATCCAGCAGCTTCCTTATTTCTACTACGCTGCATTATGCTGTTAAATTCATGTGTTATTGGATCTATATTTTCATCTGTGGTGAAAAATTTTACTTCCAGTTCTAAGTCCACAATTCTTGGAAATGTGATAACCATTTTTGTTCTGATATAGGATTTAACTGGAGTTTATCTTTTTTCTGTTTTATTCAGTTCTCTTAATATTTTATAAGCCCTATCTTGTCTTCCATGTACATCATGCTGCTCAATATTACTTATATATATATATTTCCCAGCTTTCTCTGTTTATTCTCCTAGTTTCTCTTTTCACTATTGCTCTGAGTCGTTTGTATTCTGTAGCAGCCTCGTCTGTTTTGCTCTGTAACCACTTTAAGTATGTTGCTTTTTTGTCTTTCAACAATTTCGCTATATCTTTATTCCAGGTTCTTAATCCTCTCTTGTTATATCTTTTCTTTCTTCTGCCAAGTACTTCATTTGCTCAAAAGTGAATCGAGAATATATTGACACATTGCTTCACTCACACTGTTTATTCACAGGACATGTTTCAAGAGCTCTTGCTCCTATCCTCAGCTGATACTCGATTAGTGCAAGTTGTAGTGGTTTCTTCTTTCTCCGTATTGTCAATAGATGGCGTGATGTACTTGTCAAAGATGTCCGGTGGTGGAGTTTCGAAATTCATGACTCTATGACGATTTTTGTTAATGAAGATTTTTTCCCATACGGAAAGGTCTATGGGGTGATTAACGTATTTTATTAGAGATGTTTCCAAATTGATGTCATGTCTAGTGTTCAAAAAATGAAAAGCCACTGCTGATTTTTCTGTTTCACCATTTTTAATGTTTCTCATATGTTCTTTAGTTCTGATGTTAATATTTCTTTTTGTTTTTCCTATATAAATTTTAGGGCAAGTTTCACATTTGATCTCATAGATTCCTGGTTTTTCTTTGGTAGTGATTGAATTTTTGGGAGGGCCTTTTAACAAATTTCTGATATTAAACCTATTTTGAGGTGCAAGAGTTATGTTGTGTTTTGAGAAGCTTTTTTGGAATTTGTTATAGGCTGATGGGTGGAAGGTGAATTTTTTAAAAAGTTTTTTCTCTTTTTCTCCTGTAGGTTCTAGGGTGGTGGTTTCTTTTATTTTCTTAGCTTTGTTGAGTCTGTTAACTGTTTTGTCTACTAAATTTGGGTTGAAACCGTTGGATATAGCTACTTTTTTTATGTGTAGGTATTCTTCTTGATAATCTTCTCTGTTTAGTGGAAAGTTGATCATCCGAAAGATTAAACTGTTGAAAATGGCATGTTGGTGTTGTTTTGGGTTGAAACTGTTGTTCTTAATGTAATTATCTGTGTGTGTCGGTTTCCTGTAAATACCAAAAGTGAGTTTGTTGTTCATTTTTCTGATCTTGATGTCCAAAAAGGGGAGCACACCATCCTCTTCTGTTTCCAATGTAAATTATATAGCTGGATTTTGTATATTCAAAAGTCTAAGACTATCTTGTATGAGTTTTTTAGGTACTATTGCAAAAATGTCGTCAACATAGCGATACCACACTTTGAAATAATTTGGAAAAGCTTTTGTGATATGTGTTTCAAAAGCACTCATGAATAAATCAGCCAAGAAGGGAGACAGTGGGTTGCCCATAGCTAGGCCCGTTTTTTGTTTATAGATCTGTCCATTAAAGCTGAAAAAATTTTGATTGATACAAATTTCTGTAAGTTGTGACAGTTCCTCTATTTCTTCAGGTGTTATATCCAACGGTTTCAACCCAAATTTAGTAGACAAAACAGTTAACAGACTCAACAAAGCTAAGAAAATAAAAGAAACCACCACCCTAGAACCTACAGAAGAAAAAGAGAAAAAACTTTTTAAAAAATTCACCTTCCACCCATCACCCTATAACAAATTCCAAAAAAGCTTCTCAAAACACAACATAACTTTTGCACCTCAAAATAGGTTTAATATCAGAAATTTGTTAAAAGGCCCTCCCAAAAATTCAATCACTACCAAAGAAAAACCAGGAATCTATGAGATCAAATGTGAAACTTGCCCTAAAATTTATATAGAAAAAACAAAAAGAAATATTAACATCAGAACTAAAGAACATATGAGAAACATTAAAAATGGTGAAACAGAAAAATCAGCAGTGGCTTTTCATTTTTTGAACACTAGACATGACATCAATTTGGAAACATCTCTAATAAAATACGTTAATCACCCCATAGACCTTTCCGTATGGGAAAAAATCTTCATTAACAAAAATCGTCATAGAGTCATGAATTTCGAAACTTCACCACCGGACATCTTTGACAAGTACATCACGCCATCTATTGACAATACGGAGAAAGAAGAAACCACTACAACTTGCACTAATCGAGTATCAGCTGAGGATAGGAGCAAGAGCTCTTGAAACATGTCCTGTGAATAAACAGTGTGAGTGAAGCAATGTGTCAATATATTCTCAAGCTTCACTGTCCCTACGCTTCTTTCAAGTTTATACTTTGACTTCATTTGCTACTTGTATTACTACTTCTTTAATTTCTCTCCATTCTGTGTTAATATTATTGCTTAAGGGTCTCTGATCTAAATATTGCTCTACTCTTCTCTTATATAGGTTGCTAATGCTTTCTTCCTTTAGTAAGTGGACATTAAAATTTCCTTGTTTTTCTTGCTTCTTAGGTAAAACTTTCTTCCATCTTCTGGGCATTATTATTTTTGAAATCAGTAAAAAATGATCAGAGTGTATATCAGCACCTCTGTAAACTCTAGTATCTCTCACCAAAGAGACTGTCTTTTTATTTAACATAACGTAATCTATAATGGATTTGCAATTTCTGACTGCCCAGGTATATTTATGAATTTGCTTATGTTTGAAAAATGTATTAGTAAGTCTTAGTTCGTTGTAAGTAACGAATTCAATTAACTGCTTCACATTATAATTCAACACACTCTCTGCATGTGGTCCCATTACTGCATCTATTGATTTGTTTCCAATCCTGGCATTCATGTCTCCTGCTATGCATTTATAGTCATTTTTATTCAACTTTTGCAAGGTATCTTGTAAGGTTCTATAAAACTCATGTGTGTCATCCTTTTTCCCTTCTTCTGGGCCATACGTTGCTAATATTGTCACATGACCTTTATCTACTCATAGTCTGATAGTTAATATTCTTTTGTTTATATAGCTGTAGCTATGTATTTTATTCATTTTGTTGTTTATCATTATTGCTACTCCAGCAGATGACCTTACTTTCTGTGGACCATTGCTATATATTAAAGCATAATTTTCTAAATCCATTGAGCCTCGCAACTTCTTTTTTGCTTCTGACAATACAGCTATATCTACTTTCTTTTCCATCAGTTCTTTCTGCAATTTATCGAGCTTGTGGCTCAGTCCTCTCACATTCCATACGGCTCAATTCGAAATTTCCAATATTCCAAATCGTTTATCCTTATTCTTGGTTTGGGTCGTCAACATATTTTCAGTCCGGCTCTTTTTATGAGAATTGTGAGTAAGTTCCTTTTTTACTAGATTGGTTTACCAACCCAATGCTAAACCCCCATCCTGGAGGGCCCAGTTTTATATCGGAGTTGTCATCTCCTAGATGAGCTGTCTTACTGGACTTCGAACCTCATCTGTCCCTTTCTAATATATTATCCCCATTAGGAGGGATGACTCTTCCGCGACTTCGCCGTAGTGAAGAACTTCTCCGCCGAAAATCCTGTTGAGGTCTTCACACTTAACCCTGTGTATGGGGTCCTTTGACCAGTAAGCAACTGTACCCCCAATATTTATTTCTCCTCAGGAGCCTGGGTGGCCCAGATATACCCCTAGGCACTGGGTTGGCTAACTGCAACCATAAGGTTGGGCGATGGGGTCGCCACGTCCCTACACCATCAGAGAATATATTGCACATTTATTCATAAATTATACAAAACAAACTTATCTTTTCCAGATATATGAATGTAAACAAAAGAACTGTTAGAAACTATATTATGCACAATAAATGAAAAGCTAATAATTAAAAAGCTAATATTACAATTCACTATAACTTAAGGGAGCCTGACAGGGGGTTGCAACTGTACTAAGTTTCTGACCATGGATGACGTGATTTCTGATATTGCAAATAAAATATATAAAAACTGAGGCTTATACTTTAATGAATTTGAGGTGTAGTTTTTTTACACCTTTGCTACCTATTATCTTTCAAAGCCACTGTGATATGAACTTCATAGTCCGGGATTGTTTTTACCTGTATTAGGGACATACACAGAGAAAGTGTTAGGTTTCATAAAATAATGAAGGTCTGACCGTCACAGGCTCTTGGTCTAAAAAGGAGGTGCTGCTGTTTCCTTTTTGTGCATTACAATTTTGTCTAGAACCTTGTAGCTCATCCCAAATTTTACACAGAGTGTAATATCCTATATTTTACTGGAGAATGTGTTCTAGTTTCTGCTGAGTTGACGATCTACACCTCGTGCACAGCTAACATCACAAAATTTTGGCTAAACTTCCAGGCCCTAGCTATGATACATTCCTGAGCAGGTACTTGACTGTCTATACAGTAGAAAGAAAGGATTTTGAGTACAGGGAGATACTTATTTGCCAACATGGAGTAATACAGGGAGAATTCTGGTATATTTATTTCCTTATTAATAATCAAACTTGTAATCTCTGGCAAATGTAGCCCTTATCTTCTATACATGAGAACAATTCCACAAGAGGAAAATCATTTATCCCTTTGGTAGCTCCTGTAACGCAGATCTTCATTACAGTTACAGCTTACATTTGTTAAATTATATCTACTTCCTTTATCACTAACTTATTAGAGATGCTGCTTTTAGAAGCCTTTATTCAGCCAGCAAATTTAAAGTATTTGGAAAGTACAACAAATTAATTACTTGTCATGGAAACGCAACCCAAGCCTGGGAAGCTTTTCTTTCCTTTTTGATGTAAATGCTACCTCCAATTTCTGCAAATATCTCACCCAAAGTTGAAGAGCCACTACCTTTAATGATGGTTTGGCTCCTAAGAGGATTAATTCATCCACCATTCCTTTAAATATGAAGTTGTACATCTCCCATGTTGTCCAACTCAACTCTATAAAGGAAAGAAAAGTAAATGAATATTTAGACATAAATAAAGTTAGCATAATTAATATGGAAAATAAATAACATTGTAACTGGGAAACAATACACCATAATGCACTCATTAAATTACTTTAAACAGGAAATGACAGAAGATAAGTAGACAATATACACATCCTATAGACATTATAGCTTATTGTCCAATAGCTACCTCACATTGTGGCACAGCAGCTAATGCCCCAAGTATCAATGAAATGTGTAGTGTTCAACGCCCGCTTTTACTTCATACGGCACCGCAGGCGATGACACTGATGATACATGAGATGAAGATGGAGCACTGGTGGAATGCGATGACGGGGGAAACCGGAGGTCCCGGAGAAAATCCGCCCCAACGCCGTGTTGTCCACCACAAATCTCACTTTGCGGTTGCCTGGGATCGTACCCGGGCCGCCTAGGTGAGAGCCAAGAGGTCTAACCACTGAGCCATGGCGTGGCCCCCCAAGTATCAGGAGATCAGCAATGGACAATACTGCAATTAAGCCTGCAGTGTTTGCTAGTGAGAAAGTCTCACAAAGCAACAGTGAATACATCAAATGAGTACATAGAGTGAACTAAGTGAAGGCATGACTGGAGTAATTTAGTAAGTGACGTCAAAATTAATCAGAGAAACTATTTTTTTTTCCCTTTCTATATTATAAAAATGTAAGTGATGAAGTGTCAATAAACCAACTACAAATAGATTTTCCGATGAATTAAGTGAACTCTGCAATAAATGAGTGAGATTATTGAACTGACAGCAATAGTTCTAGTTTTTCTTATTAACATAAAAATTTACTTCACAATATGGAACCCATGTTTATCTCCTCTTTTCCTTTGATAAAAAGGGCTATCAGGTCCTCAATAATGACCCTTTCTTTTTCCTCCAATTTCTAATATCTGTTGTACATGCTTAGGCTTTCACGGCCAGCATTAATTCAACAGAATGTATTTTCCAGGCTTGTGGGCCATGGTCCAGAGGATGAAAATTCTCCTAACGTTTCCCTCATATGATATTTCTACTCTTAAAAAAATAAAAGATGATTATAAATTTAAAAAATTTACTTACCATCCTTGGGTTAATAAACATTTTCAAATTTTTTTTAAAGAAGTTGGTATAACTTTAGTTCCTCAAAATATAGTATTAAAAATTTATTACAATTTTCTAAAAAAGATAAAATTCCTAATAATAAAAAATCTGGTATTTATCAATTTAATTGCTTAGATTGTGATCAAGTTTATATTGGAAAGACAAAATGTAGTTTGGAAACCAGAAAGAAATAACATTTTCGTAACATTAGATATAAACAAATTGATAAATCGGCCATAATAGATCATTTTTGGTCATTTAACCATGAAATAAATCCCGAAGTTAAATTATTAAAACAATTAAATGGTCTCATAGATTTCATAGTTTGGGAAAAAATATTTATTTTAAAAAATAAAAATCGTGTAATGAATTTTGACATACCGGCATTTGATTCTGTTTTTAGGTTTGTTTCGTCTTCAGATGTTGGTAATACGTAAATACGTAAATGCATAGTATCCACAGATGGTATCCTTGACAACGAATTGTGTTGACTGAAGATGTGGGCAAGTGTCCATGAAATTAATTTCGCAAAAACATAATTGAAGTATTGTCATCGGCTTCTTAAGTTAAGTGGAGAATATTTACTAAATATTTTTATTTGTGTAGTGTTTATTACTCCCCTGTAAATAGCTTCATTTTCTGTGTTATTACTCTTGAGTTGTTACAAAAACTGACCACAAATATCTTCCGAATTTGTAAAGCTGTTATTAGTGGTCATTTTGAAGACCAAAAACGTTGAACATTTTCTTTATTCCATACAAAAAATAGATACTATTTACACTATAAAAAACATAATTTGTCCGACTGATTGTTGTGCAATTCATGGCATATGCACTTAAGTTTCTTGCAGAATAAAATGAGTATGTTTACATAAACTGTGTTTGCATCACAACAAAATAGAAGTAACTAACATTTTTGTATGGTGAGTTTAAACTTTCTGTAACTAGTGAGAAGCAAGATTTGTTGGATTGGTGATGTTTTCATTTGTTATTTTTATTGTTCACTTCCCACTGATATATGTATGCACCACAATTTGTGATATATAGTAATTTTTCTGTGTATCAATGGGTCTAGCCACACAGATACTAGTAGACTCTGTCATCACTTGTAAATCAACCCATAACTGTTCCACTCTTCTTCTAATAAAAGGCATCCCTTGGGTACACTTTACGGCTTAGGATCCCCAATCCTAAAATATATTCAATGAACTGACGTGTATTTTAAAATGTTGTTGTTTATTATTCACATGCTGGCAGCTCAGCATAGCTTTGCATCTGCAAAATACCATGGCGGCGGTAGTTTTATTCATCCATTTATAAGCACAATGACATTGGATACGTCAATATGGTAATGCCATTTACAATATCAAATTTTTTTTATGTCCTCCAACGTTAAGTCATGAATGTATTGGCTGAAATGATGCTCAAATGAGTCCAGGGTCCATGGAGCTTAGAGTTACCCGACATTTATCTTGAAGGATAAGGGAAAACCCTGGAAAAAACCTTATCCAGGTAACTCACCCTGATCGAGATTCAAACTCGAGACCTCTTGAACGTAATTCAGACACGCTACCATCTACGCTACCGAAGTGGGCACAATATCCCTTGAAAGGTTATAGCCTAACACTTCATCAGTACAATAATATTTGTTATGGCATTAATTATAATTATGAGAAATAACAAAATAATAACAGTAATCATAAAACTAAGTAAAATGTACATAATAAAGATAGTAAAATAAGCAGTGACTTTGTTTTACAATTACAGTGCCTCCATAAACTCAAAAACACTATAAAAGCTATCTCTCAATAACATTTCATACATCACATAGATTTGTAACTTTTCAAACTGGTTGACAATTTATTGTATAAGGCTGCAGTATAGCTAATCCTTTGGAAAAGAGTGTAGTTCTTATGTAATACTGTTCTTAAGTTTGTTTTGTTCCTGTTGTCGTAATTATTTATTTGGTTAGTTGTAGTGAAGTTTCTAACATATTTATGTAGCCAAATAAACAGTACATGCGCAGACTTGGTGCAGAATTTTAGTTCTTTCAAAAGGTTTCTACACAAGTTACATTTCCGTGCTGACATGATGTAGCTTATAATTCCCCCATCCCCTTTAAGAGCTAGCTGGCTATCTCCACTTCTTTCCCAGAATATTATACTATACCTCATTAGATTTTCTGCATATGTGAAGTATTAGCTTCCAATGTTACTACTGTTTAACTCATTTCTTAATATTCTTAGTGAAAAGTAGAATTTATTCAGCATTACTAATAATTTTTGTATTTGAGTTCCCCAATCTAAATGTTGATCTAGCCAGATTCCCAGAAATTTTGCTTCTGTCACAAAAGAGACCTGAGTGTTATACAGCTCGAATAAAGAACCCCAAGACTTTCATTTTGCTTGGGACAAAATGAAATTGTTGCTTATTTGTTTGCATTCATAAAAAATTGGTGAAAAGTAAACCCCAGTTTTTCTATACTGGGCAAGAATGAAAACTTAATTTTGCTCAGAAGCCTCTTTCTCAGGCTTGAGGTTTCTTTTACGTGTCATAAATATACGATGTGGGACCACTGACTTTACTTTCGAAGGACGCCATGTAAGGATTCATTTCCCCTGATTATAAAACTTGTGTCATTTGCTAACATGGAATAAGTGATTTGGAAAGTAATTTGTAAATACTAGAAATAGGACAGGTCCAAGTATGGAATCCTGAGGTACTCGTAATTCATCATTTGTGTATTTGAGCAATGATTATGTTTTGTCATTAGTTATTGTGATCTGAACCATTTGGTTACAATTATTTAGGCATGACTGAAACCATTTCCTTGCAATACCTGCTACTCCATATGAGTCCAACTTCTGCAGTACGATTTTGTGTTGTATCACAAGAAATGCCATAAAATTGAATAAGCCTAAGCAGTAGCTATCATTCTCAACGGCCTTCAGAACTTTATATATGAGTTAAAACATTACAGATAGAGCAAATTTTCCTTTACATAATCCATTGTGTAGGATGAATTACACTCTGTGTAGGATGAATTACATTCTATATGAGCATAGTATTTACCATTATTTTTTGACGTTCCCTTCCGTGCTGCCAGACGCGGTGACCTTACAGCCTTTACTTGGGCACCTTGGTAATGGTGTTCTTCTAGAATTTCTTCTCGCAGTTCCTAAACAAGCATTAATTTTTATTGATAATTACATTTTTTGAGATTATTTATTAAAATGTCACACTAAATATAAATACCTTACAATGTATGATGAAGGAAACTATAATATATATTTACCTGACTTTGGGTTTGACATTCTACACAATAAAAGAAGCCGGACTCCTTGTAATAACTTGAACCTCCACAAATGGGACAAACAGGTTTTCTTTCCTCCATAGATCTATATACCTAGTGATTCCAATGTGGGTGTATTGTAGTTAAATACCTATATGGAAGTACGTATTAAACTGCCAACTGAAATAAAAAACATTGAGTCCTTCACAAAGTTTAAAACCACATCAAAGAAGTATCTGTTACAAAAGTGTTACTACTCAGTAGAAGAGTATTTAAATGACAAAAGGTAGGAATAAAAGGAATGTAAATTTGAATTAATTTAATTATGCTTAACAACTTATTGTAATTCTTGTTTCTTGTTACTATTTTTTGTATAGTTAGTAATTTGACAATTCCACATCACCTTCACAAAGTTTAAAAACACATCAAAGAAGTATTTGTTACATTTTCTGCTTCTGAATGTACACAAAGTTTCCACGTTGTTCTTTTAACCATGCGCCATAACAAAAAAAAACAATAGAGCATCATTTGCATAACCAGCCAGAGCTCACGAAATTTACCTACGAACACAGAAGATCAAACACTGCCTGTTGCTGTTCAGCTCCATTTGCCCTGATTGTTTTTCCCTGTATGCCACGGGTTATGTATTTTGCAAATGTCACATTATTATATTACAATTGGTATGGAACAATATGAACTCGCAACTGTGTGTGAATGAAACA
The DNA here is from genome assembly GCA_030765055.1 of Mantis religiosa. Lineage (NCBI taxonomy): Eukaryota > Metazoa > Arthropoda > Insecta > Mantodea > Mantidae > Mantis > Mantis religiosa. The sequence continues at coordinate 200,784,275 of CM060952.1, read as the reverse complement.
GCGCCGGAGTCCGGTAAATACTCCCGCCCCCATCATCAACAAACATTTTAGATGCCAGGGTGTATATAAAAGTCTATTTTTACTGAACTCAACCAATTTATTTTTCCTCACCAAAATATGCAACATTTATGCGGTGAATTTTAGCCGTCTTTTAGCTAATATACTCACTCTCCACACTTCTACAAAAACTCATACTTGCAGGTAAACTTGGTTTAGAGCTTTGGTTTAGAGTAATAGCAAGATAAATCATATTGAGGACAGAGCGCAAAGAGAAATTTCTACATTAAATTATAAAATAATTAAACAATTCATAAAATGGGACCTGAGTTTGGTGGAAATATGAAATTCTGCATGTCACGTGTTGGTAATGAAAACAAATCCAAATATCTGAAAAATTAAAAATACGCAATTTACTATATAGCTTTACTTAACCATTCGTTCTTACAATACTAATTTTGTATTATTTTATTAGCTTATTTCTTTAATTTATATTTCAAGTTTTCATGAGGGAAATTGTTATGAGTGGGCTTGGTTACCTTGGTGGCCTAATATATTGAGGGACTTTTTTTGAGATAATGTTTTTAATGAGATAACGTAAGTAGCCAACGATTCAAGATTTTTTATTTAATATTAGTTTTATAATTCAGTATGCCTTAATATTTTTGTTAATAAATATTGCGTGTCACCATTTTTAAATTGTGTTAATTCAAAGATTTGAGGTTAACTGTACCATAACCTCAATGTTATGTTTACTTCCTATTTTGGATGTGTAATCATTCAGCAGTTCACATATGGCGGGTTATTATAAAGTAATAGCTTAAGGTCGTTTGAAATGAGAATGAATCGCGAGAAGGAATCTCTTAGCTGATGCTGCGATATAGTAATTTGATCCAGCCTAACCTCTGAGTAGGGGCATTATTAAAGCAACCAGTGCAGTAGGTATATTTTTGCCTTGAGTAGTGAAGTATTACGAATGGCATTAGCACGAAAAGCAGTTAATATATTTTATGTAACAAAAATTAGAATTAGGTACATTAGCATACAAAAGACTCAGATGCAGAAGTTCATTCAGGTTTGCTTAAATGCTAAAGAAAGATCAACTTATTTTCACACTATTGAAAGAAAAGCATTGCAAATACTTACATTATCTACAGGCCATTGAAATAAAATAATGTAGTTTTTCTTGCATGTCTATATAATTATTGATTAATATTTGAATTAACCCAATGAAGTGTGGTAGAACTTATGCCAATGACTTGCTCCTTCTGAATGTGTCCTCCTTGACAATTTCTTCCACAAGTGTTAGGATCATCTGTTACTGCTATCCAGAGATAATTTTTAAAGTTATCATTTGTAATTAATAGATCAGTGCTGTCAAGTAATTGAGCCATTGAATTTCCATTGAGGGTATTAAAATTATTGATATTTTGAGGGAGAAAGCAGCAAAGTAACCATCTGTAATTTACGTCAGTAGTTTAATAATCCCAATGTTTCAAATTTTATTTAGCTGCCGATTAAAATTACAATGAGTTCATCTTGTACACATTGAGTAAAAATAGATGCTAAGTAAGAAAATCGTAAGTATAAATAAACAAATATAAAAATTATACATAAAATAAAAGTTATCTATAAACAAGTGACTACAAATTGCCCTTAATGTTTACAGAGTTTAGTCATTTAGCATATTTACAAGACCTACATAAACCGTATTTTCAAAAATGTTATAAACTCTATTGTATAGTACTTGGACCATATATTTTTGTAATTCCAGTTCAAATTTTGTATTATCTTTTATTTATTGTAAGTGTGTTGGAAGTGTATTAAAGTACATACAGGCATCTACAGTAGGTTTCCTTTTTAAACAAATGTGATCTGTGTGAAATTAAATGGAAATGTGTGTTACCTCTGGTGTAATGGTCACAAACCTGGCTATTAAGTTTTAAATACATTATTACCTCATATATAATGATTACAGAATAAGAATATTTAGTTTTCTGAAGCAGTTTCTATAAGATTTTTGAGGTTTTAGAACTAGCATAATCCTAACTGCTCTTTACTGGAGTATAAAAGGTCTGTTAGTGTACTTAGTTGGCCTTTGTCCGAAACTGTAATTTCATAAGTGTGGGTATATTAATCCAGAATAGATTTTAATTTGTATTATCAGCTCCCTATTTCATAGTTCCTAATTAAATAATTTGTCTGCTACAGTTTCGAATTTCACTGCTCCTGTTTGGGATCAGGTGGTTATGAGCTACTTCTCTGTGTTACTGGGTAACGGAACATCAATTTTAACTTTTTGAAGACTGTTAGACCACTACAAAACATTTGAAATCTGTGCAGATAAAGAAGTGTACAATTGAAGAATATTGTGTTGTATGCGTACTGTGACGTTTTGTTTGTTTGTTTGTTTGTTTGTTCATCAGGTTCCCACCACAAGCAAGCTCAGGGACATTTCATGTCATACATTTAAGATAAATCCATCACTAATACACCCAGCACCATTTGTACACTTGCCCTCTATTTTCATTTGTTTAAATCATACATTTTGTATATACAAGGTACGTCCAGAAAGTAAGTTCTGTTTGGCAATAAAATTAAATTGTGTGCAGATACAGAAAAGTTATTGCACAAAATTCTACAACTCTTAAACACTTTTCCACATAACTGCCGAAATTTTGCGGGCATTTGTCATAGCAAGGCACAAGTTTTTTTATACCTTCTTCATATAAGTTTGCTACCTGTGTCTTCAACCAGTTGGAAACATTTTCTTTCAGCTGTTCGTCATTGTTGAAGTGTTGACCGCCAAGGAAAGATTTGAGATGCAAAAACAGATGAAAGTCACTAGGAGTGAGGTCAGGGCTGTATGGGGGGTCGTCAAACACGTCCCAGCCAAATCCCTGTAGGATGTTTTTCGTAGCATTTGCAGTGTGTGGTTGTGCATTGTTGTGAAGAAACACAACACCTTTTGACATCGCAAATTTGACGATAAATTTCAGTTGGTTTCACTTTCCTAGCATTCAGAAAATGAATCACAGATCTTATTTCACAAGCGGCGGGATTTTCAATCAACACCGACATTGTAAACAAGCACAACAAGGCATACGTGGCTGACAGCGATTTCACAATGGCGCACGTTCCTTCTCCTTGATACAGAGCGTCTACCGTGCATGTGCAGAACTGCGATTGCAGTGCTGCAGTGGAGATAAATTGAAACAGAACTTACTTTCTGGATGCCTCTTGTATTTTCTCAACACCTAAGGATAATGTTTACAATGGATGAAGTTTAACACTAAAGGGTTAGAAAAGCTATATTAAAACATGTACATCACCAAAATATTTTATTGGTACACTTTCACCTAAAAGCACATACACATGTACTGTAATAGCCTTTGTATTTGTACTGTACACAATATAGCTACAAACTAGTTGGTAGCAAAAAGGGCAGTGATCTTCTGTCTCAGTTTAGTGTATTGCAAGCAGCATTTTTTCTTTTTTGTGTGTAATTTACGTCCTCTAACATTAAGTCATGTCAGATAATGAATGGAATGGGTGAAATGATGCTCAAAAAAGTCCAAAGTCCATAGAGCTTACAGTTAACCAACATTCATCTTTCAAGGAAAAACCCCGGAAAAACCTTATCCAGGCAACTGGCCCTGACTGAGATTTGAACTTGGGACCTCTTGAACGAATCCGAGGCAGACTGCGAACAGCATGATTTATATCCGCTTTAATATTAGAAGTTCATTAAGGAATTTTTCTGCTTGACTCTTGAAATAAAGCATCAATTTCCCAGTGTTTGCTACTGCTTGTGCATGGGCCATAGCCACTGCTGTCTGAATACTCATTTTTATTTTCAGTAACACAGCATGATGCAATAATGCCTTTGTTGGTAACCAGTTTATAACCTTTGTCGTTGTCAGTGTCTTCTTCATCAACATCGGAACAGCCTCAATATTTTTAAAAATGTCTATAAAGTCTTCTTCCACAATTATTTTTTTTCTTCTTCTTCAATCTTGTTTTCTAGTAAGTCACCACTTTTTCCACGACTTTATCAAAGTTTCTCTTTTAACCTGGTCCCAAGCAGGTGAGGTGAGTGTAATGAATCCATCTGCTAACAAGAGAATTTGAGTAATGTATCTACTGGGAATAGCAGTTTATCGTCTGTAAAACAAGTTTTCATCTACTATGCTAAACAACATAATTTTGTTTTTGAAAACTGTGCCAGGTTATTTGGACATCCAGGTTAAAGAGGTCAGGTTGATACCGAAATTATGGTTTGCCAGAAGCAAAGGATCAAGATAGATGTCAAAGGAATGTTGGTTCTTTGTTACGACAAGGGCAAGGCCAGTTGAGTTGGGGGAAAGTGTTATAACAAAAGCAATGTAAGAAGCAGTGTCCTTAGCCCACTTGACTAGTATGAATAGGAAATTCTTTGGATCATTTACAATGGCAACAAACAGCCACAAAGGGACTATGGTTGAAAACGAGTTTTGAGAGTGAAAGTTACATATACACAAACGCGCAGCTGTGGTCATTCAAGCAGTCTTCGGCGTGGAGCCGATGTGGCCAGTTCGTGGCTAGGAAGCCATTAGAGGAGTCTTTGGCTTGAAGCCGATCAGAGGAGTCTTCGGCGTCAGGCCGATGAGAAGAGTCTGAGGCGTGAAGCCTATTAGAGCGGTCAACTTGTTCTGTCTTGAATATTTGTCGGGTCATCAAAATTTATCGAGTAATAAACAATTTGCATTCAGTAACTCTAAACCGAGATTGGTAACCCTCGGTCGGCAACTTTCATTTCGATGTTTGAAAAGAAGAAGCAGTAAATAAATAAATTGGAGACGGGCATTCCAGTGTTATTAAAATCTGCTTCTCACACCCATCCACGCATACCCTGAGAGAAACCTCATTGCTCGCCAATCATATTTGTCATCGTTCGCCAAACATTTTTGTATCAAGGTTATACTGTAGTTAGAAAAATATATTTCTCTAAGAGTAGTTTGTGTACCAAGTAATAAACAACATAGGGTAGAGATTACGTAGAAAATGAAGCTAGCTACAGTGAAGCAATGAATATTATACAAATATAACAATTTGTAACTAAAGCTTCAACCTCACTTAAGAAAATGGTGTTAATTCTTCTTTCTAATTGATATCGATTTCACGAACTCTTGTCCATATTAGTACAAAAGTGAATCGAGAATATATTGACACATTGCTTCACTCACACTGTTTATTCACAGGACATGTTTCAAGAGCTCTTGCTCCTATCCTCAGCTGATACTCGACTAGTGCAAGTTGTAGTGGTTTCTTCTTTCTCCGTTTTGTCAATAGATGGCGTGATGTACTTGTCAAAGATGTCCGGTGGTGGAGTTTCAAAATTCATGACTCTATGACGATCACGATCACGCCATCTATTGACAATACAGAGAAAGAAGAAACCACTACAACTTGCACTAGTCGAGTATCAGCTGAGGATAGGAGCAAGAGCTCTTGAAACATGTCCTGTGAATAAACAGTGTGAGTGAAGCAATGTGTCAATATATTCTCGATTCACTTTTGTACTAATTTGTGCTTCACTGTCCCTATGCTTCTTTCAAGTTTATATCTTGTCCATATCTTCAGTCAAAGAAAACCACCTTTCCAAATGATATCGATTTCACGAACTCTTGTCCGCATCTTCAGTCAAAGAAAACCATCTTTCTAAATGATATCGATTTCACGAACTCTTGTCCACATCTTCAGTCAAAGAAAACCATCTTTCTAACTGATATCGATTTCACGAACTCTTGTCTTGTCTTTTCAGTGTATATTTTACTGCAGTCCAAGCAACCAAAAACAGAAGAACTTCTTCTGGAAAAGAAGTCTGGTATTTATAGAATTAATTGCTCAGAGAGATCCAAAAATGAACCTTTATTTTTCATTCAACTGGCTGTGTTAATTAAAGCAAGATATTTTATTTCATAGAAGAGAGGTGATGACTAGGGACAGCATGGCTCCAATGTGTGAAAGTTTGCCATTATCAACCATAAAGTGCCAGAAGAGGAAACGGCGTTGGGATGTTACTCCAGAAGACTTGGAGAAAGAAAGACATGCAAGAGATCTGGAGTTCTATGGAAAAGCGGCTTCATTTGAGGTAAATAGAAAATTTATTTTTATATAAATTGGTTGATTTCTTGCTTTTGGTTACCTGTTGAGTACACATTGTCTTCCTTACTTGTAATATTTGATAACACAGCTAAACTTTAATTAGACATAAGATGTTAAAACATTTAAGTTTCCAATATAGACATCTAGAAAGCCAGTAAAGGTCTAAAGTTAAGCAGAAGAAAGGCATTATGAAGTTGAAATAAAAAAACAGTAATGGAAATTAATTGTTCTTTCTCACTAGCCATGTGCGGGATGAAATATGGAAAGGTAGGGTCAGATTGAAAAATTTAATGCCATAGCTGGGATTTGAACCACAGATCTCCAGGTCTCCGTGCAATTGCTCTTAACCATTGAGCTGCCTTTGCCAATGTGCCGATGTGGCATTAAATTCTCCAACTGACTCATGTTTTTCCAGTAAACCACTAGTATTTGTCATAATCACATGAGACAACTACCTTAATAGCGACTTACTATGCTGTAAGTACTTTAAGGCCCGGGCTTTATAGTTCGGACCACTATTAGCTCGATTTATGGAAATTCATTGTTCTTTCACACTAGCCGTGTGTAGGACTAAGTATGGAAAGGCAGTCAGACTGAAAAATTCAATTTCATAGCCGGGATTTGAACCAAGGATCCGCCAGTCTCAAATCAGTTGGAGAATTCAATGTCATATCGGCACGTTGGCCATGGAAGCTCTATGGTTAAGAGCAGCCAGATGGATACCGGAAGATCCAAGTTTCAAATCCCAGCTATGGCATTGAATTTTTCAGTCTGACTCTACTTTCCAAAAAACAGTTCTATTTTCTTTCCATCTACATTCACGTTTAGTAAATTACATATGAAAGAGAAAAAAAACAAGAAAGAAAGGAAACAATAGAATGATATTTATTAAATTTTAGATGAGTCGTATTTTTTACACGCTTCACTGTGGTGTTCCAATACAGTTAAATCTCAATATAAATAGAATGACAGTTTTTGCATGAATTACTGATAGAAATAAATGATTTATAATAAAAGAAGCATACTTCTTTCTTTTATCTTCTGAAAAGTATCAAACATCTTAACAATACTTAAGACTGAAACATTCACATTTATTAAATAAGCAGTGGTGTAGAAAAAATTGAATTCCATGAATATAAAGTCCTGAAGTCCTCTGCTTAAAACTTTCTTTCACCATGGTGTTCAGTTCCTTGTGACTACCATAAACCTTTCTTCCAAGGATACCAAGCCATTGCCTGACAACCTTCAGAGTGCTGAGCCATTGCTCAAAGTCCTCTAGGATATTATTTGACTAAGGTCTTTAATCTTTCTGCCAAGCTCTCCCACATATTAAAGTCAGCCAGTTGTTTGTCAATTTTGGTCCACAGCTCCACCTTCATCGTGGGCTTACTGTGTCTCTCTTCTGAATCACAGATCCCATATTCATCTCCACTTTCTCAGTTACCAAATTCATTTTCATTATTTCATTTCACATCTTACCCATACTGAATTCCTTTTTAGTGTCCATCTTCTCTATTCCGTATTTCATGTTCTTCACTTAATAATAAAATTGTTGAAGTATTTGCTCCATCATAGCATTTATATCGCACTCCTAATATCAGTGCAACCATTGAAAATGCCATTTGCTAATAAACACACAGTCTTTATTGTGTAGGTATTAAAGTTAGACAAACCAGATACTCCAGAGTTAGTGCCTCCATGGAATGGCAGAGCTTGAAGGCGGGGAAGAAGTATCATTTTAATTATTTGTATACTCAAAATACAGTTATGCTTACTGTTCAGGATGTAATGAAATGTCATGGCTAATGACAGAAAACCACAGATGCTGAAAGAAAAGATTACAAGTTGTCAGTTGGCAGCATCATTAGTTATTATTCTATACATTCATGCCTCTTTGATTTGGCACAAAATGATGATATTTCCCATAATGACTCTGATATTTACCGAGGAGTGGCACGATGAAGGGATAAATCGAGGTCTATCCAGGAGTTGTAACTGCCCCTCTGTTACCTGAAGAACACTAGGCTCTAAAAGATGTTTCCATTAGGGCAATACCTTATTTCTTACAAAGCCCCCCTTTTTCGAGTGGAAGTGGATATGTCACATGTGTCAACCTCTTAGGGAAGACTACCGAAAAAACTTGGTTGGGCTGCTGATGTTCTGGCTCACCAAGCTGCTAGCTTTGTAGGATAGTACCTGCATTCTTTCTGGCATCCCTCAACCCCGCCTGGGCAGTCAAGCTAGCCAGACGTACTCAATACCCAAGGGTTTTGAGAACTACCTCCCCATTGAGTCCAATGCAGTCCAAACACATCCCTTTCAGGAGGGGCTTGAATGTTTGGCCAGACATAGTTCTAGTAACGTCAGAAGTACCATGAATGCTAGGGTTCCAACGCCCACAGCACAGCAAGTGAAGGGGTTGGAGAAGGGATAGGATAGGGATGAAGGGATATGTAGGCACGAGGGTATCTACTAGGGCAGTCTTCATGGAGTAAAGATTGACCTCCCTCTATGACCAAGGAGGAAACCGAGCTGTCCCCAAGGGGTACCCGGGGCCTCCAGGGCTCTTTCCATAGGGCAAGACCTATAAGCTAACAAGCGCCCCCCCCCCCCCAATCTGGTCCGAAAACACAAAACGGATGGAAGTGGATATGCCACTTACATGCGCCAACCCCAAAGGAGAAGGCTACCGATTAACCTCGGTAGGGTCACCTGGTGATCTAGCACACCTTCTACTAGCTATGCAGACTAGTATGCGGGAATATAGGGTTTAGGGATGAAGGGATAAAAAAGAAATTAAATAAAAAATGTTTAAAAAAAAGTAGAATCTGTATGACTATTACCCTGGCATCTAGGGTCTGTACCAGGGCATAATCCTCTTTAACCGCTTCACCGATGGCCATTTAAACCCTTCAGGGGCCGGAAACGGATACCCAATAAACAGAACAAGACTTTTAAATTATTAAATTCTGTAAAAATGCATCATAAATACAATTCCATATCTTCCGTATTTATTAAGTTATTTAAACGAAACAAAAACTGGTTTAAACCCCATTAAAGGCAGTATACATCTACAGTAACAAAAAAGTGGAGACTACAGTAACAAATCGTTCAAATTTCACTTCTTTGTTTCACTGTAGCAAAAGCCATTCTTTGTGCCGAATGCGCCTAATATTTGAATCACTTTGTTTTGTGTGTATACGAACGAATGTATGTTTGTATAGCTACGCAAGCGACTTCTCCGGTTCAAGTTTAGTTTATTTATGCTATACCAAGTGATAATCATATGAGTATATGTTGCGTTACACTGGAAAGAAAACTCCCTGTCAGCATCTGTTATTACAGTGTTTCTCAACCAAGGTTTCTGGTAGCCTTATGCAGCCGTTTCCGCTCAGTATTTTAGTTATTTATAATCTCTCTGTATTCAGAGTGATTTCTTATAGCTTTCAGGAGCTAAATGAATGGCACATTTGAAATTGTTAAATTTCAATGTTAATCATGGCTTATCCCCGTAATTTAGCAAATAAATTAAATTGCGTATGATGTGTACAGGCTTCTGATACTGCTGTAGAAAATCTGGAAGATTTGTTGTGCGATTATGAAGGAGATGTTTAGGATATAGGTAGCAGTGACGTGTACTGGTCTACAGATGGCATGTCAGCTACTCCATTGTTTCGGGGAAGTGGCGGGTCAAATATGAGTGATGTGGCTCAGCAATTATTAGCTATCCCTCTTTACGAAAAACAATTAAATGGTAAAAAAAGTATTTTTACACCACTGGATGTAGCCATGCACAATTGTTTGCTAATTTTCAGAGCTGTAAATTCATGCAAGACTCACCTACCCTTACTTGCGCGCATAAATAGCTCATAACCTAATTGAGGATTATAATACTCAGAGGCCTCTTTATACTGGGGGTAAGAAATTCACCACGACATCACCCCTCATACTTGAGACAAAACACTTTCCTAAAAGCATACCACCCACAACCAAAAAAGTCGCAACCATTTCGAAAATGTCTAGTGTGTTGCGAAAAGGAAGTTTGCAAGGAAACCAATATTATTTCGTGTGAATCTGCAGATGTGCCCTTGGGTGTTTATCAAGGTTTGGAGGTGTACAATTCAAAATGAAACCTTTAAGGGTACTATTAAATTTTAGATGAGTCGCATTTTTTACACATCTGCTTCACTTTCGTACTTTTTTAAAATTACATGTTTCGCAAATCTTCGTTTGCATCTACGGCTCTTGTGCGACTGACGCTAGATCCAGCGGTGTGGGTAATTCTGGGGTTGTTGCTGCCATCTGTTGATTCAGTGATGAACTGAAATGTGGGATTCTCTTCTAGCAGGATTTCAAAGTTCATTAGTTGGTTTTTATGTTTTTCTATGTATATCCTCTCCCATATGACGAGTTCACTATGTTTTTGTACGTATTTTAGTAATTCTGTGCTATCTTCAATTTCATGATTTTCAGACCAGAAATGAGCTGCTATTGCGGACTTATCAATATTTTTGTATCTTAATTGCCTGAAGTGTTCTTTCTTTCTAGTGCCTATGTTCCTTTTTGTCCTTCCTATGTAAATTTTTTCACAGTCTTTACACTTAATTTTGTAAATGCCTGACCTTTCCTCTGGTTTTATCTTATCAGTATTATTACTGTGAAGTAGGTTTTTAATGTTGTAATTGTTTTTTGGTGCCAATGTTATATTGTATTTCTTGAATATTTTTTGGAACTTTTTTGTGGCCCAGGGGTGGTAAGTAAATTTAGCAAATCTAGTTTCTTGTTTTATTGGTGTGAGAGCTGTGATCTGTTTTAATTTCTTTTGAAGTTTGAATAATTTTAGTTTTTTATCTACAAGGTTTTTTCCATATCCATTTTTAATTGCAGTTTTTAAGATTTGATGGTATTCGTTTTGATATTCTTGCTGGCTGAGAGGTAGATTTACTAATCTGTGTGTCAGACTGTTGATGGTTGCATGTTTGTGTGGAATTGGGTTGAAACTATTTGCTTTGATGTAATTATCTGTGTGTGTTGCTTTTCTATGAATGCCAAATTCTAGTTTTTCGTTGCCTTTTTTGATTTTAAGGTCTAAAAAAGGTAGAGTACAGTCCTCTTCAGTTTCTACTGTGAATTGTATGCTGGGTTCTTGCAGGTTGAGTAGTTTCAAAGCATCATCTATTTGTTTGTAGGGCACTATTGCAAAGATGTCGTCTACGTATCTGTACCATGTTTTAAACATATGAGGGAAGGCTTTAGTAATATGTGTTTCGAAAAAGCTCATGTATAGATTGGCCAAAAATGGTGATAGCGGGCTTCCCATAGCTAGTCCTGAAATTTGTTTGTAATATTTTCCATCGAAGACAAAATAATTTTGATGTATACATAATTCAGTCATTGCCACATATTCTTCTATTGCATTGGCATCCAGGTTTATAGAATTTAGCCATTTTTTCAGTTGAATCAAAAGTTTGTCTAATGGAATGCTAGGGAAGAGGGAGCGGACATCAAAGGATACTAAAGTGTCATGAGGTTTTAGTTTAAGATTTTGAATTTTTTCTACCAGGTCTAAAGAGTTTTATACTCAGAGTATGGAATTGTGGAAAGGACTGAAATTTTTTGGTTAGCCATTTTGCCAGAAGGTAAGTAGGAGTGTTTATATTATTTACAATGGGTCTCATGGGTATGTTGGGTTTGTGTATTTTAGGCAAACCATATATTCTTGCAAGGGTAGGGTTGTCTGGTTTGATAGTTTTTTGTTCTGTGGTTGTTAAAATTTTACTATTAATGATGGTTTTTTGTACATCTTTTATGCATCGGTTGAGTGGATTAGAATCTATTTCCTGGAATTCTTTTTGTTGTAGTAACTCTAACATTTTTTCTTTGTATGTAGCTGTATCTAAAGATGTGTAAAAAATGCGACTCATCTAAAATTTAATAATTCTTCGCTTCACTGTGGTGTTCCAATACAGTTGAATCTCGATACTTTAAGGGTACGTTTACATCCCTTATAGAACTAATTTAAATTTATTGTAAAATAGGAAGATTAAAATAATTGGTGTTAAATGAGCATTAAATGCATGTATGCGCAGGACATCTATACACGTCCATATCGGTTTGGGGCATTTTAACTTGGACGTCATATGACGTCCATATCGGTGAAAGGGTTAATTATTTCCTTTCATTTACAATTGTTTGTGTTATACATTTCTTAGTTTTACATATAGGGATAAAAAAAAAAAGGCCGAGATCTTGCTCATCAGCAAGACCTCGGCCTCCTTTATTTTGGGAGTCTGGTACCTGTTTTATAAACCAGACTTTGTTCCACTCTTTATTACTGTTTTATACATTTGGTGTTTGACATATATATATTTTTAGGTGTCCTAGGAGGACTTACATAACTATTATACATAACATATTTATTTACAAAGAATTGCTTAGCCTAAATTACAAAGAATTACTTAGCCTAATAACTTATAAACTAACGTCAATTTCGTTGTTTAGTTGGGAGAGTCAATGTTGTCTTCTTCCAATATAATCCTCTCTTGCCTTTATGGAGAAGGTGTTTGCGGCTTTATCGGCCCAAATCCATAGTCGTCTGTTTCTGATAATGTCGTATATTCTGAGGTCCTGTACATATGACATCGCTGTCGTCCTTTGTTGTATTGTGAGAGGACATTCCCATATGGCATGCTCGGGAGTTTCAATCTGACCGCATCGGCAGTTATCCGAGTCTTTCAAACTAAATCGGTGGAGGTAACTTGAGTATGGGCCATGGCCTGTCAGATAGTGTAGGAATCCTCTGGAGGGCGCTAGATATTTCATTTTGAGGCGTTCCTCAATGTTAGGTAAGATGTCATATGTACGTCTGCCAGTTGTACTTGCGTCCCATTCTTGCTGCCGTTCAGCAACAAGTACCTCTTTAATCTCTAGCTCATCCCTGACTTCAGCGTCGGCTAATTGTGCTGCTCTGGTGTTGTTGTTTTTCCGCAACCAGTAGCATGCAGCTCTTCGGCGAATTTCAAGATCTAATGGAATTAGGCCAATATAGGGATAGGAGAAATTGGCAGTACATGCCAATCAGTTGTACCATTAGTACTTACACAAAGACTATTATGTTATATTGAGAAGTGACAGATAAGCCAATAATAAATAAGTGTAAAAGTGTGCAGTATAAAAGTTGGCAGAAAACTTATTTATATCACATTTCCTGTTTCCTCTTATTCATGCTTAAAGTTAAACTTATCATTATTTTTCAATGTTAAGTAGACTGTCAGCAGCACAGCCTGCAATTAAAAGAAAAGTTTGCTTCTGCTGGGAAAACTAAAAGCTCTTTCGAGTGCATGAGGATTGTGATGCAATATTTTTTTATTCAATTAACTTACTAAGCAGCCCATTTTCTACATTAACGTTAAGAAGATGAAGTGAAACTGAAATATATGGAAAGCCTGTTGCTGATGTGCTCATAAATATATAATAAAAAGTGATAAGAATTAAATGAACATTTACCTGAAAAAAAAAAGTTTTTTTGTGGTTGTGAAGTCAAGAATGCTTTAGTTCCCTTTCCATGGATTTTGTTTGAGGTAATAACCACCAGTCAAAAAAAGATGTGGTGGATATATCTCACACATGTGAAACATTAAATAACCTATGCTCTGATATGGTAAGTTTATATGTTGCTTAATCTATTTATAAATTTTAGAGCACAATATTCAGTTGAGAAAAAAAACTGGCTAAACTTCAAAGTCTGAGAGATGTGATTAGTTCTGCATTGGCATTCTAGATGGTGTTTAGTGTCAGTCAATGTGCAGTGAAAAGGTCACTACTATTGTTGGTATATGGTGTATGTTGCTGGTAGCTACCATTGATGTACTTTTGATACCTGCCTGATTGTCTATGTCAGCTGATTGTGTGTCCTAATACGACATTGTTATTGATGATGCAAAAAGATAAGTTGCATGAGCTTCAGCAATGTGGCTGCATGTGAGCTATTCAAACTGCTTTAAACTTACTGCCAGCCATGTGCAGGCTGAGGTAGGTAGGTAGATAGGTAAGTAGGCAGGCTGGCATGTTGGCCATGGTAGCTCTAGCTCAATGGTTAACAACCGGACGGAGACCAGAAGATTCATGATTCAAATCCCAGCTATGGCATCGTATTTTTTAGTCTGGTTCTACCTATCCAAGAATAACACTAGTTTGAAAGTTTAATTTCTTTTTGCTACTGTCTGTCTACCTGCCTGCCTATGTTACTTTTATTTTATTAAGATGCTGTATTAAATGTTGCATTCTTAGGAAATACCACTTGTGATTTTGATATTTGTCAACAATACAGTAATATTCTTTTATAGGCATGCATTGACATATGCATCACAAAGCATCATATTGTTTTCTTCTCCTATATATGTTAATCTGGCACCGCAGGATGGTGCTTGTATTTATGGAATTTTTTTTTTTTAATTCCATAAATACAAGCACCATCCTGCGGTGCCGTATGTAGTAAAAGCAGGCGTTAAACACTACTACAAGCACCATGCTCTTTAAAGCAATTTGATGACTTACTTGTGTAACAGTTGTGTTACATATTGCAATTCTGTATTTGCTGAAAGAAATAGGTTATAATGAGCATCATTTTCATTAAATTTAAAGGGAGTCGATTAATGACACTAAACAACACTTACTTTTAAATTTTCCCGAAACATGTTTCAGAGACATTGCCTCCATCGTCAACCGGACATCAACTGGTTCTCAGTGGTGTAGCTGGCGATATTTTGTCATAAGTCTCCTCTGGTGACGGTTCGAGGAACTTGCTGAACAAATCTTTCTGGAGGATGTCGAAAATGAATACTTTGTTCTTATTTTTTGAAATGAAGATTTTGTTCCCATGTGGACAGTTCTTGTTTTCCTGATGTATGTTTTAGTAGTTTTGGTTCTGGATTTATTTTGTGGTCTTTTTCTCCAAAATGCTACTAAAACATACATCAGGAAAACAAGAACTGTCCACATGGGAACAAATCTTCATTTCAAAAAATAGGAACAAAGTATTCAATTTTGACATCCCCCAGAAAGATTTGTTCAGCAAGTTCCTCAAACCGCCACCAGAGGAGACCTATGACAAAATATTGCCAGCTACACCACTGAGAATCAGTTGATGTCCGGTTGGCGATGGAGGCAAAGTCTCTGAAACATGTTCTGGGAAAATTTAAAAGTAAATGTTGTTTAGTGTCATTAATCGACTCCCTTTAAATTTAATTTATTACAACAACACTGTTTTCAACACTTCCAAGAAAGGAATGATAATTTTAATTATAATTTTGAGTCAAACTAATACTCCATGTTCCATATATTGCTAGTGTTTACCTAGAAAACGTGTTTTGTTAGGAGCTAACTTCCTCAGCTAATGTCAACTGTTGAATTTTGATTTGGTGAACTCCTTGGCAGTGATAGGGGCGTCTCTGTTGGTATCTTGAACTTGAAATTCAGGTTCTCTTAAAAGTTGGTGTCGAAATGGAACAGTTTTCCTTCATATTTCTTTATGAATATCTTTTCCCACGTGGTTAATGTAGTTGGACCCTGAACACTTTTTGATAGATGGATTTTTTTTTCTATATCCTGATTCTCATTCCAAAAATGGTACACTAAGTGTTTCATGAACTTCCAGATGATGATAAGGAATGTATGGATTTAGAAGAGAGTGATGAATTGGAAAACCAACAAAATGACTGATTCTGTGTTTCATTGAGAGTTAGTAATTGCAGAGGACAATGCAGAAGAAGAAATCGCACGTGCCGATTCTCCAAGTTACTCAGCTCAAGCCCAAAGTCTTCTAGTTCATCCACCACAGTTAGAAGTAATACCACAGTTGATGGAAAGTGGAGGAAAAAGACCTGTGGAATTGTTGTGAAGGTATTATCATTTTATATGTATTATCAATGATATATTTTCCAAGTAATTATTATTGCTAGTATTAAAAAGCCTACAGATTATGGGACACTTCGTGGGCTATTTCTTACAATGTGTTTATGTTTATTAATTTTTGTTTATTTATTGCTTTCAGGTGTGAATAAAGTGGAGTTTTCTAGTTGTGAATCAGCAACTGATGTATTGCTGACTTTGTTGGAACCAGTGTTGGAAGGCATCCTGCTCCAGACATAGTGCAACGAAATATTGGTCTGTGTGTAAGGATTTGAGGGTTCCTATAGTAAGAAAGACAGTGAGCTGTGATAGCCTTGACTCAATTTTGTCAAATCTTCATGTAAATGACGACAGTAAAATCCCAAATAATAATAGTGACAAAGTGTGTGAATGTGGACATGTATATGTGGGGCAAACAGGATGGACAATTGAGGAAAGATGCAAGGAGTACCAGCTTAACATCAGGCTGCTACAACCTGAAAAGTCAGCAGTAGCCCAACATTGCATAGAGCAGGTCCATAAAATTGACTTCAATAACATTACAGTCTTGGAACAAACCAACAAATACTTTGACAGGATCATTAAGGAGGCCATTCAGATAAAAGCACATCCGTTCAATTTCAATAGGAATTCTGGTCTTCAACTGAGCCCAGCCTGGACACCGGCCATCTAAAGCATTTTGACTGCGGACTCCAACTGCATGGTTCATGTGACTGACCACACAGAAAACAGCAAGCAGAGAAATTGCCGTTGAAAGGGGGTCCCACCTAAGGTGGTGGGGCCTTCTCACGGATACCATTCCAGGACTAGGTCCTTTACTGGTTGAAAGATGGAGTTTGAAATAAAGACGGTGGTAGACGGTGGCATTGTGTTGGGGAATGTTATGATTCTTGTTGCTTTGGTATGTTGATGTTGGAGTGAAATGTTAGTTAACGACAGTAACTCCAACCACATGCGTTCAGTGACCAACTTCACGGAAAATGCCAAAGCAGAGGGTAGCTGTGTGCATCGCCAACCGAGCCAATTGTCACTCAGTCATTGGCCAGGGCAGGGCCTGCTCCACCCACCGATTAAGAAATGGGCTAGGTAAACTTTATACATCAACACGGTTCCTTTCCCTCTAGCCTGTTTAGCGGACTGTGCTCAGATGCCTCCCAGGCAGGCAGAAGAGCGCAGCCAGCATTGGCGCATCCCCCCTACACGGGGCGACTGCGCACACCAAGGCTAGATATGTCCACTGCCCAAAACAATCGCCTGAGACAATAACGACTCTTCTATACTGCCCAGATAAAGACGCAATAAGCGGCTAGGTGCTGGGCAGCATACACTCCATCCAGGTAAACCTGGACGACTCGTCTCTTCTGCTGGTCTGCTGGTTTTACAGCAATTACTCAGTTCCTGATGAAGGCCATAGTGTGTAAAATGACCGAAAGCTCGATCTTCTTAAATTTGACGTGGCTGATCAACCGTGAAGCCTTAATCAAATTGTATAAGCTTTGTCCAATGCCCATAAGTTTTAACAACATCTTTCCTAAATTATACAAAGATATAAGGGAACTGAGCATTGATGAATCAATGATATTATGCAAAGGAAGGAGTAGTATAAAACTGTGTAATCCTATGAAACCAATAAAAAGAGGATACAAATTGAGGTGCATAGCTGATCAGAAAGAATATCCTAAATTTTAATGTGTACCAAGGCAAAAATGAAGAGCATGAGAAAGAGCTTAAAAACTATGGCCTAGCTGAAAGTTGTCCTAGGTCTCTCTAGAAAGTACTAGGGGCAACACAGAAAAATGTATTTGACAACTTTTTCATATCTCTTCCATTTCTGGAAAAATTAAAATTAAAAAAAAATTTTAGCCTGTGGCACAATAAGGCTTCATAGGAAAGAGATTCCTGCTTTGAAGGATACTAAGAGAGGTAATTTTGTTGGTAAAGGATCCTTATTGCCCATAAGTATTTTAATAGAAAGACAGTAAAGGAGTGTACTTTGCTTCAAAGAGTCAAACAGTTGATGTATCCTCTCCAACCGTAGTTGATGACTGCAACAAACATATGGTTGGAGAGTAGACCATGCCGACAGATTGAGAACAGTCTATGGCTTGAATGTCTACTCCAAGAAATGGTGGCATGATAGAAATAGCTTTTGTAAATATGTGTGTAATCTACTGCAAAAAAAAGGAAGTAAAGTGATTAATGTATGCCAAAAGATGTTCGCTTGGGAAACCAAAGCAATCACTTTGTCAAGTATGTAAATAAGTGTGGTCAATGTAAGGTATGTACCAAGAAACAAGTGCGGTGCAGACCAAATACAAAGTACACAACATGTGACATTTCTTTGCTGTAATGAAATGAAAAATTGTTTTGCTGTATTTTATGTTTTGTTCCTGGAAGATTGTATGTAATGTATAATGTGTGAATCTGTGTTTATTGTTAATTTTTCAGTTTAAGGTTATTCATTCATTTTGTTTTCTTTCATTTTTACTGTCAATTTTCATATATTTTCATATTTCTGCAGTTTACTGCAATGTCTGTCCATTTTTTATTACTGTTGATGTAGAATAGCCAATAAATTTATGGTAATATTAGTTAAAGTAACTATTCATTTTCACCTCCCAGATGTCCGACAGTAATTACAAGAACCAGTGTAAAAAAATTTTAGAATTTTTGAAAAAACTTCTCTAAAAATAATGACATTTTGTTACTCTCAAATGAGCCCAAGATCTGTAGTGGTTAGTTACCCGACATCTTTCAGGATGAGGGAAAACCACAGAAAAAACACCTTATCCAGATAACTCACCCTGGCCGAGAATTAGAATGCGGGATCTCATGAATGTGAGGCAGACATGCTACCACCATACTACAGAGGTGAGCATACAAGTTCATCACATTACATCAGCCTTAATACATTACTTTTACTTTTGAAGTTTTATATATTACAAATAGACATGAAATTATAGGGTGGCGAGGATTTCTAATTTCCATGCCCCATCCTCTGGTCGTAGCCTGGGTCCAAGTCCTAGTGGTAGTTTTATCTCTACGTTTGTGTTTAATCTTTGATCCTATAAATAGCTTAAAAAGTTGTTAATCTTATCCTTTATTTAGTTCATATGTGTTCAATGATCCATTTAAATGGTTAATTATGTAAAAGTGACCAGAGAATATCTGTTTGACAGTTTGAGCCCCCAATCAAATGCACTTTTTGCGCATGCACCTGTATTTTTGGGATATATCGAGATGAATTGCGGCAACGATAATTACACGAGTGTGACCAAATGTTTACCCGGTCTTTTCTTTCCGTTTTCACTTGGCGGCAAAATGATCAATACAGTGGCGCTCCAAGTATTAAACGAATGCACTATTCGATCTCATCCGCTAGCTGGTCGGTAATGCAGAAAGATACCATTATCGATTTTTTGAGAAAGTTGCCGATCTCGCGTGATCAACGCCAACCAAAAATCGACTTTAGCCGACTCTGGTCTTGACATTTGGAAATGACAACCTGAATAAAGTAATACAGTTTGCAATCGATCCCTGATTATGTTCGAATGATATCTGATATCTGGACAGTTGAATGTGAATACTTTCACAAATACGTAGTTATATAATTTACCATTTACAAGAGCAATCAATAAATTTAATGTATCGGAAGCAGCCGTGGTGGACCAGCCGTGCATAGAACGGAAGATACGTGGTTCAAATGCATGTTATGGCATTACATTTTTCACTTCTGATTCTGCCTTACAAGACGCCATTATGAATTTTATCCACCCCCATTTTGAGAGTTACTTGGCTAATTGAGGGACTTGCCATAAAGATACTGAATAATACAGTTTTATAGGGTTGCCAGAATGATCTCGAAGTAGGCCCAGAGATCCACCAACAGGCCACGGAGAAAAAAAAAGTGTAATTGGGGACAAATTGTTCGAGTTTTGTGTATTATTACGGTGACAGTTTTTACTCAGATAATAAACATTTAGTGCTAATACTGATGCTATCATTACCACTAACCGAACCTATGCCATACCAAATACAAATAAAAGTAATAAAATATTACAGTTATAAAAGCGTACCTTAATATCCATCATAATTTTTGAGGATCTCGTTGCATTCAGAAGAGTCTTGTTTTAAGAACCACATTGTAGAAATGTAAATGTTTATTCACTGCCATCATATTCTGCACTTAAACACACACACACTAATCACTATGAGCTATTTGTAACCACTGACTTCATTCTTCACTGAACGAACTTTAGATATCGTCTCTTCATTTCACTATGATTACAATTTTTAGTTATGAAAACGCTATCTTCACACACGATCCGAGCGGTCTAACAATTGCGGGTAAACTGAATCAGTTGATAAGTGACAATGAACGACGAGCGAACAGAAAAATAGATGTTGCCAATAGCCTTGTTGCCATGTTTTACCAGGTTAATTTATTGTGCAAGCCGAATATTACACACGCAACAATGGAAAGTTGTCGAATAAAAATAGAAACGCAGCGTTTTGCTACGATATGAAATTAGCAGTGTAACATAATTATTCAAAATAAAGATTAAGGTCATATTCAAGCCCGCAGATTGAAGTCATTGCCTCGTATACCTCGAAATTCATTCCAAACACGGGCACTCCAGGCGGCGCCCGGAGATCTGACAACCCTAGGTCCCTGCAGCCTTTCATAGGCAAATGTCCTTGGGGTTATGTGAAAAATGCAACACCATGAAACAAAATTAATGGTTATTCCACACTAGCCATTGTGTAGGGCAAAGTTTATAAAGTTAGAATCAGACTGAAAAATTCAATGTTATATTTGGGATTTGAACCACGGATCTCTCGGTCTCCGTTTGCTCGTAACCATTGAGCTACTACACTCAGCATGCCAACATGACAAATTCTCCAACTGACTTGTGCTTCCCGGTAAACCACTAAGAGTTCTCATATACGAGGGTGGTCTGAAAAGTTTCCGACCTCAACATGAAGATGACAGCACTCGTAAATAAAAACTAGTGAATTGCGTTGTTCATCTCTTGACAGTTACCAAAGTTTCAGCCCTTTTAGACGTTCAGTTGTTATGTAACAGTCGTTTGAGTGAGTTGATGTGAGTGTTTTTATGGAAATGGACAAAATCGAGTATCCAGATGTTTTTAAATATTTGTTTTTGAAAGACAATACGCCTACACAAATCAAAGATGAGTTGGATTCTGTGTATGGGGACTCTGCAACATCATTTACCACGGTAAAATTTTGGGCAGCTGAATTTATACATGGCCGTAAAGGCTTGGGAGACGATTAACGTTCGGGACGTCCACAAACTGCAACTACCGACGAAAACATCGCCAAAGTTCACCAAATGACGCTAGACGACCGCCGAATTAAAGTGAGAGAGACAGCAGAGGCTATGAACATGTCAAAAGAACGTGCTTGTCGCGTATTAACATTTAGACCTGAGAAAGCTGTGCGCTCGTTACGTACCGCGTTTGCTCACGTTAGACCAAAAACGTGTTCGAATGAACATTTCCAACGCTCTGTTAGCGCAGTTTAGGCGCAATAAATCCGAGTTTGGGTACCGATTAATTACTATCTATAGACGAAACTTGGATACACCATTATTCGCCCGAAACAAAAATGCAACCCAGACAGTGGACTGCAAAGGTGGAACCAGCTCCAAGAAAAAGCAAGAGGTTTTTTTTTTTTTTTTTTTTTTTTTTTTTTTTTTTGCCTGGGAAAGTAATCGTGACTGTTTTTTTTATAGTCATGGAGTTATTTTAATCGATTATCTTCAAAAAGGAAAAACCATTACAGGAGCACACTACGCATCATTGCTTGACAAGCTGAAGGCAGAACTTGAGGGAAAACGGCCACATTTGTAGAAAAAGAAAATCCTGTTTCACCAAGACAACGCACCGTCTCTCACCTCAGCGGTTGTAATGCCGAAAATCCACAATCCACAAATAATTACGGTTTGAACTGCTTGATTCACCACATCTAGCCCCAAGCGAGTTCTTTCTGTTCCCTCATCTGAACATTGTGCTCGGAGGACAGAGATTTTCGTCAAATGAAGAAGCAATCACTTTCGTGAACAATTATTTTTCAGATAAAGAATCCGAGTACTATTTGGACGGGTTACAGAGATGGGAACATCGCTGGGAGAAGTGTGTAGAGTTACAAGGAGACTATGTTGAAAACACCGAGTACTATTTGGACGGGTTACAGAGATGAGAGCATCGCTGGGAGAAGTGTGTAGAGTTACAAGGAGACTATGTTGAAAAACGTCGAGTACCATTTGTACGGGTTACAGAGATGAGAACATCGCTGGGAGAAGTGTGTAGAGTTACAAGTATACTATGTTGAAAAATAAAAGAAGAAATTTTCAAAAAATGTCTTGTATCTTTATTAGGTCAGTAACTTTTTCAGACCACCCTCGTACAATGAGATACGCACCTTATATGGCGACTTACTCTGCTGTAAGTATTTAAGTCCCAGGCTTCATGGTTAAACCACTGTTAAATCAATTAATGGATATACTAGGCGTGTGTGGGGCAAAGTTTGGAAAGGTAGAATCAGACTGAAAAATTCTATGCCATAGCCGGGATTTGAATCACGGATCTCCCTGTCTCCGACCGGTTGCTCTGAACCATTGAGCTACCATGGCAAGACGACATTAAATTCTCCAACTGACTCGTATTTTTCCCGGTAAACCATTACGTGTTCTCATATACAATGAGATACGCACCCAAACCTTGCCATAATTTCCATCAATTAACCTTTTAACTATGAAGCCTGGACTTACATATGCGTATAGTTTGCCTGGAATAACGGAGCAGGATAACTTTAAGCAATATTTAAATGTTTTAAGGTGGCTTTGAAATCCCGTTCACTTTGAATGACCATAAGAACAAAACGAATACAATTTTGCAGTAGGAAAAGTAGAAGGTGTTTGGCAATTCAAACCTAAAATAATAAATAATTCCTCGTAAATAGCAGGCGCCACAAAACCCTTTGACATAAATTGCGTGATTTGGCGATACTGCAGTATCGATAATTACAGTTTATAAGATATAAAATTTCAGTCACAGTGAATTTGCAAGTTATTCACAGAAAGTTCAACTTACACATTTTTTCCCTGCAAAATATCTTAAATTGGCATTTCATTGAAATTATTAGTCATTTTTGAGAGAAAAAACGAACATTTCCACGCGTAGAGGTTAGTTTATTGTGAGGGAATTGGCTTGAAAAAGTTGGTGTGTCATCCATCGTGCTGTGAGTGCTATTACTTCCAGGACCGAGCAATAAAGAACTTAAGCCGTTTTTAAATCTACTCATCCGTTAACTTGTGTGATTCTTTAGCACCGCCTACCAACTTGGTTGCTATGGTTACGGCAGCAGTTTTTCCCTTGGAGATCGAAACTACAAGACGTCAATTGGAGAAACCGAAGCGAAACTCGCGCCGAACGTTCGTCATTTGTTTGCAAGTGACAATGCAGGAGACATTGTCAATCGGAAAGTTGACACCAGAATCTATATCAAAATTATTATTATCTTCAAATAAGCGGAAAGACCCTGAAGCCAATGTAATATTTTTGGGGATGGGAAGGGGGGGGGAGTTAAATTACGCGCTTGTTAACCCTTGAGAAGTGTTAATATTTCGTATTAATAATATCAAATTTCGAATTTGAAATGTCAGACAGATATGAAATATTCTACGTATTTTCTTCGTATACAAAATATATCAAGTTGCAGATCCATACAAGAGAGGTTCGATTAAAACTTGTACATTTTTATGTGTTACTCCATATAAATCTTGATTTTGCTAGTGGTTTCAATTACTTTAATACACGCATGAACGGTGTAAACAAATAGACACACAGTGTCACTAAAGGGTGCTCTACAATAACAGATACACCTGAAATGAATAAGTTTAGATTGTGACACCCTATAATGCCTGCTAGGAAATCCATTTTATACATACACTGTTTCAGTTTTAATAAGTATATTTAACGACGGTATATTTATATTTTTCTTTGCTCTTATTTTTCTTTCTGCCTTGCAGAAACCAGGAATTGGCATATGACAATGGTCGGAAAGCACCAACCAGCTTGATGTACGTAATTTACTTAAGGTTTTGATTTGCAGATATGCTCTTGTTGTGAGAACTAGGTTCATCTGAGACAAACCCCGTTCACACTCAATAGTACTAATAGTGATATTGTCAGTGGTGCTCACCAGTTGTAATAATGCAGCAGACATCTGCTTCTGAATCAAGAACTCACGATAGCTCCTCAGAACCTGTCTCTTTAGATCCTAATGCCCGATTTCACCAACAGATGTTAAAATCTACGTTAACAAATGTAACGTAACAATTGTCACAACGCTAACACTAATGTTAAATTTCTTGCATTTCACTAACCTGTTTTCTGAAAATGTTAACAAACCTGTGTTAACGCCCAGAAACTTGTAAATACCACAACTATAGAAGGCTATGGATGAGTCGTATTATTTTCTGGGCGTACTGCGATACGCTTTTGTTTTCATTTTCGTCTGCACCAGCTGAAAAATGGCGGATGAACAAAATCATAAATAAAGCCGTGAGACAAATTTCTCATCGATGTAGAAAGAATTGTTAATTGAAATGGTGACGAAGTGTAAGGATATCGTGTAAAATAAGAGGACGGATGCGGTGAATGTAAAAGAGAAAGATGTCACGGGGAAAATTGGAAACTAATTTAATTCAAATGCATGTGTCACTACTACAGGGACCAAACAACTTGTCACTATTACGTAAATTTAAAACAAAGAGCGAAGAACAAGTGACGAGTGACTTGAACGTTTCTACACGGGAGGTGGACAATGTATTATCCACATAATTCAGTGAATTATAAAATTGCAAAATTATTAATACTTGAAGCAAAGGCGAGATCGTGATATTCCTTTCGATGCATGTTCTAACTCAGTATTACGTAAATTTAAAACGAGGAGCGAAGAAGGGCAAGTGACGAGTGACTTGAACGTTTCAAGACGGGAGGTGGACAATGTATTATCCACATAATTCAAAGAATTATAAAATCGCAAAGTTATTAATACTTGAAGCTAAGGCGAGATCGGCATATTACTTTCGATGCATGTTCTAACTCAGTTCGTCTTGAAGGTTAAGGGAAAACCCCGGAAAAGCCTTATCCAGGTAACTCACCCTGACCGAGACTCGAACTCGGGACCTCTTGAACGTGAGGCAGACACGCTACCATCTACGCTACTGAGGCGAGCTAGGTGGACAGTGTATTATCCATATAATTCAGTGAATTATAAAATCGCAAAGTTATACTGAAGCTAAAGCGAGATCGGCATATTCCTTTCGATGCATGTTCTAACCTCTCTTGTACTTCCGCAGTAACCTTCATAGCAACTTGTTTCGACAGTCCTCCTTAAAATTTTTCTTCGGATATCTCCTCAAAATCATTTCTCCTCATTCTATCACGAATGCCATTTAGACTGTCTTGAATATAGCAAGTCACATCAATAGCGGAGTTCACGCCCGCCATCTGGACTATTTACATATGTTAAGGACTTAACATAAGAAATTTGGCTTGTTAGTTTAACAAAAGATTTAACACGAGTGTTACGCTAACACTTGGTGAAATGCAATTTTTGTTTTAGCTGTTGTTAAACCCGTGTTAAGTCTTAACATCTGTTGGTGAAATCGGGCATCAATATATTGCAGAAACTTTGCACTTCATTCTCAGTCACATTTTCTTGGACATTGTCGGGCCAACACGCTGGATGTAACACTTTTGTCCATTCTGGCAACTATGTATCTTCTTCAGATAAAAGACGATTTTCCATTCCTTGTGTGAAACAGCTGTAGAACTGTTAAGGATCAAGAGAGCAATTCACATTGGATCGATTTGATGATCTCTTCTCCAAATTTCTTTATCTGAACTTCACGGTTTGAACTGCTGTTACAGCTTCACGACAGTATGGTCCACTATTCACTTTTCTGCCTTCAAATACTTTAATCTGTCTTAATATCCTCCTGAGGGCAGTAAGGAATACCGCATCACATGCCTGAAGTTCCAAACTGAGTTCTGACAGCTCCTGGAGGGCGTCACAATCGGTCCCAGATCCAAAACAAAATCTTCGCTTGTCTTTTTATTTATGAAACATTCGTACACTGCTCTTTCAGAGTTGTCATTTTTTTCATCTTCTTTAGCAGCTTTGTCCTCTAAATTTTGTAACTTATGCGGTTTTGATGCGTATACGTTATTGTTTAACGTTTCCCATAAATACAAATCGCATGGAGATAGACTAAGTGAACAGTCTCTACTAACTATTCTAACTGGACTGGACTACGCTACGAAGAAGACTCGGCACGGAAATCCGAACTTGGTCTGTTGTACCTATGCCCTCAAGTGGGGCACCTCTGAGAGGGTGGCCGTCCCAAGGAACCACGACATTGCAGAGGCCAGGTATCCTACAATTGATCAGTTGGAAACTCTCCTGTAGGCCAGTACTAACGGCATCCCAGCCATCGTGATCCTGAAACAGCCCCAACAGACCGGCTTTGGAGACCAGAGATTAAGGAGGAAGTTTTACCAATGCCATATCATCTTGCCATGCAACGACGAAACACCCATCAACACTTCAACCCTGAAACATTTTTGTAACATATAATTTCGAACTATTGTGGTACATATGTGGCAAATCTTTTCTATGAGCACAATAAGCATTTAAAAATGATTCAGTACATACTTCTTGTAAAAGTCTTCATGTGTTATACAATTTATTAATAGCCCGCCTCGGTAGCGTAGATGGTAGCGTCTCTGCCGCACGTTCAAGAGGTCCGGAGTTCGAATCTCGGTCAAGGTGAGTTACCTGGTGTTTTCGCTTATCTTGAAACATGAATGTCTGATAACTCTAAGCTCATGTACCCTGTACTTATTTGAACATCATTTCATTCATCGTCCGATATGACTTAACGTTGGAGGTTTTCCCTTATCCTGAAAGATGAATGCTCTATGTACCCTGTACTTAATTGAACATCATTTCATTCACCGTCCGATATGACTTAACGTTGGAGGCTTTCCCTTATCCTGAAAGATGAATGTCTGATAACTCTAAGCTCATGTACCCTGTACTTAATTGAACATCATTTCATTCACCGTCCGATATCAGTTAACGCTGGAGGTTTTCCCTTATCCTGAAAGATGAATGTCTGGTGACTCTAAGCTCTATGTACCCTGTACTTAATTGAACATCATTTCATTCATCGTCCGATATGACTTAACGTTGGAGGACGTAAATTAAAAAAAATAGAAATAAATGGGGGATTCGAGAGCAAAACAAAAGAATTTCTGTAGCTGCTGTTTATTTTTTATATATTCCACAAATCTTTAGTAAAAACAGGCAATTTCCTCTAACATTGATTATGATTAAAACGAAAGACAGTAGAAATGGCTTCAATACACATTTTGTCTTATCGCGTAGCTCAGTGAAATATCCTGTGCACGTAGGAGGCGTAATAGGAATTGGCTGCCTTGGTAGGTAAAACAAACGAAAGTCACTAAAAATTATATTGCTTAAAATATTGATAAATTCAAATATCATCCAATATATGGGAAATAGAGACGTATTTGTCTCAAACTTTATGCTTCACGATCTGCATATGTTTCCTAAGGTATTTTTTATTTTGATTTCCCAAGTATACAGCGATTTTATGAAAATTAGTAGGAATGTAGAGAACTTCCCAGGTTATACACAGAAATTTGGAGATATACCTTTTGTTACCTTCATTAATATACCAAATATATCTTTTAATTGAGCTCGTTGATGCGGTTTTGATAAACCAAAGGGGTTCTCTATGTATAATTTCGTTTGGGTTAGGTTCACGTTTTATATTTGTCTGATTTTGCATGCGGATCATTTTCTTAAAATCTATTTTAAATAGACCCTAAAATGCGTGAAAAGTTTGCTATCAACATTTAATGAAACCTACTTAACACGCCGCTATACGATGGATATAGCTAAAATATATTCCAGCTCGCTTAATAAGTTGAGAATTTATCATAGGAAACTTTTCCCGCTGTGACGAAGTTGCGTTTTCTACCATGCTTCAATCTTACATCATTGCTTAACTAGGCTATTGTAACCAGTTAACTAGACGATGTAAATTAATATTAGTTTTTCCAAACTACGCAAATCACAATAACTTTTCGATTGTCAGGGAGCTAAAATACAGAGGAGGGGAGTTAATTCCAAGGCTCTAAAGTTTTATGTTAGCATATTTTCCTTTTATGTTCTTTTGCGATGCTGTCGTAGAGATATCTTCTGAAACACATACGAAATCTGCCGTTGCTTTTGCAGACCGTAGTTGTGCGACTTAAGCCACTATTGGGGTGCTCGTCGTCATGGTGTATAGCTACCGGGAGCTGGGGGTGCCGTGCCGGGGGCTGTAGCAGGATCAGGTAACACCCACCGCCTCTGTTGTGCATCAGGGAACTATCAGCGCACTGCACTTGCACGTTATCAAGACAAAGGGCCGCATACTCGATGATATTCTCATATATATTTTGTTTACGTTAACCTACAAAGGAAGGGCTTCATTCTCTCTCGGCGTCTGTCTAGACCAGACTTTCCTATATAAATACTAAAAAATAGTAATAACGAAACCTTAAAATAGACCGCAGAGTTGTATTGATAACCCTAGATTTCTGCTATAACGCTTTATTTGATTAATTTCATTCGAGAAAAGACGTTAATTAAATTTGTTTGGAGACATATTTATTACTATTAAGTATATCGATAATAGCAAACAACGATTTTTATCAAGCTTCAGATATTATTTCACTTGCGCAGGGCAAGAACATATATTGAGGTATTGAAAATAAAATTGTTGCTTACGAGATGCATTTAAAAATGAAAAAAAAAAAAAAAAAAAACAGTTGGTATATTTCTGAAATTTAATTTCTAGATAAACTCAAAAGCGAAACTATGATATATAGATGGATAGAGTCAACCTGAAAAATTCAATGCCATGGCCGGGATTTGAACCACGGATCTACTGGTTTCCGTCAGTAGATCTACTGGACGGAAACCAGTAGATCCGTGGTTCAAATCCCGGCCATGGCATTGAATTTTCATGTTGACTCTATCCATCAAATATCTTAGCCTATATACGGCTAGTGTGGAGAAATGATTAATTTCCATCAATTAACTAAAATAAAAAGAGTTAAATGATGAAGCCTGGGACTTAAGTACTTACAATAGTAAGTCGCCACAAACGGTGTACCTCGGATGCGAGAGCCCTAGTGGTCTACCGGGGAAATATACGAGTCAACTGGAAGATTTAATGTCAGGAAGGCACGTTGGCCATGGTAGCTCAAAGGTTAAGAGCGACTGGACGGAAACCAGTAGATCCGTGGTTCAAATCCCGGCCATGGCATTGAATTTTTCATGTTGACTCTATCCATCAAATATCTTAGCCTATATACGGCTAGTGTGGAGAAATGATTAATTTCCATCAATTAACTATGATATATAGCCTTGGACACACACAAAATGAGCAGCTACAGATACAAATTACACAAATACAAAAATTTGCAACAAAAGGCCTCACTTATCTTAAGAAAATGGTGTTAATTCTTCTTTCTAATGGAGATCGATTTCACAAACAACTTGTTTTCATCATCAGTCAGTATTTTTAACGTTTTCAAAATAAATGCAATGTTATTAGAAAATTGCCTTCATATGTGTTGTGTAAACACTCGGTCACATTCATTTGTTATGAATGTTGCTGGCATATAATGCGAAGTATCCTCTCGTGAAAATTTCACCAGGCATTTGTTCTCATCCATGCCCCGTAGAAAGAGGTCAGGATTAGAAACAGAGGGTTTACAAATCCGACACTAAGTTAATTTCTATTTTTGTGTTTACCTGCAGTATGTAATTAAGATTTGCAACATTTTCTTGTTTCTGTCTGCTTGTATGTAAATGTTTATTTTTACTACTTCATCACTTTAAAGTAACACCAGTTCCATTGTGGAATAATCTCCGTAGACATAATATAACCAGACAGTTGTGTTTTGTTTTCCACAATGTGCAGGCAACCAAATCAGGTTATTGTGAAAATTGCATCGTGAGTTTAGTAAGTACAATCAGTACAGGAATTTATTTTATTGTGTGAATGCTTTATTATAAGGAATTAATATATAAGATATTGGGTATTTTTATTGTTTATTTTTACGTACTCCAACGTTAAGTCATAACGAACGATCAAATGAGTCCAGGATACATAGAGCTTAGAGTTGCCAGACATTCATTTTTCAGGATTAATGAAAGTCTCGGAAAAATCATATTTAGATAACTCACCCTCACCGAGATAAGAACACGGAACCTCTTGAATGTTAGGACAATGTCCCACGCAAAAAAAGAGGTGCTTATCCTTAACTGATATCAAAGTGCTTCGGTAAGGTTTAGATAGCTATTAAAGCACAAATATTACACGTTTACTGCCAATTCAGTTGAAAATCGAGTTTTGCGTGAAATGTAAAAGTGTATAAATTACATCCTACTTTGTCACTGTCTCATCATCCTTGTTTTTCTCTGTTCTTTTTTGTCACATTTATCTCTCGGCCTCGGATTTTGAAAACCTGAAGAACATTAAAATAAGCTTGAAATGATAACTTTATAACCTTACAAATTATTTAAAAAGACCTTACGAACAAAGAAATACTTAAAATTAACTTCATTTGTTGATTTTCTTTCACTTATACATGCTTTATCACTGAATATTGAATTACAGTACAAACACCTTTCCTAAGCTTTCACTGTGGATGTGTTAATTTGTGGTTCACAGTCAAATGTTCCACAAAATATGAATAGTGAACTACATTCCAACAGATTTTGCAGACTTTTAAGATTTTATTGTTCTGAAAATCTGCTAATATAAGAAAAATGCAACCGAACTTGCGAAAATCACAAGAAAAAGAGTGTTATTTGTATTTAGAATTCTTTAAAATGACATCAACTTTAGAAAAAAAGCTCTGTAATATAAAGCTGTCTAAAATACAGAAAAGTAACTCTTAAAGAAGGTTTAATTTCACTCACAAAATGTTATAAGGCAGGTATAGCTTCTACATAACATCGCCCTAACATCTTCAGAAAAAATGATGCAAAATCATTGAAATCCGATTCATATGTCGGTAAGTTATATAATGTGATGTGAAAACGGATAAGAGGACTGTGTTCTGGTTATTATCGTAAGCAGCCTGTTTCAACAGCATTATTCGGGGCGTATTGGCAACGCACATGGATTCATGGCGCTGATATTAGGCAGAGCACACGTACAACCTGTCTGAAAAATGAAAGTAGACAGCCAACAGTGGAAGCTTGCGTAAAAACAAAGTAGTATTACGTCACCATTCACTGTACCTTTCGGCAATATAACAATTGAGTCTCTTATAGTGGACGGGTTCGAATCAAGTTAAAATGTAAACACCGTCATACGCTCATAAAGTAGAAAATATTTAGTGTGTTACTCTTTTGAAATGGTCTAATTATTAAGTTAAATAATGCTACAGAAACGGCAGTGAACTGTACGTAATATAGTAAAAGAGGTTCAACATTCAAACCGTATGGGAGACAAACTTTTAATCGTCCGCATCTAAAAAGGTTCGAACTCGATGAGTTTGAAAAATGTGTTGTGTAGAGAACTTTTCTCGAGCTTTGCAAACAGAGAAGAGGAATTGCTACAGTTAGGAAATGATAAAGAAAATATCCCTTTTGAAGGCACAAGGACACATTCTGGAGAGTGGGATATTAATTTCGCAAGTCGTAACTATGCGTCGTGTATATCGAGCGAGATGGCTCAGGCTGTTTCGTCTGTGGGGGGGGGGTTCGAGTTCGATTACAGTGGCCGGCCTAGCTGAACCATGGTTTTTTCGGGGGTTTTCCCGGGTTGGTAGGTGAATGCTGGGTAGATGAATTACATCCCCGAATGTCTTGTCCCTCTATTTCATCTTCATTACCATTTCACATCATATCTCATCTGGTGGTCTCTTTTAGGGTAGAAGTGTCGGCGGGAGTCTCGGCGCTGCATGACAGGATGATATGCTCCTGGTAAACACATTCTTCCTCCAATATGACGGTCTCCGGTCTGGTTTGCGTTTGAGGACACGGTGACAGGGATGCCAGTTCAGCAAACCTGTCGGAAGTTTTCCGAGCTCCGTCATGGCGGCCTCTGGTCTCCGAACCGACCTAGTGGCCTGTTTCGGGGCCACGGTAGGAGGGTTGTCGGTTGTACTGGATTGTCGAGGAGTTTTAAGCTGGTAAATGGTAGGGAATTTGGGGTCGGCCTCTCTTTGTTTCCTCTCGCCTCATCCTTCCTCCCGCGGATGCCCCACTTGGGACATATATCAGTCTGGTCGACTCGCTCAATTCGCTCCGTAAAATTCTATCCTATTCTATTTATAGAGCTAAGAACAGAGAAGATAAATTCGTACAGTACGTAAAATAATGAACGCTGTTAAGGAAAATATCCCCTCTGAAGTTAGAAGGACACATTTGGAGAATGCTTTCGCAAGAATAAAGTTAAGGTCGTATTAGGTACGCTGTACTGATGTTTTGATGTTCAGACTGTACTTTACTGTATTCCCGCCTTCTTTGATCTGTCGAAACCGAGCTATGCTACACCAGCAATCTCCCCAAAGAACTGCACTCATTCGTGAGACAGATAGTAAGTAATCTTTATTTCCATTTCAATTACAAACTATTATAATTTTACTTATTACTACACTGACCTGCTGGTTACCCTTGGGCCCAATAGACACAAACTCTTGAGGTTGTCGAGCTAATGGGTCATTGTGTGTGTGTGTGTGTGTGTGTGTGTGTGTGTGTGTGTGTGTGTGTGTGTGTGTGTGTGTGTGTGTGTGTGTGTGTGTGTGTGTAAAATTTTACGTCCTCCAACGTTAAGTCATATCAGATGGTGAATGAAATGGGTGAAATGATGCTCAAATGTGTCCAGGGTCCATGGAGCTTAGAGTAACACGACATTCATATTTAAGGAAAGGGAAATCCCCGGAAAAAACCTTATCCAGGTACCTCACCCTGGATAATGGGTCCCTATTGGCATCTTATCTAAAATAACTTCATCTTCACTTTCATCATATTTACTTATCTTCCTCAACTATTTTCTTCTTACTTTGCCCAGAAACTTCCCAATTTCAATTAAATTTTTACTAGTTTTTACACTTATTAACTTCATTGCTTGAATTTCTTTTGCTAGTCTTGCCCATTCTTTTTTACCCATCTTCTCCCTAAGCAACCTAGTTTCTTCACATTCTAACAGCAAATGCCATTCTTTATCCCTTCGGTGACACAATGGGCATTTCTCCAGATCCCTCCCTCTTCCCACCACTCCTGTTCTGCCCATGCAAAGCCTTCTCTTGCTGCTTTATCACAAATATCAATGTATTTTTCCCTGTTCCACATCACTTCATCTCTCTCTAAATCTCCAATTAGCTTTTCAAGTTGAAGCTTCCTAACATTTCTTGCCTTTCAATATCTTCCGTTCTTAACCTAAGTTCTTTCCAAAATCCACTTTGCAATAATTCACTGTTTTCCCACATGACACCCAACCCTATTTTTAACACCATTTCTTTTATCTTATTCAGCTATGAATCTTTATGATTTAGTCTTTCAAGCATTGACGCAGAATATTCTGCTCACCTAAACTCCTAATTCTCGCCCAATATTTTAACACTCTTTCCACCATTTTCCCATTTCTGCTTACGCCACTCAATTTGATGAAGCTCGTGACGTCAGACAGATAAATAGTTCCTAAGTTGATCGCAAACAAACGCAGTGCTACTTGTCCTGAGTAAAGCATACATTTCTACCTCCTCCTATTGCTTGTATTGTAGTTGGATACGGTTTGCGATGTACGAGGGCTGTTCAATGAAGAATGATCATTTTTCTTCGCACTAAAATTCAGTCTTTATTATATTCTGTTAGCTTAATGTGAAACAAAGACGCCGTAGTAGTTTCATTGTTGGTACTCCTGGTTCCCGCCTGTTAGAACCAGGCAAGTTCAAACATGTTCAGTATTGTCTAACGCTGCAATGGAGCTAACACACGAGGAACAATATGCGGCTTTACAATTCTGCTTTCATCTAAACAAATCTTCAGTTGAGGCCTATACAATGTTACAGGAGGCCTATGGAGAGTCTGTTCTTCCCTACAGCACAGCTCAAAGATGGTTTAAAATGTTTACAGAGAGGAGACAGTCAATTTCAAAGTAAGGTGGACCCGGTGCTCCAGTTACTGCGCTTACGGAAGGAAACATCAACACTGCTGCTGCCATTGTGAGAGAGGATGGACGAATTATCTTAAGATCACTTTCTGAAATACTGAACATTTCTTTGGGTGCCACCCACACGTTGGTGACAGAAACATTACACATGAGACCTGTTTGTGCGCGATGGGTTCCAAGACTGTTGGTTCCCGAACAAAAGGACATTCGCATGCAGGTCTGCATGCAGTTAAAGTTGATGTTAGAGGAAGATCCGGAGTTTCTTTCAAACGTAATCACTGCTGATGAAACTTGGCTACATCATTTTGATCCTGAGAGCAAACAGCAAAGCTAAGTGAGGAAATCTCCTTTATCACTAACCCCCCAAAATAGCAAAAGTGGTTGCTTCTGCTCGGAAAGTTATGGTCATCTCCTTCTTTGATATTCATGAAATGGTTTATCAGCATGTTGTACCTGCACACACATCAGTAACTGGACAGTACTACAGGGATGTCCTGAAAACACTGCAAGTCCATATAAGGCGCAAAAGACCACATTTTAATGAAGCAGGCTAGATGCTGCACCATGATAATGCACGGCCGCATATTGCCAATGTTGTTACTGAATATCTTGCAAAAATCAACGTGAAGTGCATCCTTCACCCTCCCTTTAGTCCGGATTTAGCCCCAATGTCACTTTTTTTCTATTCCCAAACTTGAAGAAACGCCTTCGTGGGAGGCATTATCCATCATCAGAAGCAGTGCTGAAAGCTGCGGAGGCGATTTTGAAGGATCTCTCAAAATGGTTTCCAGCATGTCTTTGAAGACTGGCAGAAACGCTGGAACAAGTGCATCGCATTCAGAGGAAACTATTTTGAGAAGGACCATGACAATTATGAGGAAATTATGAGGATGAGGATTATTGAACAGCCCTGGTACATACAGAGGCAACAGAAACATTTTTAAATACTGTTTTTCTCAATAGAACAGCTATTAGTATTATTTATGTACTCAGAACCTAAATACAACAGAAAGGTTTAGCTTAGAATTTTATCATTTATTGATGAACGTGTAGTAAGGGTTGTATGAACTCACAAAAATTACCTCTTATAATACACAATTGTGTTGTGTCATACATGTAGCTGTGGAGACAGATATCTTTGCTTACTGTGCAGTCTGTGCACATTTGTTTCCCGTAGGTGAACCAACAGCCGTTATAATACGAGTTAAGTGTCTGACTACGTCAGCACTGAAATAGAAGTACATACTTGACAGCGCTTAGTTGCACGTGAGAGAGAACTAATTTCTTAGAATTCACAACCAATGACGTTTGTCCAGGAACAGAAGCAAAGAAGAGCAACGGTCTACAGGATGTAAACGTGGGTTGAGTGAACCTGAAAATGACGTAATGGAACATGTGTATTATTTGTGTCGATATGGTGTGGTTGTTGATGCAGTGAACATTTTTACCTCTTGCTATAATTTTATTCCTGCATTTTTGCTGTTTGTGTACAAAATGATCCAAAGGGCACGTCAAATTTGATCAAGTGGTTTTTTTTTTTTTTTTTTTTTTTTTTTTTTTTTTGTCTTCCAACGTTAAGGTGAAATGATGCACTAGTCAGTCCAGGGTCCATAGAGCTTTGAGTTACCCGACATTCGTCTTTCAGGATAAATGAAACCCCTGGGGAAAAAAAAACCTTATCCAAGTAACTCACCCTGACCAGATTCGAACTCGGGACCTCTTGAACGTGAAGCAGACGCGCTACCATCTACGCTACCGAGGCGGGCAAAGGGGGGTCTAACGGCTTTCTGAAACGAGAAAATCTTGGTTTGTTGACAGTTTGCCATCAGAAGCTGAATTCTTCCGGATGATAAAAGTAACTTTTGTTAGCCTCATTACTGCTTCTCTCTTGTTCTCATTGTGTCATTGTGTGGCTAATGCCTTCCACACTATCATTAAAGAGTCTGCCCAGTATTTTAAATGCCATATTTTGTATCACAGTGTTTATGAGCACTGATATTGCAATTATTTTTAAATTTTGGAAAGTTGAATTGTGAATCGGCAGTTAACCAGCTCACTTCCTAATGCAAAGAAAAGTCGCCATGTTCTGAATCCAATAAAAGAAACATGAGTAATAATAATAATAATAATAATAATAATAATAATAATAATAATAATAATAATAATAATAATAATAATAATAATAATAATAATAGCTAGCATATACGCTACCGAAAGGCGCGGGTGAAACCATGTTATTAAGGGGACCTTGCACAACATTTACCACAGTGAAATTTTGGGCAGCTCAATTTAAACGTAGTCGTAATATCTTGGGAGACTATGAACGTTCGGGACCTCCAAAAACTGCAACTATCGACGAAAACATAGCCAAGGACCACCAAATGGTGCTAGACGACCACCTAATTAAAGTGAGAGAGTTAGCAGAGGTTATGAACATGTCAAAAGAACGTGTTTGTCACATATTAAATCAACATTTAGACATGAGAAAGCTGTGCGCGCGTTGGGTGCCGCTTTTGCTCACGTTAGACCGAAAACGTGTTCGAATGAACATTTCCAACGCTCTGTTGGTGCAGTT
The DNA here is from genome assembly GCA_030765055.1 of Mantis religiosa. Classification (NCBI taxonomy): domain Eukaryota; kingdom Metazoa; phylum Arthropoda; class Insecta; order Mantodea; family Mantidae; genus Mantis; species Mantis religiosa. The sequence continues at coordinate 200,747,343 of CM060952.1, read as the reverse complement.
TAGGCGCAATAAATCCGAGTTTTGGCGCCGATTAAATTAGTGTACCTAGATGAAACTTGGATACAACATTATGCGTCCGAAATAAAAATACAGTCCAAACAGTGAACTGCAAAGAGGTAACCGGCTCAAAAAAAAACTGTTTTTTCGCCTGGGAAAGTGATGACGATAGTTTTTTTTCTTTTTTTGGGGGGGGGATAGTAATAGAGTTATTTTAATCTATTATCTTCAGAAAGGAAAAGCCATTACAGGAGCACACTGCGCATTATTACTTGACAAGTTGAAGTCAGAAAACGGCCACATTTGCAGATAAACAAAATCCTGTTTCACCAAGACAACGAACCGTCTCACACCTCAGCTGTTGCAATGGCGAAAATGCACGAATTACGTTTTGAACTTCTTGATCCGCCTTACCATATCTAGCCCCAAGCTACTTCTTTTTGTTCCCTCATATGAAAATTGCATCTGGAGGACAGAGATGTTCGTCAAATTAAGAGACAATCGCCCTCGTGAACAATTATTCTGCAGGGAAAAACGCCGCGAACTATTTGGACGGGTTACGGAGATGTGAGCTTCGCTAGAAGTGTGTAGTGTTACAAGGAGTTGAAAAAAAAATAAAAAAAAAATACCTGAAAAAAATGTCGTATATTTATTAGGTGGGAAACTTTTCAGACCACCCTCGTACCTCTAGCTATTTCACCCGACCAAGACAGCATATATGAAAAGAGATACAAGTAAGGGAAGATAGAATTGCACGGTTTGAAATACTGCGAGTGCTTCACGAACACCTAATACCTTGCAAAATAAAATTCTGCCCAAATTACAGATTTAAATAAGCAATATTTTTGTAGAAATAGTTTACTAACTGTTGTGAACTTCATTATATACAAAATTTTGAACGATAGCCTGCTGAGATACAATTCAAAATAATTTGTCAGATTCACATTTCAAGTTTATCATATTTTAAGTCTAATAACAAGGCTTTTTTAAGGAAATGAAAAGTAAAAGAATGGTTTAGAGAGGATGTATTTTTCTTCAAAACCTCTGCCAGCTACATTTAAATAATATTTGATACATGGACGAAATTTGTACGTGTACGACAAAATGCATTTTGGAGATTCGTTTCATTTAATACGTGTGCCTATCAGATATATCCAGTCAGAACTAGCTATTGAATATTTAGGTTGGAAGCGCTACATCTTCTGTCTTCAAGCCAGATTCTTGGTTTTCTAAGATAAGCTCTCCTAATGATTTTAATCGATCGTTAATAACCAGGTGTAGAAGTTTTTAGGCAGTCGGCTTCAAGTTATCTACTCTGAAACACCTTATGACTAAAAAGGAAACAGAAGTACAGAGGCCAAAGGTCACCTAAGTCAGATAAAAATCCACAAATGCCGAAAAAACACATAAAAACAACAACGAGGGGTGGACATTGTTATTTGTTATCTGCGATATCGCTGCCACTCAAAGAGCTATTCTGCAACTTTGTTGTTAAAAGGCAAAGAACAGCTCTTAAACAAGTTGGAATGCTAGATGACATTCTTATAATTAGACAGAATTTTAATTTCTGTTTTGGCTGTAGATATAACATTTTGTCTTCACAATGTTTCATAGGCAAGCTACCCCCCTTTACTTGTCAGATGTTTATTGTCACTCGCCAATCATTCAACATTGATATTCCTAAAAAGCGCAACTATTGCGTCTTCGTAAACTTATCACAAAATTAAACCTATAGTATATTATGAAGTATGACAAAGTGAAGAGGCGTACCGAAAAATATGCGAGAAAATATGTACACTCCGTTCAGATACGAGGGCTGTTCAATAAAGAATGATCATAATTTTTGTACGCTAATAATTTTTCGCACTAAAATTCAATCTTATTATATTCTGTTAGCTTAATAAGAAACAAACACGCCAGAGTAGTTTCATTGTTGGTACTCCTGGTTCCCGCCTGTGAGAATCTGGCAGGTTTAGACATGTTCAGTATAGCCTACCGCTGCAATGGAAGTAACATGCAGTTAAAGTTGATGTTAGAGGAAGATCCGGAGTTTCTTTCAAACGTAATCACTGCTGATGAAACTTGGCTACATCATTTTGATCCTGAGAGCAAACAGCAAAGCTCGGTGAGGAAATCTCCTTCATCACCAACCCCCAAAAAAGCAAAAGTGGTTGTTTCTGCTGGGTAAGTTACGGTCATCTCATTCTTTGGTATTCATGGAATGGTTTATCAGCATGCTGTACCTGCACACACATCAGTAACTGGACAGAACTACAGGGATGTCTTGAAAACATTGAAAGTCCATATCAGGCACAAAGGACCACATTTCCATGAAGTAGGCTGGATGCTGCACCACGATAATGTGCGGCCGCATATTGCCAATGTTGTTGCTGAATATCTTACAAAAATCAACGTGAAGTGCATCCCTCACCCTCCTTATAGTCCGGATTCAGCCCCATGTGACTTTTTTCTATTCACTAACTAGAAGAAACGCCTTCGTGCAATGCATTATCCATCATCAGAAGCAGCAGTGAAGGCTGCAGGGACGATTTTGAAGGATTCTCAAAAAATGGTTTCCAGCATGTCTTTGAAGACTGACAGAAACGCTGGGACAAGCGCATCGCATTTAGGGGAGACTATTTTGAGAATTAGCATCAAAATTATGAGGTTGAGTAAAGGTATGTTGTCAAAAAAAAATGTGATCATTCATTATTGAACAGCCCTCGTACAACCACAGCAACGTGTTATATCGTCAGTCATATAACGTGATTATATATTATAACAAAGAGAAAGAAGATGCAATCAAAATCCCTTTGTGATTTCTCAGTAGATACTGCTGATAAATTGTCTGGGAGTGTATCTGTAGCACTTTAATCCTCTAGGTACGTTGATTAATCAAAGTATTATAAAACTAGAACTGATGTTTATCTTTCACTTCCTGGGTATGTTTTGCATTCAGTAACTATGTCGCAGGGGGGAATTGATTTTGTGTAATGTGATGTAACCAAAACTATGAATATGTTGTTACTTTTATTTATATTTTCATTAAGATTCATCATTATTAAACTAACATGAGATTGTATTTCATTAGTAATTGTAATAATAGTATCTAAAATTACATACACATATTTCTGTATAGCTTAAGATTGTGATATATTTAAATCATGTGTTTATATTACGGCAATTGTCTATTTGTGCAGATTGATCACGCTTCAGTAAATCAGTTGTACTGCGATATACTTCATATAATTATAGAAATTATTTAATAAAATAGCTTTCCCTTATTGACAGAGGGACCTTTTTGTAACTAGAAGACTAAAAGAATTGATAATTATTGGGAAAAAATGAGTTATTCAAACAAGAAGCTCGAGTTTGATAATAGCCACAATGACAATGAGACATCTTTCAGTGACAGAACATTTGACATTACGCCTTTGCCAGTTGAGTAAAAACCTTTTTAGAAATTATTCCCGTTGTACAGATTGATCGCACTACAAAATAAGTTATATTACCGTACACTTACCACAGATGCAATAGTCATTTAATAACAAAAGAGTACTTACTAATTCAGTTGGTTTTGTCTTTCTTTTGTTTTTTCCGTTATGAACATTTCAGAAGATGGGCTGTTCAGTTTCATTTTCATTCTTTGAAAAATATTACAATAAATAATTACGTGAATAATATTTAAGGCCTTTACAATCATTAAGGTTATTTTTTATGATTATGCACCCGTATTGCGCATAATAATTGGTTAAACTTTCATATCAGACACAGCTATTTGTGTTTCGTCACTTACTTTATGCCGGAAGAGAAATAGAGGTCGTAAAGAGATTTAATTATTTGGGAATAAGATTGAGCTGTGATGAAAAAAATTGGCTCTAGCAAAAGTTAAAATGGGCATAAGTATTGTAAGAGCATGTTTAAGGAAATTGCCTGACATTAATGTCAAATAGCTGGAAAGGATCTATACTGCCATAGTAGAAAATAAGATGTTGCATGGGGCAGAGCTATGGGGAGTGGATGAAGCATGGGAAGAGATGGACGCTATTAACAGATCCTTCTGTAAATATATTTTGGGCTTACCGGTAGCTTCACCCAATGGGGCAGCACAATTAGAGTTGGGAAGACATTCAACAGGGGTTAAAATTGTCTCAAGGGTATTGAAATATCTATACAGAGTTGCTAATTTGGAGGAAAACAATATTATGAAGGAATGTTTTCTTTTGCAGATGAGAAGCAAATGGGGAGAGTCTTGGTCGCAAAAGTAAGGGAACTGATGGAACAGATAGCTATGGGACATATTTGGAGAAACGAGGAGTATTATTATAGGGCTTTTGGAAAGAGGTAGCCAAGTTATATTTACCAGTGTAAGGGAGAAAAGATCATTGAGGACATATAGGGAAATAAAGACAGTGTGAGGGAGGGAGAAGTACATAGATGTGTGTAATACGTCAGGGCGAGAAGGATTTGCCTGGGCAAGGACAGGAGCTAGAAATTTGAAGAGTATTAGTTATGATAAGGATACAGGGAAATGCCCAATGTGTGGAGAAGAGGATACAGATTGGCATATATACTTTATTGCAAACAAACAAAGATATGGAGAGAAAAATTTGGCAGTAAAAATGGGATAGTTTTAGGGATGGGGGAGGTATTAATTATAAAGAAAATGTTATTGGTAAGAGGGGAAAAGAATGTAAGAAATATAGGTGAATATCTGGGGAAAGTTAGAGAGAAATAGTTAAGATTGATGAAGAATAAATAACAATTAAGGGCTGGCAAATTAGAACGAGGTATACAAGGGAGAGGAGGGTCATAAATACAGGGAAAACCAGGGGTTATGTGTATTGAGACCGAGACTGGAGGCAACCAGGAAGAAAGGGTATGTTAAGTGTGAATAAGTCGTTTTGTTATTATGGGAAAGATATGTTACAAATGTCAATGTATCAATGAAATTGTATGTAGAAGAAAGATGAGAAATAAATACTTAAAAAAATACTTTATGCCAGCTTACTAATATTTCACTCTTCTAATCAGCAAGTTAACGAACTAACACAGCGCTGCTCACTAATGGCCAATACTCCTCAATAAATCATTTGTTCTTCACATCGCTTATTCTCAAATATAAACGTAAATTAATTATACTACGAAAACAAGCATATAGAGCTGGATGGCTTAGTTGGTTTCGTCAGTGGCCCGCATTTGGGAAGTCCGGGTTCGATTCCCGTGGCCGACCTATCTGACGCATGGGTATTTTTCGGGGTTTTCCCGGATCTCTAGGCGAATGCTGGGTACGTTAATTACATCCCCAAAGTTTCCTGTCCCTCCATTTCATCTCCATTATTTTCACATCATCTCTCATCTAGTGGTCTTTTTCAGAGTAGAAGACCATTTGCGAACCGGCTGCTAGACCCGTTTCCTTCCCGCAGTAGGGGGGGGCATGACCGTTGTCCTGGCCTGTCGGGGGAAGTCTCTAAGTAAACTGTAGCGACCCTGCCCTCTGTACTGTAGTGACTCTTTGGGACGGCCACCCTCTGTCTCCTCTCGTCTCATCTGGAGAGATTAAGACATTTAAATTCCACATCAGAAGTTATAGCGTATGCAGATGATCTGATGGTAATTATAGATGGGAATAATCGTAGAGAAATAGAAAACAAGGCTAAGAATATCACTGAGACCTTGCAAGACTGGTGCAATGACGTAAAACTAACCATAGCATCCTCAAAATCAGCTTACGTAGTAACGAAAGGTAAACTAAAGAGGAACCCAGTAATTAGAATAAACAATGCACCGATACCAAGAAGGCAAAGTTTCAAATACTTAGGTATAATTGTTGATGAGAATTTGACTTTTAATACGCATATTGATTACATAAGACACAAAACTTCAAAAGTGATGGGAAAGTTGACGTCCTTGATTCAAATGAATTTTAAATTACCCACCGATATCATCAAATTGTATCATACAAGTATTGCAGCTGGGATTATGGGATACGGAGCAAGTACATGGGCTCAAAGGCTTTGCAATAAAACAAACAAAATGCTAATAAGAAGAACACAAAGACAGATACTTTAACGGTATGCAGGCGGAACTAAGACCACCCCCACGATGGCTCTATTCGTAATCCTAGGGATATGGCCGATGGACTTGATCATAAGATACAGAGGTGCAGAATACTGGAGAAGAAAGAATAACCGGCAAAAAGTACGAGAAATAGTAGGTGCAGAATGTGAGACAAGGATGCAAATGAAAAGGACAATATTACAGGAATGGCAAAACGAGTGGGACAACATAGAGGAAGGACGTCGAGTTTATGAACTACTTCCAACAATAGAAGAAAGACTAAGGATGAGCCACTTCAAGCCGACTAAAGGAATAATCCATTTTATTAGTGGACATGGACCTTATGCCACCTACTTTAAGAGGATAGGAAGACGAGCGACAAGTCTATGTACAGCATGCAGCATAGAGGACACACCAGAACACCAAATTTTCGAGTGTCAAGAGCATCGAGAAGTGGATAATTTGAGACAAGAGCTGCAAGGAAAGACAACATGGGAAATAATAAGAGATGCAGAGGAGTTCAATAAGTTAGACACAATAACAAACATCATTTCAACAAAAGCTTGGGAACAATATATAACTTCTAAGAAATCGACACCAATGGAATTGGCTACACCTGCAACACTTCAACAAATAAGACGATCAACTAGACTCCAAAGACGAGAGATGGAAGGAAATATGAACATGAAGAAGAGGAATAAGGAGATTTTGAAATTGAACATATTCATGAGTTGGGAGGAGAAGAGCTAATAAACCAACAAGGTGATACAGACTGAAATCGGACTGAATTGACAGCGATATATATAATTGAAGAGAGAGAGACTAATTTGGAAACAAAAGAGAAAAAAAAATTAGGATAGTTGTTAGGTTAGTTGACTGCAAAGTTTAGCATTCACTTAGGTTATTGTTTCTGCAAACAATTAAAAGAGTTATTCTTATAATTAATAAATACATAAATGAAAATAAGAAATAGTTAAAAGGTTCCGATATAGATTCTAGGCATCGGAACATAAGAAAGCAGAGTTTATTTTTATTTTATTTTTTTTTTTTTTTTTCTCGTCTCATCTTTCCAGCCGGGGTACGCCACTTGGAAGCTTAGGTACAATGGATCACGACTGGTCTCCGTGCCGATTTCCCTCCGTAGTAAATCCTAATCCTAAAACAAGCACCAGCTTGAAAAGGAATGAGTCAAAGTTCAGTTCGTTTTCAGAGTAACAGTTTCTTCTTTGTGTTAAATTATATTTCATACTCGAACGACACATTTTAATATATAAATGAATTAATTATTATACTTCTCTATGTTTGTGATACCAGTGTATGAGCATAGGTTGCGGTATAAGTGATTTTTCGATCAAGAAATGTAAAGTGTTTAGTAACATTGCAATGTACACAGGATCGATTCATCGTGTGCCATGTGTTAAGATTAAAAACTTTTTAGGATATTTCATGTGCTCTAACATTCGTATAGAGTTATCACCAGATGCGCGCTTGTACTCGACAATTCACGCCCTCTGCCAGTTTTCCTGCCGAGCTGGAAAAGAAGCATGTTGTAAAATATAAGTGGGATCTTTAAATTCACTTCCATTGCTTAAAACAGGAAGTGAACCAAAAAATTATAGTATTTTAGGAGGGAAAAAATGGACCAAGACTTAAGAAACACCGGCCAAAAATTACTACATACTCTTGGAGTTTGATATTGTTTTGTTTCACTCTACAACTATTGTTTAATTTTGTTTATGGTTTTCGACTTTTAATATAACTTTTTACACATCAGTGTCTGTGAAATTTTAATATACATCGTCAAGCATAAGTGTGTACATGAAATATTCTTGCATCTTAAGGTTTCAATGGAAGTTATAATTGATATCTGATAGTATATACAGGTGAACGTGATTTATACGTATATCAAGGGGAAGAGGAAAGATTACTTATAACTAGCGAGTGGATTTATAGGCACTAAAATGTGTGAAATAGGCCGGCAAAAAGGCACTAAAATGGGCAAAATAGGCACTTAAATAGGCAGTAAACATTTGCTAAGTTAGCACTTAGAAATACACAATTTTAATAAAATGGCTCTTAAAATGCACTATAGCTAATAGTACAAATTATACAAAATTAAAAATTAATATTTGGGGTATAAGTTTTTGCACCCATTTTGACCTATTAATGACCTGTACCTATGAGAAATATTTGTCTTCGCCATATCAACGAAGGGAAAAAAATAATCATACCTATTTAACAATTTTTATTTTCCTAAGCGTTTTCAGTAAGAGGTAAGCATTATAATCCTTTTCAATACAAATAACAAAAAATGTAAATAGGTGCACTTAATATACAGTTGTCCTTACAGACATATTTACAATTTCATACAGATTAATAGAATCCTGCATCCTGTGGAACATTATACAGTTAGGAAAATGTAGAAAATGTGGAATCTGAGAAATCTTAGGTTAAAATTACGTAATAGCAGCTACGATACAGGTGTAGGGTTATTTAAATAGTCATGTTTCTTTTTCTGTAATGCCGATAGAAAAAGAAACTTTACATTATTGAAGTATGTCTATATTAATTTTAAGACAAAAAAAAAAAACTAAATTTGGGATTGTTGTAAGTTTTGGACCAATTTGCACAGATGTGTCTCCTTAATAGAAAAGATTTTTGAAAAGATAAGAAATTCAAAAGATCATCACAGCGATCTTAATATCACTTAAAGTGATGTCACGATGTGTCAGAAAGATACAAAGCACAGTTAATTAAATCCCAAAGCTACGAATCCTACTGTTTGTAATAAAAACCCTAAATGCCCCATTGTCGACTAAGAACAAATAATAAAGCACAGCTTTTTACTAAGCATTTCCCGTTCAAACAGAATTACAGCAATTTACGGCATCCTGAAAAGAATTCTCCTACCTACTTTTATAAAGGCATTTCTGTATAATTTTACACAAGCCATTAAGATTTATTGGTCTGCCGTTTCATCTTCAATGTTGGAAACAACACCGGAAGTGATTCCTTGAGATACATGTAGAAAAACGTAAGCATGAGAAAATCATAATTTTTAAATATATTTATGCCATCATTAGCGCATTGTGACACGTCTGAAAGGCGGATACCTACCTGGCTAAATCGCTTTTTGTATACCCAATGTGCAGCAGTAAGAAATTTCTCTTCCCCGAAAACTTCACATTGACACCAACAAATGAAGGAGCTGTTGTCACAAAAACAAGCAGAAGAAATTGGCTAAAAGGCAGTTTTAGGCACTAATAAGCAGAATAGACACAAACGTATGAAATAGGCACTTATAGGCATTATAAAGCCAAGAAATTAGGCTTATAATTGTAGGAAACGTGGTTATAACTTAAAAACCTACATTTCTGAACAAAGGAATAAAAATAGGCAAATAGGGCAAAATCCGCCCCCTACTTATAGATAGATACTTTATTTCACTGCTTAGAGCATGGCCCGGTGGCAGCGCTGTCAATATAATATACAATTCTTTACAGTATGATATACAATTCTTTACAGTATAATATACAACTCCTTACAATATAACATACAATTCCTTACAATATATATAGAATTCCTTTCATGCACTATGACTATGCACTATGGTAACAATATAATATACAATTCCTTACAACATATATACAATTCCTTTCATGCACTATGACTATGCACTATGGTAACAATATAATATACAATTCCTTACAACATATATACAATTCCTTTCATGCACTATGGTAACTATACAGGATTTCTTTTTAACCTCTCTTTGAAATTATTTACATTTGGAGGCAAAGTCTCCAGTAATTCTGCAGTCAAATTGTTCCAGTCATTAATTGTTCTATTGGTAAAGGAAAATTTACCTATATCAGTTTTCTGTTCCCTATTTCTTATTTTTTTAGAGTGATCATTCCTTCCCCTATATGATGGTGTCAACAACCGCTTTGTTATATCTTTCCATGCAGGTTCCCCCTTATATGCTCTAAAAATTGCACATAGCCTTGCCCGTTTTCTACGTTTCTCCAATGATTCCCAGGAGGTAGCAGTGCCCGTAGGGTTTTCAAATCGCATTCCTCTGTCAACAAATTTAGCTGCTCGTTTTTGGACTCTCTCGAGTGCTTGTTTTTGACCAACCCGATATGGATCCCAGCATGCCGCGCTATATTCTAATATTGGTCGGACTAAGGATGTGTAAGCTAAATTTCGCGATTTCCCATTGCTGCGTTTTAATATTCTCATTACAAAGTGTAATGCTTTGCAGGCTTTTCCAGTGACCGAGTTCCCCCCATTCCAATCTTTCATTTATTATTACACCTAGATATCTAGTGCTACTTACCCTGGGTATTCTCTTGTTATCTAATTTATACATCACATTTTCTTCTGTTCTTGTCCTTGAAAATATACTTGTTTTACATTTACTTATAACTCAGAATTACTTACAACTGAGCAATGGGCCTGAATGTATAAAACTTTAAAAACAGTGAAGATATTTAGGAAGCAAACATTATTTAAAAATTGGTTCCACTTTGAACTATTCAGTTAATTTGGCTTGTTTCACTTTTGTCACTGATCTAGTATCTAGACAGCCCGCGTTCGTGAGATCCAGAGTTCGAAACTCGGCGAGGATGATTTATCTGGATAAGTTTTTTTTTTTCCGAGGTTTACCATTACTGATCACTAGGGGGCGGATTTTGGCCTGTTTGCCTATGTTATTCCTTTGTTCAGAAACGTAGGCTTTTAAGTTATAAGCACGTTTCCTACCATTATTAGACTAATTTCTTAGTTTTATAGTGCCTATAAATGCCTATTTCATACGTTTGTGCCTATTCCGCTTATTAGTGCCTAAAACTGCCTTTTTAGCCATTTTCTTCTGCTTTTATTTTGTGACAACAGCTTTTGCATTTGTTGGTTTCAACGTGAAGTTTTCGGGAAAGAGAAATTGTTACTGCTGCACATTGGATATACAAAAAGGGATTTATTAAGGAGACACATTTGTGCAAATTAGCCCAAAACGTACAACAATACCAAATTAAGGTTTTTGTCTTAAATTTATATAGACATACTTCAATAATATATTTTGTTTTTCCTAGCGGCACTACAGAAAACGCCAAATGACTATTTATATAACCCTACACCTGTATCGTAGCTGCTATTACGTAATTTTAACCTCAGATTTCTCAGAACCCATATTTTCTACATTTTCCTAACTTCAAAATGTTCCACAGGATGCAGTTTTCTATTAATCTGTATGAAATTGTAAACATGTCTGTAAGGACAACTGCATATTAAATGTACCCATTTACATTTGTTGTGTTTTTGTTATTTGTATGGAAAAGGATTATAATGCTTACTTATTAATGAAAACGCTTAGGAAAATAAAATTGTTTTAAATAGGTATTACTATTTTTCCCTTCGTTGATATGGCGAAGACAAATATTTCAAATAGGTACAAGTCATTAATAGGTGCAGGAACTTATACCCCAAGCATTAATTTTTAAAATTACAATATGTGGGACATTTTGAAAATCGCCTGTAATTTAGACATAAACTGTTAATTCCCCAGAAACTGTTGTAACTAGAAAGCTGAAACTTGGTATTATTCCATTCTTGATCGATCACAAAAATAAATGGTATAACTTTTAAACAAATCTAACGAAAGCTTCAGATATTTCATTTTTCACCCTTAAGCCCGCCCCTCCCACAAAACCCATGTTTTTGTTTTTTGATATAGTTAATTACTTCACACCTTTCTGCACATTATGGTTCTTGCTTAGTGAAGTGGACTTAAATGTGTTTTAATTATACGACAATATCTGTCATTTTAACTTGCTGTGGAGCCATTTATGACATTTGGAATAAATGTAGACTATTTGGCCTAGAGAACCGTTTAGCGAATTTGTTGCATTTATAGTGCATTTTAGGAGCCATTTTACTAAAATTGTGTATTTCTAAGTGCTTACTTAGCAAAGCTTTAGGCCTATTTAAGTGCCTATTTTGCCCATTTTTAGTGTCTTTTTGCCTATTTCACACATTTTTACTGCCTATAAATCCGCTCCCTGCTGATGACTATACATACCGTGTATAAGCAATTTCTAAATCGGAAACAAATAAGGTTTTGGTATTGTGTCTATCAAGTGCCAGCTCTCGTATGAATGTTACTTTCTCCGGTATATTTCCTTTTTCTTTTCTCCATAGCTGATTGAAAGAAACTGAGAACTCAAGGACAGGACCGCTGTTCTAAAATAAACAACAGATAACGAATATTATCTGTACTTCTCATTTCACTGTTGCGCCGAGCTAACTTGTTCGTCTTTTGTTGTGCTAGAAAGCCGCCGACTTTATCAACGATAAGGGAATGCGTTTCGACTTTCTTTTAAGATAACGTATACCGCATGCTTATTTAATTACGTTTTATCTAATTGCAATTTGATATGTATAGGTGCATTACATATAAATAAGGATCTATTAACATGTTTCTAAATTACAGTTTTTTCCAGCACCTGCAAATATCTACCTATAAATACGAATTATATATAACTGGGTTACGGATAAAGCAGGTCAATTGTATTATTATTTTAGGTAGGTATTCGTTAAGTGCAAGATCGTAGTCAAAAGAAAGCTTGTTTTATTTGTGCGAACGTTACCACTACTGCTTTTAGGATTATTTTTCATATGCACATTTATTTTATGAAGTATAACTTATTCTGGGAAGCTAGTTGTAGGGTTATTTCCTCCTGCCCACTCTTGTACAAAAAGAAACTATTATATGGGTATTATTAAGTAAGTAGTTGTTAACCATTAATTATAATACAAATTAATAAATTTCTACAAATTTGGTTCTAGTTTTTATAAAAAGATATCAATCGAAAGCCATTGAAAATACGTATAAAATGACAAACCTTGATACTTATTAGTAGGGGGCGGATTTTGCCCTATTTTGTTCCTTTGTTCAGAAACGTAGGCCTTTAAGTTCTAAGCACGTTTCCTACCATTATTAGCCTAATTTCTTAGTTTTATAGTGCCTATAAATGCCTATTTCATACGTTTGTGCCTGTTCTGCTTATTAGTGCCTAAAACTGCCTTTTTAGCCAATTTCTTCTGCTTGTAATTTGTGACAACAGCCTTTGCATTTGTTTCAATGCAGTAGCATGATATTTTTGTGCTGGTGTAAAAGCTTATTTCTTGAGCTAATAGTAATACATGGAGGAGGGATTATTAATTAAATTATTGATGATGGTGCCAATTGTTAACAATCATATCAGATCACAATCAGTACCACTTTTTTTCGTTATTTACGTCCTCCAACGTTTAGTCATATCGGACAATGAATGAAATGGGTGAAATGATGCTCGAATGTGTCCGGGGTCCATGGAGCTTAGAGTTAACCGACATTCGTCTTTAAGGATAAGGGAAAACCCCGGAAAAAACCTTATCCAGGTAACTCACCCTGACCGAGATTTGAACGCGGGACCTTTCATGATTGCTTGGAAACTTCCGGTGTTGTTTCCAACATTAAAAATGAAACTGCAGACCAATAAATCTTACTGGTTTGTGTAAAATTTTACAGAAATGCCTTTATAAAAGTAGGTACGAGAATTCTTTTCACGAGGCCGTAATTGCTGTAATTCTGTTACTAAAAAGCTGTGCTTTATTATTTGTTCTTATTCGACAATGGGACATTTAGGGTTTTTATTACAAAAACTAGGATTCTGTAGCTTTAGCTTTTAATTAATTTTTGTTCCGTGCTTTGTATCTTTCTGACACATTGTGACATTTTTAAGTGATATTCAGATTGCTGTAATGAGCTTTTGAATTTCTTATCTTTCCAACAATCTTTTCTACTAAGGAAACACATCTGTGCAAATTGGCCCAAAACTTGCAATCCCAAATTTAGTTTTTTTGTCTTAAAATTAATATAGACATACTTCAGTAATACCTATTTTTTTTTCTAGCGGCACTACAGAAAACCTCACATGACTATTTAAATAACCCTACACCTGTATCGTAGCTACTATTACGTAATTTTAACCTCAGATTTCTCAGATTCCATATTTTCTACATTTTCCCAACTTCAAAATGTTCCAGAGGATGCATTTTCTATTAATTTTTATGAAATTCTAAACATGCCTGTAAGGGCAACTGCATATTAAGTGTACCCATTTACTTTTATTGTGTCCCCCAAGCACAATTTTTTAAATTTTGAAAATCTCCTGTAATTTAGAATAAACTGTTATTTCTTCAGAAACTAATGTAACTAGAAAGCTGAAGCTTGGTATTATTCCATTCTTGATCGATCACAAAAATAAATGGTATAAATTTGAAACAAATCTAACGAAAGCTTCAGATATTTCAATTTTCACCTTTAAGGCCCCTCCCCCCCCCCCCAAATCCATGTTTTTGTTTTTTGATATAGTTAATTACTTCATAACTTTCTGCACATTATGGTTCTTACTTAGTGAAGTGGATTTATAAGTATTTTAATTATACGACAATATCTGTTATTTTAACTTGCTATAGAGCCATGAATAAATGTAGAACTATTTCGTCTAGGGAACCGCAAAATAGTATGTGTTTAGCAAATTTGTTTCAGTATATGTTGCGATTATAGTCATTTTGTTATAATGCATTTTAAGAGCAAGGCTGTGCATTTCTAAGTGTTTACTTAGCAAATTTTTAGTGTCTATAAATCCGCTCCCTACTTATTACCAATAAATATAGGCGCAGCTACGGAGGAAGGTCTGCAAGTTTTGCGTTTGCGAATAACGGGACAACTTTCACAAATCTTTTGCTATTTACCCTTAACATAGGCAATAAAAGTTACTGGCCTTCCTTTGTGTAGCGGGAGAGAGTTTACCGTTTCTCTGGGATAGAAGGTCCTCCAACGAATTGTTTGAATGTCGTTGGAATTTACAGGTTTAAAGAAATAAATAAAGCAAAGCTAAAAATGAAATAACCAATGAAAAGATTGGGAGGCTTCCCATAGTTGTAGAATGGAGTATTGGGATAGTGTAGGGTGAACTGGTATCACCTACCGGCACTATGTAATTTACATCACGTGAGGCACGAGGTGCATCGGACGGTATTTTGTTGATGTTCACCTATTAACTTGCTTCGAGGAATTGTATTTACGTTCCGCGAGAGGTTCATTTATTACTGAGAACTTGCAGATGTTCAAGTAACACCTACACTAAAAGGGTTATACAATTTTAATTGAAGAAGCAGCCCGAGAAAATCTCATCTCCCTCTCCTGCTACAGTACGAACGCCATACCCGTTAGTAGACGTCACAGATACTCGTCGAGGTAGAGATTATAGCGCCACCTGAACCATTGAAGTCATTTTTCGTGTTGTCCAAAGAGTGTTCATGTGTTTGCGAAGTGAAGCCCAAGCCTATGCAAAAGAGAGGAGAGCTGATTTGCCTCCACCTGCTTTTCGCCGAGCCATAACGCATTCGTGGGATACAAAAGCAAACCTTACAAATGCCTGGTTGCCTGAATGAGTGTAGGAGAAATGCTTCGTACATAAAACGAAGGAGACACGGTAATGTCGTGGTCGGGCGAACCTTTTTTTTTTATTTTTTTTTTTTTTTTTATTTTCTTAGGAGTGTTTTTTCTAATAGGTAACAGTTAACTATAATGGTGAATTCTGTAAGATTTATAAATCAGTGGGGAGGCATAAATAAAAATATAAGTAATACTTCTGGTAGCGTTAGCACAATTTCGTTTCCCAAGTGTGTGCGCGTGACCAAACTGACAGCTTGATGACTTTTTGGATCTTTTAATTTTTCTTTCCATCCCAAGAGCCTGTTAGTACAAATAAATTACAATTAAGTATTTCCGGGCTGTTTTGTCGTGTTCTGTTGGCGTAAGAATGTCAGTTGTACGCAGCGAAACTGTCTCCGAGGAAACTTTGACCGCGCCACTGAAGATGTTCACCGCAGTTGTGGACGAAACGTTTAGATATTATTACGCCAACAGACCACGGCAAAACAGCTCGGAAATAATTAATTGTAATATTGACTCCGGCCCTGAAAGCTTACAAAGCTTTCTCAGTACAAATAAATATTTGAATGCTAAGCTTTTTATTGACCGTTTGTATAAATTATACCAATTTATATGCAGAGAAAAATTGTTTCTGTGTGATCCCAAAACACTCGTCGATGTAGACCATAGTATAATGTTTCAAAAATGTTTAAAACATTTTTGTTGGACGTTAATTCTTCATTTCTTGTTAGCAAATTTGAATCCCGTTTCGTTGAACATTAATATTATTGGTTGGTTTTGATTCATATTGCAAATATGGAAGATTTTTTTAAGAACTTCGAGACGAAAAGGAGGGAGAGTTAAAATATTTCGCTGAAATATTTCGAAGAAATACTTTTAGGTATGATATGGAATCTACGAAAATCATAAGCTACCCTTTACAGCGGTTTATATTGGCTTATCAGGGTTATATGTTTTGTTTTCATTTTTTAAATGATACAGTCAGCTGTCGACATCATACCAGTGCCGAAGTTGTGCCGAAATTTCGTCCGGTGGGAGTTCTTTTACAGTTAATCTATTGACATGGAGTTGTCGCTTTTACGCACAATTAAAAACCATCGATCTGACCTGGAATTCAGTTCGCTACCTTGGGATCAGTAAACCAGCGCTTCACCAACTGAACCATAGAGCCCGAAAATTGTCAATTATCTTACAATTCCTTCTTCCTCTTCTTCTACATGGTGTAGGCTATGCAGCCCATTCCGGCGAAGTCATGTGAGGTCGACCAACATCTCGTGTTCATCTTGTTATTTGCTCATTACGCATTCCATCTGCTCTTGTGCATCCTTTCACATTCCGCAGAAATAGCGTTTCCGCTGCATTTATTCTACTGCTATCCTTTGATTTAACTAACCAACTTTCGCTTCCATACAACAAGGAAGGAACAGCCAATGCTTTGCATAATATTTTGTTTTCTGTATCTTTATCTTCTTCATAGGTAATATCACATAGTAAATACTTATAGTATGTTACCTTTTGCACTATTTTATTCTCCAAAGCAATTGTTCTTATCCCATATTTAGGTATAAATGCATGTGCTTATAATTTACTTGCTGATATTTTGCAATTGGTCACCACTGGAACTTATAGCCAACATTTGTAAATCTCTTTCAGACTCTGCCATATGATACGACGTTTATTCTACCCTTATTGTCAATGTTCCTTCCTTATTTAAATCTTCTATTTTTTTTCATTCAAATATGATATATTCAATGTAGAAATTAAGTAAAATATGTGACAAAACACATCCTTGTCTCACTTCTTAGTTTATTTTTACTGTTTCTAGTTAGCAACGGGCCTATACATACATGTCTCATAATACACGGGTCCACTGATAAGTCCCGGCCCCACATAGACATGATGCCACGGGTCAGTTTGAAGAATAGTATCATATAGTTTAACTCTAGACTAGCTTGTAGCCATAGTTACAGGCCAATAGCTCGTTTAGTTTTTGAATGACAGCATTTTAAACAAGACAAGTGTAGAGGTTTCAAGAAAATTGAGCATTTGATTAAAAGGTGAGTTGTAGAGTTTAAAATGGGACATACGAGTACTAGTGATGAGCCTCGCTCTGGACGTCCTGTGGAAATCACAACTCTAGAGATCATTGAAAAATTTCATCGTTTAGTGCTGAAAGATTAAAGTTTTCTGAGATAGCAGAGGCTATAAACATATCAAAAGAACGTGCAGGTAATATTTTAAGTAATGTTTTGGGCTTTCACAAGGTTTGTGCAAGATGGGTGCCACGTTTGTTGATACCAGATCAAAAGTTGCAAAGAAAAACTGTTTCTGTAAAGAATTTGGAGCTCTATCTTAAAAATCCCAGTGAATTTCTCAGACGGATTATTACCATGGATGAAACTTGGATACATCACTACACTCCAGAAAGTAAATCACCATCTAAGTAGTAGATTGCGCCAGGTGAACCAACTGCAAAAAAGGGAAAGTCAGTTTTGTCGGCTAACAAGGTTATGGCGAGTGTTTTCTGGGATGCTTAGCGAATTATTTTTATTGATTACTTGGAAAAGGGTAAAAGTATCACTGGTGACTACTATGCAAGTTTGTTGCAACGTTTGAGTGATGAGATGAAAAGAAGAATATCTCATTTGGCAAAGAAAAGGATCTTGTTTCTTCACGACAATGCTCCGACTCATTGTTCAGTCATTGCAATGGGAGAAACGTGCGTAGGAATTGCCAGATCTAACACACAGTGACTACCACCAGTTCCTGAACGTTAAACATTTTCTTGGAGGACGAAGATTTCACAGCAACGACGTCATTGATGCAGTAA
The DNA here is from genome assembly GCA_030765055.1 of Mantis religiosa. Classification (NCBI taxonomy): domain Eukaryota; kingdom Metazoa; phylum Arthropoda; class Insecta; order Mantodea; family Mantidae; genus Mantis; species Mantis religiosa. The sequence continues at coordinate 200,728,951 of CM060952.1, read as the reverse complement.
ACAGCTAGCTGAGGACTATGACAAATTGCAGTGCAGATATGGTTTAATTAAATTAGAGCACCGATATGAGAAATGTATTAGCCTTTCTGGAGATTATATTGAAAAAGAAATAGAAAAAAAAAGTGTGTTTTCTTATAGCGAGGCCCAGACTTATCAGCACACCCTCGTGTAATCTCTTAACAGTTGCTATTATTTGATTGGGGATATTTTGTTTTCCAGGGTCTTGCATAGTAGTTCTTTGTTTACTCTATCAAAGGCTTTTTCTAAATCTATGAGTAATAGATGCATCTCTTCTTTTATCTATAATTTTTATAACAAATACTTCATCTGTACAAGATCTTCCCTTTCGAAATCCGTTCTGCTCTTCTCGTAATGTGTTTTCAATTATTTTTTGTATTCTTCTGTCTATTATTCTATAATACATTTTATATTCACTATTCAGGAGGGTAATACCTCGATAATTGATGATTAATTTCGGTCTCCATACTGTGAATTTTTTTTCATTAGAAGTTGGCGGAAGTTGCTGGTTATATCACAACTTTCAAAAGCCGTCTTATTATCAATTATATACTGCTTCGAAATGTGTAAATACTGCCCTCTCATTGATTTTGTTAATCTCTTTGTTTGTTGGCCATATCCTTATTTTCAGTCCTTTATAAGTAGGCAAAATTGAGTAAACAGACCTATGACGTTTTTATTTTAGATATTTTACTATCGTTCGAAGAGTCATTTATTTAATTCAATTCTAGCTATCAGTTCAAATCAGAACCAAGTGCACAGTCCTTTTGAAATCTATCTCACCCTGGAACCAAATATAAAGAAGAGAAAGCTGATGTCATTGTTTATGTTTAGGTGACATAGGTCTGTCTTGCTGTGCATATCAGTTGAGATGGGATGGGACGGGTTCTGCTGTTGCCATGGTGATAACGAGTGTACTAGAAACGGGGCGCAACGCTCGCATGCTGCGGCTCAAACGGGGTTGAAATAACAAAGAAACTCTAGTACCTACCTTTCTTCCCTCTTTTTTCTTGCATGTTTATTGCTCTTAATGAAACTATTGCTGGACACGCTCGTGCCTTACAAAGCATCAGGCGCATTTACTTTTAGGTAAATGTCAGCAGGGGGGAGGAATTATCTGTTATCGTCTATGAAACTATTGCTGGACACGCTCGTGCCTTACAAAGCACCAGGCGCATTTACTTTTAGGTAAATGTCATCAGGGGAGAGGAATTATCTGTTATCGTCTATGGTGCCATATTGCTCTTAATGAAACTATTGCAGGACACGCTCGTGCCTTACAAAGCATCAGGCGCATTTACTTTTAGGTAAATGTCATCAGGGGGGAGGAATTATCTGTTATCGTCTATGGTGCCATATTGCTCTTAATGAAACTATTGCTGGACACGCTCGTGCCTTACAAAGCACCAGGCGGCTGTGCGTTGTCCAGGACGTATTAACGATTTATTTATTGTTACAGAAGTGTGACAAATATTCAGCAGCAAAACCCACAGCCCTGGTCTTATGATTGTATTAAACACAGATTTTGTTCTTTCTTTAGGTCGCCTTCTGATACTGTCGAGAGAAGGCAAGGCAAAGGAATGTGTGAAGTAATCACTTCTGTTGGCCGCATGATGTTTATGTTCACTTTCTGGATAAGATAGGGGTGGTAGGTTCATGTAAAATGCACTGTCTTGTCACATAACTCACCCAAGCATAAATCTATCACTACAGTTACTGAAACCAGCATTAAATCTGGCAACATGCAAACTTCTCTCCCTCTTCAGGCCCCGCTTGCCTTCTTGTAGTGGTTAGACAATACATAATACCTATCACTGCAATTACTGAAACGAGCATTAGTTCTGGCAACATGTATCACTCATATGTACTCTCTTACGCTCATTTCTTAGTAAGCAGATCCACTACCAGAGCAGATAAACAGTACAAGTCCCTCTCCTACATCAGGCCCTGCTTGCCTTCTTGTGATAGGTAGAAAATACATGACAGCTGTCACTGCAGTCACTGAAACGAGCATTAGCGCTGAACATGGGTGACATATATATACTCTCATACATTCACTAACAGAGCAGATAAACAGTTCAAATCTCTCTCTCTCTCTCTCTCTCTCTCTCTCTCTCTCTCTCTCTCTCTCTCTCTCTCTCTCTCTCTCTCTCTCTCTCTCTCTCTCTCTCTCTCTCTCTCTCTCTCTCTCTCTCTCTCTCTCTCTCTCTCTCTCTCTCTCTCTCTCTCTTCAGGCCCTGCTTGCCTTTTTGTGGGTAGACAGTACATAATACCTATCACTGCAGTTACTGAAACGAGTATTAGATTTCGCCGCATGTGTGACTCATATATACTCTCATACACTCATTTCGTAGTAAACAGATCCACTGCCAGAGCAGATAAACAGTTCAAGCCTCTCTCCCACATCAGGCCCTGCTTGCCTTCTTGTGATAGAAAGCACATGACAGCTGTCACTGCAGTCACTGAAACGAGCATTAGAGCTGAACATGGGTGACTCATATATACTCTCATACATTCATTTCGTAGTAAACAGATCCACTAACACAGCAGATAAACAGTTCAAACCTCTCTCTCTCTCTCTCTCTCTCTCTCTCTCTCTCTCTCTCTCTCTCTCTCTCTCTCTCTCTCTCTCTCTCTCTCTCTCTCTCTCTCTCTCTTCAGGCCCTGCTTGCCTTTTTGTGGGTAGACAGTACATAATACCTATCACTGCAGTTACTGAAACGAGCATTAGATCTGGCAGCATGGATGACTCATATGTACTCTCATGCACTCATTTCGTAATAAACAGATTCACTAACAGAGCAGATAAACAGATCAAGAACCTCTCCCACATCAGGCCCAGCTTGCCTTCTCTTGATAGGTAGAAAGCACATGACAGCTATCACTGCAGTTACTGAAACGAGCATTTGAGCTGAACATGGGTGACTCATATATACTCTCTTACACTCATTTCGTAGTAAACAGATCCACTAACAGAGCAGATAAACAGTTCAAACCTCTCTCCCTCTTCAGGCCCTGCTTGCCTTCTTGTGATAGGTAGAAAGTAAATGACAGCTGTCACTGCAGTTACTGAAACGAGCATTAAATCTGGCAACATGCGTGACTCATATATACTCTCTTACACTCATTTCGTAGTAAACAGATCCACTACCAGAGCACATAAACAGTTCAAACTTCTCTCCCTCTTCAGGCCCCGCTTGTCTTCTTGTAGTGGGTAGACAGTACATAATACCTATCACTGCAGTTACTGAAACGAGCATTAGAGCTGGCAAGATGGGTGACTGATATGTACTCTCATACGCTCATTTCTAGTAAGTAGATGCAGTACCAGAGCAGATAATCAGTCAAGCCCCTTTTCTCTCAAGGTCCTGCTTGTCTTCTTGTGGCGGGTAGACAGTACATAATACCTATCACTGCAGTTACTGAAACAAACATTAGATCTGACAGTATGGGTGACTCATACGCGAAACTGGCCAACAGAAATGTTTCCTACCGTTTTTCCCGTTTTACAATGTCCGTAGAAACTTGGAAAGCATGACCCATTTCTTGTTGTTTCAAGGGAAATAAACTGAAGCGGTTGCATTGTATTCCTTCCTGACTTGAAGAATTCCTGACAAATGAACTACAGAGTAAAGTGAGGGGTGATTCGGAGAGGTCTTTCCCCTCTCCATTAATATAACACTACAAGGGGAAGAGGAATAACTGCTCCCTGAGCTCTTGTCGGATTACAACAATCTCAATTCATTAATACAAAACAGCGTCGAAATCACTTCTCCCCCAGATATTTATGTCTGCAGCATCTCAAGCTTCTTCTGAGCCAGTCGTGTGAATACCCTTAGACCCTTGTGCACCCTGTTTTTCGTGCAAAATGAAATGTTTTGGTGTTTTATGTTATTGGATAGAAAATTATGTTTTCTACAAAATATTGCATTTACTCTTTGTATTGTATGCTGTGTGTTGTTTTCAGATAAATAAAATGTAGTGCCAAGTTGAAACAAAGAGAATTTTAAACACATTTTGCTTCTGTTGCTTTGGAACCTGTGTTAAACGCAAAAAGGCATTTGTCCCAAGTGATTATAGTGCTTTCATTTTGAGCAGTTTTCTAAAGTCCACGCACATATAACCTCACTCTTGCTTTATATATTTTACTTACCCCTCCCTTACTACTTATTTAATTGAGAGGGGGGGGGGACCGTTCAAAGCAGGGAATAACGGTGAAAATAAAAATACAAGGGCTGTTCAATAAAAAATGATCATAATTTTTTTACGGTCATAATTTTTACGCACTAAAATCCAATCTTATTATATTCTGTTAGCTTAATGTGAAACAAACACGCCGTAGTAGTTTCATTGTTGGTACTCCTGGTTCCCGCCTGTGAGAACCAGGTAAGTTCAGACATGTTCAGTATCGCCTACCGCTGTAATGGAGGTAACATACAGTTAAATTTGATGTTAAGAGGAAGATTCGGAGTTTCTTTCAAACGTAATCACTACTGATGAAACTTGGCTACATCATTTTGATCCTGAGAGCAAACAGCAAAACTCAGTGTGGAAATCTCCTTCATCACCAACCCCCAAAAAGCAAAAGTGGTTGTTTCTGCTGGGAAAGTTATGGTCATCTCATTCTTTGATATTCATGGAATGGTTTATCAGCATGTTGTACCTGCACACACATCAGTAACAGGACAATACTACAGGGATGTCCTGAAAACATTGCAAGTCCATATCAGGCGCAAAAGACCAGATTTCCAAGAACCAGGCTGGATGCTGCACCACGATAATGCGCGCCCGCATATTGCCAATGTTGTTGCTGAATATCTTGTAAAAATCAACGTGAGGTGCATCCCTCACCCTCCCTATAGTCCGGATTTAGCCCCAGTGATTTTTTTCTATTCCCTAACTTGAAGAAACGCCTTCGTGGGAGCCATTATCCATCATCAGAAGCAGTGGTAAAGGCTGCGGAGACGATTTTGAAGGATTTCTCAAAAATGGTTTCCTGCATGTCTTTGAAGACTGGCAGAAACGCTGGGACAAGAGCATCGCATTCAGGGGAGACTATTTTAGAAGGAGAATCAAAATTATGAGGATGAGTAAAGGTACGTTGTCAAAAAAAAAAAAAAAAAAAAAAAAAAAAAAAAAAAAAAAAAAACTGTGATCATTCTTTGTTGAACAGCCTTCGTACTATAGTGGTGCTGGAGTAACACTATATTTAGTTTTTGGGCTTAATGCGCAGATACAGTTTGGGATAGCACTTTCGTTACCTTTACATTTACGCCATTAAACATCTACACTCCTGGAATTGGAAATAAGAACACATTGACGCCGGTGTGTCAGACCCACCATACATGCTCCGGACACTGCGAGAGGGCTGTACAAGCAATGATCACACGCACGGCACAGCGGACACACCACGAACCGCGGTGTTGGCCGTCGAATGGCGCTAGCTGCGCAGCGTTTGGGCACCGCTGCCGTCAGTGTCAGCCAGTTTGCCGTGGCATACGGAGCTCCATCGCAGTCTTTAACAGGGGTAGCATGCCGCGACAGCGTGGAGGTGAACCGTATGTACAGTTGACGGACTTTGAGCGAGGGCGTATAGTGGGCATGCGGGAGGCCGGGTGGACGTACCACCGAATTGCTCAACACGTGGGGCGTGAGGTCTCCACAGTACATCGATGTTGTTGCCAGTGGTCGGCGGAAGGTGCACGTGCCCGTCGACCTGGGACCGGACCGCAGCGACGCACGGATGCACGCCAAGACCGTCGGATCCTACGCAGTGCCGTAGGGGACCTCACCGCCACTTCCCAGCAAATTAGGGACACTGTTGCTCCTGGGGTATCGGCGAGGACCATTCGCAACCGTCTCCATAAAGCTGGGCTACGGTCCCACGCACAGTTAGGCCGTCTTCCGCTCACGCCCAAACGTCGTGCAGCCCACCTCCAGTGGTGTCGCGACAGGCGTGAAAGGAGGGACGAATGGAGGCGTGTCGTCTTCAGAGATGAGAGTCGCTTCTGCCTTGGTGCCAATGATGGTCGTATGCGTGTTTAGCGCCGTGCAGGTGAGCGCCACAATCAGGACTGCATATGACCGAGGCACACAGGGCCAACACCCGGCATCATGGTGTGGGGAGCGATCTCCTATACTGGCCGTACTTCTCTGGTGATCGTCGAGGGGACACTGAATAGTGCACGGTACATCCAAACCGTCATCGAACTCATCGTTCTGCCATTCCTAGACCGGCAAGGGAACTTGCTGTTCCAACAGGACAATGCACGTCCGCATGTATCCCGTGCCACCCAACGTGCTCCAGAAGGTGTAAGTCAACTACCCTGGCCAGCAAGATCTCCGGATCTGTCCCCCATTGAGCATGTTTGGGACTGGATGAAACGTCGTCTCACGCGGTCTACACTTTCAGCATGATCGCTGGTCCAACTGAGGCGCCAGCTGGAAATGGCATGGCAAGCCGTTCCACAGGACTACATCTAGCATCTCTACGATCGTCTCCATGGGAGAATAGCAGCCTGCATTGCTGGTTATACACCGTACTAGTGCCGACATTGTGCATGCTCTGTTGCCTGTGTCTATGTGCCTATGGTTCTGTCAGTGTGATCATGTAATGTATCTGACCCCAGGAATGTGTCAATAAAGTTTCCCCTTCCTGGGACAATGAATTCACGGTGTTCTTATTTCAATTTCCAGGAGTGTAGTTTAACAGCAACCCCCTTCAAAGATTGTAGTATCATTTTCTCTGTGCATTCGGAGCTCTGCTTTAGCAGTCATGAGTAGTATGTGATGTCAATAAGTAACAGCAAATTTTGCTTTTGTTATGGTCTGTATCAAATAAACACCATGGTTGCCTGAATTGGTCATTCAGTCGTTTAAAGTACTTGTCGACCAGTTTGAATGTTCCCTCCTGTGAAAATCCTCACCTAGCGTGTTCACCTTATTGTCACCAGATGTTTCACCTTCTCGTCTGAAGTGAATCATCGTTCTCTTGTGTGCTCCTTCAAGTGAGGAAAAAGTTGAAGATCGCTTTCAGCGAGGTCCGAGGTATAGGAGGGATCGATGATGCCCCAGAGGAACTGCTTCAACTACGTGTGTTAGGTCGGCCGTTGGGAAGGCGCCTTCCGTGAGTAGGCCACGCCGTGGCTCAGTGGTTAGACCGCTTGGCTCTCACCAAGGCGGCCCGGGTTCGATTCCAGGCGACCGCAAAGTGAGATTTGTGGTGGACAACACGGCGATGGGGCGGGTTTTCTCCGGGACCTCCGGTTTCCCCCGCCATCTCATTCCACCGGTGCTCCATCTTCATCTCATGCATCATCAGTGTCATCGCCTGCGGTGCCGTATGTAGTTAAAGCGGGCGTTAAACACTACACATTTCATTTCCCTGAGTAGTCCTGACCGTTTCCTTCTGATTACCTCACGCAATCGCGTCTAGGTCTTGCAGTATCGGTCAGCAGTCATTTTGTGCGTTTATTCCAAAACTTGAAGAGTTAGGCGTCGCAGAACATTGTGGCCATCATCTTCCCAACAGATAGCGTCACTTTAAACTAATTTATCTTTGGAGAGGAGGGATATTCCCATTCTACTGACGACTACTTACTGCTTGGAATGATAGTGTATCAATGTATCGTCACCATCAGATGGCAAAGAAAATAGTTCCCACTCTTGGAGAACCGTTGCAGAAGTTGAATATTTACTCCCATGCGCATCTCTCTGTGTTGATTGGACCGATTTCCTAAAAACCATCTCGTAAAAACATTCCGGACGTCCAGAATGTCGTGAACATTGTGATGAAGGCTTCCGAACGACATTCACAATTCTACGTCATCTGCCGTAACGCGAGCTGTGTTCAAATACCTTGATACCGTTCTGGGTCGGCCACCGAGGGGAATGGCCCAGGCGGTTTCGTCTTTGGCCCACATCTGGAGGCCTGGGTTCGATTCCCGTGGCCGGCCTACCTGACCCATGGTTTTATCGAGGGTGTTCCCAAGTTGCTAGACGAATGCTGGCTAGGTTCATTACATCCCCCGAATTTCCTGCCCTTCCATTTATCGTCCATTATCATTTCACATCTTCACCCATCTGATGATCTCTTTCAGGTTAGAGTGTCGGCGGAGGTCTCAGCGTTGCATGGCAGGATGATATGCTCAGAGGAAAAAGCTTTCCCTTCCGGCGGGATGGTCTTCGGTCTCCGAGGCGGCCTAGTGGGCCGATCCCGCGGCAGGCGGGATGCCGGTTGTGCAAACCTTCCTGGAGTATCGTGCTGTGGGGTGGCGTTGTCCGGTCTTCGAACCGGCCTCGTGACTGTCTCGGGGCCAGGGCAGGTGAGATAACGATTGTCCTAAACCCACCACCGAGGAGTTTCTATCTTTAAAGTGTAGGGACCTATCCCTCTACTGCAGTGACTCCTTGGGATCAGCCGCCTTTTATCTCCTCTCACCTCATCCTCCTTCCCGAGGGTGCCCTACTTAGGGCATAGGTACGAAAGACCATCTGGTCAAGGTGCCGAATCCCCTCCTAACAATTCAATCCACTAGGTCCCCTTCGGTGACGTTATCTCTACCGGCCGTAGACTTTGTGAGACATGTTGACGAGACATTACAATCTCTCCGTAAACCTCCACCATCTGCTACTGAATTTCAGATGGGGTTGTATATTTCACCTACGGAAGTCGAATAACTGTGAGGATTTCTTCATGAGAGCAGTTATCTAAACAAGTTGTCATTTGTGTTTACCTACAACTAGCGCTGTAGATGACAGGTTAGTTATGTGCAGAGGATCTACTGCCATTAGTATTGGAACCGTAGGACCAAGGTTCCGGGCCTCCTTCTACCCGAGAGCGATGGATACTCCTGGGCTCTTTCCATAGGACAATACCTGATTTCTTAAAAAGCCCCCCGCTGAACACAACGTCAAGACGGGATGGTAGTGGATGCGCCACTTACGCGCGTCAACCCCGCAGGGAAGACTACCGAAAACCTCGGTGGGGCCGCCTAGTGATCTAACACACCTTCTACTAGCTCTGCAAGCTAGTACCTGGGACTTTTTAGGCAACCCTCTATCCCCCGTAGCCTGGCCGGAGGTACCCAATTCCCCGTGGGTGTCGGGAACACAGTGCCCTTCTAGTCCAACCCAATCCGAACAACTCCCCGACGGGAGGGGCTCGGCAGTTCGGCCCGATGTTCCTCTAGTAACGTCAGAGGTACCACGAGTGCTAAGGGTCGTAGATGATAGTTGATTGAGATTAAGAACAGTTTTCAACTGCGTGTATTAGAATTGTTGCACACTGCTAATTTGTCTTTAACTGACGAAGCACCAGATGTAGAAGCATTTTAACCGGATTACTCCCGTACAATAACAGGTTATCTTGTGAGCAAATATCCTGGCCAAGTTATAGTAATATAGCCATTACCAGTCTAGCTAATCTGACTTATACGGGGTAAGAGTGTGCAAGCCTCAAAGGCAACTTTCTGATGTTAAGCGGAAACATAAGCTCCTCTACTGTTTTCCTTTTAAGTGTATCCTTGCAGAAATAAAATAATAAAATTGATTAAAGCTTTGATCACGAATATGTCATCACACCTTAATCATTTACTTTTGCAATTAGAGTAACGAGTTAGAGCTAGAACAGATGGGTTATTTGTGCATAATAATTATGCTAAAAGCAAAAAGAATTATGTCAATGAACTGGATTCCTACGACTCTATAACAATAAAGTTGTGTGCTTACGCTTGGTAATTGGCGTGCGTGTAGAACGGAAGTTCAGGAATGTAAACAGAATGTAAACAATGAATGTCGTTATTTATATTTTTATTCATATAAATCATTATTAAACTAACATGAGATTGTATTTCATTAGTTATATATTAAAATGATATACATATAATTTTTATAGCTTAACTTTATGATAAATTTACATTACGACAATGACCTATGTGTACAGGTTGTTTAAGCTTCAGAAAATTAGCTGTATCACCATATACTTCCTATAATTACAGAAATTATTTAATAAGAAAACCATTCCATATGCCAGAGTTCTTTTATAACTAGAAAATTAAAAGAATTGATAATTATTTGGAAAAGAGATGGATTACTGAAACAAGAAGCTATTATGATAGACATCTTTCAGTGATGGGATAGACATTAGACCTTTGCCAGTTGAGTAAATCACCTTTTTAGAAATTATTCTCGTTGTACAGATTGATCGTTATAGAAAATTATTTATATTACCATGCACTTCCTATAATTGCAATAATCATTTTATAACAAAAGTGCAGTAACTACTTTTGTTGGTTTTCTCTTCCCTTTTTCCATTATGGTAATTGCAGAAGCTAGAGTTGTTTACCTTCATTTTCATTCTTTAAAAAATATAACATAAATAATTACATGGATACATTTGAATGAGTGGAGCCAGACTGTAAAATTGAAAGCCATAGCCTTGACTTGAACCACGGATCTCCCGCTCTCCGTGCGGTTGTTCTAAACAACTGAGCTACTATGGCCAACATGCCGACATGACATTATATTCTCCAACTGACTCGTATGTTTCCCGGTAGATCACTAGGAGTTCTCATATGCTATGAGACACGCACCGTTTGTGGCGACTTATTATGCTGTAAGTACTTAAGTCCCAAGCTTCATAGTTAAATCACTATTTTATTCAGGTAAATTGATGGAAATAATCATTTCTGCCACACTAGCCGTGTGTAGACTAAGGTTTGAATGAATAGAGCCAGACGCTGAATGAAATGATGTTCTAATGAGTATATGGTACATAGAGCTTATAGTTACCAGACATTCATCTTTCAGAATAAGAGAAAACCTCCAACGTTAAGTCATATCAGACGATGAATGAAATGATGTTCAAATGAGTACAGGGTACATAAAGCTTAGAGTTACATGACATTCATCTTTCAGAATAAGAGAAAAACTCCAACGTTAAGTCATATCGGACGATGAATGAAATGATGTTCAAATGAGTACAGGGTACATAAACCTTAGAGTTACATGACATTCATCTTTCAGGATCAGGGAAAACCTCCAACGTTAAGTCATATCGGACGATGAATGAAATGATGTTCAAATGAGTACAGGGTACATAAAGCTTAGAGTTAACAGACATTCATCTTTCAGGATAAGGGAAAACCTCCAACGTTAAGTCATATCGGACGATGAATGAAATGATGTTCAAATGAGTACAGGGTACATAAAGCTTAGAGTTACATGACATTCATCTTTCAGAATAAGAGAAAAACTCCAACGTTAAGTCATATCGGACGATGAATGAAATGATGTTCTAATGAGTACAGGGTACATAGAGCTTACAGTTACCAGACATTCATCTTTCAGGATAAGGGAAAACCTCCAACGTTAAGTCATATCGGACGATGAATGAAATGATGTTCAAATGAGTACAGGGTACATAAAGCTTAGAGTTAACAGACATTCATCTTACAGGATAAGAGAAAACCTCCAACGTTAAGTCATATCGGACGATGAATGAAATGATGTTCAAATGAGTACAGGGTACATAAACCTTAGAGTTACATGACATTCATCTTTCAGGATCAGGGAAAACCTCCAACGTTAAGTCATATCGGACGATGAATGAAATGATGTTCAAATGAGTACAGGGTACATAAAGCTTAGAGTTAACAGACATTCATCTTTCAGAATAAGAGAAAAACTCCAACGTTAAGTCATATCGGACGATGAATGAAATGATGTTCTAATGAGTACAGGGTACATAGAGCTTATAGTTACCAGACATTCATCTTTCAGAATAAGAGAAAAACTCAACGTTAAGTCATATCGGACGATGAATGAAATGTTGTCCAAATGATCTCAGGGTCCATAGAGCTTAGAGTTACAAGACATTCATCTTTCACGATAAGGAAAAACCTCCAACGTTAAGTCATATCGGACAATAAGTGAAATGATGTTCAAATTGAGTACAGTGTACATAGAGCTTAGAGTTACCAGACATTCATCTTTCAGGATAAGAGAAAACCTCCAACGTTAAATCATATCGGACGATGAATGAAGTGATGTTCAAATTGAGTACAGGGTACATAGAGCTTAGAGTTACCAGACATTCATCTTTCAGGATAAGGGAAAACCTCCAACGTTAAGTCATATCGGACGATGAATGAAATGATGTTCAAATGAGTATAGGGTACATAGAGCTTAGAGTTACCAGACATTCATCGTTGACAATAAGAGAAAACCTCCAACGTTAAGTCATATCGGAGGATGAATGAAATGATGTTCAAATTGATCACAGTGTACATAGAGCTCAGAGTTATCAGACATTCATCTTTCACGATAAGGGAAAACCTCCAGCGTTAAGTCATATCGGACGATAAGTGAAATGATGTTAAAATGAGTACAAGATGCGTAGAGCTTCGAGTTACCAGACGTTCATCTTTCAGGATAAAGGAAAACCCCGGGGGAAACCGTATCAGATAACACTCTGACTGAGATTGGATCTCGGGCCGCTTGAAATGTAAAGGATATGGGGAAGATACATCCGGAGTTCCAGAGGAAGAAAAGAGAAATGATTGAGAAAATACGAGGTATTACGGAAGTAGGAGCATAGTGACGAAATTACAGGATGTGATACTGTATGCCCACGACAAGAAGGCAAGAGACGAATGAAGGGGAGAGAGGCTTGAACTGTTTATCTGTTCCGGTAACGGATCTGTTTACTAGGAAATGAGTGTATGAGAGTGCATATGAGTCACCCATGCTGTGAGATCTAATACTCGTTGCAGTTAATGCAGCGAACGTATTGTCACGGCAACAGGCATAAACATTTCGGCACAAATAAGGAAACAATCGGCGGATAAAGGTTCATAGTAATAATGAGCCTTGCTAAGTAGTTAACGATAGCGCGTAGTGTAAACAGATATCGCCGGCAAGCAAGATAACTGAGTTAAAGGACTTGCAAAGGACAGTTGTGAAATGAGAGATAGCAAGCTGTGTTGTTGTAACGAGAGCTAAAGATGTAATCAGCTGTCACTGTTTGTTATTGTCATCGACCTTGTAAGACTGTGTATGTGATTTAATGTTCTTACGTGAGAATTGGACAGTGTATTGCTACGGAAATAAAGGAGATATTTAATTTCTGCAACTCGGCCTTTTAATTCTACGAACCCACAAAGTTACAATATTATGTATAGGTGAGTTATGTGACAACATTTGTGTATTTTAAACGAACCTACCATCCTTGTCATACTGGGAAGGTGGTCATTAACACCGTGGGAACAGCAAAAGTGATTACGCTACACATTCCTCTAGATTGCCTTCTTGTCGTGGGTCTACAGTACATTAGAATTGTAAGCAGACTTCTTCAAAATAATCGGTTGTGGCCTTTCACACTGCATTAAGACAATTTGTAACTAATACCGATCGATAAAATCCGTAATATGCATTGTGCATTACTGTCAATGATGAGCCACTTACTATAAGTGACTTGTATTTTTTCTCTAATTAATTGATATCACAATTAAAAACTACCAACAGACGAAGGAAAGAATGGCCACGAGATGAGATATTGCGTATAACACACCTACGTGATATTTATATATTTTTTTTGGTTGTGGAGGGGGTTGCAGAGGTGTTGGTTGCAGTGAAAATAATTGCAAAGATGGCGGAGACAGTGTTGTTGCGTCTGTGAGAGGGAGAAGTGATGCGATTCAATTTGCTCGTCAGAATTGAGGGAATCACATTAAAGCCGAGTTAATTGAAACACGGCTCAAATTCCTTATAGACTTGCACATCCAACACTGGGTGTTTCTCTGCGGTAGGAGCGTTCTCGCCTCGGCGGCACAAGCTGTACGAAGAAAACTTGACACATTTGAAGCGACTTAATGGGGAAAGTTGCTGAACACGATATAGGTACTGTCTCATAAGTAATGCCGTTTTTTTTTTTAAGAACAAAATTTATTTAAGGGGTGGGGATTTTTCTCCATCCAAGATAATTCCCCATCTTCCCCAGAGTCTGGAAGTATGAATGAGAGTGTCAATGTGTGCGTGATGTAATGATAAATAAACCCAAAAGATAACGAGTTAACACCTTCGGTATGTTCCAAAGGAGAACGGCCGCCGATATGACCATTGTAGTTAAAGGCAAGGTATAAATGGAACAAAAAAAATGTATTTAAAAGTGTGTTTTGACAAGCAATTAACTAATTTTGAAAGTATAGACAATTATATTCCATTGTCTTTAGCCATTGTTCAGGGAGGGTGCCAGTTTCTGGTTTTTGATGTGAAGAATTTGGTGACACTCACTTGCACTGCTTGAACGCCCGCCTCGGTAGCGTAGATGGTAGCATGTCTGCCTCACGTTCAAGAGGTCCCGAGTTCGAATCTCGGTCAGGGTGAGTTGCCTGGATAAGGTTTTTTCCTGTTTTTTCCCATATTCTAAAAGACGATTGTCGGGTTACTCCAAGCTCCATGGACCCCGGACGCATTGAGCATTGTTTCATCCATTTCATGACTAAATGTTGGAGGACGTAAATTAAAACAAAACAAAACAACTGCTTCAATGTTGTCAAAATTTCTTTCACGTAGAAAATGAGCCTTGGATCGAAAAAGATGATAACCTGATGGTACGAGATCAGGGCTGTATGCTGGGTGTGGTAGCAGTTAGTTCCTCCTAATTCCTGAATTTTTTCCATGGTTGTTGGTGCAGTATGTTGTATTGCATTGTCCCGTTACAATAGAACTCTATTTAGGTTAACTAACGATGGCTATCTCCGTAAAGAGTAAACATCCGCATCAATCGCCCGCCCGTTTAGAACAAACTCCCAGTGAATCACACCTTCAAAATTTCACTAGACACATGACATTAGTTTTTTTTTTTTTTTTTTTTTTAATATACGTCCTCCAACATTTAGTCATATTGGACGATGAATGGAATGGGTGAAATGATGCTCAAATGAGCCCAGGGTCCATAGAGCTTAGTTACCCGACATTCGTCTTTCAGGATAAATGAAAACCCCGGAAAAACCCTTATCCAGGTAACTCACCCTGACCGAGATTCGAACTCGGGGCCTCTTGAACGTGAGGCAGACACTCTAACTCCACGCTACCGAGGTGCGCGACATTAGTTTGGAACCCAACTGATTTTATTTTAACAATTACTTTGGCAGGTTGGTGTTTCTTTTTTTGTAGTTTTTGTAATTTACGTCCTCCACCTTAAGTCATATCGGACGATGGGTGAACTTGGTGTATGATGTTCAAATGAGTTCGGGAACCATGGAGCTTAGAGTTACCCGACATTCGTCTATCAGGACAAGGGAAAACCCCGGAAAAAACTTATCCAGGTAACTCACGCTGACCGAGATTCGAACCCGGGACCTCTTGAACGTGAGGCAGACATGCTACCACCACGCTACCGAGGCAGACAAATTTGGTGGGGAATAAGCCACTGCTTTGAGGCATTGGGGTTTCGGTAATATACCCATTTTTCATCAGAAGTGCCAGTTCTCATGACAAATCTATCATCCATGGGATTACGGATAAGCTGACGACAGACGCACTACGTTCAGCCTGTTAAGGTACCAGTTCATGAGACACAGCTGTTTTATCACTATCCAAGTGTCTTAATGTGGCAATGTATGGTATCTTTTGATGCACCAAGATCTTTTGATGCAGATTTTCTCGCAAAACTTGGCGTGTATCCTAATACTTTCGGTTTTCCAGAACGTGGTACATCTTTAGTGTTTTTCATCTCCATTGTTGAAAAGTTGGATCCATCGCTGTGCCACACGCTCACTAACGACATCTACTCCTCCCACTTCACATATTTTTAGAGCTACGGCAGGGGCTTTATAATCTTGTTTCCTGTAGTGTTTTAGAAATACTGTAAGTTCCAACTTTGTTATCTCCATTTTGTGATTGTTTATTGACAACTGAAGACTGTTGCAGGATTCCTCCGTTGTTGTGGGTTTCGATTCCCCAAAGTGGCGGCAACATACGAGGGCTGTTCAGTAAAGAATGATCATAATTTTTTACGGTCTTAATTTTTCGCACTAAACTTCAATCTTATTATATTCTGTTAGCTTAATGTGATACGAACACGCCGTAGTAGTTTCATTGTTGATACTCCTGGTTGCCGCCTGTGAGAACCAAGCAAGTTCAGACATGTTCAGTATCGCCTACCGCTGTAATGGAGGTAACATGCAGTTAAAGTTGATGTTAGAGGAAGATCCGGAGCCTTTTTCAAACGTAATCACTGCTGATGAAACTTGGCTACATCATTTTGATCCTGAGAGCAAACAGCAAAGCTCAGTGCGGAAATCACCTTCATCACCAACCCCAAAAAAAAGCAAAAGTGGTTGCTTCTGCTGGGAAAGTTCTGGTCATCTCATTCTTTGATATCTATGGAATGATTTATGAGCATTTTTACCTGCACACACATCAGTAGCAAGTCCATATCAGGCGCAAAAGACCACATTTCTGTGAAGCAGGCTGGATGCTGCACCACGATAATGCGCGGCCGCATATTGCCAATGTTGTTGCTGAATATCTTGCAAAAATCAACGTGAAGTGCATCTCAGCCTTCCCTAAAGTCCGAAATTAGCCCCATGTGACTTTTTTCTATTCCCTAACCTGAAGAAACGATTTCGTGGGAGGCATTATCCATCATCAGAAGCAGTGGTGAAGGCTGCGCAGGCGATTTTGAAGTATCTCTAAAAATGGTTTACGGCATGTCTTTGAAGACTGACAGAAACGCTGGGACAAGTGCGTCGCATTCAGGGGAGACTATTTTGAGAAGGATCATATCAAAATTATGAGGATGAGTAAAGGTACGTTGTCAAAAAAAAAAAAAAAAAAAAAAAATGTGATCATCCTTTATTGAACAGCCTTCGTATATAGCAAGATTCGTGCTGATATCTCGTTTCCCGTCGTTGGTCTTACTTCGTCGATCTTACCTTCCTCCAAAATATTATGACTTGATGAAGAAGATGTTCCCTGAAGTTGTCAGGATTCTTCTGTTATATTCTTGCTTACGAGCAATGAAGACTCTAAGTTACAAGGGCGGTAACGAGTGAAGAAATCATTAAGATTTTTAATTTGAATTTTTATAAGGAATCAATTTTTGTTTATTTCTTTTAACACCAAGTCTATTACAATTCTTATCACAAAACTTTATACTGTGATCAGAATCAATCTAATACTTCAAATTGAACTAACACTTAAATATTTTCGAGCAATTTTAAAAGCGTCCGATCTCTTCGGCGTTTGACGAAGAAAGATGAATTTTCTATTGGTTTCTACACCAAGATTATTTAATCCTTCGTTATTATCGCTATCCATATATTACTTTTATATGATTGGCCGATTTACTAATACGTCACTACATTACGTATTACAATTATTACTACGGCAAATCACAAAACTGCATATATTTTTACACAATTTTGTTTGTTTCTCTGATATAAATTTATAAATTTTCAAACCCTTTCTACATATAAATCGAAACAACTGTTACAAGACTGACACGAGCTAACAATGCACGCAACATTAGCCATGTCATCCTGTAAATAGCATTGCCAAACCAAAGAAACACAATACATTTTCCAATACACCAAAATAAAAAAAAAAACCGACTTTACATATGAAACAACCTAATAAATTCTCATTTGTAGATTGATCTTAAAGAATAAAGTCTTGCTGATGTTTTCGTCATATTGTGTATAGTTTATATTGAACCGAGAGAAACAGCATTGGCTTGTTTGAAACGAAGTGTAAACGCCATCCTGCTTAACATCCGACGGCGATATGATAAGACGGGGAACATATGATTTAAATACGAGGTACATCCAGAAAGTAAGTTCTGTTTGGTAATAAAATTAAATTGTGTACAGATATAGAAAAATTATTTATTGTACAAAATTCTACAACTCTTAAACTACTTTTCCACATAAGTGCCGAAATTTTGCAGGCACAAGTTTTTGTATACCTTCTTCTTAGAAGTTTGCCGCCTGTGTCTTCAACCAGTTGGAAATATTTTCTTTCAGCTCTTCGTCATTGTTGAAGTGTTGACCGCCAAGGAAAGATTTGAGATGCAAAAACAGATGAAAGACGCTAGGAGTGAGGTCAGGGCTGTACGGGGGTGGTCAAACACGTTCCAGCCAAATCCCTGTAGCATGCTTTTCGTCGCATTTGCAGTGTGTGGTCGTGCGTTGTCGTGAAGAAACACAATACCTTTTGACATCGCAAATTTGCCGATAAATTTCAATTGGTTTCACTTTCCTGCATTCAGAAAACGAATCACAGATCTGATTTCACAAACGGCGAGATTTTCAATCAACATTGACATTGTAAACAAGCACGACAAAGCGTACGTGGCTGACAGTGATCTCACAATGGCGCACGTTTCTTCTCCTTGATACAGAGCTTCTACCGCGCATGTGCAGAACTGCGATCGCAGCGCTGCAGTGGAGATAAATTGAAACAGAACTTACTTTCTGGACTCCCCAGTCCAGACGTTTTAACTTGCTTCGTGGATAGGTTAGAAGAAACTCTTATGGAGGGGTTCGGCACTGCGAGCAGTCTTGATCTATTGTACCTATGCCCCAAGTTGGGCACCCCGGGAGGAAGGATGGAGAGAGCGGAGACGGAGGGCGGCCGTCCCAAGGAGCTACCACAGTGCAGAGGGCAGGGTCCCTGCACTTTACCACCAGGGAACTCCCAAACACCGTGATCCTGAAGTGGCCCTCTAGGGCTACCCGGAGACCGGAGACCGTCCTACCGGTGGAGGAAGTGTCTTCTAGGAGCATATCATCTTGCCATGCAACACCGAGACCTCCGCCGACACTTCTACCCTGAAAGAGACCACCAGATGAGGGATGATGTGAAATGATAATGGAGATGAAATTGAGGGGCAGTAAGTTTGGGGGATGTAATTAACCAACCCAGTATTCGCCTGGCAACCCGGGGAAACCCCCAAAAAACCTGGTTCAGGTAAATCGGCCACGGGAATTGAACACAACCTCTCAAACGAGACCACCTGAGTCATCCCGCTCGGTGAGGGCATTGTTCACGAAGAAATTGACAAATATGAAGAAAAACTGCGTTGGATATGCAGAGAAGGTATAAGAAGATGATTTTTGGAAAGAAATAGCATGTGACGAATTTTTGGAGCCTATCATAACTCTTCCCATTTGACATTGTTAACAACATAAAGTAACGAACTGAACTTTAGCAAAAAAAAAAAAAAAAAAAAAAGAAGAAGAAGAAGAAGAAGAAGAAGAAGCGGCCTTATGGCGTGTCTCAAAATGAATCTTGATATATTCCTTGAAAAAGTTTAGTAGTAGTTTTGAAACTATTTGATGATCATTGAAGCCACTGTATAAATTATATGTAAATCATTGAAGAAGTGTTAAAAACTACAATAAAAAACAGATCTTGAAATAAAAAATAAATATTTGAAGACAGTTCATCGAAAAATTGTGGAATAGTTGCTTGTATATTATGAGTAAATATGTATGCTTTTTAAGCGATACAGTCCCATTAACACTATGCATTAAGCTTTCCAAAGTGTAATGCTTTAAAATAGCAAATACAGACACAAGTGTTCTGTACTAAAACACGTTCAAATGTATACAGACAGTAGGGTAATGTTATATGTCTATTCATACTTATTATAACGCCCAAGTGTTTTCAGGTATAACAAGAAAGTTCCGAAGCCACATGTTTCATGGTAGATTGTTTTCCTCTTCCCTTGCATTGAAACATATGCAGCGAGGCGTGGACATGTTGAAGACAGACATGTCTGTCACTTGAGGCTCCTTTTCCTTTTCTTTGTCATTGTATACACCAAAATAAGCATCTCTGACTTTTCGCGCATATTCTAATCAGAACGTTAGAAAGCGAGTATTAACAAATCCTTTGTAAGTAAGTAAGTAAGTAATTTATTTCCTTTTACATCAACAAATGGAAATACAAAATCAAGATTACAATTATAAAATCCATACTGAAATATGCCATATATTCCTAAATCCTAAAAATCCTATCATGTTATCATGTTGCCCACCATTGAATAGTAATTCAGCCCCCATACACCTAACCCTAGGTTTTTGTGTAATGGAGGCCCTCTGCTCCTTTTTACACTTTTTGCCATTTCACCTATCCTAATCTACATTTTTTCTTAATTGTTCTTAGCCATTTCTCTTTAACTTTCCCTAAATAATTCCCTATATTTCTCCTGTTCTTTTCTCCTTTTACTGACAACATTTTTCTAATTACTACTTCACCCCCCAAACTGTCCCATTTACGTAGCCAAGCCTGCTCTCTCCATATCTTTGACTACAATTTAATATACAATGGAAATCTACATTCTGTTCTCCACACAATGCACATTTATCTAGCTCCCTCTCTTGACCTATACCTTTCAAGTTTCTCACTCCTGTTCTCGCCCAAGCAAAACCTTCTCGCCCTAACTTACTTCATATATCTATATATCCTTCCCTCCCCCAGGTTGTTTTTATTTCTCTATATAATCTTAGTGAGCTTTTGTCACTTATATTGGCAAAAATGCCTTGTCTGTCAATATCTTCTAATCTTAGCTTAACTTCTTCCCAGAAGCCTCTATACCCATACTCTGCATTTATCCAAGAATGACCCATACCTATCTGCTTCAACAAGTCATACATTTTATGTGCCCATGACCCATCCCAGTTACTTCTCTTTTGAATATGAAAACATTCTTTAATAATATTGACATCTTCCAAGTTAGTGATTCTGTATAAATATTTCATTGCCCTTGACAAGATTTTAATTTTAGTAGAATGCCTGCCTAGTTCTAATTGTGCTGCCCCATTAGGTGATGCTATTGGTAATCCCAATATGTATTTACAAAAGGATCTATGCACATTATCAGCCTCTCTCCAAGCCTCATCTATTCCCCAAACCTCTGATCCATGTAACATTCTATTTTCTACTACTGCCGTATAGATCCTCTCCAACCATTTCACATTTATATCCGGTAGTTTACTGTAGCATGATCTTATCACTCTCATGGCCATTTTACCTTAACAAATCCTTTGTATAAACATCTCGGCTTTCTCTCAATTATCTATTGTTATTAGTAGTTCATAAATCATTCAGGGACGTTCTTCCAGTGTGTGCTTCTCTTGACCATGTTAAATATTCGCCAGAAATTATTATTTCAGTATTTATCAATGAGAAGTTAATACCTCATTCTAGGTTGCCCATGTGGTGTAGTGATCTGCCTCTGGACCAGGAAGATTTTCTATTAATTAGCATCTTTTCTGTAGAGTCTAGAAGTAATTGGTTGCCCCATTATTCCCCTTTTTAATATGAAAGTTTTGCTAGTAAAATCAAATCTTTTGGCACCAAATAATATGTTTATACTTATAAGTAGAAGTTATTGTGTCAAAGATGTAAACAAGTTGTGTGCTTAGAGTTATCAATCAATTAATTCTTTCAGACCAATTGTGTGTCCTTATACAAGCATTATAGAGCAGCAGGGCAACAGAATCGGTTTCGTGTGTGGCCTGGATTCGGGGGGCCCGGGTTTTATTCCCGTGGCCGACCTACCGGGTCGCTAGGTGAATGCTGGCTCACATCATCTCTCATCTGGTGGTCTCTTTCAGTGTAGAAATGTCGGTGGGTGTCTCGACGGTACATGCCAGGATGATATGCTCTGAAATAAACTACTTCCTCCTCTGGTAGGTTGGTTGCCAGTCAGCTCCTCTGCTGGGACCGTTTCGGGACCGCCAGCCAGGGACCTTTGGGGCTCGGCTGCTGGGCTCGTTACCTTCCCGCAGTAGGGGAGCCTGTCCGTTGTCCTGGCCTGTTGGGGGAAGTCTCTATCCAAGTAAACTGTAGGGACCCTGCTCTCTGCATTGTCGTGCCTCCTCTGGTCGACCGCCCTCTGTATTTTCTCGCCTCATCCTTCCTCCCTGGTGTGCCCCATTTGGGGGCATTGGCACAATGGGCCCAGCATGGTGGCCTACGTAGTGAAATCCTAATCCTAAGAGAATCATAAAGTACAATATTACACAAGGCCACAAAAAGGAAAACTGAATGAGTTGATGAATGAGCTTAAATACAGTTTAAATTTACCCAAAATTTGTCTTCTCGGGATAAGGGCTCATCTCGGGGAAAAAAAAAAAAAAAACATCCGGGTAACTCGGTCTAACTGAAGTTCGAACTTGGGACCTCTTGAATGTGAGGAACGCTCTCTCCATAGCATAAAGGTGGGCATTTGGCACTTATGAGATCTTTAATTTATATAAATGCAATTGTCCAAAACTGCCCTTACCAAGTGAAACAAAAGCAATGGAATTGTCTTCCTCAGGAACCACACAGAACATTGATTTTGTTGAAAGTTGATCCTTTACAGTGCCACAACTAGCACGTCTAGTGGGCGTATGGTAGGTTCATACCAAAAATTTGGATCCTTGTTTTCATCCTTCACCAATCATATGCTATTTAAAATGATACTATATGCCCTGCTGTGCAACAAGGCACATGAGATTATGTGGAAATGCACTACCAGAAGGCCGCGTCTTGGCTGAGTAGTTAGATCGCTCGACTGTCACCAAGGTGGCTCAAGTTCCATCCTACAGTCTGATTTTTAAAAGAAGATACGTATAGGTCATCTTTTTTTTTTTTTTTTTTTAATTTACGTCCTCCAACGTTAACTCATATCGGACGATGAATGAAATGGGTGAAATGATTCTCAAGTGAATCCGGGGTCCATAGAGCTTAGAGTTACCCGACATTCGTCTTTAAGGATAAGGGAAACCTCCGGAAAAACCTTATCCAGGTAACACACCCTGACCGAGATTGAACTCAGGACCTCTTGAACGTGAGACAGACACACTACCGAGGCGGGCGTAGGTCGTCAGTCAAGGGAAGGTCGTTGCTATGGAAATGTAAGCAAAGGTTGCCAGATTAGATACACTGGTGAATCACATATTTCTCAGAAGTCAGTTATCGCTAGTTGTGTGCGGGGAAACAGAGTTTGCTTGGTTTAGTTGCGCTGTGTATTGTTAGCCTACTTTGTCAAAACACGATTAAAGTATGTTGTTATGGAAGCTAGACGTAGTGGCGGTAGGATTAGAGGTAGACGGAGGATTCATGGCCCAAAGCAAAGATCAGCTTACGGTCGGGGTGTTACATTGCATATTATCAAGCTAAAGAATTTGTTCTCTCAGAGAATTGGTCCAACAGGAAGACGAGAGTGTGCTCCGTATCAATGAACCGCTTATTCCTTTCAACCAAACGCAAAAGCTCCATGTTAGTAGATATGCTTACATGTAAAACAATTCCTGTGGGTCAAAATTCCGGCATATCGGCAGCGTTGATATGAACATGTCAATTAACAAAGTCGTTAATAATAGTATACTGCGATATCAATGCATACGGAACGAGGAAAGGTTTGAAGAAACGAGGCGCTTGCATCGAGTTATTTCGATTTTCGAGATTCCATTATGTGTTTACTTCAAGTGTATTGCATACTATTTTTTGCACTATATGTACTTAAATCAGTTTGAATTTTAGTATTTGAGATATTAGCTGAAATATTAATAAATATAATTAAATATGAATAATTTTAGAACGTGCATCGCCTATGTGTGTTGCTGTGGAGAAATACCGCACTAGTACGGGAATGTCAACTTACAATGCATAGCAACAATAGCGGTAAATATGGAATGTTAGTTACATAGTACAAAAATTATTTTAAATGACGCACACATGTGAAGATGCTACACCGCATTAAATACGTGAACAACTTAACTGTCCTTAAAGTAAGCTAATACAGAGTAAATCTGCATGTTTTTGTTGAGATGTGATAACCTCAAACGCTTGTTTGTATGACGTGTGTTGAGAGGGGAGTATACGTAAGTTCTAGGCAACATTGCAGATCCCACGTGGAGAAACAGATGACCTTCACGTTTCTTCTTTTAAAAATCAGACTGTAGGTGACAGCCGTGAACAAAACGGCGCTGGGGCGGGTTTTCTCCGGGATCTCCCGTTTCCCCACCATCTCATTCCACCGGTGCTCCATCTTCATTTCATGTATCATCGGTGTCACCGCCTACGGTGCCATATCTAGTGAAAGTGAGCTTTAAGATGCTACACATCGTACCAGACAAGTACCAAGTACTTGTGCTAATAATATATTTCGTATTAAGAACTGTAAATTACTTATCAGGTCGAGGATGCATATTGGGAATACGAGACCTTCAATTCGTGGTTAACCAATAACATTTTGCAGTACTTGAAAAAAAAAAACGTAAAAAGAAATAATACATCAAAATTATTTATCACTGTTTTATTGGAATTTAAGAAAAAATAATGAATGACATCTAAATTATATGGGCAAAGCCTTCTTATCCACTCTTTTGTTAATGAATTAATTAAAGTAGCACATGTCTTTGTTGTTAGGTTATTTGTTTACGTAGCCGAATTGAATCTTTACATTTTTTATGTTTTATTATAAAGCAGCAAAATTTTATAAAAATGAGTGACATTGCTACTCAAGTAGCTTCATCACTTTTACCAGCGAAATCCAAAGAAAGGTATGTTGAAGCTTACAAAAGTTTTCCGAAAACAATACTTTGATAACAACGTTAAGTTATACCAGTGTTACAGTTTTATTGGTATATTTTCATGAGAAAAGTAAAAAGTATGCATCTCCAGTGAGATTATGTTGCGATCGACATCTTTAAATGCTTATGTTGGGTATTACGTCATTTCCTACTGTTGCTATAAGCCAGCAAAGCTAGAACCGTAAGTATTAATTACCTGTTTCATCCTGTTGCCATGATAATTGACAAATGAAATGTGAATTTAGCTTACACAACCAAATAAGTATTAACAATGATTAACTTACAAATCAAGTATTGCAAAAAGAAAAGAAACTTAGTAGAATTTCCTGAGTAATGATTGCCTACAATAGGCGACAACCCTAAACAATGAACATCTGATACAGTTATGATATTTAATCTGTCATTGCCATATAAATTTCAATGTAGTGTGCTTCACTAAAATATTTTCACGAGACTGTAGGATAAATAATTAGAAAAACCATCATGAAAGTGTTTGATAATGAATATTTTTGAACAGGGTTCTAACACGCTTGCTGGCGCCCTCAGCACGTGATGCTTCCGTAACACAAAGGCAGCGAAAACAAAAGAAATTCGTTGAAGATAAAAGAGAGGACCTGCGTGGTGCTCTATCGAAAATGTTAATCGACATTCATGCGGGTAGACTCTTTGGGCAGATATTTCTTTAGAATTGTATGTGCTCTTCCGTTCTTCTTCCACGCTTTGCTTTTGTTTCGGCACCCCCAAGGGTTCTTATTTAATTTATCATTTTAACATTTACTGAAGGTCATTTTCTTCACTGGCATTAAGAAGTATTTATTGACAGTTCAACAAAGTGTTATAAACAAATGTATAAGAGTAATGCGAAAAATCACTTCTATTTTGAAATTAGTACATAACTTAAAGTAAACTTGAGAAATTTGCTTTCGTTCTTTCAGACTTGTTAAATAACTATTTTCCATTGCCATTTTTTAAAGTCCAGTTAACACAAAGAAGGAATGAATAGAGTAAGTTTAGATAAACCGGGCTGGTTCAGTGTTCTCTGAAGGTACAACATCTGATTAAAATGAATAAGGACACCAATTTTATACCTCGGTTTCTTTAATTTCTATATAAACGAAATAATCATGCGCTATTTTAATGACATTCGATGCTCTTATGATATAGCTTCGGTTTCTGTTCTTAAACTACAATAGGGCTGTTTCCTCAAGTCTCTGTCATATCTTGGCGACCATCTTGATCGTCGACTGACATGGAGTACACATATCAAAAGCAAACTAAATCAAGCCTATGCTCGTCTTCACAAGTTGTATCCCATCCTCTACCTCAAATCCTCTTTACGAGTTGAATATACGCTGCTGCTATACAAGAGTATTCTACGACCGCTTCTTCTATATGCCAGTCCTGTATGGGGATGTGCTTCACCAACTCCAGGAGTTTCAAAACAGAATATTACGATTGTCTGTGAACGCCCCGTGGTACATCCGGAATGCACAGCTGCATAGAGAATTGGACATAGCATTAATGAGTACATCTCTACAACGACAAGCAGATTCTTTGCTCACCTTCCTTATGTATCATGTGTTTTATTCTTCCAACTGGGATGTCGCCTTGATGCTGCACCAAGACTGAAGGCACGCTTGCCACAGGACATTTTATTTCTATAATATTTATTTATTTTGTAATGAAGAAATTATTTAATTTATACTCGCACTAATCAGACCAGTTCGCTTGAGGGCTCTAATATGAGTATCCTCTATCCCTGTATACTTTAATTTTATTATGTATATAGCTCCACAATATGTATAGCACTAAGTGTGCTGAGCAATTGAAATAACAAAAATTCAACAAAAAAAAAAAAACCTTCAGTATCCAATAAATACGAAAGAAATACTTTTGGAAGAACTCTTCAAAGATGTTTGGTTCGGTCAAAGAAGTATGTTTCAAATAAGAAACAGTTGATTCATCACTCTGAAACTATCCAAAAAAAATTGTGCACGTAATCTTCTTCTTCTTTTCCTCCCCCTCCTCCTCCTTCTCTTAATATAGGACACAGTCATGTTCATGTATGGTCCTCTACCCCATATGCCATAAGGCGTTAGGTGAGGGAGCCACAACCATGGATCAGAGGGAGGAATTCAGGAATGGGTGATTAGCGTCCCTGGAATGAGAGTGAAGGAAGGATGAACGGAATGAGGGTGAAGTGGATGAAAGGAAAGAATATAATAGAGCAATTGGTGGAATGATGGCGGGGGAAACCGGAGGTCCCGGAGAAAACCCGTCCCAGCGCCTTTTTGTCCACCACAAATCTAACTTTGCGGTCGCCTGGGATCGAACCCGGGCCTCTTTGATGAGAAATTAATGAAATAAATAAAATTAATACAATTGTTATTCTCAAACATTCGATTATTATAAAGTATTTCAAGACTTATAATGCTCGTTTGCTCGTTTTATGTCATTGCTATCCTTTGTACTTTATACAATTTTACGTTCTTTGCTCAGAGGTAGTTGTTATGGTTTTGTAAAGTGTTGTAAAGTCTTTAAAAGTACTTTTAAAAATATTCTATGGTTTCATCAGCGCCTTTCTATGATAACGGCAGACAGCATAGTGCGCCGAGGTCGCGTACAGGGAGAACACCGCGCGGCCGGTTAGGAAGTTTTTGCGTCCCTCGGTACATTCCATATATATCTATAAAATTCCAAATGGTTATTTCTTCATTTTTTGTCGAAGATAAGTTATATACGATGTTAGTAATCATTTTAAAATGCATAAGCAGAAATAAATTATGTTTATATTAAAGGGCAAATATGGTGAGCTTTTTCTTGTAGCTATAGGCACAGAATAGTTGACACAACTGTCCTTTAAGCCGATGAAAACATTTCATCCATGAAAATTAATACTTCTGTTACAAATACACGAATGGTAAAAGTTATTCCTCTATCCACGATATTCAGAATGTTTTTGTTTTGCAAGCAATAATACGAAGATATGTAGTAAGTGTTTAGCTACGTAGAGCATGTGGAAAGAGCATTCAAATGTTTAAGAATGGTATAAGACAAATGTGTTTTTATCTTAACTATAAATAATTTATCAGTTTTATTATCAGTTTCCTCGTTAACTTGGGCTAATTTACAACTGTTTTGCACGGGCGATGTCGAGGCTGGAGAGCAGAATAGTAAAATTCTCAACATTCAGCATTTCTTGAACTGTTTGAGTCGAAGTTTTTTCTGAAACCGTTTTACTCTGTAACCATTTTTACGATTTCAATTTCTCCTGGGATCCTAACATCTAACCTGATCCACCTTGCTCCAGTAACTGTGATAGGACAATAAAAGTATAAATTGTAGTAGAGTTAAATAGGTAATATCGTAGCAAATAATGAATGAAAGAAAATAAAAGAATATCAATATCGTTTTTGTTTCAGGTGAGTTCATTTGCATGTGCTACCACTGTTATTCTGTCAGAAATATCACTACGTCCCAGGATGCAGTCTTTTTGTAAGTATTATTATTATTATTATTATTATTATTATTATTATTATTATTATTATTATTATTATTATTATTATTATTATTATTATTATTGTTGTTGTTGTTGTTGTTGTTGTTGTTATATGTTGCTGTACCGTTGTTGCACAGTAAATTAGGTGCAGGCTAAAGAGCACCAGTTGTGAGTGGCTTAACTTCATCTACATTACAAATAGGTAAGTAAGGCAAGGCCTGTCTTGTCCTTCGTACTTTGTCAGTAATGGTCACCAAGTACTAAAACTGCTCATGTATTGAAGAAATTATTCATATGCCCATAGTCTAAATAAGGGAGTTAGTATGCTTAGATTTTATAGGAAATACATTTCTTGAAACCTCCTTAAGGAAGGAATGCATTTTTGTGCATGTGAGCGCCATAGCTAGGTGATCTTCCAAAGTCTTCCAGGGCCTTAACACTGGCGGGAGTCTTTTCCACGTCCTACATCACAACTGGTTGCTCGGCGCTTTTGAGTCCTTTCTTGGTCACCTTCGTCTTGTATTTCATTTCCGATTCAAATCCGTCCATTGAAGGTATTTCTACATCCCGCTCCTGACAGCAGTGTGACTGTTAAGTTCTTCAAATGGGAAAAGCATTGTTCCCAAGTCGAGAGCTGGAAACGCGCCGAACTCTTCTTTAAAAATCAACAGAAATGCGCTGTAACTAATTAGCAATTCGGAATCTCTCCGGCCTAATAAAGTATTTTGACAAAGTAGGAAAATTATCGCTATAAGGTCCAGAGTTCGAAACTTTGTCAAGGTGAGTTGTCTGGATAAGGGTTTTTATGAAGCATTCTCTTATCCTGTAAGATGAATGTCAGTGACCTCTAAACTCTATGGATCCTGGACTCATTTGAACACCTTATAATCCATTTCAATAATCGTCCAATATGACATTAAATAAAAAGAAAAAAAAACATGTTGAATATATTTTGATGATGAGTAAAGGCCGGAGAGCTGTGCGTTCGTGAGCGATACAAGTTTGCTGGACACAGTATGGATGACGTCAGATGTACAGCATGGCCATTAAATGTTCAAACTTTGAAAACAACGTAACGTAGTAATCTGCGAACTAATGAAGCGCCCACCTCGGTAGCGTAGATGGTTGCGTGTCTGCCTCATGTTCAAGAGGTCCCGAGTTCGAAACTCGGTCAGGGTGAGTTACCTGGATAAGGTTTTTTCCGGGTTTTTCCCTTATCCTTAAAGACGAATTTCGGGTAACTCAAAGCTCCATGGACCCCGGACTCATTGGAGCATCATTTCACCCATTTCTTTCATCGTCCGATATGACTAAATGTTGGAGGACGTGAAATTTAAAATTAAAAAAAAAAACTAGGGAAGCATTTTCTTGCAAGTGTATGCAGACGCAAGTTCAAGGTGTAGTATAACGCGATTGTTTTGTTTCCTCTCTCTCACTGATGCGGTTGTCATTGTCGGGCTATATGTACCTGCGTGCAGTTGTTTACATGCGCGGCCGATAACATTACAGTCCGTGTGCAGTATACCTATGGGAAAACGCACAGGCCTCCGGTCTTTACTGATGAGTAGGGCCCGGATTTTGATGGAAAGTCATCCTTTTTGTGAGTAATCATAGACGATGCTTATTGGAAATTAAGTGCATTCAGGAACAAATACGTTAGATATATATGGTTTTTATGGGTGATGAAAATACATTTTGCCACATTTTTATAATATACTCATTTTTTAAACATTTAGATGCATTTTCCGGTCTTTTTCTTTCTTTTTCGCAAATTTATTGGGCATTTGCATCTGTAGCCCGCATTCGGGAGGCCCGGGTTCGATTCCCGTGGTCGACCTGACCCTGACCCATGGACTGTTTTTTTTTTTTTTAAATAATCTGTGATTAAAAGTTCATTTATATCATAATCTTTTATGAATCAGTAACTTTGTAAGTGTGGTAAACATGTAATTAACACAGGTCAGCGTCCTAACAGTGCTGGTGAATTTATGACGCATCAATTCGAGTGATCGCCGATTACATCATGCAATACGTGTAGATTGCATCAGTCAGGACCTCAGGAGCTAGAAGAGTCACAGTAACAAGAGTAGTTTGTGACGTGTGTAAATTTGTTGTGTTGTGGAATTGAAATGCCGAAACAAAAACAGTCAGGTGCGTCCCGTTTGAAACAGTATGTTTCAGAATTTCGCGGAAATGTATATTTTATAAAATTGAAAATGATCTGATGAATTTTTAATTAATTTATTATTTAGTAGCAATAATTGCAGTATTTACTAAGAAAGTTAATTTTAAAAAGTGGTTATTCGAACCATATGTTCATTATTGTGTGTAAAAGTTCTTAATTTATTATTATGAAAGAGATTGTTAATTATTGTTAGGTCATTTTTTTTTTACATTTTATGTGCGTTTTTTATATTTCAAGGACATTTTATAGCTAATTTTTAAAGAATTTTTAGGTCAACAACTTCCGGGCCCTGCTGATGAGTTATGCATATTTTGCATTATCTGGGAATGATCTCAGTAGTTTTCTTCGGACTGGGTAGCTTTTGCAGACAGATAAATGATATAAAATAGACATCTTAATATACAAGGGCTGTTCAATAAAGAATGATCACAATTTTCTTTTTTGACAACGTACCGTTACTCATCCTCATAATTTTGATGGTCGTTCTCAAAACAGTCTCTCCTGAATGCGATGTACTTGTCCCAGCGTTTCTGCCAGTCTTCAAAGACATGCTGGAAACCATTTTTGAGAAATCCTTCAAAATCGCCTCCGCAGCCTTCACCACTGCTTCTGATGATGGATAATGACTCCCACGAAGGCGTTTCTTCAACTTAGAGAAAAGAAATGTCACATGGGGCTAAATCCGGACTATAGGGAGGGTGAGGGATGCAGTTCACGTTTATTTTTGCAAGATATTCAGCAACAACATTGGCAATATGCTTCCGGCTGGGGGATGCCAAGATGCTGACCACATCTTCTCCCCGTATGGGTTAGATGATCGTCCACCTCTGCCGTGCGTAAGTGAGCGTGAGGCCGACAGTCGGGTTGATAGGCCTTGGTCCTCTAAGGGCTGTCGCGCCATGGGTTATTATTTATTGTCAATATGCGGCATTATCGTGGTGCAGCATCCAGCCTGCTTCACGGAAATGTGGTCTTCTGCGCCTGATATGGACTTGCAATGTTTTCAGGACATCCCCTGTAGTATTGTCCAGTTACTGATGTGTGTGCAGGTACAACATGCTGATAAACCATTCCATGAATATCAAAGAATGAGATGACCATAACTTTCCCAACAGAAGCAACCACTTTTGCTTTTTGGGGGGTTGGTGATGAAGGAGATTTCCACACTGAGCTTTGCTGTTTGCTCTCAGGATCAAAATGATGTAGCCAAGTTTCATCAGCAGTGATTACGTTTGAAAGAAACTCCGGATCTTCCTCTAACATCAACTTTAACTGCATGTTATCTCCATTGCAGCGGTAGGCGATACGGAACATGTCTGAACTTGCCTGGTTCTTACAGGTGGAAGCCAACAATGGAACTACTACGGCGTGTTTGTTTCATATTAAGCTAACAGAAAAGATTGAATTTTAGTGCAAAAAGTTATGGCCGTGAAAAAAATGGTCACTCTTTATTGAAGAGCCCTGGTAAATAAATCTAAATCTCGTTAAAGCGCACAATTTATATAATTTTTGTGAAGTATTTTCGGGATGTTGTTTGTTATGTTTATATATTTGATAAGTCGTTATTTATTAGCATTTAATATCCTGGACATTTAAAGAGAATGGAATGACAAAGCCATGTTGGGCGTGCTGTGTTTGCTCTTCTCATTATACTTGCAAGTGAAAGTGTAATAAAACGATGTCTTCAAATGTGTACTTCATTAGAGAATAGAAGGGAAGTGTTTTTAAGAATATGTTATACAAGACAGGAGTACATACACCAGCATTGGCTTTAATACGTAAAAATGTAAATAACTTGGTTGTATTATATTAAAAATGTTGGTATGATTGGGTTAATGTAGTTTTGAAGCTCTTTACCTTGTGTTATACTTTAACGCTTGGAATGACAATGTTTTTCAGCAAGTTGGTCTAAACAGGCCATAACTAGACGGAGCGGCAGAGAAGTGGAGAGGTGAGCAATTAAAGCAATAACCAACAGGAACAAAGCTGGACGTAGTAATACAACGTTTTGCAAGTGTCTACCAGGTCGTCGAGCTAGACGTGTGAAATGTAACACTTGGCAAACACATGTTTCCCAAGCCTTCTGGTTTGGCTCGGATACCTACTTGCCCCACGCTCATAATTCACTATTGAGGATGGTTTGAATGCCCTTTGAACTTAGGTAGCAGGAATGTCAATATTTATACAGATGTCGCAGAGATAATGATACTTGTTATACGAGAGGGTGTGATTCCTCTCTGACTAGCCATATGCTCCACCAACTGTTGCCCAAACGAATGGATATGTAGAGCCTGACTAAAAAATTAAATGCCATAGCCGGGATTTGAACCACGAATCTCTCGGTCTCAGTGGTTAAGAGCAGCGAAGACGGAGACCGGGAGATCAGTCGTTCAAATCCCGGTTATGGCATTGAATTTTTCAGTCTGACTGTATCTATTCGAACTCTGCCCTACACTCGGCTAGTGTAAAAGAATAATTTCCATCAATTAACCTAATAATGCTTTAACTATGTATCCTGGGAAAATGAAATGTGTAGTGTTTAACGCCCGCTTTTACTACATACGGCACCGCAGGCGGTGACACTGATGACACATCAGATGAAGATGGAGCATTGGTGGACGGAGATGGCGGGGAAACCGAAGAACCCGGAGAAAACCCGCCCCAACGCCGTGCTGTCCACGACAAATCTCACTTTGCGATCGCCTGGGATCGAAATGTAGCCTGAGACTTAAGTACTTACAGCATAGTAAGTCACCACAAAAGGTACGTGTCTCATAGCATATGAGAACTCCTAGGGTTTACCTGGACAGATACGAGTCAGTTGGAGAATTTAATGTCATACGATTCCCGGTTGGGGTTGGGGGTTATTCTCCGACCAAGATGATTCCCCAACTTCCTAAGAGTCTGGAAGTATGAATGAGATTGTGAATGTGTGCGTGATCTAATGATTAAAAAACCGAAGTACCTGCAACAAAATGTTTATGAGTAAACACCATCGCCAAAAGGCGATATGTTCCAAAGGAAAACGGCCGCTGACTATTGCAGTTAAAGGCGAGGTATAAACGGAACGACAAAAAATGTCATACTGACATTTGTTGTTTTTTTTTTTTTTTTTTTTTTTTTTTTTTAATTTTACGTCCTCCATCGTTAAGTCATATTGAGCGATGAATGGAATGGGTGAAATGATGCTCAAATGAGCCCAGAGTCCATAGAGCTTAGAGTTACCCGACATGCGTCTTTCAGGATAAGGGAAAACTCCGGAAAAAACCTTATCCATGAACTCACCCTGACGGAGATTCCAACTCAGGAATTCTTGAACGTGAGGCAGACATGCTTCCACCACCCTACCGAGGCGGGCCGTATTGCCCATGGTAGCTCAGTGGTTAAGAGCAACCAGATGGAGACCGGGAGATTCAACAACCAACCCGACTGCCTGCCTCACGCCCACTTACGTACGGCAGAGGTGGACGATCATCCAACCGATACGCTGACAAGATGTGGTCAGCATCCCCAGTCGAAATGTTGGTTTCCGTGACCAGGACCGGTTACCTAGCGTAAGCTCCTCACTTTCCTCACGATGCTGAACGGGCACCGGTCCTATACCCGGAACTTAAAATCCGCACCCCAAGGGTGGGATCGAACCCGGGCCGCTTTCCGTGGCCAGGGACCAAGGCATGCTGCCTCAACCCGGTATGCCACGGCGCAGCACAATTTGTATACGTACTGATTGCTAAAAATGCAGAATATAAACATCGCCTCAAGCGCGCTTAGTGACCTCAGCATTTATCTAAACATCAGTAGCCTTTAACTTCGGTGTAGAGCTGTATGCCATCTTTTATTTGCTCCTTTTTATTTGCAAGTTAGCTCCTGGCTCTTTTATCGTCTGCACTGACTCTCTAAGTGCTCTTCAGGCCTTGCAACAGCACACTGTCGTTCACACCCTTGTTATAAAAATACAGGCCCAGATATCGCAAATGCTGTTTCGCGGATACAATTTTGTTTTTACTTGGACCCCAGGTCATGTGGGGATTTCCGGGCACGAGGAGGCGGACGCGGCTGCTAAGTCCGCTTGCCGTTTACCCCGGAGTTTAACAACTAGGGTGCCGTACCAGGATGTGCAACGTTTTTTCCGTCGCCAACTCCTATCTGCTTGGCAGCAATCCTGGACAGCTTTAAAAGGCACACAACTCCGGGCGATAAAGGAGAGCGTACAACCCTGGCCAACTTCCTGCAGGGATAACCGGCGGGCCGAGGTGATACTCACCCGGCTGAGAATTGGGCACACACGTGCAACTCATGGACATTTGTTAAGAGGGGAACCGGCCCCTGTGTGTGCTCCGTGTGCAGTACCTCTCACCGTGCGGCATGTATTGCTGGATTGCCCGCAATACACCCGCGTTCGCCAGTCCTTGGGCTTGGGGACTAACTTGCACGGTATTTTAGGGAACGACCCAGTGGCCGTCGATAAGGTTCTGCGGTTCGTTTTTAAAATTGGTTTTAGCAAACAAGTATAACTTGTATTTTATATTGATTAATTTTAGAGATTTTAAATTATAAGTTTTAGATGGTTTTTACGTCGTTTTAACAGTTGAGTGGTTTTCTTACATTTTACCTTTTAAGCTAATTTTTTTTTTATAGCTTTTAGGTTTTAATGTTGACTTGGGGCCCAAATGACCTTGTTGTCGACGGGCCCTTAAACTCCACACACTCACTCACTCACTCACTCACTTTAACTTCGGTGTAAGTTACCTCAATTTTGTACCAGTATTTTAAATATATTAATACAGCTTTCTCAAGTTGCCTATTTCGTATAAATTTTGCACATTAATTGCTTTGTGGTACGTCTAAAAATTCCGACCTTTTGAATGTGTTCATATATCTAAACTACTATTCATTTTGTAAAGATTTGATCAACATTTTCTTCAAACTCTGTATCTCTGTCCCTCCCTTTACCACATAATAGTTCTATGTTGAGACAAGTGCAAATTCCCGTAGTAGATGCTCCACAGAGCAAATATGTATATCTAAAAACTGTAATTTTGGCCTGAATTTTGAGAATGGAAAACCCTGAACGCAAATGGCTTTAGAGTTTGTTCACGATATCTTAACGAACGGCCCGCACTAATGACTCGGCAGAAGTCACCCTCCCCCACTGACGGCAAATCTTCATATATCATCCACTAGGAAAATGCTCTTTTTGATGATGAGTTATGACCAGGAATGCTGTGACACCTTAGATGGTAGAGGAATCTCTAGTAAAGATAGTCGAAAACAAAGATCAAGAGACTTACAAATTCGTATTTGCATTTACTTATGGATCGTCTATTCGTTACATTCATTTCTCACTTTTAACTTTTTCACAGTTTCAGTTGAAAAGTTGAATGTTCGGCTTTCGGAATATTCTTTGTATATTGTTAAGCATTTGACTTAAACATTTTCTTGCTAGTTATTTTGTGGATTTATACGTCCGTGTAAGCTTTTCACTCAGGTATCTTACTATCCTCAGGATAAATTTATTTTCATTTATAGGGAATTTTCATTTTCCCTTTTCTATCATTATCTGCAAGAGAAAAAGTTTTGCATTCGATCAAAAAATTCTATATCTGATTTCATACTCAGCTGTGCAGTATTTTTTCAAAGACAAATGCAATGCTAACTTAAAGTGCTTTTCTTTATTTTTTTCCAACTTTTTTCTTTCTAAACCATCGTACTTGAGATAATATATTATCCTGAATTTTCCCTAAATGAAATGTAATGTCCTGATAATGTTTATTTCAGTTTTATAACTGCAAAAACATAATACTTCGACAAAACGGAATTGATCATTTTGTAATCATAAGTGTTCACATCAGTAAAGCGGAACCACCTCCTATCACGTGATTTGTTCCACATGGAAAGATGTTCTGATGGGCTAAAGTTAGAGATGGGTCGATATTGGATAGAAGCGGGGTAGCAAGGAACTATACGCGGCGCATTGGTACTCCCGCTTTCATTTCTGCAGGAATCGAGCTTGAGCCAATCATTGCCCACGTAATGTAAATCATGTTTAAGGAGCTAGTTTCTTTATTGCTGTGGACATCTTACTACATGGCAAAGCTTGAAGTTGTACTGTATGCCCACGACAAGAAGGCTAGAGAGGTATGAAGGGCAGAGCAGCTTGAACTGTCTACTCCGGTAGCGGATCTGTTTACTATACTGGTCGCCAATCTAGAAAGTGATTGACATTTCGTACGGAGAGAGAGAGAGGCGACGTTGCCGCTTATTGCTGCCACGTGGAGAGTGCGATAGGATTACGCGTGCGAAGGTGATTCAGTTGCGACTGCAATGGGTATTTATTATTATTATTATTATTATTATTATTATTATTATTATTATTATTATTATTATTATTATTATTATTATTATTATTATTATTATTATTATTATTATTATTATTATTATTATTATTATTATTATTATTATTATTATTATTATTGTTATTATTGTTATTATTATTATTATTATTATTATTATTATTATTATTATTATTATTATTATTATTATTATTATTATTATTATTATTATTATTATTATTATTATTATTATTATTATTATTAATTATCATTTATAATACTGTGCACAAAGACAATAGTACAGCAGTGGATCTACATGCAAACGTTAGAACATGCAAGAACACATCAATGTAAAGATCATCGTAACAAAAGAGGCATACCTGATGCTTATTGAAGTGGGAAAATGCCGCTTACATAATTTTTTCCTGGAGTTACTAATTTATACCCCAATGTCTAACTTTCTTCTTTAAAATACTTTTCTTTCCCATATTAACCTTAATGCCCTTACTGATACCTACAGCACGGGAAGTCCTATCAAGCACTTAGAGAATGGAGTACTAGACTCCCCTTTCAATTTCTCCTCATCGAAGTATTCTCTCACAGAGCATATAATTTCCCGTGTATGTTCTTTAATTGGAATGCCTTTACCAAATACAGTTTTATTTGGTTCCCGAGCACGTTCAGGTTTTCGCTTGTCACTAGATTTAGACATAATTAAACATTCATTAAACACAATTGCAAATGATCACAACACGCGCGCACGTAAACCAAGGCAAATTGCCACAAATAAAATGCAAAGAAACTTGCCAGTACAGGATCTCTAACTGTTGCATACGTAAAGACATTCTGTTCATGCAGCGTTATCAGCAAGAGAAACAAACACCGAAGTATTATATTTACTACAGCGTTTGCGTAACTCGCTCACCCGCAGTTCATGCTAAGTACGTGTTAGAATATCGGCAACCAAGGTTTAGCGTCTAACGTCATGGAAACGTCTCGACTCTAATTGGCCATTTTAATCATTTCTATGACAACCGCTATGACGTACTCATCTCCTCCCATTTATTTAGACGATTATTCCATGTGGTTACTGTCAATCACATTCTAGTTTGGCGACCAGTATGGGAAAGTAGTTAATGAGAGTGCATATAAGTCACCCATGCTGCCAGATCTAATGTTTGTTGCAACGATAGGTATTGTGTATAGGTCAGCTATGTGACAACACTTGTGTATTTTAAACGAACCTTATATCCTTGTCATTCTCGGAAGGCGAGCATACGCCCCGAGGAGACAGCAAAAGTGATTACGTTAAACTTTCCTCTAGCTTGCCTTCTTGTCCTGGGCAATCAGTAGCGGAAGGAATGTGAACCAGCAGTTGTTTACGCAAGGCTATCTCACATATTACCCGCAACATTTAAGAAGATACTTGGCAGTGAAGGCATCTGTTTATACCGCACGGCTGCTGTCAGAGGGGAGGAGAGGTGAACAACGTCTCACAGAAATATGTACATTATTGAAGGCAGAAAATGTGCTACATTAAGGCGCAGAACAATTGTCATGTGAAGATGCTGATACTTCTACCCTGAAAGAGAGCACCAGATGAGATATGATGTGAAATGATAATGGAGGGACAGGGAATACGAGGGAGGTAACTAACCCATCCAGCATTCGCCTGACGACCCGGGAAAACCCCCCAAAAAACTCGTGTCAGGTAGGCCGACCACGAGAGTCGAACCTCGGCATCCCAAATGTGGGCTACAGACGAAACCGCCTGAACCATCCCGCTCGGTGTTGTGCATATAAATGTAAAAATTAATTACAAGAGTTAAACAATGCAGTTCGAAAAATAAAGAGTACATTCAAGCAGACAATTTAAGTGTCAACTTTTTCGTAGCGTTAGCTGTTTTAGATACAGTCCATGTTTTTTCTTTTCTCTTTCCTTTTTTTATTTTGGTTGTAATTTATGTCCTCCAACGTTAAGTAATACCGGACTATGAATGAAGTGGGTGAAAT
Organism: Mantis religiosa; assembly: GCA_030765055.1. Taxonomy (NCBI): domain Eukaryota; kingdom Metazoa; phylum Arthropoda; class Insecta; order Mantodea; family Mantidae; genus Mantis; species Mantis religiosa. The sequence continues at coordinate 200,690,308 of CM060952.1, read as the reverse complement.
GATGCTTAAATGAGTCCGGGGTCCATGGAGCTTAGAGTTACCCGACATTCGTCTTTGAGGATAAGGGAAAACCCCGGAAAAACCTTCTCCAGGTAAATCACCCTGACCAGATTCGAACTTGGGACCTCTTGAACGTGAGGCAGACACATCTACGCTACCGAGACGGACAGTCAATGTTTATACTGCCCCAAATAAAATATTGGAAGGTTTGTTTTTCCTTAAATTTTGCATTGAAAGGAAGCAGTACTAGGAATAATAATTATCTCCAAACAAAATTTTATTGCAGATAGTGTATGACAAATTTTTATTTGGATATGATCTCTATAAACGACACACACGCGTGATATATATGGAGAAATCGTTCGAATGTACCAAATTAGATATTTTCCATGTCACACATAAAAGCAGATCCAATAATTTGCCCATAAATCTAGATATAGTTAGCATTTCCCCCCTAGTTAATTTTATAATGGAAGTTATGGCCTCCTCAAAGTGAAGTTGCACGTGTGGGAGTCGCATATTAGTATAACGTTACAAGGAAGGCGTTTTAGATGGCGGAGAGGAATCTTTATTGGGTCATTGACGAGTCCTCTGGGAACTACTCCATAGTTCCAGGAAGTAAAAAAGCACAAACAGCTTACAGGAAGAAGTTCTCAGCTGTGAAACTATATATAATCCCAACTGTTTCTTAGAATCTCACGTTGCACTTGGCTTGCATACGTCCATGTATTTCAGACTTCGAGAGAGACAGTATACATTTCAAGAAATTCATTCGAGTGATCAGTTTTACCGTTCATGCTGCTCGTATTCTATTTTCTCTGTTCTTTCTGCTGCTTTGGGAACCTCACTTGGGTCCGCACAAAATTAAACATTTCCAGTTGAGTACGTATTAAATACAGAGCAGATCATTTCCTAAACTTTAATCGGAATTAAGTCCGATGTGATGATATATTTGAATATTTCTTCTTCTTTTTCCCTAGAATCAGCAAATGTTATCGTTAAAGAGTTTTTTATAACTGAATTAAGCATGTGTATCCACTACAACCGATTCATCCAATTATGTACATACCTACCATTCCAACTGAAATTTCATGAAAATCGTGAAAATAACGACTTTTTTTATTTTAATTCTATGAAATAATTTAGACATTCCCGAATGTGAAAAATGCATAATTTGCCTTCGGACGCCATTTTTAAATGCTTATTTAAATGTCGGTGGCCTTTAAACTCTGTCAGAGTCACGCCCTCTTTTGCCTACATCCACATTCTTTGTCTGTTTTCCGTTCTTAAATTTTCAATTCAAGAAAAGAAAAATAAGGCTTTCAGACAAAATAGTTCCTAAAATGTTGCCAATATATCAGAGGCTGGCTTCTACAACATTACAAGAGAGGTGCAAAACAGGAAAAACACAGAATGCCAATGAATCTTTGCATCATGTCATATGGAATAAGTGCCCAAAGGAAGTTTTCATATCAAAACAAAAATTGGATCTTGCTGTTATTAAAAGCATCAGTGAGTTTAACATGGGTAGTCTTAAGTCATTGGATCTGCAGCAAAATATCAGAGGTGAAAGTGTAGTAGACTCAGCAAGGAAAACTTCAGTGCAGCGAGATCAGACTCGTATCCTGCAAAGCAAGAAGCGAAGTTGTGAAGAACAGCAACATCTAAAGAAGAAAAAGGTGGAAAAAGCAGCAACAGAGGAGAGGAAAAAGAAATCTGAGGGTCCAACCTATCAGCCTGGTGGATTTTAATGTGAGTTATGCAATCAAATCTTTAATCGCTGTTTTCTCAATGTTCATATTTTCAGCATTTTTCTTCCTGTAAAATGCTCCTTGCGATGCAGTTTTTGTACTACATTCATGAAATTTCCTACACAGGTTCAGAATATCATGAGGAATGGAAATTGCCCTAGGTTTTATTGTGAAATGTATATAAGCACATGTTTTTAATTTTCAAACACAAAACTTACAGTTTTTTAGACAAAAAAAGGATATTTGTAAATTAAAAAAAAAAAATTTGTGACCTAAACTAAAGGAGACACAGAAAAACCCAGAGCAATTTCAAAAAGTATGTGTATTATGAACATAGGGTTAAAATATTAGACCAAAATTCAAAATATTTTGTCACAAGGGACTTTTTTCGTGACGTAACAAAAAACATACAAAATTTATCATAATTTCTAAACTGCTGGAGAAAAATGGTTTAAATCTAGGTTTTAACATGTTTACATTATACTACACCTATGGTGTAAATTTGAAAAAGCTAGCATTATTAGTTCAGAATTTGAAAATTTCAGTCATACATACCCTTAACTGCTCGCATCGGTAGCGTGTCTATATCAAACTCTGTATTCCTCCAGCTTTGCATTAAACAAAATCACTGGATAAGGTTTTTCCGGGGTTTTCCCTTATCCTGAAGGACAAACGTCAGGCAACCCTAAGCTCCATGGACCCTGGTCTCATTTGAGCATCATTTCAACCAATGCATTCAACTCCGATATGACGACATTGGAGGACGTAAACTTAAAAAAATGTCATTGCGGCATTTTTTCTTTAAGTTTATTCAAAATGTTTCTTATTCCTCCGACAGTTTTGTTTGGAGAGATTTTGAGTGGAATCGCTGTACATACAAGATAAAACTTTATGATAATATGGTTAACAGAGAAAACCTTTCAACTGCATACAAAATTAGGTATTTTAAGTTAAACCTTAGGATTTTAATGATTATTTTTCAAAACATTCAGCAGTGGAGTTCAATTTCTGAATTTCGTGTACAAGTTGTACGTTTATTTAGGATCCTGTGTAATTTGTTTTTCTTAACCCAGCAAATTTGTTTTGTGATATCTCTATAAAAATGAAATAGTAAATTGTTGACTGTAACAATCAAGTGGATGTATATGAACCAAGCTAGCGCTGATTTGTTGATAGGAAAGGTGATATTGGCACGTCAGCAGGTTGGAGCCACCCAGAAGCGAGAGATTCGCAGCATGGTACCAGCACCAGGACACAATCCCCTGCTGGGACCCTTACAGCCCACATTAATTGAGTCTTGCTGGGGGCATTATGCCGGTGTACAAACCAACGTGTCTGCTTTATTTTCATATCGTACCTACTGCTTTACCAGATAATGGCTTCCGTATTATACCTTTTGTAACGAAGTTCTAACATTGGTCTTAATTATTTATATTTGCGGATTGTAGTTCTCTGAAGCCGATTAGTCAACTTTTTTTTTTAAATTTTACGTCCTCCAGCGTTAAGTCATATCGGACGGTGAATGAAATGGGTGAAATGATGCTCAAATGAGTCCAGGGTCCATGGAGCTTAGAGTTACCCGACATTCGTCTTTCAGGATAAGTGAAAAACCCGGGAAAAACGTTATCTAGATAACTCACCCTGGCCGAGATTCAAACTCGGGGCCTCACACATTGATATCCTTTGTCACTCTAAGTTAAAAGCAGCCGACTATTTAAACAACGAAATATTGGTGCTAGTTTGTTCTGTAGCATGTGTAATATTGAAATAAATATTGGATACGCACTTGTTGTTTACCTAACATGTCAACAAGGCGTTGCTGATTCATCATTTTTGGTGTTATATGCAGAAACTGCATTCTCTAGGGGCTCTTTTATATGAAACATACAAAACAGCGAGGAAGCCAAAAAATCTATCAAGATCGCAGCGTGGGTTGTAAATGAAATTGATTTTGCTGATGCATAACATCACATCGTTTCTGCGGTATCCAGATTTGTTTACTCGTTCTCAAGCTTTACATTTCTTACTTGGGTGACTAACAGCTTTGAATCGAACAGAAAGAATCAGAATTTCAAGCTTTTAATATTCTTATTTTCCTTCACTCATGTTCGTTCTATTTTACATCACTCATATAATAACGAGAGACCCAAAAACATCCGAACCGGCTGCGTGATGTTTTCCTGTCCGCATCCTCGGTGCAGGTTGCCGTCTACCGCTATGACAGAAATTCAGATGAAGCCATAAAATATTTTAAAACTACTTTTAAAGGTTTTACTTATCCATGTTATTATAGGAGATGCTAAAACTGTCCATACATATTTGGTACTTCCATCATTTGTCGTAGTTCTAGTTGAGAAATATTGACAATTTGCTGTCGGATATTTTAATTCTTCCAGGGTGTGCAAGTTTGTTTTGTACACTTAATGCTTTCAATTAGGTACCCAGGAGGTTAGATCGGGGACCGAGAGGGCTACAAGTCTACTAATAATTCTGTGCTGAAACACATTTGCCATTGTTCTTATCGAAAGATTGTCTGTATGAGCTTTTATAGAGTGTTCTTGAAAGGGCGGGAAGCAAAATCAGGCCCGTCTGTAAATTCTCTAAAAAGGGGGCAGAATTGTATTCACGCATGTCCGGGCGTCAAGTGTTAACTCCAAAATTATTGGGCGTATAGCTCTTTCTCAACGTGAACTACTGTGAGTGGTGGATAGTTTCCTAATGTGTATGGACAACGGCGGTAAGCATCTCCTTTAATAACATGGGTAAGTAAACCCTTTAAAAGTAGTTTTAAAACTGTTGTATGGTTTAATCCGCGCCGTTGTATCAAAGCGGTAGACGGCAATGAGTGAACAGGCAAAACACCGCTCAGCCGGTTAGGATGTTTTTGGGTCTCTTGGTATTACCCGCTAGCGTCCCTGTCAGTATATTTTATGAAGCACTTTTCTTAATTCAGTTTTCTAGATTATACAGCAGTGACATTGTTATAAATAAAATGTAAAGTAAGTACTATTAGAAGGCGGGCAGAAATAAAAGAGAAGCGTAAAAAAATTGATGGAAGTCGGTGCATTAATTTTAAAGAAGTGCGTTACATATATATTGAAGCTTACAATCTCGATTGAAAAAGGAACTAACGAGTATCTTACCTTGTGTGGGGATGGCTGAAAATAGAAAACGATAACCACATCATGATGAGGTAAATACTTAAATTCTTATTGCAAGGAAGAATGGGATAGTGTTCCTCTGCCGCAACAAAGTCCTTTGTTATCTGACAATTGCCATCTACTCCTGTCATCAGTAACACTGTGTCTCAACCCTTTCCCATTTTTACAAATTGACGCAGGTATAATAGCTCTGATAACCTCTATATAGATATAAGATTATAGTCGCCTGACGTTGTCCCCGGTTTGACAGTTTATTCCTACTAATTTGACCAGTAACCTTTAGTAACCAACAACAAAACTAAGAGAGCACAAGGAAGTCAAAACAAAAGAAAGATCACATTTGTCTTTGTTATTATTGTATGATCGATAGCAGGTCAACAGATATTACACTAACTCACTGTTCTGCTGTGAAAACATAATTTGAGACATTCAGAACACTAGAAACACTCATGATGATTGCCAGTATTTTCTTCTTTTGTTTTTGTGATTGCACAGTTCTTTCTTCGGCTCGAGTTCTTACGGGCTGAATCCAGATATGACTTAAGAACGTAATAAATGTTATACCTAGGGGACGGATTTTGTCCTATTTGTCTATTTGATTCCTTTGTTCAGAAACGTAGGCTTTTAAGTTATAAGCACGTTTCCTACCGTTATTAGCCTAATTTCTTAGTTCTCTAGCGCCTATAAATGCCTATTTCATACGTTTGTGCCTATTCCGCTTATTAGTGCCTAAAACTGCCTTTTTAGCCATTTTCTTCTGCTTGTATTTTGTGACAACAGCTTTTGCATTTGTTGGTTTCAACGTGAAGTTTTCGGGAAAGAGAAATTGTTACTGCTGCACATTGGATATACAAAAAGGGATTTATTAAGGAGACACATTTGTGCAAATTATCCCAAAACGTACAACAATACCCAATTTAGATTTTTGTCTTAAATTTATATAGACATACTTCAATAATATATTTTGTTTTTCCTAGCGGCACTCAGAAAACGCCAAATGACTATTTATATAACCCTACACCTGTATCGTAGCTGCTATTACGTAATTTTAACCTCAGATTTCTCAGATTCTATATTTTCTACATTTTCCTAACTTCAAAATGTTCCACAGGATGCAGTTTTCTATTAATCTGTATGAAATTCTAAACATGCCTGTAAGGTCAACTGCATATTAAGTGTACCCATTTACATTTGTTGTGTTTTTGTTATTTGTATTGAAAAGGATTATAATGCTTACTTCTTACTGTAAACGCTAAGGGAAATAAAAATTAATGATTATTTTTTCGCTTCGTTGATATGGCGAAGATAAATATTTAAAATAGGCACAAGTCATTAATAGGTGCAGGAACTTATACCCCAAGCATGAATTTTTAAAATTACAATATGTGGGACATTTTGAAAATCGCCTGTAATTTAGACATAAACTGTTAATTCCTCAGAGACTATTGTAACTAGAAAGCTAAATCCTGGTATTGTTCCATTCTTGATCGAACACAAAATAAATGGTACCTATACATTTGAAACAAATCTAACAAAAACTTCAGATATTTCAATTTTCACCCTTAAGCCCGCCCCCCCTCGAAACCATGTTTATGTTTTTGTTTTTTGACATAGTTAATTTACCCCACACCTTTCTGCACATTATGGTTCTTACTTAGTGAAGTGGACTTATATGTATTTTAATTATACGACAATATATGTTATTTTAACTTGCTGTGGAGCCATTTATGACATTTGGAATACATGTAGAACTATTTCACTTAGGGAACCGCAAAATAGTATGTGTTTAGCGAATTTGTGGCAGTATATGTTACGATGATTGTCATTTTGTTATAGTCCATTTTAAGAGCCATTTTACTAAAATTGTGTATTTATATGTGTTTATTTAGCAAATTTTTAGTGCCTATTTAAGTGCCTATTTTGCTCATTTTTGTGGCTTTTTGCCTGCCTATTCCACACATTTTTAGTGCCTTTTTGCCTGCCTATTCCACACATTTTTAGTGTCTTTTTGCCTGCCTATTCCACACATTTTAGTGCCTTTTTGCCTGCCTATTCCACACATTTTTAGTGCCTTTTTGCCTGCCTATTCCACACATTTTAGTGCCTTTTTGCCTGCCTATTCCACACATTTTAGTGCCTTTTGGCCTGCCTATTCCACACATTTTAGTGCCTTTTTGCCTGCCTATTCCACACATTTTTAGTGCCTTTTTGCCTGCCTATTCCACACATTTTAGTGCCTTTTTGCCTGCCTATTCCACACATTTTTAGTGCCTTTTTGCCTGCCTATTGCACACATTTTTAGTGCCTTTTTGCCTGCCTATTGCACACATTTTAGTGCCTAAAAGGCACATTTTTAGTGCCTATAAATCCGCTTCCTAGTTATAAATCATGGTACGACAAATAATGAACTAGTAAACACAAACTGGTGTGGCATTCTTGCAGTGGAGGTGGATCTATGACGTCAGATCGAATTATTGCCGAAATGTTTATCTCTAATTGAGGGATAAACATAGAAAGCTCGCTAATCTGAAAGTAGCTTCTATTTAAATTCCTGTGCAACTGAAAATGCGTTTTCTAGTTAACTGGGCCTTTAAATGTAAAGAAGTTATTTGTATTATGTTTAGAATTGCATCATTTGAAATTGTGGGATATCCTCACACAACCTCTAAAACTAGTCTACGTTGAATCCGTTGAGCCCATTTTATATCTTAGGATATGTTGGAATGCAGACACACACACTAGAAGGTCAGGCGTAGCATCTCAAAATTGATGTACCAAGTTGTCGTCTGAAACTGGCTTCTCTCCCCTCTCTTCCTAAATGGTACTTAAAAGGAATTTTATCATCCAGAACAATGCTAAGGTATTTAAAATGGTCAAAGCTTGATAGGCCAGTAGGATATCCAGTCATTGTCTTCTGGACACCAGCACTGCCGAAGTTTTCTCGGAATTAAAATTATACTTTTTGGAATCTCTACATTCAAATATAATTTCAAATGCAGGGTTCGCTGTTGGTGTCGAGGAATATATATTACTTCCTCTATGAGAAAGAACGCATCATCTGTTCGAGATCTTCTGGGGAAGCAAGCCAGGTGAAAAGACGATTAGAAATCGACGTTTCTGAAGCGTATATCGCTCCCATCATCAGGATATTTTTAGGAAATGTTATAACCACAAATGAATCACTGCATATAACACAAATATCAACAAAGACAAAACACTACCAATACCCGCATCACTAGAAAAAGACTGTTTTCAGTAAATTAAATGCCAGGTGAGAAGATGAAAATTAGTGGGTCAAAGAAACGTAACTACTTGATCAAGTTGTATAGATCTGTGCTTCTTACGCCGGCGGATTTTCATTTTAAGACCGGTTTCCAAGAGGAGCTCAATTGCTATTTTATTAGGAAGAATAATATTTTGTAGAATTACGATGTCTTGTACAAGTGAATAAGGAAAACTATTTGAAATAACAGAATATTTAAATCTGGTGATGAATTGATTTGTCGTTTTAAACTTTGCAGAAACATTCCTCTACCAGGATTGGATAAGTTTACAGATGGATTGTTGAGTCACAGGTTGAGACATTTATTTTTAACTCGCTTGTGTGACTGGTATATGTTCATGTCTGTATTTGCGGCTATGTTACTTTCTACGGTATCTGCTTTCTCACACCTCCTTGGTGTTTGCGTGTATTGGCTGCATTTCTACTGTTCATTTATGACTCGCATGCATTGGTATTCGACTTTCTCCGAATAGCTAAGCATGCACTAGTTCGAAAAGATAAAGCATTTGTTTTCATTAGCCTTCTCTATGATACATTGAATACAGTGAAACATTTTTGCAAATTAATCCTGCGGATCAACTACAGTAAATATGCATTATTTCCTTCAGTGTTTGCTTACAATTGACATTGTTGGTGATTTTCCCTTATCCTGAAAAATGAATGTCTGGTAACTATAAACTCAATGTAACCTGGACTCACTTTTTCATCGTCCGATATGACTTAACGTTGGAAGTTTTCTCTTATCCTGAAAGATGAATGGCTGGTGACTCTAAGCTCTATGTACCCTGTACTCATTTGAACGCCATTTCATTCATCGTCCGATGTGACTTAACGTTGGAGGTTTTCTCTTATCTTGAAAGATGAATGTCTGGTAGCTCTGAGCTCTATGTACCCTGTACTCATTTGAACGCCATTTCATTCATCGTCCGATGTGACTTAACGTTGAAGGTTTTCTCTTATCTTGAAAGATGAATGTCTGGTAGCTCTGAGCTCTATGCACCCTGTACTCATTTGTACATCATTTCATTCATCGTCCGATATGACTTAACGTTGGAAGTTTTCTCTTATCCTGAAAGATGAATGGCTGGTGACTCTAAGCTCTATATACCCTGTACTCATTTTAACATCATTTCATTCATCGTCCGATATGACTTAACGTTGGAGGTTTTCTCTTATCTTGAAAGATGAATGTCTGGTGACTCTAAGCTCTATGTACCCTGTACTCATTTGAACGCCATTTCATTCATCGTCCGATGTGACTTGACGTTGAAGGTTTTCTCTTATCTTGAAAGATGAATGTCTGGTAGCTCTAAGCTCTATGTACCCTGTACTCATTTGAACATCATTTCATTCATCGTCCGATATGACTTAACGTTGGAGGTTTTCTCTTATCCTGAAAGATGAATGTCTGGTAACTCTAAGCTCTATGTACCCTGTATTCATTTGAACACCATTTCATTCATCGTCCGATATGACAGTGGTGAAGGTCGTAAATTAAAAAAAGTATGATACTAGATATATAACTATTAACAATACCTACTTGATCTTTGCGATATTGTTTTGCTTTCTCATTGTTGACCCATCTGCCAATTACGCCGTATAAGTTAGCCTAGTTACAAAGTAAATTATTTTTATAATAGAGCTATGCTTATACCCAATACTTTATGCTGTTTATTTACTAATAGTGTTTGTTATATATTTCTTGTACACAGGAAATTGTGTATTTTATAAATTCACCGTTGACTAGTGATGAATCAGTTGATGACATTTTACTTCAAACAGGTTTCCTTGTTACGTTAGGGATGTGACAACTTGTTCCATCTCAGTGAAGATTAGTTTGTGTGCGTCTGTGTGTGTGCATGCGTGTTCGTGCGTGCGTGGTCCCCGCCCCCTTGGAGTGAGGCGAGATTAATGAACTATATCTTTCCAGTATTGAGCAAAGATTTTTCTGACACAGTCACTTGTACCGTTACGCTATATTAATAAAAAAGAAAATACAGGAAGATTGTTATCTACAAAAATCTTGATTTATGGAAGTTGCCCCGAAGGACCACACATCTGTTAATCTGTTTATAGAATGGGTATCAGACTGATAAATATGCATTCTGTGGTAGAGCGAACTAAGGACTTGCTGAGGTCAGACGTTGAACCTCAGTTTCTGCTTCAAGCAGGTTGGGAGATGGACATTTGTTTGATACCTAATATTTAATGGGTAGTGTTTATATTGTTGCTTAGTGAATTAGTTATTTGTGTGTGTGCCAACAAAGGTATTTATACGATATGTGATAAAAATGATGGGAATGGGTTGGGTCACTCTGGCATGTAAGTGGTTCTTGATGACATACTGGTGGGGCCAAGACAAAAACCACCAGCTGTCTGGTCGGGCAAGTCACACGGCTGTTGTGTTACTTGTTACTTGGACTGCGATGTCACATCGCATGTCCATCAAATTAACCAATCACTGACTCGGGTGCATGTCCTATCAGTGGCGTATCCTCTCATTTTCTCTTGCTTTCTTGGAAAACTTATCTTAATGGTATTTTCCTACATGCGGAAGCTTAACGTTTAGCAAGATAGCGTACGTATTGTCGTTCACTTACCTAAGTTACATTGTCAACTGGAGCACATGATTTGCTTTTAATTACGTTCTAAGCCTTTACTTCTTTTTTTTGACGTTCGATAGTGTATAGCGTAAATTCTAATTTATGTTAACTAATAAGTCTGCCAAGAGCAGGTAGCAGGTGAAAGAACCATTTCTCTTGTATTAAAGTCACTAGCATCAGTAGTAAATCTAACAAACCCTCTCTAAATACCGCGTTATTTTGCGCCACAGGTTTTCACTCCTTTCAAGTACCAGGGTGGTATGAAAAGTTTCCGACCTAATAAAGATATGACATTTTTCAGATCTTTTTTTCAACATAGTCTCCATGTAACTCTACACACTTCATCCAACAATACTCACAGCTCTGTAACCCGCCCTAATTGTACTCGGCGTTTTTCTCTGCAAAATAATACTGGGCAACAAAAAATAATTTTTTAATATTTCGAGCACTTCATGAGGCAATTCTTACTAATTATGGGTTGAGAAAAACAAATATGACAATTAAAAATTTGTATTAGCTCTAGTTTCTATGATATACACAAGGTGGAAGTATTACATATTAACGGGTTGAGAGAAAAGGAAACATTTTAATTACATACATGCTAACAACAATGAAAGTGTATTTGGTTTTTTTAAACTGGTAATTACATGCTAAGAGTACTAAATTGCTGGAAAAAATACTTCGCAGATAGTCGTGTCTGAAGAGGATCATGTGGTGGCCTATTGACTTCGTCGTCTTTTAGCTTGCCTCTTGTGATGGAGTTCCGCAGAATCCCTATACAAAGACCAACAGTAATCCGCAAGCATTACTTCATTACAACGGCCCTGATATCTTTGTTCCATAACAGAAATGTCCTGATGGAATCTCTCCCCATGTTCATCACTAACAGCTCCACAACTAGGAGGGGAAAAGTCTAGGTGGGAGTGGAGAAAATGGATATTAAGGGACATGTTGCATCCAAGGTTACGGTATTTTTGCAGGAGCATTGTTACCAAATGCTTGTAGTTGTCATCTGTTTTGTTGCCTAAAAATCCATGAACAACACCCTTGAAGGCTTCCCAAGTTTCCTTTTCTTTCCCCCTCCAAAATTTGGTCAAATGCAGGATCCTTTACAAGTTCTCTTATTTGTGGTCCGACAAAAATGCCTTCCTTAACTTTTGCATCACTTAATATCCTAAATTTCTCTCTGATTGTGTTTTGTTATTTGACAGGTGTGCCAATTCCTAAAAATATTCCCCCAAATTTAAAATCTTCACTTTATCTTCAAAACAAGAGCTAATCTATAGTTTTTTATGGTGATTTTTTGAATTCAGCCGATGGAATTACATTTAAATTCACTACTTTTAAGCCCGAAACATTTTCATTGCTGTCCAGTGTAATTGTTCACGAAGGTGACTGCCTCTTCATTTGACGGAAATCTCTCCTCCGTGCGCAATTTTCAGATGAGGGAACAAAAAGAAGTCGCTTGGGGCTAGATCTGGTGACTTAAGACGGATGGTCAAGCAGTTCAAACCGTAATTCGTGGATTTTCGCCATTGCAACCGCTGAGGTATGAGACGGTGCCCTGTCTGGATGAAACAGGATTTCCTTTTTCTGCAAATGTGGCCGTATTCCCGCAAGTTCTGCCTTCAGCTTGCCAAGTAATGTTGTGTAGTATGCTCCTGTAATAGTTTTTCCTTTTTGAAGATAATCGATCAAAATAACTCCATGACTATCTCAAAAACCAGTCGCCAACAATTTAGCAGCCGAAAAAACAGTTTCTGCTTTTTTGGAGCCGGTTTCCCCTTTGCAGTCCACTGTTTGGACTGTATTTTTTGTTTCGGCCGTATAATGGTGTATCCAAGTTTCATCTGCAGTAAGTAATCGGCGCCAAAACTCGGATTTATTGCGCCTAAACTGCACCAACGGAACGTTGGAAGTGTTCATTCGAACACGTTTTTGGTCTAACGTGAGCAAACTCGGCACACAACGCGCGGACAGCTTTCTCATGTCTAAATGTTGATTTAATATGTGACAAACACGTTCTTTTGACATGGCCATAGCCTCTGCTATTTATCTCACTTTATTTCGGTAGTCGTCTAGCACCAGTTGGTGACCTTTGGTGGTGTTTTCGTCGGTAGTTGCAGTTTTTGGATGTCCCGAACGTTCGTCGTCTCCCAAGCTCTTACGGCCACGTTTAAATTTAGCTGCCCAAAATTTCACTGTGGTAAATGGTGGTGCAGAGTCCCCATACACAGAATCCAACTCATCTTTGATTTGCCGTTCAAAAACAAACATTTAATGACAGCTCGATACTCGATTTTGCCCATTTTCATAAAAACGCTCACAGCAACTTACTCAAACGACTGTTATATAACAACTGAGCGTCCAAAATGGCTGAAACTTCAGTAACTGTCAACAGATGAACTACGAAATTCAGTAGCTTTTATTTACGAGTGCTGCCATTGTTATGTTGAGGTCGGAAACTTTTCAGACGACCCTCGTATGTCACAATGACAGTTGCTGTTGAGAGAAGTTTTCCAATGCTTTCGCAACGTCCTGTCAGAAAATAAGAGACGATACTTTACACCTAAGAATTTAGAGATGAATGTTGTAATATATTGAGGTAGTTAAGCCAAATATGATTTAATTAAATCTATTTTAATTTATTTCCCCAGAAGGTCCATTGCTGGCTGCTGAATCAGAAGAAGCATTTCTTACATGTGGTTTTTCTCACTCTATGTGTTGTATGTCACTTGAATGATGTGCTTTCAAAATATTCAGTAAATATCTAATTGAAAGTTAGAGTATTAATTTGTAGCTATCGCTTGTTTACGTCCTTTTTTCCAATCTTTGTGTCCTTTTTGTGATATTTTAGGCTTTTTTAAATGTCCTTTTTAGACAATTTATAGGTTGTAAACGTTGTAGCTATAGTGATAACGCTACCCTAAGGACCCCGCTATGTAAACGACGTGTCGTGTTCTAGGCAAAAGGCGATACTACGCCACTGTATCGGAATCTTTCTCTTACAGGTTTTTAGTCTGCATCATTTGTTTCTGAAGGTGGTCTGGTGGTTTTCTGTTACACTGTTGCAAGATTTCATCGCCACCGATTTGATGGAAGTGGCCAGAAAAGATTTGGACAAGTTACTTAGCTTGCCATTCCAGATATTCCCCTCTAGTAGTTTCCAGTTTCTTTGCTTTACAACCTGACAACGTAAACAACTGTGTGCAAATGTCATCATCCGTAGGCATCTTTGTGGTATGAACTGACGTTAACAGTTTGATTAATTGTTATTTCACCTGCCGCGAAATGCACAAATAGGCTTTCTGCGTCTCTAATAGCCGATTTTAAGTTTCGTATTTGCGTGTTTCTCTAGAAAAACTTTACATTATTTACAAATAGAAATAATAATTTCTTCCACACTAGCCGTATGTGGGCTAAGGTTTGAATGAGCAGAGTCAGACTGATCTAGTGGTTTACCGGGAAATATACGAGTCAGTTGGAGAATTTAATGTCATGTCGGCATGTTGACCGTAGTAGCTCGGTTGGTTAGAGCAGCCGCACTGAGCGGGAGATCCGTGGTTCAAATCCCAGCTATGGCATTGGATTTTTCAGTTTGGCTCCACTGATATTTAGAAATATTTAAAACAATTCGACTTTCAGGTGATCAAGGTAATCAATGATCACTCAGAATTATTCGACATTATAGTTTGTGTGTTACATGTTTTTTTTTTTTTTTCATTTATTCATTTATTTAACAGTCCCATTCTATATTGGGCGTAATAGATCGCTTAATTTTGCTCAAAGGTCTGTTTATCAAGCTTGAGGTTCATTTACGTGCCAAAGGATTTTTACATCGCCCTGCATCAGGTTTGAACACGCGACCTCGGCAAGCAGAGACTAGCACGTACTCCTAGACCACGGAGAAAGAGTGGGTGGGTGGTAACCTTAAAAAGGACTCAGTGCCTCACCATTGAAAAGCTCAGTTCTTTAAATTCTTTCGGAAGGACTACTCTATACACCTATTTCATAAATTACTGAAGGACTGAAAACGATTTACAAAGCTCTTGAATTTGATTATGAACGGTTGGAGTCATTAAAGGGCATCCTTGCGAAGAAGGGTTTTCAATTGAGAAAGCCATGATGTAGAAAACAGCTGAAGTCTCTTCACAGATAAACATGTAAAATGGCGCAGATATTTAATTTTAAATAATATACGAGATGGTCATGATTTGGCAGCTATAATACAACAAAGAAAGTGGATTCTGTGTATACACATGCGATTTTTACCAATTCCAAATTAGAAATCAGTTAACCTGATTGATGGCCTGGGAATGCGGAATCTTCACATTCACACCTCCACCTTTGTTGCTTAAGGGCTTCTGTATTGTAATAACGCAGGACTAAGTAAAAGTAAAATAAAAAATATCTGCCCTTGTAGAAGCTACACTAAGACACGGTTTCCGCAATTCCTTTTGAATTAGTCCAACTAGTGCAGTTTTGTTGCAAGTTTATTTAGATCACTATTATGTCTAGGTTTGAATTAATAATATGAAACGGTAGAGCCAGACTGAAAAATTCAATGCCATAGCCGGGATTTGAACCACGGATCCTCTGGTTGCCGTCCAGCCGCTCTAACCCTTGAGCTACTATGGCCAACGTGCCAAAATGACATTAAATTCTCCGACTGACTCGTGTTTTTCCCGATAAACCACTAGGAGTTCTCATAAACACATGAGACAACTACCTTAATGACGACTTACTATGCTATAAGTACTTTAAGGCCCGGGCTTTATAGTTTGGACCACTATTAGGTAAATTAATGAAGTCAGTATGAGTCCGTTGGAGAATTTAATGTCATGTCGGCACGTTGGCCATAGTAGCTCAAGGGTTAGAGCGGCTGGACGGAGACCACAAGAGCCGTGGTTCAAATCCCGGCTATGGCATTGAGTTTTTCAGTCTGGCTTTACCGTTTCATAGTGTGTCCTACACACGGCTAGTGTGAAAGAACAATTAATTTCCATTAATAATTAATAGCCTCAATTTACAAAGTTAGGCCATCAGCCTCCGGGAGATTGTGATCCATTCATTACTCTCTTTCTCCAATACAGTTCTGCTTCTTCCTCTTCTATAGTCGATAGTTATCTGCTTTTCGTCTTGTGTTAATCCTTCCTGACGGTTGTATACTGCATGCATCCTTCTTTGTTCTTGCTAAAATTGGGCGCCCTCCTTATCCTTGCAGTTTGGTTGACTCGCTCCTCTTTGTTCCTGGACCTGATGGTGACCAGCTAGTACCTTTGCCGATACTTTCTCCGTCATTAATTCCGCGTGTTCAGGTGGGTCCTTCATTTTGCAGTACTCACAACTTTCAGTCTGTGTTCTACCTATTTTCTTGAATAAGGGCAGTGTTCATTTATGTATTGTATCCCTTCCTTGCTTGAATATCTTTCTGTATTAATCTTTCTTTTTCGCAGGAATATGTTCTTGTGCCATGTCATCCCCATCTCCTCGCCTTTCAAGTGTTTCGTATTTCATTTTGATCTTACTGGGTGAGGCCGTGGCTGAACGCTTAGACCGCTTGACTCTCACCAAGCAAACCGCATGTGACACTTGTGGTGGACAACACGGCGCTTTGCTCCAGGATCTCCGATTTTCCCCGCCACCAATTGCTCCATTATCATCTTTCTGTCATTCTGTCATCTACTTCTCTCGCTCCCAACTGTTTACCCATCCTTGGTTCGCTATCAGATCCGGAGTTACTGTTCAACACAATGCCCAAAGAACTAAGGATAGCTATGTTCTTAATGTAAACATCAGTAAATACTACAAACTTATACCATTTTGAAATATATTTCTGAAGATTACCTTTAAAAAGCATCAAGTTTTTCTGTAGGAATACCTGGAAATACAGAGTTTTTAAATTCATTAGAATTTTCTGGACTCTCACCTCACAATTTAAAATTAAAGTAGGATGAGTTGTGATGATGCTGCGTGACATTAGCCAACCACCACTGTGCAATGGAACTCTATCACACTTTGGGCCGGAAATAAACTTTTGTCTTCAGCATTATTGTAATACATGGAAGTTCATGTACCCAAAGTACTCGCGACCCACCAGGCAGGCTCGGAGACCGGAGGCCGCTGTGCCAGAGCTTGGAAAACACTCAGCCTTCTGTACTTGAAACAAAACATGCAATAAAACCACCTCAGCCTAATATAGACAATAGTCTAGTCTAGTCCAGTGTGTAAAAAGTGTAAATATTTTAGATTTAATCCTTGATGACAAGTTAACTTGGAACAATCACATTGAAAAACTAGAAAGTAAATTAAGCTCAGGACTTTTTGTGTTACGATATTTAGCCAATTTTCTCTCAGTATATACTAGTAAGTTAGTATATTTTGTATCAATATATCCACACGTTTCTTATGGCATAGAGCTGTGGGGACACACTTCCAAATTAAACTTTAACAGCATTTTTCTCCTACAGAAAAGAGCTATCAGATACCTGGCAAAAATAGCACGTACGAGTTCATGCAGGTCGTATTTCAAAAAATTAAACATACTTACTCTTCCCTGCATATTTATTCTGCGAACAATAGTGTCGCCAGGTCATTGTTGATAGGAGGCAGCGCGGGTAAAAGCATCAAAGAGACGGCAGTGCAGTGTGGAGACAAAAGCTTGCTTATGTACTTTTTGTACAATACAGGAATGTAACCTCCACAAATTCCGATGTTCACACATATGAAACAAGGGGAAAGAGTAACTATATAGTTAAAGGTCACAGGCTAAAACCTTTTGAACATAAGCCCCAATACTTTGGTCCAAAACTACTTAATAAGCTTCCGGAAAGCTTAAAAAATACTGTGTCAGCTGCTAAGTTTAAATCTAAACTGACTAAATTCTTGTTACAGTATAGATGAATATTTTGATGACGACTTCGATGATTTTGAATAATTATGTTTTGTATATGTGTGTGTGTGTGTGTGTGTGTGTGTATGAGTGTGTGTGTGTGTGAGAGAGAGAGAGAGAGAGAGAGAGACAGAGAGAGAGAGAGAGAGAGAGAGAGAGAGAGAGAGAGAGAGAAGATGAGTGACAAATTTTTTTGACATTTCTAATCGTTTACTTTTCAGAGAGAGTATATATTACAAATGACATGGCTTAATTGTGTTCAAACACTGTGTTAAGTTGAAATAAATATGAATATGAGTTTTTTGTTTTTTAATTTACACATTTTAAATTATATATGAGCTCGACAACGGCTGAACCGATTTGCCTAATTTTGGTTTTGAAATATTTTTATAAGTACAAGAAAGGTTTAAAAGATGATAAAAAGAACCTGAAGTGATAATTAACCGAGTTATTAACTAAATATAAAAGTACACACGCAAACATTTACGAAACAGTTACACTTTCTTTTATTTTCAACAAACAAAAGCATTACGAACTAGAAAGATATTCAATTCCTTGCCAAAGTCTTCAAAGCTATTTCACTTACCATATCTTATTATGTAAATTTTATCATTTGTCATCAAGACTGAAATGTTTTATGTAGCATGATGATATACCGTTCGAAGATTAGACACAAAATTAATTTCTAAACGCTCTATAACATTATAAACATTTGACCCCAGACAATTGTTGTCAAATATTGGTGAATCCTTGGATAACTTCTTTATAATTTGTGTTTGTGAATTCCTGAATGTGGATTGAATTGATACAAAATTATTTGAATTCCTTTGTAATTTCCATGATTCCAATGCATTTACGTTTTGATTTATGCGTCTGCAATTTCCCATGCGTTCGGCCTTTGCGATGAACATAAATAAATCGCAGGGACAATCGTTGGAAGTTTGTGGAATTTCCCTGTTTCTCTCATGGACAATTATACATCGCGTGTTCGCACGTCGGAAAACTATCATCTTTATATATTTAGCACCAGTAAAAAGACAAAAAGATTGTAACTTGTATTTAAATGTCAACACCAATTGTAGAATAAATAACTAATATAAATTTGTTTTATTTACATGGATAAGTTCAGGCAACTTTTACTGGCGGTACGGAGTTACCCAGGCCAGCTTTAAAGTTAACCACTGGCGCGACAGCCCCACGAGGGCCAAGGCCTACCAACCCGACTGTCGGCCTCACCATCACTTACGCACGGCAGAGGTGGGCGATCATCCAATCGATACGAAGAGGAGATGTGGTCAGCATCTCGGCATCCCCAGCCGGAATATTGACTTTGTGACCAGGGCCGCTTAGCTAGCGTAAGCTCCTCACTTTCCTCACGATGCTCAGTGGGCACCGGTCCTATACCCGGGACCTAAAATCCGCACCCCATGGGTGGAATCGAACCCGGGTCGCTTTCTGCAGGCGGGACAGCTAGTGTATCTATAAATATTCAGGACTGTGTATGATGTACGGCTTAAAATTGTTTTATTTTGATGGGATTACGCCTTGTTTCACAAACACATCTACTCACACAGTAAAATCTTCCTGTTAACCCTTCGTATAATAACTATTATTGTATATAATTGTAATCGTAGCATTGTTTATATAAGTCTATTCCGGAATAGTAAAAGATGTCACATGAGGTTGCCATATTACCTTGATATTAAAAACAAAAGTAAGTCATAATATTTAAATAAAGCTCGTGATGTTATACGTACACAATCAGGAGAGAGATACGGTTGGACTCGAACCGGCAGTCACTGACCACGGAATGCTTGTAGTGGAAAGATATGATCGCACATAGGGATGAAGCAAAGAATCCCATAAAACTGAGGGAGTGACACAGACAGATGTAGTGAGGCTGCAGACAAATCTACTGATGTTGTCCCAACACGTTATAAAACAGGCTACAATTAACACCCACGAGCCTCTCCACTATAAATCCCAAGCGTGCCTGGCTGTACACTCACAGCCTAATCGCATCTGTACCACCCAGTCCTTGTCAAACATCTGCTACTTCCATCTACCCAATAATAATGTTTTTATTATTTATTATTATTTATGTATTTATTATTAATTATTTTATGATTTATTTTTCATATCACTTTAACTTGTAACTTCTCCGTTTTGTTTCACCCTCTTTGGGGTACGTTGAATCAATCATTTCCCGAAGTGTTGTTCTTTTCTTACTTCTCAGTATTTCTTCATTCTCTCTGATCTTGTTTTCCTTTCTTCTGCCAAGATAATGGGTTTGAATTTTAATGTAGATTTATCTTTGAACCTTAGATTTTCGTTTTTAGTTATTATTTTCGCTGTCCCGTCGAGTAATGCATTTTTTTGTGATTTTTAATTCTGCTGTCTTTTAGAGCTTCTTTAAACTATTTAGGTTTTTGATAGAGTCAACATGAAGAATTCAATGCCACGGCCGGGATTTCAACCACGGATCTCCTGATTTCCGTCCAGTCGCTCTAACCCATTGAGCTACCATGGCCAACTTGCCGTCATGACACTAAATTCTCCATTTGACTCGCATATTTCCCCGGCAAACCACTAGGGGCTCTCGCATTCGAGATACACCGTTTGTGGCGACGGCAAGTTGCCCATGGTAGCTCAATGGGTTAGAGCGACTGGATGGAAACCAAAAGATTCGTGGTTCGAATCCCGGCTATGGCATTGAGTTTTTCATGTTGACTCTATCAGAGACCTTAGCCTATATACGGCTAGTGTGAAGAAGTGATTAATGTCCATCAATTAACTAAAACAATAAGAGTTAAATGATGAAGCCTGGGACTCAAGTACTTACGATAGTAAGTCGCCAAAAACGGTGTATCTCAGATACGAGAGCCCCTAGTGGTCTACCGGGGAAATATACGAGTCAAATGGAGAATTTAATGTCATGACGGCACGTTGGCCATGGTAGCTCAATGGGTTAGAGCGACTGGACGGAAACCATTAGATCCGTGGTTCAAATCCCGGCCATGGCATTGAATTTTTCATGTTGACTCTATCAAAAACCTTAGCCTATATATGCCTAGTATAAAGAAATTATTAATTTCCACCAATTAACTAAAACAGGTTTTGTTTTACGGTTACGGAAGAAATCAAAGATTTGTTTAATTAATCTGCTAGAGTTCATTCTAAGAAGATGACCATAAAAGTTTATACTCCTTTTTCGCATAGTATCTGCAAGTTTTTAATTTTCTTGTAGAGAATGTCATTCTTGATGTATATAATCTTATTATCTTGAAATTTTGGTTCTTTGCTCTTTCTTAATATTTACCGTTCTTTTAATTCGAGGTTCTCTATCTGACCTTTGAAATTCATGTTCATTGTTTCTGATACGTACTGTAACTGCAACTGTTATACAAGATCTTGCCATTTATTGCAATCCTGATTTTATTTATTTTCTACTTGTAGGGTCTGCGAGTTCCATTATCTTTGACTTGTATTTGTATTAATTTAAGAACGTGAAATGTAATATTTCCAGGGATTTGACCTCTTATAACGATCTGCAGTAAACTTTCCCTGCATGTTGTGTCGTAAGGTCTTTCCATATATAGATTTATTAATGTGTATCGTGAAGACTTATTGTCTATAAGGTTTATGACAGTCATTGGATAATAGTGTTTTCAAAAACTGTGTTTGGATGTAATTTTCTCTTGCGGATGACTTTTCTATACTCTGTTCCAGCGTGAGGACGAAGTAGACGTAAACAAAACCACGTGACTCAACCACAGCGCGTCGTCTTTATGGTTATATGGTGCTCTCTCTCTCTCTCTCTCTCTCTCTCTCTCTCTCTCTCTCTCTCTCTCTCTCTCTCTCTCTCTCTCTCTCTCTCTGTCTGTCTCTCTGAATAGCTCCTCAAAAATGCATAACTGTAAAGTTCACTTTGTTTTTGCTAAAACACAAAATATTGAGTCCCAACTATTGTTCAGTTATAAACGTGGCATTTACTGAATTCTAATAAAGGGAAGTATACTCGTAAGCCCGCACAATTGGTTTGCTGAGAGGGAACAAAGCGAAATCAAACAGTTGGAAAGTTAATATGCTGAAAAGGTTAATATTGCAAAACATAAGCTCGGAAAACCACTACGTAGTACTGAAATAGTATATTGCGTACTAATACATATATGAGCAGTACTTGAAAAAACTGTAAACATCAATAATAAATCAAAATTGTTTTTTCATATTTTATTGGACATTAAGAAAAAATAATAAATTCAAATGTGAACAAATGAAAAGCTACATCTAATTTATATGGGCAAAGCCTTCTTCTCCACTCTTTTGTTATTGAATTAATTGAAGCAACACATGCCTTGGTTGTTAGGTTATTTGTTTATCTGGCCAAATTGAATCTTTCTTTTTTTGATGTTTATTATAAAGTAGTAAAATGTTACAAAAGTAAGCAATATTACTATTAAGAGAGCTTTCGGATCTAGCATGTGTATCACTTTTACCAACGAAGTCCAAAGTAAGGTATGATGAATTTTACAAAGTTTCCCGAAAGTAGCGTTTTGATAAAAACGTTAAGTTATACCAGTGAGATAGTTTTATTGGTATATTTTCACGAGAAAAGTAAAAAATATGCATCTCCAGCGAGCTTATGGTGCGATCATTCTACGTTGCGTTTGAATATATGTTTAAATAATAATGTTGATATTTCCATATGTAATAATACATGTGAATATCCGAGTTCCACCTCAAGATGTACTGAAGAAATAATCGCTTTTTAATGGTAACATATCCAGTGACACGTTTAATATTTCAATCAGTAAATAATTCATAGGTTTCTATATCTGGCCAAGAATTCATAATAGCCTATTTTGTAGGTTACAATGCTGTTGGGTATTACGTCATTTCCTACTGGTACCGTAAGTATTAATGATCTGTTTCACCCTTGTTGGCATGACAATTGACAAATGAATTGTAAATTTAGCTTACACAACCAAATACGTGTTAGCAGTGATTAAATTAAAAATAAACTATTGCAAAAAGATAATACTGTGTATATTTAACATGTTTTCTGAAAAACATTCAGAACTTACTAAAAATGAAGAAACAGAAAAGCATTAAGAACACAAATAGTTGGTGGTCGGAATTGGAAAGAATGGTATTGAAGACAGGCATGGGAGATTTATGGAGATCAGAGGAGTTAAATCATAACGGCTTTTGGAAGGAAGTGAGAACTAGACTACAAGTCATAGATAGGCAAGAGATATGGGAAAGTATAGAAGAAAAGAAATCTTTGACATTTTATAAGCAATTAAAGACAGAATGGGGTAGGGAAAAATATATAGATCAATGTGACAAAATTGGAAGAGAAGGCATAGCATGGATGAGAGTAGGAATGATATATCTAAAAGGGTAAAGAAACAGGGATATGTGAATTTTGTGGAGATGGAGAGAGCACTGTTCATTACCTGATAGAATGTAAGGAGTTAGCAAATTACAGGAGAAAAATATGGAATAAGAAGTGGGACAGCGTGAGCAAAAAGGTGGTGGCGTTACGAATGTTAACGAGGATGAGTGAAAAGAAAAACAGATGTATAGGAGAATTCTTTTATAGGTTAAGAGGAAAGTAGATTAGGATAAAAGAAGCGAAGGTCAGGAAGAAATGACACCAAACTGCTCAGGAAAACCAAAGGCTTATGTCCAGGGGACCTAGGCCAGCGAGTAAATCTTGGGTCAGCAACTTCATGTATTTGTATTGGTTTGTTTGTTACTAAAAATGAAGTGATGAAAATACCATCAGAGTTTACAGGTGTTTTAGAACCGTTTGTATTTTACAGGTGGATTTCATTAGGGATACCAACGGGAAAAACATAGACAAATGCTATTGTAACATCAAAGAAGCAAGCATTTCAGTTTTTATTCAGGACGGCGAGCTTGTGTTTGTTTCCATTGCAGTCGCAGACTGTCACAAAGAAACCAATGACGACGTGTTCAAATCCTGACTTAGGATACCTCTCCCAGGTTATGTCTAAATGGCATAATGGACTGTACGAGAACACAATGTTTAGCACGTATATCGTACTCGTCGTGGAGGACAAGGTAATGTAGAGTAAAATGATTACTTTCGACGAAGATCTGGTAATGGTCAAGTCTCATGCTTATGTGCATACAAATATGTAATTGGTGAAATGGCTAGCTTACGGGTAACACTGTACTCTGTCTACAGCCTTATCACTGCTCGCTCGCTCGTGCTGGCTGGCTGTATACAGCCAGAAGGTTTTTGCTGCGTGCCCACCCATTAAGGGTTTTACCGCAGGTAGGATTATTATTGAAAGATGTAGGATGAAGGTGATGTAGGTTTTTGATTGGGAGTTAATTTTGAGGTTACCAAAGTACCTTCGGGTTGAAGGAGAGGATGCAGTACTTAGCACCCATTTTTTTTAAATATTTTGTATTTTAGTTGGAGAGAAATTTAGATGCCAAACAGCTTAGAAGAATTATGAGGAGCTCAGCTTTAGCTGCTGATAGGTTTAGCTCCTGGGTTATCTAGGGTGCCCGCATGCCATACGGGGAACCCGATGCAGTCTAGATCGGCGTCTAGTGGGGTCATACTTTCCCAATGATCTGACAAGGGCGCTTCTGTGAGATGGTAAACTTGCGTATAATTTTGAAGCCCGGCGCCTAATTTCATCCTCCACGTATGGAAGACCCGATGCTTCGTGGAGCAACCTGGTAGGGAAATAACGTCCCACAGAATAAATAGACCTTATCACTGCTGCGATGGCATCTAGTCAAGTTAAGGACTCCAAGACGTACGTCCCTTGATCCATTCCGCATGGAACACCTGAAAAGTGGACAGTGATCAGGAAAGAAGGAAAACAGAAGTACTTGGACGTCGTGGTGGGAAAATGCGTGATAAACTTAAGTGATAATAGGTCTAACGAGACAGAACCGATATCCAGCTCAGGTTAATGGAATTCGATAGCATTAATAGCAGTTAATTTCCATATATGTGTACTACATGCTATTTAGAGATACCATCAGATTATAATACGTCAGTGTTTCTGTCCACGTGGACTCTGTCATTGCGATCGCACGTGGGCGCGGAGTGATACCATTCTCCCGCTACCTGGACAGAATTTAATAATTTGCTCATGGTATAACTGACGGTTATAGGTCACTCTTGACTTAGAAATCGCAATGGTAATAGCTCTCTTCATTTTGCAGAAAATTCATTTATAGTCTAAAGATTATAGACAATATAGCCGCTATTGGAGAATTGTTTCAATGAGATTTGACCCTTTACAGCGTTTATTAATGTGGCTTCCTTGATTATGTAACGGGCTTAGCATATTTAATTTTGGTTCCATTTTAATACACTTTTTGATATAGGTACATTATTATAACAACCTGTTCGCAATGAGTATCGCTAGAAATTTTGGCGAATATATGGCATAAGATAGCAAATTTGTTCTATTTAGTTCGTTCCATTGATAAGCCATGTTGAATGTTTTCATTCGTATTTCTTATTTTGTTCTAGTATTATTTGGCAGAGTATAATGTTGTTAGATATTAATCCAATAATGGCATTTGTTTTCTTTAAGTAAGTATTCGATGGGCTGGATAGCGGAAGTGCATTATTTTATGGACTGTTACGTTTCAAACTTGAACTGTGAATCATTTTGGTTTCCAAGGACTGGCTTGCATTGTTAATTGCACCAAGGAACTGCTTGTCCTAGTATGAGTTTGCTTTCAGTTATGGGATAACAATATCTGCATATTTAGTCATATTTGCGAAATGGCTAGTGAAAGTGAACCTTAAGACGAAGAAAAAAAATTGTTCCTTACCGAGAAATAACATTGGTCGACAAAAATAAACTTTGAAGCTGTTTAATGGGATGATGGTGGATGCTGAAGAATTTCTCACCTTTGGTGTCGATCCTGTAGAAATCTAGTAGCTTCCCCAGCAGCTCTGAATCTGCAAATCATCTCAGTAGCTCTGGAGCGATGAGATCTTCTCTCGGACGTAGTATCGCAGCAGAGGAATTATTGGTTCTACTGATGAATAATTAATAATTCATACTTGCATTCCAAAGTAGAATATTTAATTCTGCCTAAAACAATTCTATAGGTTTTCCTTTGATTTTTAAAACGTGGTATAGATATGTTGATGATATTTTTGCTATTGTTCCTGATAAACAGATTAACGACGCTTTAAAATTACTAAATTTACAAGATAACGCTATAAAATTCACATTAGAAACTGAAATTAATGGATTTCTTCCTTTTATAGAATTTAAGATAATAAGAAATATTAACAAATTAGATTTTGGTATTTATAGGAAGTCTACTCATATTGATAATTATATGAAAAATTTTACATAAATTTGCTGTTTTAATAGTATGATTTATAGATTAATAAATATACCCCCGAATAAAGAAGAATTTAAGAAAGAATATAAACATACTATTAATACTGCTTTAATTAATGGTTTTAATAAAGACTTTATACGAAAGAGTGAGTGAGTGTGTGGTGTTTTAGGGCCCGTCGACAGCAAGGTCATTTGGGCCCCTTTATACGAAAGAAGATTGAAAAATTTAAATATAAAAAAACTGTTAATGATATTTCTACCCTTAAAAAAATAAAATACGATTATAATTTTGAAAAATTTACTTACCTTCCTTGCACTAATAAACATTTTCAAAAACTTTTTAAAGAAGTTGGTATAACTTTAGTTCCTCAAAATAAATATAGCATTAAACATTTACTACATTTTTCTACAAAAGATAAAAATCCTAATAATAAAAAATCTGGTATTTATCAATTTAATTGTTTGGATTTTGATAAAGTTTATATTGGAAAGACAAAACGTAATTTAGAAACCAGAACGAAAGAACATTTTCGTAACATTAAGTATAAACAAACTGATAAATTGGCCGTAGCAGATCATTTTTGGTCATTTAACCATGAAATAGATCCTGAAGTTAAATTATTAAAACAAATGGTCCGATGGATTTAATAGTTTGGGAAAAGATATTTATTTTAAAAAATAAACATCGCATAATGAATTTTGAAATACCAGCAGTTGATTCTGTTTTCAGGTTTGTTTCGTTTTCAGATGTTGGTAATACTGAAAAAACATAAGAAAAACATGGTAACCGGAATCCTTGACAACGGAGTTGACTGATGATGAAAACAAACTGTTTTTGAAATCGATCTCCATTAGAAAGAATAATTAACACCATTTTCTTAAGATAAGTGAAACCTTTGTAACAAATATTTATATTTGTGTAAAATTTCTTTACGTGCTTTCACACAATTTTAAATATTATAAAAATCTAGTCTTTTTTCTAACGGCGAATGATGCAACGATTCTTAATAGCGCACACGCTACTGATGCATCTTTGATGCACCACACAAATGCATTCACATAGGAACTTTTCTGCAAACTTGCAGAGCAACACAAAAACACGTGTTGCCTCGACGATGATCTTATGTAGAAGAAAGGTCTTTTAGGTATCTATCAACTTTCTCTCATATGAGGTTGTCATGGTAACCACCATTACCTACCTTACTTTTATCCATTTCTCTATTTTATTACAAATTTCAATCTCTGACTATTCTTAACAAAACAAGAAATATCTGCTACATTTTTTTTTTTTTTTCCTTTCACAAGAATGAAAATAACTAATCTAGAATTATTTTTCATGTAGAATTTAGATACCAATGCACCTTTTCTCCATCAGGCAGGAGTTTTTCTCTGATACTCATTTCAATTTTATATAATTTTTTTATATTAAAATCAATAGTGAGCTAATTCTAACTTACTTAGGAAGGGGTATTTATCGATTTTCGGACATCTGAACATCTCTCTTCGTCAGCCAGCATGTTACAACTCCACTTGCCTTGGTACTTCTTTTCCATAGTAGAAATTTGCTGATGAAACAGCTCTCCGTGCTTATCGCTGACAGCCCCAAGATTTTCCGGGAAGAAGTCTAAATGAGAGTCCAAGAACTGAGTTCTCAAAGACATCCCATAGCTTTATAGGAATGCGAAGAACAGCAACTATGTCACGATAGTTTTCTCTTTGTGGTTTCCAAGGAAATTGCATGACAAATACATGAATGTTTGAAACACTACCAGGCTGCGTTTTCAGTGGATTTAACAGTCCTTCAAAATGTTCATAAATCGCTTCCATCAGTTTAGCGTCGCTTTCAATTACAAGAATCCATCAGAATGTTTAGTCATAAATTTTACAGTATTTTTCGTAACTTCTAATTTGATATGCAATGGAGGTAAATAGATATTTTCGGGATTCACTAATGTGGCTCATTTTCTGGCCAGGGATAAGAAATTCACCTTTAGGCCATGACTTTCTACGTGCTTACTCGTACTGAGACTTATCTCTACTATCCCATTCGTACAAAAAACCAGCAAAATTTGGTGAACCAGTTTGCAAACTAAGCATAAGTCCCCATAGATATTCCATTTATATTTATCACATTGGATCTTCATATTTTGGTATCTCTCTTTCATATCAGCGACATACGCTACAAGTATTGATGGAAGTTCCTGCCCAGTATATAGCAGCACACCTTCAAACTGACTTTAGAGGAGTCTATGAACAATCGCCTCTGAACTGAACCTGCACGTGTTGCTTCTTTTGCGTGATGTTACTGATGTCCTTAAATACATCTTAAATAAAATTGCTATATATAAGCTCACAGAGAACACTAAACCAAGCTTTTAAATAGGAGCTATAAAAAGCTGTGCTTAATAGAAAAATTTGAGCATATATCTAAATTCAGTATGAAAAAATGCACTTGATTCACAATCAGATATATTGTGAAGAAAGTCTTGTCGACCAGTATAATTATATAGCAAAAATGTAATTGTACTAGTCAGGCTGTAATTCGCCTTTCGATTTTTTTTTTTATTTATTTCGTCTTCAGTAGCCAATATTCATACAATCTGAACACCCTAGCGTATTATAGGTATGAATATTCAAGCCCTCGGACGCTTTAGGGTTAAGGAATTAAAAGGCTGAAAGTAATTAACAAGGAAATAATGAAAATAGTGCAGGTTAAGTCCACAAGCATGGACAGTGGAATAATATAGTTTATTGAAAAACGAATATAACAAGCCATGTCAGTATAGGATCATATTGTGACTTTGTGGGTTCCTAGAATTAAAAGTCTTGTTTACAGAAATTTTAGCTCTTTATTTCAGTAAAAACTCGCTTTGTACACCCCTTGCCGCAGTAAAAAGGACGTGACATATACAAGGTCGCCTTGTTCCACTGCCACACGTAAACATACAAAAGAATTCACTGCGTTACACTTCAAATGTCTACACACTTACAATTACTGCACAGCCGCACACACAACTAACAACTGACTACGCTCGATGGGAATTGGCGGCTGATTGAGGGTCAGCACGTTGTATGTCATGCGTGTACCTGTCCTAGATGGACTTAACCACTTATTGATAGGATATGTGGGGGTCTTGCAGGGTGGCGGGCTTAGTTTATGTGGGTGAAAAGAAGGGAGGTAGCCGTAGCTCCTCAATGGTTGCCGACTCGGGTTCAACGCCTGTGTGCACCGCTGGTGTGAGAAAATTAAGGAAGAGTTAAATTTAGAATAATTACCAGTCTAATTCTCAGGTAGGTATAATTTTGAAGTTGTAATATCAATTTTAGTGTTACCAGTTGTGCCCGCATGCCATGCGGGGAAGCCGGTAGAGCTTGAAGCGTCGTTCTGATGTTCGGTAGTTCCCTAGAGACCTAACCAGGGCGCTCTGATGTTGAGGCAAACTCGCGTAGAATTTTGTGGTCCGGCGCCTAATGACATCTTCGACATACCGGAGAGCCGAGGCTTCGTGAAGGTATCTCACGGGAAAGCACCGGTATACAGAATAGATAGCCCTAAGACACCTATTCTGTACACGTTGACGCTGTAGCAGTTTGGATCCTGTGACCATGCCCCAGATCTCACACGCATAAAGCATTATAGGAAGAATCAAAGCCTGAAAAAGACGCAACTTAAGGGGTGTCGGCATCCCTGACCGCATCATGATGTATAACGAAGCCGAAGCCCCGGACGCCCGATGAGCTAACTCCTGGATGTGACCCCCAAAAGTTCTAAAACTTGTGGGTTTTTATACCTCCAGTCATTGTTCTAGAAAACTACCGAAGTTTCAAGGCCTTTCGCGGCGGAATTTCTCCCTCTCGGCAAGCACCGTTATCTGTCCCTTTCTTTCCTGCGCACGCGCCGGTATTTGTTCGTCGCGGCTCCAATACAAAAAAAATAAAAAGTATGTGATCGGTGACAATATTTTTGACAATGAGCTCCTAATGTTTAGCGTCCTCAAAATGTGTGGATATTCATCCTTAGCTTGTTTTTTATATATGTTATCGTAAAATTATCTCCGTAAGTAAACCATCACATCAACCACAACCTGGAGAATACGCATGTCTGAGACAGATTTATATTGAAAGAGCAGAAGTTCTTGGTAATCCAAAGGACCTCTATTCGACAACAATCCATCAAGAAAAGTTCATACTTCCATTAGACGAATGCTTGTTTGCAGTACATTCATGTACTAACATCGAGGAGAAAACCTTTTTCTCTCTAAGCAAAGAATAATTTGTTAAATGTGTACTCAATACAAAAGTCATGACGCATTCATTACTTCCATTTGAAAGCATATATAAACAGCAACCACTGAATTTTGTGAAGTTATATAAGCTTTTGCAAACTTTTGTTCAGAAACACAATAGTTTTTTTCTGTGTATATTAATTTGTTTTTGCGATCTAAGTTCAATTTACTATCATCACATTTTACATGTATTTTATACCAAAACTAAGCAGCATTGCTCTATTATTTTGGAAAAGATTCTTAATAATTAAGACATATTGCCGCAAATATAGCAATTACAACTTGGGCGTCATCTAGAACAACCAACGTGCACTTCGTGTTTTACGAGACTACCACTGTGTCGCTGTGGTCGCAGTCACTCAGGAAACACACGGGACAATACAACTTCAGGTTTGTCTCTGTTTTTATTTCCGTTGGGCTTTATTTTGGAGTTAAAATAATAAACATAATATATATTTTGAGATCACCTGAGTCTCAAAGAAAGCCTTTTTAGCAAAATTCAAAACCAGAAAGTCGTTTTAATATAACTACAGCATTTTCAAGGATGACAGGCGAACATTTTCAACAAAATCACATAATAACCCAGTACTACGTATATGGAAACTTTTTAGAAAACTTTTATTTTGTCAAAAAACTGTTTCAATAGTTTTAATTAAAATACAACAAGTTTAACATATGTTTTATGGCAAATGAAATGTATATCTTGAATTTTCTGTCAATGTACTCGGGAGTTCTCTCCATTCTGAATGTCTTTCATGTAACTGATAAACTGTAAGGGGTAGATAAAATATTAATACAAATATAATGTACGAGTATGTATAGCAAAAACTGCAATATCTAATTGAAATGGATGGAAAAGCATTGCTTATTGTTTTACCTTTATCGTTATGAACTAGCATTAGATTTACCCAGATCAGATGACTTATTTTTTTTTTTTTTTTTTTTCGAATTCGAATGATCTTGAAAAAGAAACCACCGTCTCCCTTTTTCTTGTGATAAAACTTTTCAATAGCAAATAATTTAATAATTTCTAAATTGCAAACCACTGCCTTTTGCCCATTTAGTATTATTGAGAAGAAATACACAATTCAGTCTAGTTACACAAATAGGTTAGGTCAGGTTGAACTAATTTGGAAACTTCTAAAATTTCAATTACCTGCTTCCGTTTTGTTTCTAACTTAAATATTATGAACGGCAACCTATTAGTAATAAGGTATTAGAAAACCTTAAATGTGGATTCCAGACCAGTTGTTCCCGTTATATTGTTGTTCCGACAATAGTTGACAGATCTGAAAAATCACGAACACTTTTAAATATTTTGGAAGAAGGCATTTAAGACGTGGAAATCATGAAACAACAATCAGCAGTATCTGGTATAGTTATGACGCTATGTGCAAATACATAATAGCCTGCAATTTAGTATTGTTTTAAGAATATGCAGCGATAAAACAAAATATCTGTTGACGAGTCAGGTTGTCATTAAAATTTAATCTTAAATGTTGTGTAAATTTTCAGTTTACGATTTATATCTATTTGGAATGTATATCTTACGCTGCTTTGAAAATTTAAAAAGGTTTTGTGTGTGTGTGTGTGTGTGTGTGTGTGTGTGTGTGTGTGTGTGTGTGTGTGTGTGTGTGTCTGTGTCTGTGTCTGTGTCTGTGTCTGTGTCTGTGTGTGTGTTATTATCATTATCATTATTATTATTATTATTATTATTATTATTATTATTATTATTATTATTATTATTATTATTATTATTATTATTATTATTATTATTATTATTAGTATTAGTATTAGTATTATTATTATTATTATTATTATTATTATTATTATTATTATTATTATTATTATTATTATTATTATTATTATTATTATTATTATTATTATTATTATTATTATTATTATTATTATTATTATTATTATTATTATTATTATTATTATTATTATTATTATTATTATTATTATTATTATTATTATTATTATTATTATTATTATTATTATTATTATTATTATTATTATTGGATATGTAAATCACTGGGGCACAGTGACTAAGGTTATTAGTTAGTTAAGAATTACAGTTTAGATATATCTGCTCATTCATATAGTTTATAAATAATTATTTGTTAAATTACCTCTCAAACTCATAATAATTTGTAAATTGCAAAATTGTAATCTGGAGATTGTAAAATGTAAAAGTCTAAAGAAAAATTGTAAATGATTGGATAGCTTGCCCTGGTTTAGAATCCAGATGCCAGGAT
Source organism: Mantis religiosa (assembly GCA_030765055.1). Taxonomy (NCBI): domain Eukaryota; kingdom Metazoa; phylum Arthropoda; class Insecta; order Mantodea; family Mantidae; genus Mantis; species Mantis religiosa. The sequence goes on along the minus strand of CM060952.1, from coordinate 200,657,711 downwards.
AAAAGAAAAGCAGATTGTTTTTTTTTTTTTTTTTTTTTTTTTTTTTTTTTTTTTTTTTGTCGAATCCTCTCCGTAGCATATCCACTCGCAAACTATACAACATACCTTAGAACTACTTAGAAAATCGATTATATTGCATATTATCTAATTTTCTCAGTTAATGGGCAGGCACTTTTTATTAGACGCAACAAATTGCTACATGCTGTGCTTTTCTCTATGCACTCTTTCTTCTACGGACTGTTTCTTACGAAATCTATTATTCGAGTTAAACTTTGCACACGGTTTTTTTACACACATTTCGTTATAAGTGCCTGTTGGATACTGCTTGACATGTGATCAATTGATGACTAAAATTCTAATTTGCATAACCACGAGATAGGAAACAACTGAATGTCGGTTCAGCACTCGAAAAAGTTGTTATAATTTCCTTTATTACATTGGAAAATGTTCCAAATTCATACAATTTAAAGTCGTTTAAATCGCATATATGAGTAAGCACAATGCATCAGAATGAAATAACAATTTGCCCCTTTGTTAACTTCTATGTGTTTTGTCTGTGATAAATATTTATTCGATGTAAGATAAGAATTTCTACGCATTTAGGGAAATGCAAAGGAACGTGAAATCGCCAACATTTCCTAGCGATCGGTCTTTCGAAAAGTAAGTAAAATACAGGTTGAACGCTCGTTTTTTATCTGTCGTGAACCCCTCGCTTTTTGCTCAGGCCCCTTTTTCTGTTTCTTCTAATCTTATCTTCCTAATCTAGGAAGCTCTCCGTTAAATACTCGTAAGGGTTGATGCACGATATGTTCAATCCAAGTTGCATGGGCGCTTTAACCATCCTGATTCATACGAGAGAAGAGTCTTGTTAATTATTTATAAGTGGAATATACACAACATGTTGTAATCCGTCCAGAAGTACATATACAAATTAAATGAAAGCCTTTTTCAATACTTTTCTTTATGTTTTCTTAATCTCTTTGTTTCATAGTTTCTTATTGTTCTTCCTCTTTCCTTTCTGTTCCACTTACTAAGCAGAGGAAGTAGATTCAGAACTTCTTATTTAAGACGAGCATTTTCGAAGGATGCGATACGAATTTGACAATCAGCAAATTACAATTAACGTTTAAGATCTTAAGTTTTTACTTCCTCAAAAATGACCTTAGCGACTTTTATTTAAAAAAATACATATAAGATTTTTACATGACCATTGAATATTGTCCGAGCCCATTGTTGATCGAGAAGGAGCCGGTGACTAGTTCAAAGGGACGGAGATGAAAGCTTGCCGAAACGGCGGGGATTTCTCGAGAGTTCTAGTTCTTTGTTCTAGCCGTCTTGATTGTTGGAGAACATTCCGGAATGTGAGTAATCTATAAAACAGGGAGCCCGCCCGCCAAAAAAGTGAGTCGGTGCGTGAACAGCTGTGTTGTGGTCGTTGACCCTGCAAGTTGTATTGTGTATGTGACGTAATCCTGCGACTGTAAAAGTTGACAAAGTGTGTTTCTACGGAAATAAAATGCAATCCCACTTCTGACACCAATTGTGACTTTGTGGGTTCGTGAAGTTACAAACCCAAAAAATTGCATGTAGTGAGGCCCCACACGAGCTACAAATGGAATTACTTTTATTGCAAAATTCCATGGCAGTAAAATGTTCTGAGAAGGGAGGGTGGGAATTACTTACATCTTTGCCCTGTAGTGATTATCAGAGATTAAGTGTGTTTGCATCTAATATAATGGTGGTCCTTGGCTCTACATATATCTGCGAACAGACCTTTTCAAAGATGAACCATATTAAAAGTGAGTATCGCAGCAAGATCAGAGACGATCACCTTGCTTATCTTTTGAGGCTGTGCACTTCGTCTTTTGTACCACACATTACAGACCTTGTAAAACATAACTTGTGTCACAGAATTCATCCTAAGAAACATTAGTAAGTGGGGATTAAACTGTGAGTACGAACGCTTATGACTTCCTGTGTGTCAGTTTTTTTTTTTTTTTTTTTTTTTTAATTTTACGTCCTCCAGCGTTACGTCATATCGGACGTTGAATGGAATGGATGAAATGATGCTCAAATGAGCCCAGGATCCATAGAGCTTAGAGTTACTCGACATTCGTCTTTCAGGATAAGGGAAAACCCCGGAGAAAACCTTATCCAGGAACTCACCCTGACCAAGATTCCAACTCGGGACCTCTTGAGCGTGAGGCAGACATGCTACCATCTACGCTACCGAGGCGGGCGTGTATGTCAGAATGATAGCGATGCACCGCCACTGGAATTCGGTAACCACAGGTAAACGCGCGATTCTATCGCCGTGGATGGAAGGAGGTGATTTCAACCTCTCCTTTTCGGATATCGGTCAGGGTGAGTTACCTGGATAAGGTTTTTTCCGGGATTTTCCCTTACTCTGATAGACGAATGTCTGGTAACTGTAAGCTCAACAGGGCTAGCTGCATTGCCTTTTGATTTGCCAAAGGTTGGTTTGATGCCGTTTTTCTGGCAAATTTTGTTTTGGTTGTGACAATTTTAAGGGAAGCTTGAGGATCTCATTTTACTTTTGTAGCAGTGTGAATTTCCAACATAGATTGCTGTCGTGAATGGTAATGCATCATCTGCATTTGAATCACCTCCAAAATCAGAATCAATAGCCTGATTTTCGCCAATTGAGTTTAAGAATGCAATGAAACCTTCATCAGACATGGATACCATATGTTTGTATGTGTTTTTCATGCGTGCTGGAACAAAAAAGAATGTGCTTTTGAGGTTATGGCTGTCCAGTACCACATAAGGTAACTAAACTAGAAATCCAGATGAAAAGGTTATACTAAAATGTGTTGTCAGTATAGAATATACTCCAAAATTAACTGTAACATCACTAATGACTTAAAAATGTATAATTTTCATATGAAAAGTAATGGAAGCATCATGATTTATTCGATATTGTTTGGTTTTTATTGATTTAGTTCACATAAATACTAATGTACATTGCATAAAATAGTTTATATACATAAATACATATCTTCAATTAGATACATTTCCATATAAAACAAAAACAGGACTTACAAAAGCCATTTATTGCGAAAGACACACTTCCTGTCGACAGTGGTAGGAAGGAGTACCACCTTCAAGAATCCATGGTGTTGTCAACATTGGCATAATGCAAGTGGTGCTACAAATGACCACTATCATTTAGGAACATCATAACTGTTGTTAAAGATCAAATACTTTACAGTGCGGTGCTTTTCATCAACCTTACGGTATGTGGTACTTATACTTACTATCCTATAAAGGAAGATTCGACTGTTGTTTATGTCTACAGTACGTTCTATGATGCAAAAATGCTTTTTTGGTTTCATTGGACCTCAAAAAAATAATGATTCTGTGAGATATCAAATTTTGGTTGAAATACAATACGTTTTCTATCTACCAGGTAGAGAAAGTAGAATGGATTATGTCTGGTTTCAGTAAGCCTTAGAAGCATGTAACTCATTGTGAAATCTCCACGTTGAATTTTTGTTGAAATACAATACCTACTTTCTCTGTGGTAGAAAAAGTAAATGAATAACAAATATGCAAATGTAAGTCAAATGTTCATTAACTTCTTCCGTTTTATTTATACGCACAATAAAACAGTCGATTGTTCATATCTTGAAACACGTGTGTTTCTTCCATGTATACGTTTGACATTCAATTTCATAAGTCAAGGGAAAAAAGCATATACCTTAAATATAGCTATACGACAATCTTTTCAAGGGGAAATCCTGAAAGAAAAAGCTAACCTTTTGGCCCAACTGTGATACGAACTCCTAACCTCCAAAAGCGCCGGCCCTCGTAGCCACGGCCGTTAGAGCGTATGTCTCTAGTGTTCCGCCGCGTAGAGGGTCGCGGGTTCGAGTCCCGCCTTGGGCATGGGTGTTTATGTGTAAAGTGTGTATCTGTGAAACTAAAGAAAATAGATAGTAAAATAAACGGAAACAATAAAAAACAATTAAATAAGGAAGAGAAAATTATTTAAAAAAATACGAGGCAGGCACGATACCCCTTGACGAAGAAGACAAATTTTACTGTATTTCCTAGTTGTGAACTTCAGTGATAATCTAAAGAATTATTAGAATTTATGACACCAGAAATTTAAATTGTGATTCTTTTTTTACGGTTGCTAAGATTATATACAGGGCCGTATTCCTAACAAAAGAGTGGGGGGACGCACACCTAAACAATTTTCCAGATGCTGGAGAACCGATCGGAATGCTGCACTTGTAGATTCGCCTTCCTGCTTTGGTTGTCCTCAGCATGCGTACGACTTTTTGTCCATTCTTTTATGTAATCCTCTGGGTTCCACATACGTACATCCTGGAGGTCCATTAACAGTCATAAACATTATTTGAATGGATTTTGTTATGTATGTATATTATTTTTGCAATATTTTGAATGCTAAATTAAGAAAGGTAATGAATTAAAAAAGTATAAATAATATTATTAGTAAGGGGAATGCGTCCCCCTCCGAAAAATAGTTGGGGGACGGCGTACATCCGTGTCCCCCCTCCTCTACGGCCCTGATTATATATATATATATATATATATATATATATATATATATATATATATATATATATATATATAGCCTCTTTTCAGGATTTGATACACTTATATTAATACTCCTTTCAGAAGTACATAACACCCTTGTGTTAAATGTAAGTGCTGATTTGTCTCTTAACAGGGTGTTACACCTAACATACAAGAAATTGGCATGAAGTTCTGTTTTTAGATACGTTAAAAGTAGGTAATAATTCTTGACTATTTTGTGACCATACTATTAAAAAGAAACAGAGGGTTTTAAAATTTTTTCTTCACATTACAGCTATTAAATGGCTTAAATCTCCTAGCAAAATGAACAAATTACTTAGTTTGTAAGGCTCAGGATAAACCAGTACCCTCCCACAAGAGAAGCACAGAAAATGGTATTAAACAGCGTTAACGTACCATTTATCCTTAAGCACAACATCCATTCTTTTCTTTACACCTTAAAGTGTTTATTTTTGTTGTTTTTTTAACAGAAATGCGCCATAAATAAGAAAAGTTTCCATACCTGCTGTGGTTCCTTGTTAAATGTGGCATTAGTTTGGAATTTACATTGGGGAGTGGAAAAACACACACAACTTTAATGCTATGTAAAATAAATTTCCGAAATACGATGGGATATTTCACTAAGAAACACTCCATTTGTTTAAAAAAGAAACAGCTTGGAGTCCAGCACTTAATTTCAAAAGCTGTGGTACCCCCCGGACCGCTGGAAGCACCCAGAGCGTTGCTCCTCAGGTAGGGAGAAGTTTATTATCAGTAGTTCCCATCTGAAGGCCTGTCTCTGTTGCTTCGCTTTATTTACAGCCTGTCCGAAACTCGTGTACATCTTCCTTCATTATAACCCCAGCTGTATCTTCCATTGCAAAAATAACCGAGTCTTTAAAAAACATCTTTTTCTCTCAGGTATAGAAGCAGAATTACGCTATCTTGGGCGTCCAACAAGACGCTAGTAATGAAAGTAGAATTGGGGTTAAGGCCACCTTTGATTGCACTGCCAAAAACACCGCAATAACAGAAATGTAGCCATTCACTCATCGAGTGACTGTTATTTGTACAATAGCTGGAGCACGTCTATTCTTCTGGACGACAAACGTTTCAATTACTCTGTTTTTGAAGTTCGAGATTTCACCAATTTCCCCTTTGTAAATGGAACAAACAGCCAAGGAATTAAGGCTATCTTGACCCATGGTATTCCTAATGAAATACTTAATTCGTTTAACTTCTCTCTGCTTGGCTGTTGAAACTCGAGTTTTAATACAATTTGCAGTGTTTTGTGTACTTCAGAAAACGCTTCCTCAAAGGAGTGCTGTATAAAAAATTGAGTGTTCACTGACAGTTAATTTTTTAACTTTTCGTATATCATGGGGTTGTAATTTCATTCAGAGTCAGCAGGGAACTTTTCTTTGGATGCAATAAATGTCTTTGGATCAACAATCCCAAAAATATTGAATATATGAGAGTGTTGGAATCGTCCTTTTATTTGGTTGACCAGTGTGTCACACACTTCTTTGGCATCTGAGTTCAGGTGCACTTCAGGACCGTAATTCGACCGCTTTCTTGAGCAAGAAGCAGTTATCAACTTGGTGTCTTCTATTGTTCCCACGAATTTCAGGCACAGCTGATTCAGAATGCTGTAAAGCACGATTTCTTACTAAACTGTTACAGAAAGTTCTTTTTTTTTGTGCATTCTTGTTGCGTAAATGTAAAATTATTCAGTTAATGTGCACCTAATCGTTTAATTTCAAGGTTTTCTTCTACCTTTAATGCATGTAAGTGAATTTTCAGTGAATAATCCACTCTGTTCATTTTAAAAATATACTTCTTTGTTCACCAGACAATTAAGATTACAACAACAATCACACGAATGCTACGGGCCGCAACCAGCTGGCCCCAAGCGTTGCTCTGAGCAATGTAGGAACAGAAGAGTTATAGACAGTTAAATGCAGAGGTTCTACTCCCATTAGTCCTGGACCCGGGTCTCCTACCAGGGAGCGATTGATACTCCGGGGCTCTTTCCATAGGGCAATACCTGATTTCTTAAAAAGCACCCCCCCCCCGCTGAGCGCAACGTCAAGACGGGATGAAAGTGGATACGCCATTTACGCGCGTCAACCCCGCAGGGAAGACTACCGAAAACCTCGGTGGGGCCGCCTGGTGATCTAGCACACCTTCTACTAGCTCTGCAGGCTAGTACCTGGGACTTATTAGGCAACTCTCTACCCCCTCCGGGCGGCCGTAGCCTGGCCGAAGGTACCCAATTCCCCGTGGGTATCGGGAACACACTGCCCCCTCGAGTCCAACCCAATCCGATCAACTCCCCTACGGGAGGGGCTCGGCAGTTCGGCCCGAGGTTCCTCTAGTAACGTCAGAGGTACCACGAATGCTAAGGGTCAGCAGCGCCCGCACCTCGGCAGCTGAAGGGGACGGATCCCCTCCCCTACGGGAAGGAGGTATAGATACCTGACTGGCAGTGTAAAGTGTGTAAAGCATTGCAATAATGTGATTGCTACAAAAATGCTTTATTTGCTGTTAATTCAAATGTTGCCACTAATTATTGAATGACCTAAGTAGAAACCGTGAGAATAGTACTGTCAATCTGTCGCATCAGAAATCACGAGATTGGGAACAAATCTACAACGTTGGACGCAGAAAGCTACCTACGCCACTGAGGCTAATGAACGTCATCCAGTGCACGAATACGGTGGACAGAGAGGAAGTTACAGGTGCAACTCGTTATTTACATGCCAGCACGTTGGGTCTATGAAAGAAATGCGGACGGGTTAATCATTTGATCTCCCTGTTAACAAGATCTCAAACCAGTCACTGGCAACAACTCTTATGTATGTCAAGGGGATATTATTTAAGAGCAATAAGCTGATTTGGTTGCTAGTCCGGATTAAGTGATGTGATAACGGTTAAACTTTATAATCGGCTATAATAACTAACTGCTAATACATACAGTATTATGTAACAAAACCAGTCACTTAATCACTTCTTAACACGTCTATTTTTGCTTATAAGAGATTCCCAACTTACGTGACGCTGTAATATCTGAGGTGTCTTATAGATAAGTAATTTGTTTTAAATATATCTAGCAACTATCAGAGCCTCAAACGAATCTATTCATTTAAATATAAGGATGCCAAACTATTTCAGCTGTTCCCAAAAAGCCAACGTAGTTAAAAAAAGCTTCACACCTTTCTGGTACGAGTGCATTGTGAACATGTTTCACCATACACAGTTGTGAAGGATTTTATTGTATCTTGACAAGAGGGGATACATGAGAAAAGAAAACCTTTTGAACGTGAGGCACATAGCCTACCACCTAGCTACAGAGGCGGGCTTTGAGTATCTTAATGCGAATTCCAACAGCTATGGGATGAATCTTCCTCGTGTAAACTGGTGTGAAGTTTAAGCCCCGGAATGGGACGTCATTTGTATCGGAATTTTCCAGATCCGACGTTTTATAATATAACAATCTCTCCCGACGTTCCCCATAGCTGCTACAATCGATGCTTAGAAATAATTCACCTCAGATGTATTCCGGACAGAAGTCTGCTGGAACTAATTTCCTATATAATTCAAAAATGATTTAGCCTCTTTTAAAGATACTCCAATCTTTTTATTCTGTACGATGATTAAAATCAGCATCCTAACACACATTAATAAATAACTTTATTAATGTCCTTCAATTATACAATATTCAATGAGATATATTTTTCTAACTTTTCATACTCGCGTCGTGTTCTTTCACGTCCGTACTCCGTCACATCCTGGCACAGAATGACGCTGTCTTGCAAAAAACGAAGTTCATTTGACTTTACCGTCACTATTGAAACAGTTGCGAATGCACCAAGTGCCAGAGCATTGTTTAATTTATCCATTTATTTCGTGTTAATATATTTAAAATGATGAAAGTTATGTCGTGGAGTTATAGATGGTCATGGCTGAATAGAGTAGGCCACAAACAGGTAATGTTTCAATATAAATAAATTGGAAATATAATAAATTCAATAGAAAGACAAAATTATAATAGAAAATTGCTTTTAGAACTTTATATTTAAAAAGTCAGAAGAATATGTAATTTAAAATTAATGCATTGGCTGCAGGGAAAAGTGACGTGGACTAGAAGTGTTTGATGACCATGGTGATAAGGTGAAAATCAATAATTGAAAAAGAGAAAATTACAGTCTGGTTTTTAAAACAAGATACGTGAAGTTCATCAAGCAAGGGACGCAAAGGGTAAGAGGGCAAGGTCGTTGCTATGGAAACGTAAACAAAGGTTGCCAGATTGGTTACACTGGTGAATCAGGTACTCCTCAGGTTAGTCATCGCTAGTTGTATGCGGGAAGCAGAGTTTGCCTGAGTATTCATTGCACAGTGTATTGTTAGTCTACTTTGTTAAAACACAATTAAAATACGTTTTTATGGAAGCAAAACGTAGTGGTGGTAGGATTAGAGGTGGACCGAGGAATCATGGCCCAAGGCAAAGATCAGCTTACGATTGGGTTGTTACATTGTATAGCCAAGCTGGAGAATTTGTCTGTTCTCTTAGAGAATTCTTCCAACAGGAAGACGAGAGTTTGCTCCTTATCAATGAACAACTTATTCCTTTTATCCAAAAGCGACAGTCCCATGTCAGTGGATATGCTTGCACGGAAAAGAATTCCTGTGGGCCAAAATTCTGGCATATCGGCAGCATTGATATGAACATGGCAATTAACAAAATTGTTAATAATATTTTGCTATATTAATGTATACGGAACGAGGAAAGGTTTGAACAAACGAGGTGCTTGTACCGAGTTGTTTCAGTTCTCGAGATTCCGTTATGTGCTTACCACATATGTGTTTCACATTATGTTTTGCACTATGTGTATTTATATCAATCTGAGTTTTAGTAGTTAAGATATTAGCTGAAATATTAATTAGTAAATCGTTATATCTCTTAAGATATTTTTGCAAGTACAACAATACAAATATCCTAAAATTAATATACTATGGAATAGAAATATGGGGTTCAGCAGCCAAAACACACATGGATACATTGCTTATTTACCAAAAAAAAAGTGTGTTAGGGTCATGTATAATCTAAAAGCAAGAGAATTTTGCAGGGATACCTTTATAAATAAAAAAAATAATCACCATCTACTCTCTGTATGCTTATACAGCTATAATGTTTACTGTGGACAAGTGTAATCCAGTTAGAAACAATCAGGTACATGAACATAACACCAGAACCAATATGAATTACTATAGAGATAGTGTAATTAAAACTGTCTCTCAAAAGGATGTACATATACTAGGAATTAAGCTTTACAATAAACTGCCATCTGATATTAAATCAATAGCTAGCATCTCAAAACAGCTGTTTAAATGGAAGTTAAAGGCTTTCCTCATAAATAAATGTTTCAATAACTTACACGAATTATGACATTGCAGCTTTAATTATACTTGAAAGTGATAAATTCATTAAGCTGATTAAGGGATTATGTGTAGAATTAGTTTCTAATGCTGTAATTCACTCTGTAAATTAGGTTCTAATGTTGTAGAATTGACTATGTACAATTAGTATTAATGATGAAAAAGTGACTATGTCAGAAATTGTAACCAACAATCTATTGACAATGTTTATTTGCTTTTTCTACTTTAGACTTTTGTTGGATCTTGTATCTATTACAGTTTTTAGTCTTATGTAACTTTTTATATTTATCTTTGTATCTTGAACTGACGTGTCCTATAACATATGTATTATGTTCCAAAGGATGAAATAAATACAATACAATAAATATAATTGAAGATAAATGTAAGATTTTAGAACGTGCAAAGCGTATGTGTTTCTATGGAGAAATACTTACCGTACTGTGCGGGAATGTCAACTTACGATGTTTAGCAACAATAACGGTATAGTTACATAATGCAAAAATTATTTAAAAGAAGTCACACATGTGAAGACGCTACATCTCAAGGAATGTGTGAAGAACTTATTTCTGTTTTTAAAGTTGGCTAATACAGATTAACTGTGCATATTTCTTGTTGAGGTGAGATAACTCGAACCCTTGTTTATGTTTCGAGTGTTTAGATGATAAAGAAAGGGGATCAGCTAACATTGCAGCATCCACGTGGAGAAACAGATGACCTTCACGCATCTTATTTTAAAAATCAGACTGTAGATCTTTTGTGTGGACTTCGTGAATAGACGTGTGTGGAAGTGCTGGATTTTTGTAAGAGTCTGGTTGCAAACTGTGATTTTGAACTGTGTTCGAATGTTTCCTCAACGTAGGAAAAGTATTATTGTAAATCGTTTGAATATATTGATTCAAAATACAAATCTTATTTTAATTGAGTTTCGAGTTTTTAATTTAAAAAAAAAAAACTTTCAACTTTTTGATTTCCTTTATCTTAAGTTTCCATAGTTAAACTTCCGATACCACGATCGAGATAAGATATCATGCGAACCGGAGCAACAATAGTATTTTGAACAATTCATCAACTTTAAAAAGAATTTCGCTGGAAAAATGAAATATATTTTTAACTCATCACTACGTGGAAGATAGACGTCTGCTGCGTGTACCAACCGACTGGGGTGCATCCAAACTTCATGAAAGCTGGTACATGACATCACATCGCGGGAACTGATTCACGAGGAACAACCACTACATATGGCTTACCAACGTGGTGCTTCTAGAACATCATCTCTACCTCCAAACATATTATTTTCCGGTTACACTATGGTAGCTAAGCACTTTCTTACCGGCCACGTCATTCCTAACGACCAATACAGTCATACTGTATTTGCATATTTTTGTAATTTTTATTTTTAAAAGTTAATTTAAACAATCAGTATTCAAATGTTATTCCAAATAATTTTAAACGTGTAATAACATCAAAACAAATTAACACTATTGATTTTTTTCTATTGCCAAGTAACTTTGTCACACGTCTTACTTTTAAACATTTAATCTCGTTCAACTCACAACGCTTTCAGCTATTTATGATGATTTTTTTTTATCTTAAACTAAATTTAAAATAAAAATATAAAAATAATATTTTCGGTTTGAATTTAAAACAACTCTAGTTAGACCGATTGGCTCTCACCAAGACGGCCCGGGTTTGATCTCAGGCAACCGCAAAGTGAGATTTGTGATGGAAAAACACGGCGCTGGGGCGGGTTTTCTCCGGGACCTCCGGTTTCCTCCGCCATCTCATTCTACCGGTGCTCCATCTTCATCTCATGTATCATCAGTGTCATCGCCTGCGGTGTCGTATGTAGTAAAAGCAGGCGTTAAACACTACACATTTAATTTCTCTCTCTCCTCTCTCTCTCTTTCTCTGTGCGTGAGAGAGAGAGAGAGAGAGAGAGAGAGAGAGAGAGAGAGAGAGAGAGAGAGAGAGAGAGAGAGAGAGAGAGAGAGAGAGAGAGAGAGAGAGAGAGAGAGAGAGAGAGAGAGAGAGAGCGCGTAACTATGAAAGCATATTCCTATGAATGAACCGCATTTCACGTTTGACGCTTACTATTAAGTGATATCGAATATGAAAATGAAGGTAAACGCGGGAGAATCGGATCAATATTTTGAAAATCTTTCACAAAGGCCCTATTTGTCAGGTAAATATGAAAGATTCTACCTTATATAATCGCTAGCAATTGGAGGATGAATAGGATTGGCATAGCAGGCGAATCGGAATGATAGAAGAACGGTGGAACATTCAATTTCAGTACACAATATAATCACGAGAACAAAATAACACATTTCTACACATGTACGACGGCTGTACAATAAAGAATGATTATAATATTTTTACAGTCATAACTTTCGCACTAAAATTCAATCTTATTATATTTTGTTAGCTTAATGTGAAACAAACACGCCATAGTAGTGTCATTGTTGGTACTTCTGGTTCCCGCCTGTGAGAACCAGGCAAGTTCAGACATGTTCAGTATCGCCTACCGCTGTAATGGAGGTAACATGCAGTTAAAGTTGATGTTAGAGGAAGATACGGAGTTTCTTTCAAACGTAATCACTGCTGATGAAACTTGGCTACATCATTTTGATCCTGAGAGTAAACAGCAAAGCTCAGTGTGGAAATCTCCTTCATCACCAACCCCCAAAAGGCAAGAGTGGTTGCTTCTGCTGGGAAAGTTATGGTCATCTCATTCTTTGATATTCATGGAGTGGTTTATCAGCATGTTGTACCTGCACACACATCAGTAACTGGACAATACTGCAGGGATGTCCTGAAAACATTGCAAGTCCATATCAGGCGCAAAAGATCACATTTCCATGAAGCAGGCTGGATGCTGCACCACGATAATGCGCGGCCGCATATTGCCAATGTTGTTGCTGAATACCTTGCAAAAATCAACGTGAAGTGCATCCCTCACCCTCCCTATAGTGCGGATTTAGCCTCATGTGACTTTTTTCTATTCCCTAACTTGAAGAAACGCCTTCGTGGGAGGCATTATCCATCATCAGAAGCAGTGGTGAAGGCTGTGGAGGTGATTTTGAAGGATCTTTCAAGAAATGGTTTCCAGCATGTCTTTGAAGACTGGCAGAAACGCTGGGACAAGTGCATCGCATTCAGGGGAGACTATTTTGAGAAGGACCATCAAAATTATGAGGATGAGTAAAGTTACGTTGTCAAAAAAAATTGTGATTATTCTTTGTTGAACATCCCTGTTATATTCGTATCTTTATATATCTTATACACATTTTCCACATATGAATTGCTTCTTTCCCCACGGCGCCCACACAGATTTCATGGTACCATTCTCCATTTTTCTGGGCTCATTTGGGCATCTCATTTGGCCTATTTCATTCATCGTTCAAAATGACTTGACGTTGTAGGAGTAAATAAATGAAAAATTTGAATGCGCCGTCTAACCTTAATCCGCTTCGCCCGTTGTTGTAACGATATTTATTTTTGCCCGTTGGCATCACTGATTAGGTAACCATCATAACAACAAGGAGGATTATAGGTGTAAGATTTTCTTTTTGTACAAGTTTCTGTAGCAATTTCAATGCACATTCGTTATAAATCTATTTTAAACGAACTTAAAAAATAACAAAATACCAGATGGAGCAATTACATACTTCCTTTCCGCAAAAGAAGTTCGATTTCTCACTTAGACTGACAAAACACAATCGTATTACACAGTCAACTGTCTCGGGTAGTAAACTTCTTAGTTCTAACAAAACAATACACTATCGTCACCTAGGGAACAGATTTTCTAAAACTAATCCGAGTCGCCCGCCAAAGCGAATCACCTGCACTTACCTTACTAATTAAATTAATAAAGAAAATGTGTGGAGGTAGGGGGCATCTCTCACCCCTCTGAGAAACGAGGAAGCATGTAGGTACAGCGGGATAATGAAAGAAAGAGAGGGAGAAACCACAAATGAGGCGCAGGATAGAGTCATTACATCAATTGGACGGCATGTTATCTCAGAGGAGATAATAAGGAGCACGTGGCCCCTGCTATTACACTGCGTACGGCACGCTAATGACAAGGCATTTGGGGGTTCGTATCATTGAATGACCATGACGTCACTCTATCTCTTCTGTCTTACACCAAAACATTTAACCGAAACTTGCCAATATTGCTAAAAATGAGGAATTTAAACAAAACCGCACGGAGAGTTTCTTGAAACGGTCAAACTAAACCATTCAAGGTGAATATATCTGGTCAGTTTATACTTTCATTCCAAAAGTTTCGTAAAAAATAGAGCTGTTAGATACTTATAACTTCCAGTTTTTACATTCTCTAAAAGCTTATTCTGTAATCTAGTCGAGATCAACGTTTTCAGAGATGGCTTTACTCCATACTTCCTAACAGACGCAGTGAGTAAATAACTGATGTGCATTTGTTTGTTTATGTGACTGCTTGCATGCTCATGCGGAAATAATAAACTAATAATAATGATTGTCTCGGAAATGAATAATACCACCAAACATAAATGGAAAGAAAGAAAAGAAAAAAAAAACAACGAAGTAGATGAAGAAATATTCTGTGCTTGAACGTGATATAGAAATTATGGATCCATTGAAAAAATTAAAACTTATTTGTAAATATGAATATTTACTAGTTATGTTAAATGTTCAGATGTTTGTTCAAGCTCTTCTCGGGAAGCAAGCCAGGTGAAAAGACGATTAGAAATCGACGTTTCGGGAACGTACATCGCTCCCTTCATCAGGATATTTAGTAAATGTTATAACCACAATTGAATCTCTGGATATAACACAAATATAAACAAAGACAAAACACTATCAATATTTGCATTTCTGAAAAAAGGACTGTTTTCAGTAAATTAAATGCCAGGTCAGGAGTTGGCGTGAGTATAGAAATTAATTGGGTTAAAGTAACGTAACTACTTAATTTGGTTATCAAGCTGTATAGATCTGTGCTCTTTAAGTCGACGGATTTCCATTTGAAGGTCGGTTCCCAAGAGGAGCTGAGCTAAAATCCAGCATCACAACTAAGCGTGCTCCTCTCAGAAGAAATGGTCAAAACCTCCTTAAATCTCCGCTCCCAGTAACTGTTGCATTTTGCCAAGATAGTCGTTATCTCTGCCAGCCCAGACTTCTCAGGTTGCATTAAACGAATGCTCCGTTCAAGTTCGTTTATTCTGGTAGCGATGGTCCTTATGGTTTGTCCTATACACGGTGTCCCACATTCACAGGGAATGCGGTACACTCCCGGAACTTGGAAATCCAGTTTGTCTTTTACTGGTCTCAACAGATGTTTAATCTTCGGAGGTGGCTTGTGGATGATCCTGATGTATTTGGCCAGACGGCTGCTGATTCTGCCGGATAGATTGCCGGTAAATGGGATGTAGGCTGTAGCGGTAGGCTTATCGAACGCTATCTGTATTACAGGTTTCCCTTCCCTAGTTTTGATGGGAGAGATGTGCGCTCCCGAAACGTCGATTTCTAATCGTCTTTTCACATGGCTTGCTTCCCGAGAACATCTCGAACGTATTCGTCGCCAGAAAAGCTTCAGGTCTTATTTTGTTCAGAGGTTGTAGATTTGGCAATGGATTTTGAGTACACTTTGGTTCAGGGGAAGATGACGAATGAAATTTTCCAGGGTTGTCAGCTTAGATATGGCAGGGTAGTTTGGAATTCTTGGAATATGTGAGAGGATTTCTTAGAAATTTATAAATGGACCCTGAGTTGTAAAGCAGTAAATTTTATAGCTGTAGAAATGAAGCGGCAATATCGGATCAGAAGCTAGTAGCACAGGTCTTGGAGTTATTGCGAAAAAGTAGAAGTTATTAGGAGAATGTTGAAGTGTAATAGCTAGCTCTGGGCATAATCTAATACACTTCTGGTCTGATCGCTAATGGGACGAAACGTAGTTAGGTTCTGCCCCTCAGGATAGAGGAATAAAACACTAACACTAACCGAGACGCCTACAAACGCGATCTAATGAATCATAATGAATAGTAGGGCTTCAGAAGCTGTTTTCAGAAATTCCAAGAAATACATTTCATTCCCATAAAAATGAAACCTTATAAAGTTGTGTTATTTTAATTAAAATCGTAATCGCTGTTTTAGAGAAAATCCAGATGTTCTATGATGGGTTGGGAACATTTTCTTAAAATTATGGTTTTGCTTCTTATTAAACCTACAAGGAAATACATATATAATAAAAACATTTCTATGAATTTTTTCTCCATTAACTTGGAGATAGGCGCTAGGTCAAGCTTTTTGAAGGATGGTTTGAAGAATGAATAGAGAAAACAGTGTGATTGTATCACATTTATGATATTTTACCGAAAATGCATGTTTTGATGTTGAGTTAAAAAAGTCATAACAAAAGAAAAAAGGTTTCAGTTTACGAGAGCAAGGAATGATATCGCTAGCTTTGTAGTTTCAATTGTCAAACTGTAAACAATCCCCAGGTTGCAAAATGTATACTTTGGTCCGTCTCACATTACCCGCATAATAAAATCAGTATCATCTGTCTGACCCTGTCTAACCGTTTAGGTTAATAATGAGAAAATTATCGGCAAGAGCAAATGTTTTCAGAATCCAATCATGGAAGACATTGATGCCTTATTAAAAACATGCTGATGTTCACAAAAATATTCAATCCAGTATCTTTAGTAAGAAGACTTTAAAGATTTTAATTTCCATGAATTAACCTATGAGTAGTTTAACTATGACGCCTGGAACTTGAGTACTTACAGATAGTAAGTCGCCACAAAAGGTGCGTGTCTTATTGTATATTAGAACTCCTAGGGTCATATTCATTTTTGTGACTTTGTGGGTTCGTGAAATTAAAAGTCCAACTGCACAAACTCAAAATGTTCTTTATTTCCACCGAATTACAGTTGGAACACTTGCCGATTACATAGAATTACTTAGCGCACACAATTACAATTCACCAGTTCGTCTGTCACAGGTCCATTACACGCTCTCAGTTACGTACAACTGTTCTGATACACGTACACAGTCTTCCAGCCCGTCCATTCACTCATCGCTCCTCACGGCTGCTCGCCAAGAACTGAACTCTCCTCCAGCCCGACGCGTCGCTTATATAGGACTAGCTGGCCAATCTAGAAGTTTCCGGGTTAGATGGAATGTCCTGGATGTTCCAGAACTCAGGGGGAGGGGAAAGAGACGGTACAGTGTCCTGCAAACATAACCAAAACATAACCATAACACAATATAAAGTTTATAAAATTAAACATCAAGATGAATTCCTTAATTTAAGAAATATTTTGTTCAAGGAAGCTATGAAATATTGATAAGTTTTGTAATTCATCAAAATATGTGTAAGTATATACAAATATAATAATGTGCAACATAAAAACTTCACTTAACTTATAAGAAATGATGAAAGTGATAAATTATTAAAACAAGTAAATGTCCCGATATATTTAATGGTTTGGGAAAAGATATTTATTCTAAAAAAATAAACATCGCTTAATGAATTTTGAAATACCAGCAGTCGATTCTACTTTTAAATTTGTTTCATTTTGAGATTTTGGTAATACTGACAGAAACAGTGACATCTAGTGACTGTAACGTTGCCCGCCTCGGAAGCGTAGATGGTAGCGTGCCTGTGTCACTTTCAATAGGTCCCGAGTTCGAATCTCGGTTAGGCTGAGTTACCTGGATAAGGTTCCCCGGGGTTTTCCCTTATCCCGAGAGACGAATGTCGCGTAACTCTAAACTCCATGGAGCTGTTTAAGGCTCTGGCTGAGGATGTGAAAAAAATCACGAAATCGCGATCCTAATGAATTTATAAGAAAACGTTCATCATTTCTCATAAGTAAAGTTTTTATATTAACAATTATATTTGTATGTATTTGTTTGCTTCACTGTTAGTAGCTTCATATTTTAGGTATTTATATAAGTGGTTTTCAACAAATGTTTAGGATTGAAGCAATAATTCAAGTTCATATCTTTCAAAACAGAAAAATGAGCAATCAAATAAAATGTGAGGGACATCTTGAAGGTGATTTCCACAAATACAGTCAGAGGTGGAATCTAAATAAGTAAGCTGAAAATTTGTCATGTCCGGTTAAAAATTGAGTGAGGACATAGTTAGGATTAACGAATTTACATTTATGTCTGCCAGAAACTGTTGAGAAATATAAATCCTTAGTCAACGCACCACAAACACTTTTTAACCAGTATTCATTCCAGTCGTTGATGATAATCTGCTTTAATGTTTGCTTCACATAAGAAATAGGGAATAGAGTATATGTCTCTGGAAGATCTGAAGTCGTAGCTCTCTTTGCAAGCTCGTCGGCAATCCCTACGTGCCCTCTGACCCATGAGTAGGGGCGGATTTTGCCCTATTTGTCTATTTTGTTCCTTTCTTCAGAAACGTAGGCTTTTAAGTTATAACCACGCTTCCTACAATTATTATCCTAATTTCTTAGTTTTATAGTGCCTTTAAGTGCCTATTTGATACGTTTGTGTCTATTCTGCTTATTAGTGAATAAAACTGCCTTTTTAGCCAATTTCTTCTGCTTGTAATTTGTGACAACAGCTTTTGCATTTGTTGGTTTCAATGTGAAGTTTTGGGGAAGAGAAATTTTTACTGCTGCACATTGGATATACAAAAAGGGGTTTATTAAGGAGACACATCTGTGCATATTGGTCCAAAACTTACAATACCAAATTTAGCTCTTTTGTCCTAAAATTAGTAGAGACATACTTCAAAAATGTAAAGTTTTTTTTTTTTTTTTTTTTTTTTTCCAGCGGCGTTACACAAAACGTCACATGACTGTTTAAATAACCCTACACCTGTATCGTAGCTGCTATTACGTAATTTTAACCTCAGATTTCTCAGATTCTATATTTTCTACTTAAAATGTTCCACAGAATGCAGTTTTCTATTAATCTGTATGAAATTCTAAACATGTCTGTAAGGGCAACTGCATATTAAATGTAGCTATTTACATTTGTTGTGCTTTTGTTATTTGTATTGAAAAGTATTATAATGCTTATTAATGAAAATGCTTAGGAAAATAAAACTGTTAAATAGATATGATTCTTTTTTCCCATTCGTTGATATGGCGAAGACAAATATTTCACATAGGTACAGGTCATTAATAGTTTAAATTGGATGCAGAAACTTGTACCCCAAGAATTAAATTTTAAAATTACAATATGTGGGACATTTTGAAAATTGCCTGTAATTTAGACATAAACTGTCAATTCCTCAGAAACTATTGTAACTAGAAAGCGGAAACTTGTTATTATTCCATTCTTGATCGATCATAAAAAATAAATGGTATAAATGTGAAACAAATCTAACAAAAGCTACAGATATTTCAATTTTCATCCTTAAGCGCCCCCCAAAACCCATGTTTTTTGATATAGTTAATTACTTCACAAATTTTTTCACATTATGGTTCTTACTTAGTGAAGTGGATTTATATATATTTTAATTATACGACAATATCTGTTATTTTATCTTGCTGTGGAGCCATTTATGAAATTTGGAGTAAATATAGAACTATTTCACTTAGGGAACCGGAAAATAGTGTGTTTAGCGAATTTGTTGCAGCATATGTTGCGATGATTGTCATTTTGTTATAGTGAATTTACAGTAAATTTTAGGAGCCATTTTACTAAAATTGTGTATTTCTAAGTGTTTACTTAGTAAGTTTTTAGTGCCTATTTTTTTTACCCATTTTAGTGTCTTTTTGCCTGCTTATTTCACACATTTTTAGTACCTATAAATCCGCTCCCTACCCATGAGATACACATATGAGAACCGCTTAATATTTGATTCATTATTTCAGCTGCAATAAGATTGTTGGTATTTTTTTTTTCAGAGCCGCAAAAGACAATTTTGAATAAAGCAGTTAGCAGCGCGCGCTTACGTGCATACAGACATACAAATGGTTCGCGCGAGAGCTGGTTGACACTTGGGCTCTGCAACTCGTATTTTGCTGAAATTTACCTGAAAATATGTAACTTTTGGATGTAATGAAACACTTTTGGTACTTAATAATAGATATACTGCGTAAGTTACGCTTAATTGCAGTAAAATGACGATTCCTTAAAACGTTTTCACGTTTAACGTTCCGAACGTTTTCTTGTATGTATGGAATGTTAAGGGGTCGTTCTCTTGATTCTTGTAAGTTTGTACAAACTCTGTTATTATTGGTAATGACTAGCATATATCACAATCTACTTTTTAATGTCTCTGAGGTAAACGCATTGTAGCCTCATTAAGAGACATAACAGTTGGTGTGGCGTTAGTAAAACTGCTCGTTCTTCTTCGCTGTCAGTGTTCAAGAGGAAGAGGACACCGCCTGAGGGTGGGTGGATGATGTCCTTCCTAACTAACGTTCGATCACACACAGACGAATGAAGGCACAAAACGGTGTGGACGCATGCATCCAGCTTCACTTCCTGTTTTGTGTTTTAGGATGGAGGGTTTTTTAAGTCATCCTCCTTCCTTTTGAATTTTATGGGCTTCAGTCACTCCCTTGAGGGGGAGACTTTAAAAAAGAAATATTGTGGGGGCATGTACAGTCGAATAAGAAATTGAATTAACAGCTTAATAAGTTGTTCATTTCTCAGTTAGTTACATAAAGGTCCAGTACTTAGATTTAGACAATATATGTTTAGATGAACGCTCAACCTAACCCACAAACGAATATAACAAGTACTAATTTTAGTTAATTGATGGAAATTAATCAGTTCTTCATACTAGCCATATATATGATAAGGTTTTTGATAAATAGTCAACATGAAAAATTTAATGCCATGGCAGGGATTTGAACCACGGATCTCTTGGTTCCCACCCAGTCACTCTAACCCATTGAGCTACCATGGCCAACGTGTCGTCCTGAGATGAAATTCTTCATTTGACTCGTATATTTCCCCAGTAAACCACTAGAGGCTCTCGCATCCGAGATACACCGTTTGTGGCGACCTACTATCTTAAGTACTTAAGTCCCAGGCTTCATCATTTAACTCTTATTATTTTAGTTAATTGATGGAAATTAATGATTTCTTCACACTAACCGTATATAGGCATGTTGACTCCATCTATCAAAAACCTTAGCCTATATACGGCTAGTGTGAAGAAATTATTAATTTGCATCAAATAACTAAGATAATAAGAGATAAATAATGAAGCCTGGGACTCAAGTACTTACACCGTTTGCGGCGACTTACTATCGTATCTCGAATGCGAGAGCCCCTAGTGGTTTACCGGGGAAATATATGGGTCAAATGGAGAATTTAAAGTCAGGACGGCACGTTGGCTATGGTAGCTCTATGGGTTAGAGCGACTGGACGGAAACCAGGAGATCCGTGGTTCAAATCCCGGCCATGGCATTGAATTTTTTATATTGACTCTATCACAAGTACTAAAGTTGGATGCAAGTTTAGAAGTTTGTCAACAAATCCCAAACTATTCTTTACATGGCCTTAGTTTTACTTTTTAAATGGCTGTTATGACAAGGAAGCGGGAAGTGTGAAGTGGTGAAAATGCCATTTTTCATTTTCATTTCAGTTAAATTCTTTGATAATTTCTGAATAGTTTTATCACTTTATATACAATTCTTGTTCATTCAAGTACGCTTTAAAGATACCGGTGCATTCCATTTAAATGGTGACATGGCATGTTTCAACATCTTTTTCTCGAAAACAATTTTTTTCATACATATGGCCATTTTTCTTAACAACTATTAGGGTTAGAGGTTTCAGATTTTGTACACTTGTTTTTATGTATGATTACACATATTGACCTAGAATTATGATGAAATAACTCAACATATCTTTTTAGAAAAATATGTAGATTTTACATATTTAAACATTTATTCTAGAAAAACCATTAGGAAACTTATATAATTTTAAGTCAACATTATAAGAAACATATGGGGCTCAAGTATAAAAAATTTGAGTGCTGTGCTGTTCATAATTATTCTATTTTATCACAAAATATTTTCTTCTGTTTACTTACTAAACAAATTCTTACAACATAAACTATAAACGCTAGGATAATGAAGTTTGCCTCAGATATTCTTCATAACACGATATATGTGTCTGATTTTTTTTCAAAGGAATTCACTTAGTAATAGTTGAGGAACATAGGATAACTTAGTCCAGGGTGTACTTATTCAGTTTTGACTTGCGTGGCAGTCCAGTACTTCAAATGAAAATGTTTAATAATAGCACGAAACTCTGATTTTTCCATCTTCAATCACAGCTGTCACACTGACCAATTCAACAATGAACTATCAACATTATAATTTTCTGAACAATCTTTTGAATAATCAAGCTTGCTACCCACAAAGTTTCAACAAAAAAGTTACATCTCTTCATTGAAATTTACCAGACTTACCAAACTACCCTCGTAATGAATGAAGCTAATGTGCTTTCTCCCATAGCTGCAGCTATCAAGAGTGCCACACCTATATGCTAACATGAGCTGAACATGTCTTTATTTCTCTCGATAAATAGTACTGATGCACACGAAAAGTATATTTTAAAGAAATCTTTTAGAATGACATATAGAAGAAGACTATATGAAAGCTTTTAAATTGTTTTTCCGTAAAATAAATTTTATCATGGCTTATAGGTGAAACGCTTTATTATACTTTTAAAAGAATCGGTGCTATTGTAAAATAGGTTACTTGGTCAGGTTTCGTTTTCGTGCTACCTACATTTTTGCGAGAAATAAAAATACTAATAAGCCAATAACTAATGGAACCGTTTTAAACCACGGGTGTCTGATGCACTCCAAAAATAGTCCCCAACGTTGAAAACAAAATAGCTATCAGCTTTAAAGGCTGTGATGTATGACACAGTTTATAGTTGGAGCAATTGTGAGTGACAGTGATAACACATCCCAGGTTCCAGTGGATCTCTCTGTTTGGTTGCACCGCTGTTCTCCAGTTTCATGTTAATGTGCTTAATGGCAGAACGCAGTATTTGAAAACCATTTCCGAATTGCCAAACCATACGAAACGTATTAAATGTTTAAATGGATGTAAATGAGACACGGTAGGTTTTTGCGGCCGGAGTCAGTATAATTGGAACGCTGTAATTCCTTCGTCTGGTGAAGTACATGTTCCCGACGTTTTGTGGACATTTGCGGTGAACATCTTCAGGGCGGGATCGGGGTCTTCTCGGAAGCGAAGAGCCAGGAGGCACTGTTAGTGCTGATATACGAGGGCTGTTCAATAAAGAATGATCACAATATTTTTTTGACAACGTACTTTTACTCATCCTCATAATTTTGATGGCACTTCTCAAAATAGTCTCCCCTGAATGCGATGCACTTGTCCCAGCGTTTCTGTCAGTCTTCAAAGACATGCTGGAAACAATTTTTTGAGAGATCCTTCAAAATTGCTTCCGCAGCCTTCACCACTGCTTCTGATAATGGATAATACCTCCTACGAAGGCGTTTCTTCAAGTTAGTGAACAGAAAAAAAAGTCACATGGGGCTAAATCCGGACTATAGGGAGGGTGAGGGATGCACTTCACGTTGATTTTTGCAAGATATTCAGCAACAACACAGGCAATATGCGGCCGCACATTATCGTGGTGCAGCATCCAGCCTGCTTCACGGAAATATGGTCTTTTGCGCCTGATATGGACTTGCAATGTTTTCAGGATATCCCTGTAGTATTGTCTAGTTACTGATGTGTGTGCAGGTACAACATGCTGATAAACCATTCCATGAATATCAAAGAATGAGATGACCATAACTTTCCCAGCAGAAGCAACCACTTTTGCTTTTTGGAGGTTGGTGATGAAGGAGATTTTCACACTGAGCTTTGCTGTTTGCTCTCAGGATCAAAATGATGTAGCCAAGTTTCATCAGCAGTGATTACGTTTGAAAGAAA
This sequence comes from Mantis religiosa, assembly GCA_030765055.1. Classification (NCBI taxonomy): domain Eukaryota; kingdom Metazoa; phylum Arthropoda; class Insecta; order Mantodea; family Mantidae; genus Mantis; species Mantis religiosa. The sequence continues at coordinate 200,633,799 of CM060952.1, read as the reverse complement.
CTCCGGATCTTCCTCTAACATCAACTTTAACTGCATGTTACCTCCATTGCAGCGGTAGGCGATACTGAACATGTCTGAACTTGCCTGGTTCTTACAGGTGGGAACCAAGAGTACCAACAATGAAACTACTACGGTGTGTTTGTTCCACATTAAGTTAACAGAATATAAAAAGATTGAATTTTAGTGCGAAAAAAGTTATGATCATTCTTTATTGGACAGCCCTCGTATTTTTACCGAGAGCGCTCTCCGCTGATTGGTCCGGATATCCGGTTTTAATTACAGTTGTGGAAGCTTTTACATGATGACCAAATTGCCCCCTTCGGTAGCGTAGATGGTAGCATATCTGCCTCACGTTCAAGAAGTCCCGAGCTCGAATCTCGGCCAGGGTGAGCTACCTGGATAAGATTTTTCCGGGTTTTTCCTTTATCCTTAAAGACGAATGTCGGGTAGCTCTATAAGCTGCATGGACCGTTGACACATTTGACCATCATTTCACCCATTTCATTCACCGTCCGATATGACTTAACGTTGGAGCACGTAAAATTAAAAAAAAAAAAAAAAAAAAAAATCAATAAAGAATTCCAGTTGGACCCCTCGCTGCAAAAGAGTTGGTTTCTGACCATGACCCTGTCCTGGTCGACTTAGACGTCGTTACACCTACACTGATAAATTGAAGTTAACTGGAAAGGGCCAACCTAGAACTGAACCATTAGTGGATAAAGACTTATAGAACCAGTTGACGCTCGTATATTTTTTTTAAATTAACCGACCGGAGCATTACTTTTTTTTTTCAACGAGACACTGTAAGAGATCATACAGCCAATTTTACGACGAGAAGAATTCAAAATTTGTTTCAGGACAGAACTATTAGGTCCTCCGACCTAAATTCCTGCGGTATTTTAAAGCATAAAGTGTGCAAGACAAACCCTCACACCGTGGAAGAATTAAAACAAAATATCCGACAGGAAATTGGCAGCATTTCTCAACTCAACTATGAGGAGTAATGTGGTACCAAACGTATTGACGCATTAACATTCCTTTTCTCTCTCAAGCACATACGAATTAGACTTTTATTTAGGGAGTCTTATGAGGGTGGTCTGGAAAGTTCTCGGCTTCACCCAGAGATCGCGGCACTACTTATATGCTTAATTGAGTTAGCGCAGCTTCACATAAGCTTGCCCCGCACCTCTTAACGGTCACGTGACCTAATCACCTCTCATTGGCTACTATTGTAGTATAGACTGTCGTGCGGTAAAAATTAGTTCGTTATTTAACATGGTGATATATCTTTATATGTTGGAAGAGAATTGTCAAATTTATATTTTCGTAACTATTTTAATTAAATATATTACGCAACAGAGTTGATTTATCTGAAATGCATGTTAATTCTTAAACGAAGTAAAGAGGAGGTTCCTTTGCTTTCAAGCACATGACACGATAGCACGTGATAAATTTGTTTATATGACTTTTATCACTGACCTTGTTTTGAACTGGATTAGTCATATATCGCTATTCGACGGTGTGTTGTGCCGAGTGCGAGAGCTAAATTATTTTATTGTTTGTTTATTGCGCGTGTACTTATTATATGTATAATGGCAGAGTCTACCGCCAGTTTTTCGCTGAAGCATCGTAAGGGAAAACCTTTACAAAGCGGCGAATAAAGAATTGCGGTGCATGTGTTTAATGCACTCACAGTGAAAAATCCGTCTTTGTCAGTGAGAGAAGTCGAACAGCTGTGCTCTGAACTTACAGGTGTGTTAGATGCCTAGGAACATCGCGACATGAAATTGAGACAGCAGGAAAACTTACCACTCCAGGGGCGATATTGCTGTGTGGCGAAGACGTTATTTAAGGACAATCAGACTGTACCGGGTTACAAATCGCAAAAGTAAGTTATGGCGTGACACGACTTTTAAGACTGAAATACAAGCATTTTTGAAAGGTATATGTGCTGGTTTAAAAAATCCCAGTGGAAAAGGCCAAAGGCCTTTCATTATAAACTCTTTCAGTTTCATTGCTCAGTCATTCAGTTTCAACTTGCTCAGTTTCATTATTAACTTCATTATTTTTGCATGCCTTTATATTCTTATTTGTATGATTTTATCTATCTTCCCGGCAATTATTATGACGTTTACTGCACGTTTAAATGTGAGGGGAAAGCACCGCCTATGGCCTATGGCGCGAAAGCATTAGTCAATTAGGGTGAGGGGGAAGGTAGTTGAACGCGGAGTGATACATTTCAGCGGGGCAAGGTTATATGAAACAGAGTAAAGTATGACAAAGAAATGCACTGCTAGGATTGCTTATTTCTATAATTTTATCAGCCATAGTTGATACAGCATCTGGCTCATCTGTACTAGCTGCTACAATGGCTCTAACATTCGTGGGTAATCTGCAGGAAAATTGTACGTAAAAATTCGGTAGATACCTCATCTCCGGCGAGAGAACTTAACTCTCGGAGTCGTGCAGAAGGCTTTCTGTCACCTAGTTCTACATCTGTAAGGAGTTTCTTTGCATTTCGTTCTTCCGATTCTTCTAATTCTTTGATTAGACGTTTTTAAGAATGAGTAGGGAATATCAGACAGTTTTGTGAGGAAGTCGGATATAAGATCGGCTACTTCACTGTCTAATGAAATATAATGAAATTTTGTTTTTTCTGTGTTAATTCCAGCAGTTAAGAATTGTGATTGTACTTGTAAAAACCATACCTTGACATTTTTTCTCCAAAACGCCGGCATTTTGATTGCTGCTGTTGAAATAGTGTCTGTTGTACCATTGGAAAGTTTGTTTCATTTGGTTCCCTTGCGTTGATATTTGAGTACATGTTTAAGGCTATTTGCCGTCAGGGTTACCACTTTATAGTTATTTGGATTACTCTTGATGTGTTCAAATAAAGATTTGTGTAACTAATCAAATCTGTTTTATTTTTTTAAGTTTTTCTTATACAGAACAAAACATAAGCGATAACAATGCAAAAGAAAGAACATAGAGGAAAATAAAAGAAAAGTTCAGGATAGCCAACATAACTCAAATTTTTTTTGGAGGCTTACTAGCCACACATTAGTACACGTTAATAGACCCTGTGTAAAATTACAAGTCATTCCACACAATAGTTGACTGTAGACAGTTCTTTGAAACAGTGGAAGTGGGCATTGCTTTCAAAATGGAGAAATTCGGGTATCGTGCCGTGATAAAATTCTTTGTAAAAGGTGTATGTAGCACTTATAGAAATTCATTCTCGGAAGGACTACGCGTGCGAAGGTGATTCAGTTGCGACTGCAATTGGTATTTTATTATTATTATTATTATTATTATTATTATTATTATTATTATTATTATTATTATTATTATTATTATTATTATTATTATTATTATTATTATTATTATTATTATTATTATTATTATTATTATTATTATTATTATTATTATTATTATTATTATTATTATTATTATTATTATTATTATTATTATTATTATTATTATTATTATTATTATTATTATTATTATTATTATTATTATTATTATTATTATTATTATTGTTATTGTTATTATTATTATTATTATTATTATTATTATTATTATTATTATTATTATTATTATTATTATTATTATTATTATTATTATTATTATTATTATTATTATTATTTATAATGTACACAATGACAATAGTACAGTCGTGGATCTACAAGCAAACGTTGCAACATGCAAGAACACATCAATGTAAAGATCATCGTAACAAAAGAGGCATACCTGTGGCATTTTGATGTTTATTGAAGTGGGGAATACCGCTTACATAATTTTTTTTTCGGGAGTTTCTAATTTATACCCTAATGTCTTTCTTCTTTAAAATACTTTTCTTTCCAAATCTTAACCTTAATGCCCTTACTGATACCTACAGCACGGGAAGTCCTATCAAGCACTTAGAGAATGGAGTACTAGACTCCCCTTTCAATTTCTCCTCATCGAAGTTTTCTCTCACAGAGTATATTATTTTCCGTGTATGTTCTTTATTTGGAATATCTGTACCAAATACAGTTTTATTTGGTTCCCGAGCACGTTCAGGTTTTCGCTTGTCACTATATTTAGACATAATTAAACATTCATTAAACACAATTGCAAATGATCACAACACGCGCACAGATACACGGACTTAGGCATACGTAAACCAAGGCAAATTGCCACAAATAAAATGGAAAGTAACTTGCAGTACAGGATCTCTAACTGTTGCATACGTAAAGGCATTCTGTTTATGCAGTGTTATCAGCAAGAGAACCAAACACCGAGGTATTGTGTTTACTGCAGCGTTTGCGTAACTCGCTCGCCCGCTTCATGCTAAGCACGTGTTAGAATGTCGGCAACCAAGGTTTAGCGTCTAACGTTGTCATGGAAACGTCTCGACTCTAATTGGCAATTTTAATAGTTACTATGACAACAGTTATGACGTACTCATTCCCTCCTATTTATTTAGAGCGTTCTTCCATGTGGTTGCTGTCAATCACATTCTTATTTGGCGACGAGTGTAGTAACCCAGGTCTTGCCCTATGGAAAGCCCCACGTAGGCACCTGGCGCCCTTTTGGGACATCTCGGTAAGTCCCTGGTGAAGGAGGCCCGGCTTCTTGGTCCTACGGGTCCAGGACTAATTGGTGTAGATCCTCTGCACTCAACTCAACTGTAAATTGGTATTTTGCAGCACTTCCAGAGAAACACTACAGAGAGGAGATAATGGCATTGGAACACTACTGGATGTTAGAGCAGATTAAGTTGAAAGCATGAAATGTCATTTTACACTATCAGGCCGATAACTTTTTAGACCACCCTCGTAAAGCTTGTGTGCCCCCTTACTCTCGATATTCAAATTTTGGGTGGAAAAAAAGGTACTTTCCCTACGTATTGTATGTGGTGGAGAAAGTGAAAATATCCCTGATGTATACGTGTGTAAACATAATTCAAAAGTAAAAGGTCAGTTGTTCATTATTTGTTTATTTTCTCAAAATTGGCTCCAGTGGTTTTTGTTAAAATATGTATATTTAAAATGTTTTGCGACAAATAATTGGCATATGTGCTTTTTTATAATTTTGTGTGAATGATCTGTGAATTAGGGTATACTCTATCTCAGGCTAGTGTAATCCTGCTGTAAACGACAAGGCGGAGCTGACTCAACTCGCCACGCACGCGCGTAAGTTTTGCTACACTAGCAGTATATATAGCAGCGCTAACTTCTAGACAATAAATAAATAGAGTTGGGCTACACATCAACTTATTAAATCTATGAGTTGGTTCATTTCTGAAAAAATAATCATGAATTTTACTGCGTACAGCACTTTTCATAAAATCGTCGTATTTCTCCACGCGCTGTTTGCATTTACGCGATTTTCCCGGTGTTCTTAGAGTTCCGGAAATACACTATTTGCGGAAATACCAAGGAGATTATCAGTTTCTGTCTCAATGTTTTTTTTTATAGACGATTCCGGTTTTTGTTTCTTGAAGCACCGCAAAACAATGCGCGATCATTCGCCCCTCGCCACTTTTTCAAGGTTTGCCTCGATTGTGTTTTATTTCGGCTGAAGCACTGGCCTGCTCCATGATGAAAAGCTTACTGACTTTAAATTGCATATACATAAGTGTTCTTGGGTTTGTGAGGTACGCGAGATGTACAGCCAATACAGTGTTAAATATCAGAAGTAACTGCACACTATAAACAATAACATCTTAATCAGCATTCAACTCGATACAGACCTCGTTGTGAGAGAGCTGCGTGGTATAGGAATGCAAAAATATTATATAATAGCACTGTCCTTTAGTAATTGTTAAATAAAATGCAGCTTAATTTAACATAATAAGTTAACAGTGTGTATAATTTCGCCTGTCTTCTGTCTAATCTGTATATAGTATACAGAACACATCTATGTGGTATGTGAAGCAGAAAGATAAAATGTGAGGCTATTACGTTTATAATAATCAAAACATTTGCATACTTTTCTCTCTCCGAAATTAGCTCTCACAGAGCAGTGATCAGAAAACTACTTACAGTACTGTACTTAAAGGAGGGGTATATCGTACGTATGCAAATAAAAGAAAACGTCCATTAACTTCGCTAAACCAATCAACAGCTTAACAGTTTTGTCTCTGTCTCTCTTCCCACCCAGATGCCTACAGCAGGATTAAATTAGCCGGAGATAGATTATAGAAAAAAATGCACAAGTTAAAAATGTTGGTATAATTTAAACTATATACCTGGTGTGTCCGTAAAATAAGGTCTCCAATTTTATTTAATACTGAAAACATGTTTATTGTCAATGAATGTTACATAGATGGAAAGGTAGAACTTACAGCTATTTTTCAACGTAATCACCATTGCGATCGATGCACTTTTGCATGCGCTGTGGTAGTTTTTGTATACCCTTGTCATAGTACTCTCCCGCCAAGTTGCGCAGGTAGCGCTCAACCTCGTTTTTTAAATCATCGTCGGTCTGGAAATGTGTTCCACTCAGGTTCTTATTGACTTCAGGGATAAGTTCCTACAGCTCGCGAACTGTCACACGCCGATCTTTAAGCATTTCTTGCTCCACTTTTGCAATTGTTTCGGTTGAAACCGAAGGCCGACCAGAACGCTGTTCGTCATGGACGTCTGCACGTCTTTGAACTCTCTGACCCAGTTTCGCACGCTTTTGACGTCCATACACTGTGACCCAGAGACTTCGTATAACTGACGATGAATTTCAGTGAGGGTAGTGCACTTGGCACTCAAAAAACGGACCACTGCACACAACTCGCACTTGGCGGCGGAAGTGATAGGAAGCTCCATCGCAAACGGCTGCCCAGCCAAAACTAATAGTTGCAACGGGTTCGTTCTGAAGGGGATTTGAAGGTGTGAAACCAAGCTACACGCCAGTGTTGCCGGATCTCGCGTATAGCATTCCTCACGGCTCCAGCGCCTTGGATACCTTATTTTACGGCACGCCTCGTAGTTATATTGATGCATTAATCATTTTCTAGATGTTCTCTATTACTTATTTTAATTTAAACTCCTAGAAAAGCTGTTTTGAGAATTTTCTAATAATTAGAAATTAATATATATATGACTTTGTGGGTTCGTGAAATCAAACCTCCAGGTTACAAACACAAAAGATTGCACTTTATTTCCGTAGAAATACGCTTCGTACACATACACAATACAACATACAAGGTCAACAAACACCTGTTTACACGCACTCGTTGAATTACCGACTGACTGACTCCTCTTTGGCGGGCGGGCTGCCTTTTTATAGTTTACTAATATTCCAGAAATTTCTGAAACAATCGAGACCCGGCTAGAGCAAAGGCAAACTCTCGAGAAATGCATTTCGGCGAGCTTTTAGCTACACACTGCACTGCGCATCCCTTTGAATGCCTTGCCGCCTCGATCAGCAATGGCCTGGCGAAAATATATATAATGTTCCATAATTATTAGGGAAGGCATCACAACCATCTGCTACCTCCGGGTTCAGATGGAACCAGCAAAGGGCTCTGGCGGCCCCCCTCAATGTTATAGATGCCTGGGGTTTAACCACTCCAGCAACTTCTGCCACCGTAACCCACGCTGCTTACGGTGCGGTGGCACCCATTCCAAAGATGTCTGTCCGCGTGCCATCACTGAGGTACCCACCTGCGCTAATTGCAAGGGTGATCACATTGCGTGCTACGGGGGCTGCCCGACTAGGAAGGCTGTGATAGCCTCTAGGAAGGCGCCAGCACCATCATCGGCTAGGCAGAAAACTGCCCCCACCTTACCAGTGCAGCCTGCTGCTTCTGGTACAACTCAGAAAGCACGTGGTGTGCCTACCTTTGCGGAGGTGGTGCGCAAGCCTGCGGATTTGCCGACGGTATCACGGGCAAAACACACACGTCCACCTAAGGCTACAGAAACAGCCCCTAATACCACCCCCTCTGATAGAGCGCAGGGAAGACGCCCTGCCAGAGAGCGAGAGTCTGCTTCCGAGGCGTCGAGCGGGCGAGGTACTCCCAAACCCGATCGCCAGCTGAGGGACGGACGGGCTAATGGTAGGCCGGCGCCCAGGCACTCTTCAGCATCCCCCTCTCCCACCAAAGCTTCCACTTCAAAAGAAGTTTCTCCTCCCACCACACAGGCCTCGGAGATGCTGGGATGGTTGCAGCAGCTGCTGCAGAACCACGGCCGGCGTCTCTGTGAACTGGTGGTGAGGTTCTTCGACACCACGGATTCTGCAGCCCGAATGGTCATTGCCATGGAGGCGCTTGCCTTGTCCACAGTAAGCCGCGCGAGCCAGAATGGCGGGTCGAACTAGGTCTCTGTCCTCGTTCAGATTCGCATTCTGGAATGCGAGTGGCATCAATGGTCAACAAGATGAACTCCTGCACTTCGCGAGGTCATTTGCTTTGGATCTCATCTTGGTATCGGAAACACATCTCCGACCTGAAATGTCCTTCCGGATTTCCGGCTACCACTGCCTCAGGGTCGACCGTGTGGGCCGTCGCGGCGGCAGCACGGCGATCTTTGTGAGGAGGGGGGTTGTCTTTAAACCTGTCCAGCTTCCCGCTCTTCAAACCCTTGAAGCCACTGCCGTCTGCGTGAATCTGGGCGGTTCCGAAGTCCTGATAGTGTCTGCATATCACCCTCCTAGCCAACAGTTCATTGCTAATGATTATCTCTCCATCCTCGCCCTACATCCCAACGTCATTATGGCTGGGGATTTGAATGCTAAACACCCGCGTCGGCATTCGGGTCCCCGGACAGACGCAAGAGGCAGAGAAATCACCCGCATCATAGATGGAGATCCTCAATTGAGAGTAGAGGGTCCCTGGCAACCCACTCATTTCCCGCGAATCCAAGGCCGTCCTTCGGTCATTGACTTCGCAATCATCAAACATTTTCCATTTCACTTATCACTCAATTCACAAAGCGCCTTACATTCCGACCACAACCCAGTTGTGGCTGAGGTACGGGTTGTCAGTCATGAATTCATGGTTTAAAACCGTGAAGTCGATTGGGATTGCGTACGGGTCTGCTTAAATGACTCCATACCTCCTAACCCACACATTACAGATATACCGACCTTGGAGACGGCGATCTCCTCCTTCACCTCCATCGTAGGACGAACAGTTCGCAACCTCACCGTTCACACTCCAGCACTTCTACACCCTCACGTCATCCCGCTAGACATCCATCTTCTCATTCGTCGCTCTTGGGCGGCTCGCAGACTCTATCAGCGACAGCGCACTCGCCATAATCAGGTTCTGCTCGCGCGCTTGCGCCGAGAGGTTCGACTTCGACTACGCGAGCACCGTGTGCGCGCGTAGGAGGAGTTGATGTCCCGAGTGAATTTTGAGAATGGCGAGGCGTGGAGGCTTGCAAAAGGACTCCGGAATCGTGGAGGAGCGCCAAACACCCCTATCCAAGGCACCTAAGACCTGGTGTATGAACCCCAAGCTAAAGCAAATGTGTTTGCCGACTACCTAGAGAGGACCATGAGGCCACGAGATAACCCCCAGGACCTAGACTTCACTGGCCGCGTCAAGCGGGAGGTTCGTCAGTACCTTCGACGTCCTCTTGCTGAGGCGGACCGACTACCTGTCATTAGACCCAGTGAGCTCCAGGGCGCACTCCGGCGTCTAAATCCCAAAAAAGCGTCGGGACCTGATGGGTTGACACCTATCATGCTCCGCCATCTTCCATTCAAAGCCGTTCTTTTTCTTACTCGGGTTTTTAACATGTGTCTCGCCCTGGGCCACTTTCCACGGCAGTGGAGGGAGGCTCGGGTGATTTGCATTTTGAAGCCCGGTAAAAATCCGGCTCTCGCCGCCAGTTACCGCTCCATTAGCCTCCTGTCAGTCCTCTCGAAAGTTTTCGAGAGGCTTGTTTTAGCCCGCTTGTCGCCCCTACTGGGGGACATTCAAGCTATTCCTCCCCATCAGTTTGGTTTTCGTCCTGGGCACTCGACATCACAGCAGTTGCTCCGTCTGGTGGAGGCCGCTGCCCTGGGTTTCCAGGAAAGGGCATTCACTGCGGCGGTATCTCTGGATGTCGAGAAGGCCTTCTCTACCACCTGGCATGCAAGCCTCCTACACAAGCTAATCGCCCTGGGGCTTCCTGCACACATGATACACATTTTACACTCATTCCTCAAACACAGACATTTCACAGTTGTTGTGGCGGGAAAGCTTTCTACCAGACGACCCATCAGAGGAGGCGTCCCAGAAGGCTCTGTCTTATCCCCTACACTCTTTAGCGTGTATGTGGCGGATCTCCCCACGGAGCTACACGTCAACATAGCCCAATATGCGGACGACGTGTTACTATACAACACAAATAGAAACGTACGCAGAGCCTTCAACCCAATACAGCGACACCTAAGCCTCATTCATGATTTGTGTAGGCTTTGGCGATTGTCTGTCAACCCAGAGAAAAGCCAAGTCATACTCTTCACTAAGCGTCACTTTCCCGCCAACCTCCCCGCCTTTAATTATTCTGGCAGAAGGATAGAGTGGACAAATTCTCTAAAATACTTAGGTGTAAAGCTGGACAAGGGCCTAACTTTTCGGGGTCACATCCAGGAGGTAACTCATCGGGCATGCGGAGCTTCGGCTTCGTTATACCCCATGATGCGCTCAGGAATGCCGACACCCCTTAAGTTGCGCCTTTTTCAGGCTTTAATTCTTCCAATCATGCTTTATGCTTGTGAGATCTGGGGCATGGCCGCAGGAACCAACCTGCGACAACTTCAGCGTGTACCGAAATAGATGTCTTAGGGCCATCTATTCTGTTTGCTGGAGGTTTCCCGTGAGTTACCTTCATGAAGCCTCATCTCTCCGGTATGTGGAAGATGTCATTAGGCGCCGGGCCACAAAATTCTAAGCGAGTTTGCCTCAACATCAGAGCGCCCTGGTTAGGTCTCTAGGGAACTATAGAACAACCGAAAGACGCTACAAGCTATACCGGCTTCCCCGCATGGAATGCGGGCACACCCGGTAACAATAGATTTCTTATTTCAACCTAAAATTATTACTGTTTGAATTTAATAGACTTTCTAAATTAAACTCTTCCTAAAAATTATCACACCAGCGGTGCTAACATAGCGTTGCACCCGAGCTGGCTACCATGAGGAGCTACGGCTACCTCTCTTCTTTTCATCTACATTATCTTAAACCACCAACCTGCAAAACCCCACATTTCCTGTCATTAAGTGGTTAAGTCCGTGTAGGACAGGTACACGAATGACACACATCGTGCTGACCCTCAGTCAGCCGCCAGCTGCTTGAATGAATGAATGAATGAATGAATGAATGAAAAAAGGGAAGGCAGTTGTAACAATCAATTCATACAGTGCTGAGGTTCTGCTAATATTCACGGCAGTTCTAGTAAATTTCGCTCCCAAAACAAAGCAAATGTTTCAGAATTTAATGAAAATGATGTTATTTTGTTATCGACCTCCCTAAATATGTGATTCTTAAATTCTAATTCTAATCACTTAAACGTGGTTTGTAATGAATATGTTAAAGGCAGAAAAGAGCAAACAGCATGTAGAGATTTAAACGTAAGACGCCGACGGATGCCGTTATGTCGCGGACATACTTTTTGTGTTGTGGCGTGCATTTGATACAGGAGTACTGGCTTACAATTACATGAGTGTGTAAGTGGAACACGGGAAAAACAAGCACCCAGCGTCAGATAATCATTGTGGCGTGGACAGATTATATTACATTACACGCTGTCACAAGTGAGGACGAAATTCAACATGTTGTTTGCCGTGCAGACACGGCGATGAATGAAATCTTCATCATTGAGCATTCTTCTTCTCATTGTATACCAACCTTTCAAACTAGCATTCTCTTAATTTTGTTACAGAAGCAAAACACGGCTTTTGCGCATGATTTTATGTAAATTAGTCCTGAATTGTTAGAAACTTGTCTTAAATGGTTTATTTTATGTTCAAATTATTCACATGCAAAGTTTGTTACATCTGTAATCTCTTAAGAAACTGTCAGTTACGAGAGATTACCACAAACTGTTATTTATGTTTCATCAATGTTTAGTTCCAATACTTAGTAATTTTATTTATTTTTGCAGCAAACATATATGTTATTGTTTTTATGGATGCTTTTTAGCTGCTGTAGTTCTCAGCATCATATTCTTTATTATAGTAAAGGACCGCTTAATTCACTTAGAGACATTTTTATCAGGGTAGACATTCTTTTACCTGCCGTAAATCTATGACATGGGATCACCAGCTTTACTTCCCTTCAGAAGGAAGCCATCTGAGGATATTTACGTCGGAAAAATCCATTAAACCTCCTGTCCATTTCCATTGCAAGTTGATCCAGCTGATACACTTTTTCCATGTTTTTAAAACAGAAATACTCTCTGCAATAACTCTAAAGAACAACTGAATAATAATTTGAACTCTCCACAGTAAATAAGCACTGCTTATCCAGCATTTATTCATAAATATAAGCATACAGCTTCATTTCATTCATCGTCCGATATGACTTAACGTTGGAGGTTTTCTCTTATACTGAAAGATGAGTGTCTGGTAACTCTAAGCTCTATGTACCCTGTACTCATTTGAACATCATTTCATTCATCGTCCGATATGACTTAACGTTGGAGGTTTTCTCTTATACTGAAAGATGAGTGTCTGGTAACTCTAAGCTCTATGTACCCTGTACTCATTTGAACATCATTTCATTCTTCGTCCGATATGACTTAACGTTAGAGGTTTTCCCTTATCCTGAAAGATGAATGTCTGGTAACTCTAAGCTCTATGTACCCTGTACTCATTTGAACATCACTTCAATTATCCTCCGATATAAATTAACGTTGGAGGTTTTCCCTTATCCTGAAAGATGAATGTCTGGTAACTCTAAGCTCTATGTGCCCTGTACTCATTTGAACATCATTTCATTCTTCCTCTGATATGACTTAACGTTAGAGGTTTTCCCTTATCCTGAAAGATTAATGTCTGGTAACTCTAAGCTCTATGTACCCTGTACTCATTTGAACATCATTTCATTCTTCGTCCGATATGACTTAACGTTAGAGGTTTTCCCTTATCCTGAAAGATGAATGTCTGGTAACTCTAAGCTCTATGTACCCTGTACTCATTTGAACATCATTTCATTTTTCGTCCGATATGACTTAACGTTAGAGGTTTTCCCTTATCCTGAAAGATGAATGTCTGGTAACTCTAAGCTCTATGTACCCTGTACTCATTTGAACATCATTTCATTCTTCGTCTGATATGACTTAACGTTAGAGGTTTTCCCTTATCCTGAAAGATTAATGTCTGGTAGCTCTAAGCTCTATGTACCCTGTACTCATTTGAACATCATTTCATTCTTCGTCCGATATGACTTAACGTTAGAGGTTTTCCCTTATCCTGAAAGATGAATGTCTGGTAACTCTAAGCTCTATGTACCCTGTACTCATTTGAACATCATTTCATTCTTCGTCCGATATGACTTAACGTTAGAGGTTTTCCCTTATCCTGAAAGATGAATGTCTGGTAACTCTAAGCTCTATGTACCCTGTACTCATTTGAACATCATTTCATTCTTCGTCCGATATGACTTAACGTTAGAGGTTTTCCCTTATCCTGAAAGATGAATGTCTGGTAACTCTAAGCTCTATGTACCCTGTACTCATTTGAACATCATTTCATTCATCGTCAGATATGACTTAACGTTGGAGGTTTTCCCTTACCCTGAAAGATGAATGTCTAGTAACTCTTAGATCGGTGGACCCCGGGTTTGCTTGAACATCATTTCATTCTTCGTTCAACATAACCTATATTGGAGGACGTTAAATATATATAAAAGAAAGAAGGAACGAAAAATCAGTTAAATATGGATATCAAAATTCTTATTTCATTTTAGTGCCTTCCAGGGATGCGATACAAAGATTTTCTAGAACGTTACTCTGCCAGACAGACCTACCTGTGCATAGAATTCACGTTCAAGAGGTCCAGAGTTCGAATCTCGGTTAGGGTGAGTTACCTGGATAAGGTTTTTTGGGGTTTTCCCTTGTCCTGGAAGATGAATGTCTGGTAAATGTAAGCTCCTTGGAGCCCGGATTCATTTGAGCATCATTTCATTCATCGTCTGATATGACTTAACGTTGGAGGACGTAAATTACTAACAAAAAAGTGCATAGAATCGTTTTTCAAACATTTTGATTTGCCTAAAAATGGCTTTATAGGTTTTTATTAAGGTATTATGTGCTTATGATATGTTTATAATAAATGAAATGTATATCTTAATTTTAGAAACGTCCTCAGAAGTCCTCTTCATCATAAATGACTTTTGTATAACCGGCAAATGTAATATAGACAAAAACTTACTACACAATAAGTAGGTCTCTTTTTTTATTGTTTTTTTATTTCACATCCTCCAACGTTAAGTCATATCGTACGGTGAATGAAATGGGTGAAATGATGCTCAAATGTGTCCAGGGTACATGGAACTTAGATCTACGCAACATTCGTCTTTAAGGATAAGGCAAAACCCCGGGAAAAACTTTATCCAGGTAACTCGCCCTGACCGAGATTCGAACTCGGGACCTCGTGAACGTGAGGCAGATATGCTACCATCTACGCTACCGAGACGGGCAAGTAGGTTTCGGGTAACATAATTGAAATTTGCTTTCAAGATATTCCTTGTTACTTTTTTTTTTGTTTCATTTGTTTAATTTCCAATTTCTTTATTTAACTGCAGTGGTCATTTTGGCGGCCGTTGTCCTTTATAAAGAATCGAAGGAAGGAAGTGCTAACTCGTATACGTTGGGTTGCTTTTACTTTTTATAATTACTCATCAGATCACGCAGTCATTCACTTTCTTATTCATACTTCCAGATTCTGAGGCAGATGGGGAATCATCTTGTTTGGAGAAATATCCCCACACCCAGTCGGGAACTGAACTCGGAAGCCCTTCCACGGCAGGCAGGGTCTCTACCGACTGAGCTACGAGGTATTGGGACATGTTGGTTTTCCAGTTCTTATAGTTTTCTCAAATTGGAGCACTTTATCCGTTTTTTTTTTTTTCTGTATTCCCATTCTTCATAGCACCTCAAGAAAATTAGCAATAAGACGATATTTTGACACGAAATAGAGGAATAAGCGTTTGTAAAAATACTTTGTACAAAAGCAGAGGAAGTCTGGTCACAGTGTCACAAACCATTTCATTTACAAGCCCACGGGAACTATCTTCCCTGATTCGAGCCCTTCCCCTTAAGAAATCTCCCGGGCACGACTTGGTTCCTAACATCGTTATCAAGAAGCTCACCAAAAAAGCAGATGCATACTTGTCATCCATCCTCAATGCCTGTCTACGCCTCGGCTATTTTCTCTCGCACCTGGAAGTTTGTCCATATAGCAGTCTTCCATAAACCCAAACACCTCCCCGAAAGCTATCGTCCTATTAGTCTGTTGCCAACCTTCTCCAAGCTGTTTGAAAAAGTAATTCATCGCCGTCTTCTGTCTTACCTTAATCATAACCATGTTCTTCCGCCTTATCAATTTGGATTTCGTCACAAACATTCCACCATCTATCAGCTTTTACGATTAACCCAGTCAATTGTTCACGGCTTCGAGGCCCATCAGTATACCACGGCTGTCTTCCTTGATGTGGCACAGGCATTCGACAAGGTTTGGCATGATGGTTTGCTCCTTAAGCTCGACCGCATCGGTCTTCCTAATTACTTATCACATCTAATCCACAGTTTCCTCTACGACCGCAGCTTTTCAGTACGCATTGATGGAAAGCTTTCATCCCCACGTAATATTACCGCAGGTGTCCCACAGGGTTCTATCTTGGCTCCGACTCTTTTTAATATATACATGTCTGATATTCCTGACTTAGCTCCGACTTCTTTAGCTCTTTACGCTGATGACACAGTACTATATTATTCCCATGTTAATCTCCAGCACGCACAACAAGTAGTAGAACTCTCTTTAGATCGCCTAACTCATTGGTTCAGCACTTGGTGCATCTCCTTGAACCCTCAGAAAACCGAAGCTAAAATCTTCACTCTTTGCTGATATACTCCGCTTCCTCCGTTGTGTCTCTATAGGAACAATATCCCTTGGCTTCCCACTACAACTCCCGTTAAATACCTTGGAGTGCTTTTGGACTCTCGACTGACCTGGCGTGCTCATATCGACCGTCTTATATCACTGGGCTCCGGGCGACTTTCAAAACTCTCACCTCTGTTGCATCGCCGTTCCAGCTTCGGTCTACAATTTTCATTGTTACTCTACAAATCACTCGTTCGTCCGCTTGTTACTTATGCCTGCCAAGTGTGGGGGGGGGGGGGGGGCGCACACACGTCGTCTTCAGGTTATACAGAATCGCTTCATGCGCATCGCTACCAAGGCTCCATGGTTTATCCGTAATCAGCAGCTCCATCACGAACTAGGACTGTTACCTCTTCAGGACTACATTCGCAGGATCGCTCGTCGTTTCCTTTCCACGCTGCAAGAAGTTCCAGGAGCTGTGCATTATAACATCCGCGTCCGCACGCGCCAACCCTCACGCTTAAAGAGGAGACTACCACAGGACCTGCTTCTAAGTGTTACATCTGATTCTAGTGATTCTAGTGCTTGACGTCTGTCTTACATATCCAATATTGACTTAATTCCTCAGAGAGTATTATTGGAGTTCTAACTTAATGTAGTTAGGAGGCGGCCTGTTACCCTACCCCTGAATGTTATTGTTCTTTAATTTATTGTTCTGTTACATTCTTTTCACTCTGATCTGTAAAGCATTGTACTGTTAATCGATCAGTAAAAAAAACTGTATATATATATAAAGGAAGTCTGGAGACAGAAGCTCATCAGATTTTTTAAAGCCAATTCTAATCGGTGTTGAATGATTAGTGGGAAAGCAATTTTATTCCTTAAATACGTAAAAGCTACACTGCCAAACAAAAATTCTAACTAGCATATGTAGTAGGATGAAAGTAAGGTATTATAGCTGCATAAAATGTGACTGTAGCACTCTACTGTTGTACAAGTTGTTGTTACTAGCGTTTACTCTTCTGTCTACTTCATAACTGACATATACGTTTGTGGACATGGCTTTGTTACGTATTTCGGTGTAAAGTGCAAGGAGAACATCGAAATACATAGCCATATGATGCCTTTGAAATTGCATGGCTAAGAGAGAAGGGAAGGAATAACGACTTGCCATTTGAGAAACGTGTCAGTATAGGAAAATTCAAACAAGTAACTGGAAATGTCTCAGAAATGGTTTTCTCGGAAGTTATTTGACAGAAATCATCTGTTTTAGTGAGATGTACATGCTTTGTATAGCTCTTGGTCCATCATTACTTTCATCCAGATTGAAGAGGGCTTCTCAGAAGATTTCCAGAAAGTTTAACCCTAACGAGACATGAACGAAACATTGGTGTTGTAATGTATTTAATATTACAAATCACGTTGACATGAACAATGGAATAGTTTTGTTCAATGCGATCCATATAAATCTGAACCATTTCAATAGGGTATAACTTTTGAACCCATAATGGGACACACGTACAATTTAGGGAGAATATAATATACAATTGGGAGATTATATTACACTATTCATCTAAATTTTAGAACTTTGCTCAGAAGTCCTCTTCATCGTGAATGACTTTTGTATAACCGGCAAATGTAATATAGACAAAATCTTATTACACAATAAAAGTAGGTCTCGGAGAAACATACGTGACATTAGTTTGAAGATATTACATCTTTATTTTACAATACTTATACTATTGTCAAATCGGAATACTTTATACATTTTTTCTGTATTCCCACACCTTCCTGCACGTGCAACAAAATTAGCAATAAGATGATACTTTGACATGAAGTAGATATACGGGGGCGTTTGTTGAAATATTTTGTCAGAAGCAGAGATAGTCTGGTGACAGATGCTCATCAGGTTTTCTTAAAGCCAACTATAATCGTTGTTGAATGATTAGTGGGAAGGCAATTTTATTACTTAAATATGTATTACATTGCCCAACAAAAATTCTAACTGGTAGCTATATGCTGTAGGATTATAGCTGCATAATCTTCTGTCTACTTCATAATTGACATATACATTTGTGAGAATGGCTTTGTTACGTATTTCGATCAAAAGTTGTGGAATATTGAAGTGGTTCAGATTTATATGGATCGCACTATAGGTAATGTGTATATCAACATATCAATATTTTGTTTCACATTCCATTTAATGAGAATGGCAGTACACTTCACAAAATACCCGGGACAAAACTGGATTCCCAATGAAGCAATACCGGATAGTATTAATCTTTGATGTGTATACAGGTCCAGTTCATCGTCTTTCCATCCCATGATGCCTTCTTGGACCATCAGAAGCAGTTCATGCATCTCATCCAACCATCCCTTGTCTTTGTAAATGCATATGACTAGGGAACGGACGTAACTGCATATCTTTATGTGATTAAATATTTTGCACAATTTAGTTATGATGCATTTTATGTGTGATAAACAGCATTGCTTAGTTTATGAGAAGACAAGAACTCTGCTTATCCTGTGACCTTAGAGAATTGCAGAGTATAGCACAATGTACTTGAACTCAACACGACGCATGACCTTCAGTAAGCTGGCGTACCCTTAATAACCAGGTCGGCAAATAGTTTATGTTACGATAACAAACAGTTCCTCCGTCCTCTCTACCTGTTCGAGTTATTCCTGTTCAGAAGTGTCGGGTAATGCTTAACATACGTGTTGAGTGATTCGTGTATGTACCGAAATGCCGAATGTAAAAGATAGTGTTAGCAGTACGTTAAATAATTTTCAGATACATTCAAAACAGATGAAAAATTCTATATTGTCAGCCTCGTGGAAAGTCTGTAACAGCCGATCAACGCTTCCACGTAACGCGGCAAGAAACTTATCTTGGCAACTTCTCGGTCTTATATGAAGCAGGTACTTTTAATTGGACATGTCCATCGGCTCCACACTTCCCTGAAGTGTGGGGGTGAGTTTTTCATGTTGGAGGAGATTGGGATTGGGATTTCATTACGGAGAGGATTCGGTACGTAGGCCACATTGCTGGGCCCAGCGCTGCGGATCCTTAGAACTCGTGGTACCTCTGACGTTACTAGAGGAACCTTGGGCCGAACATTTGAGCCCCTCCCTCTGGGAGCTGTTCGGATTGGGTTGGACTCGAGGGGGCAGTGTGTTCTCGCCACCCAGGCTTTGGCCGCCCGGAGGGGGTAGAGAGTTGCCTCATAAGTCTCGGGTGCTAGCCTGCAGAGCTAGTAGCTGGCGTGCTAGATCACCGACGGCTCTACCAAGGTTTTTTGGTAGCTGGTTCATTAAGGACCGGCGCGTAAGTGGCGTATCCACTTCCGTCCCGTCTGCCCTGTGCAGCGGGGGGGGGGGGCAGTTTATAAAATAGGTACTGTCCTACGGTAAATATACCCGAGAGGCCCGGGTTCTGCTCCTACGGGTCCAGGACTAATGGGAGTAGATCCTCACATTTATTTATTGTTCATATGCCCCGAAGTGGGAAGGACGGACGGAAAGAAGCGGGACGGCAATAAGACCAGCAGCCGAGCGCTAATGGTCCCAGGCAGGCGATCCGAGCCCCAGAGGTCCCTGGCTGACGGTCCCGAAATGGTCCCAGCAGATATAAGCTCGAGGGTGTCTACCAGGGCAATCCACAAAAAGTGAAGACTAACCTCCCCTCTGACGACCAGGGAGATACTGAGCTGTCCCACAAGAGTGCCCAGCGCCTCCGTGGGGCTTTCCATAGGGTAAGACCTAGAGACTAACAAGGCCCCCCCCCCATATGGTCCTATGGACTCAAGATGGGATGGAAGTGGATACGCCACTTACGCGCGCCGACCCCAAAGGGGAAGGCTACCGAACAACCTCGGTTGGAGCGCTTGGTGATCTAGCACACCTTCTACTAGCTATGCAGGCTAGTACGCGGGAATATATGGCTTCCCTCAACCCCGTCCGGAGACGTACCCGATCTCCCACGTGTATCGGGAACCACTGCCCCCTCGAGTCCAACCCAATCCGAACAACTCTCATTCAGGGAGGGGCTCTAATGTTCGGCTCGAGGTTCCTCTAGTAACGTCAGAGGTACCACGAGTGCTAGGTGTCCGCAGCGCGGCCACGCTGTGGCTCAGTGGTTAGACCGCTTGGCTCTCACCAAGGCGGCCCGGGTTCGATCCCAGGTGACCGCAAAGTGAGATTTGTGGTGGACAACACGGCGTTGGGGCGGGTTTTCTCCGGGACCTCCGGTTTCCCCCGCCATCTCATTCCACCGGTGCTCCATCTTCATTTCATGTATCATCAGTGTCACCGCCTGCGGTGCCGTGTGTAGTAAAAGCGGGCGTTAAACACTACACATTATTATGTCCGCAGCGCTTGCACCACAACAGCTGAAGAGGACGGATCCCCTCCCCTACGGGGCGTCCCAGCAGAGGAGCGGAGACCGCCAACCGACCTACCGGAGGAGGAAGTATTTACCAGGAGCATATCATCCCGCCATGGAGTTCCGAGACTCCCGCCGACACTTCTACCCTGAAATAGACCGCCAGATGAAAGACGATATGGAATGATAATGAAGATGAAATGGAGGGACAGGAAGGTCTGGAGATGTAATTAACCTACCCAGCATTCGCCTAGCGACCCGGGAAACCCCCAAAAATTCCTATGGGTCAGGTAGGTGGGTCACGGGAATCGAACCCGGGCTTCCCGAGTGCGGGTGTCAGACGAAACCGCCTGAGCAATCCCGCTCGGTGTTGGAGGAGATTACTTCTAAGTTCTGCAATAATGTGGCTGCTCCAAAAATGTTTTATTTGTTGCTTTTCAATTTTTTCCACTAATTATTGGATGACCTAAGTACTATTTGCATCCTCCGACGTTGCGTATTCTGTTGAGTCGTGATGTTCTCGTTACCTTCCACACAATAATCGCTGGTTCAAGTCCAACTACGGAATGTGCATTTTTCGGCCCGTATATAGGTCCAGTGTCAACTCAGCATTTGAGGAGTTGCAGTAAATAGCGGTGTGTAGGTCACAAAACTCATTATCATCCCCCCACATTGCTGGATCGTTGTTGAGCTCTGCCATGAACTTATGAACTCAGACACAGCGACACCTTCTCCGAGGATATTTAGAGCACGTCACTGAAGATGTCTACTACAGTTGTGAATGAAACAGCCGGAACAGCTATCTCCACGCCAGGGCATAACGTCTTAGAAGATACCTGGGTTTGGTAGAACGAGATTTATGTACATGGATCGCAGTTTTAACTTTTTAGGAAAGATGTAAAGTATTCGCCTGTACTGCATTTCTGACGTTCGTGCTGTCAGAGTAAATAAACATTAATTGATAACAAATTAAAGAGCTCCATAGAAGTTTCCATGCTGCACAAATGAGATTAAGATTTTATTTATAAAATTGTAACATTTAAAATTTGTCTGTTGTCCGTGGGAGATTACGGTTACTTAATATTTAGAGTGTCCTGCGCCGTGGCGTAGTGCGCTAAGGTAGCATGCCTTGGTCCCTGGCCACGTAAAGTGACCCGGGCTCGATCCCATCCATGGGGTGCGGATTATAAGTATAGGTATAGGACCGGTGCCCACTCAGCATCGTGAGGAAAGTGAGGAACTTACGCTAGGTAAGCGACCCTGGACAGGAAAACCAACATTCCGGCTGGTGGATCCCGAGATGCTGACCACATCTCTTCTCCGTATTGGTTGGATGTTCGCCCACCTCTGCTTTGCATACGTGGGCGTGAGACCGGCAGTCGGGCTTGTAGGCTTTGGCCCTCTTAGGGCTGTCGCGCCAGTGGTTATTATTATCACTGGGCAACAATGAAAATGTTTCGGGCTTAAAAATAGTGAATTTACATGTATTTCCGACTGCTGAACTAAAAAAAACACCATAAAAATGATAGATTAGCTCTTGTTTTGAAAATAGAGTGACATTTCATTTTTAGAGTGAAGATTTTAAATTTGGGGGAGATTTTTTGGGAGTTGGCACACCTGTCAAATAACAAAACACAATCAGAGAGAAATTTGGAATTTAAGTGATGTAAAAGTTAAGGAATGCATTTTTGCCGGACCACAAATAAGAGAACTTGTATAGGATCCTGCATTTGACCAAATTTTGGAGGGGAAAGAAAAGGAAGCTTGGGAAGCCTTCAAGGATTTTTAGGCAATAAAAGAAATG
This sequence comes from Mantis religiosa, assembly GCA_030765055.1. Taxonomy (NCBI): domain Eukaryota; kingdom Metazoa; phylum Arthropoda; class Insecta; order Mantodea; family Mantidae; genus Mantis; species Mantis religiosa. Next base: position 200,611,588 of record CM060952.1, on the reverse strand, counting down.
ACACCTACAAGCATTTGGTGACAGTGCTCCTGCACAAATACCGTAAACTTGGATACAACATGTCCCTTAAGATCCATTTTCTCCACTCCCACCTAGACTTTTTCCCTCCTAGTTGTGGAGCTGTTAGTGATGAACATGGGGAGAGATTCCATCAGGACATTTCTGTTATGGAACAAAGATATCAGGGCCGTTGCAATGAAGTATAGGGATTCTGCGGAACTCCATCACAAGAGGCAACTTAAAACACGACGAAGTCAATAGGCCACCACATGATTCTCTTCAGACACGACTATCTGCCAAGTATTTTTCCAGCAATTTAGAACTCTTAGCATGTAATTACCAGTTAAAAAAATCAAATGCCCTTTCATTATTGTTAGCATGTATGTAATTAAAATGTATCCTTTTCTCTCAATCCGTTAATATGTAATACTTCCACTTTGTGTATATCATAGAAACTAGAGCTAATTACAGTTTTTCGTTGTCATATTTGTTTTTCTTAACCCAAAATTAGTAGGAATTGCCTCATGAAGTGCTAGAAATATTCAAAAATTATGTTTTAGTTGTCCAGTGTAATTAGAGCTACCCGAAACCTTAGGTTTATCTCCGAAAAAAAAATAAGTCAACACATTTCAAATTTGAATGACATTTGAGAGTGGCTTAAATCGACGTTGTAAATATTGATTGCCCACCTCGGTAGCGTAGATGGTAGCGTGTCTGCCTCACGTTTAAGAGGTCCCGAGTTCGAATCTCGGTCAGGGTGAGTTACCTGGGTAAGGTTTTTACGGGGTTTCCCTTATCTTGAAGGACAAATGTCGGGTAACTCTAGGCTCTATGGACCCTGGGCTCATTTGAGCATCGTTTCACCCATCCCATTCATCGTCCGATATGACAACGTTGGAGGACGTAAATTACAAACAAAAAAAAAAATCCTTTTTACTAGAAAAATGTGTTTGTATAAGCTATCATATTATTTTAACGTCAGAGCTAATACGTCTTAAAGTTAGCTCACTTTAAATTCTGTGATGATTTCGGTGTCTTCGACTTTGGAAGACAGCTAATTTGTTGATCAGGGGTGTATACACTGTTAACTTTCACTGATTTTCACACTCATATCCATTCCGAGAATAATTTTATTAAAAATTGGAGTGGTTATTTAGGTGAAGGTAGATTTATGCCACACGATGCGGCGACATTTTGAAGAAAGATACGCTGTCGTGAGGTCCACGCCACACACGCGCGAACGGTTTCGCGTTTCCCTCAGTGTGGCGACGCGTTGAGAAGACAAACCTTACCTTGATGTAGAACCGATGAACTCTCCTGTCTCGAGGCCGTGAAAATGATAGTCTCGAAGATTTCTGTAAATTTTCCTTCCGGTAGCTGCGGCGAGCGATGAGATGTGAACCCTCTCTGGCGTGGTGTCGATTCAAAAGGGATTTTACGTTTGGGCAACTATGAAATAAAATTATGAACACTGTTTCACTTTACATGTATTTATTTCTCGACATCTTTTCCTTCACATGCGACTTTTTCACTGATATAGCACTTTACTAACTTTTAATTCCCTCCTTCGCTTTGTGAATGATGCAACGGTTTTCCACTTAAGTTATTTCTCGTCACGTCACGTATTCAGCGTATATTTTAATCGTTTATTAAACGTTAATGAACGGTGAACTCCACTAACTTCCTGTAGTTTTCAAGAGCCTTTATCCAAAAACACGTCTACACGCTTCGAGAGCACAAGCAAGAAGAAGAAAGAAATTTTATACTTAAATTATTGCTTCTATTTCTCTGTTTCGTTGCTAGGTTGCCGAAATACTAAATTTTGATTGGTCCGACGTCACAATTTGTGTAGATTTAGTTTCCGGAATTTTCTGAATTTGGGATTTCAATAAATCTGCATGGCCTGCTTTATTATTGATTTACATTGAATTTCAGATGGCCATGTTTACTTTATATGTCCATATATGGAATTTTAAAATATATTTACAGACCAATATGCAATATCAGCTTTAAAATATACCCAACTACATCCGCGACCCGTGACCTATAGCGTTGAGCATCCTGAATGCTGACCACTCCACTATATATGCAGGCTCTTTGTGAGTTATTCTTAATGGAAACTTGGAGAATTAAAGGTTTTAAAGTTTTTCTATTCTATTTTTAGCATTTTAGTGTATTTTCACCCATTTCTTACGAAAAAAGTCTACTTTACCTCACTTTCAAGACAACAGAAAGGCGACAAAGCCAGTTTCCATCAGCCATCAACCATCTCCAGTTGGGATGACCAAACACCCATTGATTTGTCTTTTCGTCTACTAGTATTGCCCTTATTGATGATTATATATTGAATCACTCTAAAATCAAACTATTGGTACAGAGGATTGTTGATGATGATGTGTGTTGTGCTGAATGATGGCGTTTGGGGAGAGAATGGCCTTGTGAGAATCAAAGTGGAGACAGGGACGTTCCGCTACAGGTATCAGATATCGGGGTGCAACTTCATTGCATGTCGCTAGGACTCGCCTCACCTCGCTTGGTTGGCTGGCCAGCCAAACACAGCAAGTGTCTCTACGTCACACGGGCATTGTGTTACAAGTAACTGGTCTGCTTTATTTCACACAGAGTTCAGCATAAGTTGGAATTTCGGATTGGGGTCTATGTAGTCAGATACCAACTTTTCAAAATAAAAAAAAATTGGAACTATATGCAAAAAGATGATCATATGCAACAATCACATATACCTATAATAAGGTTCGCAAATTTCAAGCTGTGGGTATATTTTGTGTAAACTTGTGTACAATATTTCGAAGTCTTTATAAGAATTTTCATTTATGCACCATGAATTCCCTGCAGTTAAAATGAGATGGATTTTTTCTTCTGAATTCTGCGTGTTTTATCCTCCCGTGTACATGAGATTTTCACAGTTTAGCGTATAACGTTTTAAAGTAAATCTATCCAGGTGGTACGATCAACGAATTGTGATTGGAAAACTAATTCAAAATAAACTATGTATCAGTTGTGGCATCATTTAGGGTGATTATCCATTCTGAATATTTCGGGACAGTCCGACATTTTGATATAGCTTACTGTAACACCCACTGGACAGCATTTTAACACGCTTGTGTACCTTTCAAGTCAAGTTTCCATTAGTTCTGATGAAAAATCCCGTGACATTCCACACGGGGTCTCTGCCTGCCAAATTGAATGTCGGCCTCGCCCCACTTAAGGGACGACTATCCAGTCGATACGGGGAAGTGATGTGGTCAGCATCACGCATCCCACAACCGGACTTAGCTCAGAGATCAGGACCGTTGCCTGTTTCATTCCTCTTTTTTTTTTTTTTTTTTTTTTGTAATTTACGTCCTCCAACGTTAAGTCATATCCGAGGATCAATGAAATTGGTGAAATGATGCTCAAATGAATCCGGGGTCCGTGGAGCTTAGAGCTACCTGGCATTTGTCTTTAAGGATAAGGGAAACCCTGTAAAAAACCTTATCCAGGTAACTCACCCTGACCGAGATTCGAACTCGGGACCTCTTGAACGTGAGGCGGACACGCTACCATCTGCGCTACTGAGGCGGGCCCATTTTCCTTTCGATGCTGAAGTAAGTCCTATATCGGGACTTAGGGGAGAGTCGGCTATGTTCGGTCAGTTGGGAAGTTTTTCAAATATGTATTTACAAGTCAACATTCAGATAAACAAATTTATTGGATATATTCTAACAGGATTACAGAACACTATTGCAATTAAGAGAATACCTGTATACCTTTTAAAACAGTAGAAATTAAAATGTTAATGTCTAGCAATTTTCGGCATGTTTAAATTTTGGAGGGTAGTAGTAGTAGTCGCCGGGCGGACATAGCTGACACTCCCCTAATCCACACCCCTGTGAGTAGGATTAATCCAGGCGCAGTCCGCTCCCAAGCCCACAGCACGAGGGCCAAAGACAATGGTTTCTATATGCTATACCATATTGTAGATTTGGATTAATACCAAAAAATATGCATTGACATCTTGAGCAACTGTACAGGAGAGCATTTCTCCCGCGATAGAGTTTTTACTTACAGTTTATTGTAATCGATAATAATCCTTTAATAACATGAGTGAGCAAAGGCTTTAAAAGTATTTTAATGTTGTATGCTTTCATTCGCGACTTTCTATGATAGCGGCAGAGCAACGAAAGCAGAAGGTACGGAGAAGCAAAACACCGCGCAGCCGGTTCGGATGTTTTTGGATCTCTCGGTAGCAGGTGCGGCTCTGGGCGAATTGATTAGGTGACTGGGAAAATTGACCAACCTAAATTCGCAAAATCACTATCGCAAAAACGGATTTTATACTGAAATATTGGTTTTGAATTTCCATGAGGCTTCCCTCTGTATATGAAACCAAAATTCCTTAAAATTACCTTTATGTCCACGAAATGTCATTTCTTGTCTACTTCCTTAATGGGATATTGCATGAAAAGCCTGTTACGCTTAATGTTCTCTTTGTATTTTACAATATATAGACGTGAGCTTTCCCGAAGAACGTCTGCAATTTGGTAGTGTTTTTCCTCAGCTCCTTCAATCCGACACAATTAGTTCCTCATATCAGCGAGTCTTAAATGTCCTGTTGTATTTTGAAGATAGTCTGCCGCAAAGTTTTTCTAAACATAACACTGGTGTTGGCCTACCGACATTTCCACGACGCGTTTGTCATCATGTTTCCATAAAGAAAAGTCTGTTTGAAGAATGGATCACACCAAGTTGTGTGTTGGATTCGCTCTAAATCCCTTAAATATGAAATATTAAACACTTCACATATCACACAATAATAGTGATCACATAAAAAATAACGTTTTTATACATGATACAAACTGATAATAAACAGTAGCACATGACACGCGGGGCTCGCTTCAAGCGCGTTACCACTTCTACCAACAAAACTCTTTTCAAATAAACGAAAAAGTAGGAAGACAGTCCTGTATTGTGTTGGCAACACGAGTTGCTGCGGAATATATGGCTTCTGTGAATCGAATCTGTAGCCATGGTAACCAGCAATGCATTCTGCCCCTCCAACCTCTCCTCACTCACGAGTTGGTACGGAATATATGGCTTCTATGAATCGAATCTGTAGCCATGGTAACCAGCAATGCATTCTGCCCCTCCAACCTCTCCTCACTCACGAGTTGGTACGGAATATATGGCTTCTATGAATCGAATCCGTAGCCATGGTAACTAACGATGCATTCTGCCCCTCCAACCTCTCCTCACTCACGAGTTGGTACAGAATATACGGCTTCTATGAATCGAATCCGTAGCCATAGTAAACAGCAATGCATTCTGCCCCTCCAACCTCTCCTCACTCACGAGTTTGTACGGAATATATGGCTTCTATGAATCGAATCTGTAGCCATAGTAAACAGCAATGCATTCTGCCCCTCCAACCTCTCCTCACTCACGAGTTGGTACGGAATATATGGCTTTTATGAATCGAATCTGTATCCATAGTAACCAGCAATGCATTCTGCCCCTCCAACCTCTCACTCACCGCAAGTGTTACGGCCACTTCGGCATTTTAATAACGATCACTTCTGGGGAAGTAAGCTAGCTGCATTATCGACTTGCGAGCGCCAAGAGACCGGTTGCATTACAAAATATAATTTGGGGAACTTTTATAAATGAAAATTAAATGCTAGAACATAAAATATAATCATGTAAGTTATTAATAAAACAAGTAGGTGACTCGACGATTCAGACGCATCAAGGAAGAACCGCCTTGGGGTCTCGAAATAGCAAGAGGTGTTTTAATTGCATTGATAGCACTAATAATTTTATTGGTGGTGTCTCATGTAAATCCATTTACTAATAATCATTGTTGTGCAGTAGGTTGCATGTGTATAACGGATTTAGTTTGGCCACAGCAGGTTACAATGGCCTTAGAACACAGAGTTCACGATCAGTGTCATAGCTCTACGTCATTCATTAACAGGAGTAGTTCCAGCAGTCGACGAGAATATGTAGATGATCCGGAACAATTTATGTTAAGATACCACAGCAAAATTTAGTGATAAAAATAATAATGATAATGATTTCATGCTGTGTGAATCCTCAAGTACAACTGAACAAAGTGAATAGGGGAAATGCATGAATCAGAGGCTGATTCTTAATAAATGTATTAGAAGTCGACACAGTTTAACATTAATAATGTAGATAGAGAATCTGTTGCAAAACAACCTGTAGCTGCAATATTTCTGGAGCAAGCGGTCTACAAAGGAGGCAACAAGAATGAGTAGGCGTTTTTGCACAATATAATTTCTCCAGTGAAATGGACTGGAAAACAAGATCCAGCAGAAGCCTAAGGGAATGGAGCTAATACGAGGGCTGTTCAGTAAAGAATGGTCATAATTTTTTTACGGTCGTAATTTTTCGCAATAAAATTCAATCTTATTATATTCTGTTAGCTTAATGTGAAACAAACACGCCGTAGTAGTTTCATTGTTGGTACTCCTGGTTCCCGCCTGTGAGAACCTGGCAAGTTCAGATATGTTCAGTATCGCCTATCGCTGTAATGGAGGTAACATGCAGTTAAAGTTGATGTTTGAGGAAGATCCGGAGTTTCTTTCAAACGTAATCACTGCTGATGAAACATGGCTACATCATTTTGATCCTGAGAGCAAACAGCAAAGCTCAGTGTGGAAATCTCCTTCATCAGCAACCCCCAAAAAGGCAAAAGTGATTGCTTCTGCGGGGAAAGTTATGGTCATCTCATTCTTTGACATTCATGGAATGGTTTATCGGTATGTTGTATCATGCATCGGGCGTATCAGACCACATTTTCGTGAAGCAGGCTGGATGCTGCACCACGATAATGCGCGGCTGCATATTGCCAATGTTGCTGCTGAATATCTTGCAAAAATTTACGTGAAGTGCATTCCTCACCCTCCCTATAGTCCGGATTTTGCCCCATGTGACTTTTTTCCATTCCCTAACTTGAAGAAACCCCTTCGTGGGAGGCATTATCCATCATGAGAAGCAGTGGTGAAGGCTGCGGAGGCGATTTTGAAGGATCTCTCAAAAATTGTTTCCAGCATGTCTTTGAAGACTGACAGAAACACTGGGACAAGTGCATCGCATTTAGGGGAGACTATTTTGAGAAGAACCATCAAAATTATGAGGATGTGTAAAGGTACGTTGTCAAAAAAGATTGTGGTCATTGTTTATGGAACAGCCCTCGTACAATACAGCTTTGGAGCTTTAGATAGCATGGTACACAAGTTTTGCCTAGAACAAATGAAATTCTCTTTGTGGTTCGAAAGCAACACTCAAATTCATTTTAGTCCTTACTTAAATTGATATTATAATTTGGAATCTTATGATTAAAATTGATCAGGAAATGAGATCAATTTTTACATTTGATGGAATCGGTATAGAAAGCTTTAGAGTACTATTTTATCAAAACTGATTTGAAATTTTACTTCGCGTTTACGGTTTAACTGCTTTGAAACTGGGAAATCAAAAGACGCATATGCAGCGTCTCCCTCTTGTTTGATTCGTTAAAAGACATTTCTATATGGCTTTGATGACGAAATACTTCTGACTTTCCATGGAAGATTAAGTTTAAACAGCCCAGAAAAATACATAAATACGGAATTAAAATAATGCTTCTTTCTTATGCCCGAAATACATATTGTGACAGTGCCTACATTTATATTCGTTCAGGATGCGATGAAAAGATCTTGATTGCAGACTCAGAGGCTAAGTGAATCCCAGTGAATCTGGGCTTAGATGGGCACAGCTTCTTTTTGGGAGCTAAAGGAACATCAGAAGTGGTTCTTTTTAATTGATTGAGCACTAATTCTCAGTGCGAATGGTTTAACCTGCGTTTTATGCAACTGTTGCGAAGCTACAAGGTCCTTGATGGAAATTAATCGTTCCTCCATATTAGACTTGTATAGGCTAAGGTTTTGGATAAAGTCAGCCTAAAATATTCAATTCCACGGCCGGGATTCGAACCACGGTTCTCCCGGTTTCCGTCCGGTCGCTCTTTACCTTTGAGCTATTGCTCGACAGAGCGTTGTGGCGTATCGACCTTCAGGTGACCAGCGCTGTAATTGTCTCTTATCGGGTCTTATCTGGTCGATTAGAAGAGTGAAATATCAGTAAGTTGACGTACAATAAGTTACTAAACACAAATAGAGCGACTGGAAGCTGCGTGTGTCTGTATGATATGTTTTCTCTCGCCTGCCAATGTATGATTATATCTGAACAGAGTATATATACACTGGACTCGACGTGTACGTGCGATAAGCTGAGGTAAACATCTCTGTGTTGCTAATTTTTGTCGATACGCTTTCTCGCTTTGCCATGTAGTACCAACGTGCCGTTGTGACATTAAATTATCCAATTGACTCGTATGTTTTCCCGGTAAACCGCTAGGTGTAAGTACTTGATCCCCAGGCTTCATCGTTAACCGTGCTGAATGAAGGTTCCGCCACTCGTTTGGTTGTCTCTTTAATTTTGGTTGGTAGTATCGAATCCAGGTTTCATCTAATGTTAGGATATGCGAAGAAAACACTCGCCTTCGCGTTCATAGCGTTCTAAGTGTAATCTCGCTGTATTCATCCTCTGCCACATTGTTTCCTCCGTAAGATTACATGGAACCTTTCGAGAGCAAACTTTCCTCATCTTTAACTTCTTCTTAAGCATGTGGAGAATTGTACCACGAGCAACTCCAACCTCACTTGCTAAAGTAGCTACAAAATAAGAATGAACATGGTTTGTGCCAATACAGTTATCCTACAGTCTTGGTGTTGCCAGTTCCACGGCAAGCGGGCGACAGAGATGAAAGATATATCTGTATTTGTCTCAACCTAGTAAGTATCATAGAGATGCAGAGATATTCAGTGATACAATGCTGACACAGAAGTTCGCTTAATATTTCAGCATGTGTGTGAGACCATATACCACGCATGTTTTTTAAGTCAGTACCGTTTTGCGATTCCGCCGCCGCAGCGCTACGGTCGGCGTTCCGCGCGTGCGCGCTGGTTACCTACATCTCTTGTCTACGCGCTGACGCCATTACAGTCTGATTCTTCATTGTATACGTTGGTTACTGAGTGTTTAAGTTGCCTCCGACAATCGTGAGTCCCGCCGATTGTGAAGTACGGGCTGTTATACGATATCTTAGTGCTAAAGGCGTAAAACCGATCGATATTCATCGTGAGATCTGTAAAGTTTACGGACAAAACATTATGAGTGATGGAATGGTAAGGAAATGGGTGAGAGCATTTAAAGATGGCCGCACAAATGTGCATGATGAACGGAGCGGGCGTCCTTCGGTCGTTACTGAAGATTTGGTGCAGAAAGTGGACGAAAAGGTGAGAGAAAACAGGCGCGTTACAATTTTATCATTCTGTGACTATTTTCCTCAATATTCTCGTAGTGTTTTGTATCGCATTGTGACCGAGAACTTGAAGTACCGGAAATTGTGTTCACGTCGGGTTCCAAAAATGTTGATGGATTTGCCCAAAACCCAACGTTTAGGCAGTGCATTGACTTTCCTTGACCGGTACCGCAATGAAGGTGAAGATTTTTTAGTATTGCTAGTGGAGTTTCTGTCTCGTAATAAGACAATCAATGCAGCGTCTTATTGTGAGACATTGAACAATCTGCGCCGTGCAATCCTGAACAAAAGACGTGGCAAGTTGAGTAAGGGTATCGTTTTGCTGCATGACAATACCCGTCCACATGTGGCTAATCGGACCAAAGATCTCATGAAATCTTTTCAATGGGAAACTCTAGATCATCCTCCATACAGCTCTGATCTGGCGCCCAGCGACTACCATTTGTTCCTGCAATTGAAGAAACATCTGGGCGGTCAGCGTCTGCAAGACGATAACGAAGTCAAAACAGTTGTGATACAGTGGTTAACACGTCAGGCGGCAGAATTTTATGAGGAGGGTATTCAAAAACTCTTGCCACGTTATGACAAGTGCCTCTGTATTCACGGAAATTATGTAGAAAAGTAAATTAAGGTACAAGCTTTCATGTAAAAGTAAAATTATTGCGATATCTATGCACGTCTTTTTTAAATTCCAAAACGGTACTGACTTTAAAAACATGTCTCGTAGAATGATTATCACATAATCTGAACCTTAAAACCTTGAACTGGAAAACAGTTCGCTTACATAGCTATAGTTCATATGCACACAAAACAATATGATTCAAATCTGAAGCGTTCTACGAAAGAAGGTGTCTGCTACAGTGAAACAAAATAGTGACATTTCAACGACTTTTGAATATAATTTCTATTTTAATGTCATATTAGTATACCGTCTGTAATGGACTTAAAACCAATTTTTGTTTCACTAAAATACTTAATAAATACGGAAGATATGAAGGTGTATTTATGAAGCACGAATCTCACGTACTAATGTTATGCATTGTGCGCAGAAATTTTAGTCTTGTAGCAACAATATCGCTTCTTTCAAGCAGAAATTTGTGACCATCATTGGTTCTCCTATATTTCAACCCAAGGGATTTCAGAATATCATACATAGAAGATACAGAATCCGTATATTCTATTTTTCCCCTCATTAAATTGGTCAGCCTTTTGGCAGTTGGATATTCACCCTTTTCACATAAATCATAAATTGTTCTACGCGAAACACACTTTTGAAAATTGTCTAAGTTGGTAGCACGTTTTTTAGCTGCTCCATATTTCCCTGGAGATCTAAATATAGAAACTCTCCTAATTTGGTAAACTGTTTGCCTTCTTTAACAATGTTCGTCACAGAATGAACACTCACGTGACAAGCTTGTAACATTAATTCTCGAATCTGAGCGAAATTTGTACTTTCGAAAATGTCTTTACTTGACATCTGTTTGAAAAAGGAATACACATTAACAAGAATATTTGTAGTCTATTTATGTAAAATCTTATGAGCTGTTTCACAGTTACTACTAGGTGCACCAGAACTAGGCTTGCTAAGTGGTATATTTACTAACTTTGAAAAACACGTGTACACTCTTAAAAGATCACCACTTTACTGAATGTAAGGTACAACATGTAACTGCAGTATAGCACGTGTGTGCTTTTCTTACTGACAGTTAATGATTCTTTTCTTTGTAGTCAGGCGTCTTATCTCTCCATATCTCTGAAACCAGGTGTGCTACAAACTTGCCGTATGGACAGTGATCCTCAGAAAAAATAGTTCTGCAACATGGGAAAAATAAAATAATTCTGTAATTAGTATCTTTAGAGCGCGCAAAGAAATTAGCCGCATGCTTCGGCAAAGCGAGCCGGTAAGCGTACTTAACTGTACAACGTTGCACGCACCACATTGGCTAGTAGCGATAGAACAGCCACGCCTAGCTCCGCCTTATGTTCATTCCTATTTTGTAGCTACCTTAATTCAATACAAGTCCAACGACGAAGTTCTTCCAACAGTGCTCTAACAGCATTCACATACTGATTGCTGATTGCGGTCTGCACCTCCATGTTTTTGATGAACGTCTTCTCTTCCTCTACGAAATAAATTCGTCCATCTAGTCACGGTACGATATGGTAGAGTTCAAGCTTCCAAAAATTCTGTATGACGTCGAGCATTGATAACTCTTGCAACCTGAATTTTAATGAAGCATCTTTGTTCGTATTTACTAAACATATTTAGAGCACTTAAGATAACAGCCTACAATTAAATTACCGAAAATGTGTTATTAAATAAAATTATTGTCTTCAAACTCGCAGCTAATTAAGATTAGATGTCATTTCTCATTGTTTTCAGATTACATTATTTACCGCCGATAGCGTGAAATGCAGGCAGTGTTCTATTCTGATTCGTCCGCTTTGTCACTCTTATTCATCCTCCAATTGGGGGCAATTGTGATTAGTCTCCGTAAGATTCCGTACATTGTCGATGTCATCCGCGAGAGGGCACGATCAATGTACGACAAAATTCAAACCCACAGCAACCCTTTGGTGAACACCCTGGGCAGATATGACCAGAGGGAACAAAGACGCTTGCCATCGTACAAACTCCCAAGAGACGTCTTGGGACCCTTGGTTAACCCAAGAGAAACCCCCATGTCTCTATGACCCATATTACGCCTGATGGCTCAAGTGATATGCAACCCGTAACCAAAACTGAGCAAAAACATCAAATCGTTTCTCCCAAAACGGGGGAATGCCATAAAGCAGCTTCGTTCTGAGATTATTCAAGGGCATCCCAACCCAAATTCCCTAAAACACACAACCTACTCCTAGCACAACAAAACAATCATACTAGACTCATTTCGCAGGTTAAGCAGCAAAGCGGCTAGGTACTGCGGCACATGACACCCGGACGGGGAAAAAGAAAAATAGCCCCGCCCGACTAGGACTACCTCTGCACCTCTAGACTTCGGAATAAGAACGAAAACTGAAGTACACAGAAAATTCTTAATCGAAAAACTTAGCATTTAACATAATTTAGAATGTCCAGGCTTCAATATAAGGTAAAAGTTTTCATTTTTGAGTTCTTCTCGGGCAGCAAGCCTGGTGAAAAGACGATTAGAAATCGACGTCTCGGGAGTGAGCATCTCTCCCATCATCAGAATATTTATAAAATGTTATAACCACAAATGAATCACTGGATGTAACACAAGTATAAACAAAGACAAAACACTACCATTACTCGCGTATCAGCCTCGGTAGCGTAGATGGTAGCATGACTGCCTCACGTTCAAGAGGACACGAGTTCGAATCTCGGTCAGGATGAGCTACCTGGATAAGGGTTTTCCGGGGTTTTCCCTTATCCTAACAGAAGAATGTTGGATAGCTCTAAGCTCCATGGACCCTGGGCACATTTGAGCATCATTTCACCCATTTCATTCATCGTCCCACATGACTTATGCCCGATTTCACTAACAGATGTTAAAATCGACGTTAACAAATGTAACGTAACAATTGTCACAGCGCTAAAACTAATGTTAAATTTCTTGCATTTCAAAAACCTGTTTTCTTAAAATGTTAACAAACCTGTTAACGCCAAGAAACTTGTAAATATCACAGCTATAGAAGGCTATGGATGATTTTCTGAACATACTCCGATGCGTTTTTGTTTTCATTTTCGTCTGCATAAATGACAGATGAACAAAATCATAAATAAAGCGGTGAGACAAATTTCTCATCGACGGAGAAAGAATTGTTAATTGAAATGGTGACGAAGTGTAAGGATATCGTGGAAAATAAGAGGACGGATGCAGTGAATGTAAAAGAGAAAGATGTCACGGGGAAAATATTGGAAACGAATTTAACTCAAATGCATGTGTCACTACTACAAGCACCAAACAACTTGTCAGTATTACGTAAATTTAAAACGAGGTACGAAGAACAAGTGCCTTAAGTTTCAAGACGGGAGGTGGACAATGTATTATTCACATAATTCAGTGAATTATAAAATCGCAGTTATTAATACTTGCAGCAAAGGCGAGATCGGCATATTCCTTTCGATGCATATTCTAACTCATTATTACGTAAATTTAAAACGACCTGGGAAGAAGGACAAATTACTTGAACGTTTCAAGGCGGCAGGTGGACAGTGTATTATCCACATAATTCAGTGAATTATAAAATCGCAAGGTTACTAATACTTAAAGCAAAGGCGAGATCGTCATATTCCTTTCGATGCATATTCTAACTCAGTATTACGTAAATTTAAAACGAGGAGCGAAGAAGAGCAAGTGACTTGAACGTCTCAAGACGGGAGGTGGACACTGTGTTATCCACATAATTTAGTGAATTATAAAATCTGAAGTTTATTGATACTTGAGGCCCAAATGACCTTGTTGTCGACGGGCCCTAAACACCACTCACTTGATACTTGAAGCAAAGGCGAGATCGGCATATTCCTTTCGATGCATGTTCTGACCTCTCTTGTACTTTCGCAGTAACCTTCATAGCAACTTGTTTCGACAGTCTATACCTCCGTAAAACAATTTTCTTCGTATATTTCCGCAAAATCATTTCTCCTCATAGGTAGTATTCTATTATGAATGCCATTTAGACGGTCTTAAATATAGCAAATCGACATCAACAGCTGAGCTCGTGCTTGCCAGCTTGACTATTTACAATTGTTAAGGACTTAACATTAGAAATTCGGCGTGTTAGTTTAACATGAGATTTAACACTTGTGTTACGCTAACACTTGTTGGTGAAATGCAATTTTTGTTTTAACTATTACTAAACTCGTGTTAAGTCTTAACATTTGTTGGTGAAATCGGGCATTAATGTTGAAGGACGTAAAATTAGAAAAACAAACAAACTGAACAAAAGACTGTTTTCAGTCAATTAAATGACAGGTCAGGAGATGGCGTGAGTATAGAAAATTAATTGTGTCAAAGAAACGTAACTACATGATGATCAAGTTGTATAGATCTGTACTTCCTAAGCCGACGGATTTCCATTTTTAAGGCGGCTTCCGAGAGGAGCTGAACTGAAATCCATCATGACGATTAAGCGTTCCCCTCTCGGAGAAAATGGCTAAAGCCTGCTTAACTCTCCGCTCCCAGGAACTGTTGCATATTGCTAAGATTGTCGTCTCCCGAAAGTTGGAAAGTTGGAAATACGTCGGCTTAAGAAGCACAAATCTATACAGCTTGACAATCAAATTAAGTAGTTACGTTTATTTGACCTAATTAATTTTTTATATTCACACCATCTCCTGACCTGACATTTAATTTAGTAAAAACAGTCTTTTGTTCTGTAATGCGAGTATTGGTCGTGTTTTGTCTTTGTTGATATTTGTGTTATATCTATTTTGTGATTATAACATTTATTAAAATATCCTGATGATGGGAGAGATGTACGCTCCCGAAACGTCGATTTCTAATCGTCTTTTCACCTGGCTTGCTTCCCGACAAGATATTGAACATACTGGTTGTCAGGAAAGCTTCAGGTCTTAATTTAAAAGCTTTCATATTTACCTGACAAATGGGCTTTTGTGAAAGGTTTTCAGAATATTGATTCCATTCACCCGCGCTTACCTTACCTAGAAGTGAAACTTACCTAGAAGTGATCAATAAAATTGCCTAAAAATCGTATAATTAGCCAATAAAATCTTCAAACTTTTGCTGTCTGTATTTCAGAGTACTTTTGTAACGTTAGAACTGAAACTAAAAGTTAATGTTAACTTAAACTCGCGAATTCGTATATTTTTGGAAGATGAAGATAAAATCTTGGTATACAGGTTTGTGGCATAACTGTAATATAGTGTTGACGCTAGCGGGAAAAGGAACAGACTGCTGAAGTAGGCGACGGAGGAAGGAAGAACGGTGGGCTTGGTAGCGAGAGCAACTGAACAGGAGATGATTGAGGTCAGCGGTTTCGCCTGGGTCATCAGGACATACAGAGGAATCGATGAGACGTAGTCGGTGTAGATGCGCAGGGTAACATCCATGTCCAAGTCGCATTCTAATGATGGAGGTGAGATGTCGACGTGCAATCCTGTAACTGGAGAACCAAGGGGTCGTGGATAGATGCGTCTGAACGGCGGCGTAGTGTTTGCCTTTGATGGACTGCGAACGAATCCAGGCGTCATTCCAGCGACAATAGGCGTCACGATGAAGGACCGGGAAGAAATCCGTGTAGGGCAGTTGGATGCCTTGGAAGGTGCCTTGGGTGAGTCCCTCTTTTGCCAGGCGATCGGCGACTTCATTGTATCGGATTCCGACATGCCCTCTGATCCAAAGGAAGTGAATTTGATGTCCGTCTATGGTAGCGTTGTTCACCAACGTCAGTATCTCGTAAAGATAACAGTGCATATCTCTCGTCCAGAGAGGAGATGAGAGTCTTTGCAGTACACTCTGCGCATCGGTTAAGACCAGCAGTTTGGGGAAGCCCTGAGAAATCCCATATTGCAAAGCGTCACGAATGGCCAGAACCTCCTCAGTGTAGCTGGAAGCCTCCATAGGTAGGCGGTATCGAGCCAGGGCATTAGTAGAAGGACAGACGTATGCATAACCTACTCCATCAGCAGATTTAGAACCGTCGGTGTAGATCGTGGTGAAATCTGGCCATGTAACCTGCAAGAAATGAGAGAGGGCGACGTTCACGTCAGGGCTCCGGATGATGTAATCAGGAAGATAATGCACCGAAATATTCAAGAAGTGTAAGTCATATGGATATTGAAACCCCGGAAGAGAGGGACTTTTCAAAATTAAGGGAAAAGCGTGGTATAGATCCCGAAAATCCAATAAGAGTAAGGGCAATCGTCGTACAGCTGGAAAATCCGCGTTGAGATAATTAGCAGCGAGATACTGCAACGTCCGCAATACTGGGTGGGCGTCCACGCAGAAAACTCGCAGTAGAAAGCCATCAGCAGCCTGCGGAGTTAGAGAACGCTGTTGCTGGAAAGCATATTTCTGTACTGTGACGAACCCTAAATCACTGGCAGTTAGATCTATTCATTGCAGGAAGTATCAAATGTTTTACCACTTAGCACTTGAGAAATGCGACACAAACGCTTTCTATTCTTAGATGCCCTTCTTTCAACTTCTCCTCCTACGCTTTTCCAATCAGATGCAATTTTGTCAATTAGAAATAGAGGACTTTCCAGGCTAGCACCTGGAAAGTGTGATTCCTTAAATTTGCTTTCATGGAAGCTAGTTGTCCTTCAATTTCACTGGCTGGAAATAGCGTTATAGCCGTTTTAGTTGCAGCAGTACCGTCAGTACTGTGTTTTGATAACATGTTTCACTATCTGAAATAATCGCAACAATAAATTCCGAATCGGTCCAGGTGCCTGGTCATTGATGACAGGTTTTGGTGAATTTTTACAAGAAGAAGCCTCGACGAACGTTTCATCTTCGACACTAGGCAATCCTGAGAAAAATGAGCTCCATTGTCGGATAATTTCCTGCCTTCACAGTGTGTAGCGCAGTGCCAATCACATAAATCAAGGCGTTACCATGGTACTTATTTAGCCCTAGTAAGTGTTTAGTACTGCTTTTGTCCAGGTCTGCAATAAACGCCTTGGAGTGTCTGCAACCATCTACTGAGTTCCAGTATTTACGTTGTTCATTTTGAGATCAGTTGCTAATTACTAGGGCCCGGATTTTGATGAAACATCTTTTTTTTTCTGAGTAGTCACAGACGATGCTTATTGGAAATTAAGTGCATTCTGGAACAAATACGTTAGATATATATGGTTTTTATAGGTCATCAAAATGCTTTTTCCACATTTTTATAATAAAGTCAGTGCAGAGAGCAGGGTCCCTACATTTGACCCGTTGGAAGCTTCCCGGCAGGCCAGTACAACAGGTATCGCACCCACCGTGGTCCTGAGAGGGCCCACCGGACCGCATCGGAGATCGGAGACGGTTCTAACGGAGGAGGAAGTGTTTATCAGGAACGTATCATCCTGCCATGCAGCGCCGAGACTCCCACCGACACTTCTACCCTGAAAGAGACTACCAGATGAGAGATGATGTGAAATGACAGTGGAGATGAAATGGAGGGACAGGAAATTCGGGGAATGTAATTAACCTACCCAGCATTCGCCTACTGACCCGGTAAAACCTAGTAAAACTCATGGTTCAAGTGGGTCAGTCACGGGAATCGAACCGGGACCTCCCGAATGCAGGCTACAGAGACACCCCCTGAGCCATCCCGCTCGGTTTACATATCTACATGCGTGATTTTAAGAGCCTTTAGCACTTGGGATTACTGATTAGCTAGAAACTATTTCCAAAATTAAATCATTTGAATTAATAGCAGTCAAACAGGTATTACACAAAACTAGGGCCCGGAAGTTGTTGACCTAAAAATTCTCTAAAAATGAGCTATAAAATTCCCTTAAAATATAAAAAATGCACATAAAATGAAAAAAAAATGACCTAACAAAAATTAACAGGCTGGCCCCGTAGCTCAGTCGGTAGAGCACCTGCCTGCCGTGCTAGGGGTCCCGGGCTCGATTCCCGGCGGTAGGGGTGGGGATTTTTCTCCTACCAAGATAATTCCCAATCTTTTCCAGAGTCTGGAAGTATGAATGAGAGTGTGAATGTGTGCGTGATCTAATGATTAAAAACGTAAGATAATGAGTTAACACTTTCAAGTATGTTCCAAAGCAGTTACAGGCTGGAACAAGGAAAAAAAAAATTAACAATTTCTTTCATAATAACAAATTAATAATAATTATTAATTAACTGTCACAGACAAATAATGAATATATGGTTCGAATAACCACATTTTAAAATCAACTTTCTTAGTAAATACTGCAATTATTGCTACTAAACAATAAATAAATTCAAATTCATCAGGTCATTTACAATTTTATAAAATACATGTTTCCGCCAAACTCTGAAACATACTGTTTCAAAGGGGACGTAGCTGACTGTTTTTGTTTCGGCATTTCAATTCCACAACTCAACAAATTTACACACCTCAAAAACTACGCTTACTGCGACAATTCTAGCTCCTGAGGTCAGTAGTCAGCGCTGTGGCTCAGTGGTTAGACCGCTTGGCTCTCACCAAGGCGGCCCGGATTCGATCCCAGGCGACCGCAAAGTGAGATTTGTAGTGGACAACACGGTGCTGGGGCGGGTTTTCTCCGGGATCTCCGGTTTCCCCAACATCTCATTCCACCGGTGCTCCATCTTCATCTAATGTATCATCAGTGTCATCGCCTGCGGTGCCGTATGTAGTAAAAGCGGGCGTTAAACACTACACACTTTTCCTGAGGTACTGACTGATGTAATCTACACGTATTGCATGAGTAATTGGCAATTACTCGAATTGATGCGTCATAAATTCACCAACACTGTTAGGACGCTGACCTATGTTAATTACATGTTTACCACACATTTCATAAAAGATTATGATATAAATGAACTTTTAATCACAGATTATTAAAAAAAGCCTATGGGTCAGGGTCAGGTCAGTCACGGGAATCGAACCCGGGCTCCCGAATGCGGGCTACAGATGAAAATGTCCAATAAATTCGTTAAAAAGAAAGAAATTGGCCGTAAAGTGCATCTATATGTTAAAAATTCACTTTATTATAAAAATGTGGAAAAAAATGCATTTTGATGACCTATTAAAACCTTTATATATAAAACGTATTTGTGCCCGCCTCGGTAGCGTAGATGGTAGCGTGTCTGCCTCACGTTCAAGAGGTCCCGAGTTCGAATCTCGGTCAGGGTGAGTTGCCTGGATAAGGTTTTTCCGGGGTTTTCCCTTATCCTTAAAGACGAATGTCGAGTAACTATAAGCTCTACGGACCTTGGGCCCATTTGAGCATCATTTCACCCATTTATCGTCCGATATGACTTAACGTTGGAGGACGTAAATTACAAACAAAACAAACAAACAAAAAAGTATTTGTTCCAGAATGCACTTAATTTCCAATAAGCATCGTCTGTGACTACTCAGGAAAAAAGATGACTTTTCATCAAAATCCGGGCCCTACGGCTAAAGAAAAATTTGATATGTACTATAAAACAAGTACAAGTTAATGATTGATAAATTCCTCTAAAAACAAATGCATGGGGATTTTCCGTATTACTATTATTTCCTAGTGAATTGCGCGCTGCTGCAAATAAAATGCCAGCATTTACGGAGACCTACATGCAGCCAGGTCTACTTTGAAAGCGAAAGAGCATGGTTTTTCATATTACAAAATAATATATTAGTATAACATCAACAAGAACATTAATAATAATGTATATAGTTATATCAGATAATTTAATTTCTTCTGAGTTTGCATGAACACCATAAAAATCCTTATACGGCAACAACTGACTGAACATATTTCGCTCTTGCACCGAAGATGTTCGCTTCCCAGCCAGAACTTTGTAAAGTTTCCAGGAGTTAACGCTCGAGGGAAGCACAGTCGCGATGCTGCCTCTTGGTGCACAACCTATTCCTCATAACCAGTCTACGGAGGCGCGCTAATGTATGTGACGTTGTTTGCTCTGTGCGTGTGTATCAATGTGGTCAGCGAGTGCAGTGAAGTGCAAGTGAATGAAAAATTATTGAAATTTCGTCAGTATCTCTCGTGAACCCAGCCGAATCGAAGTGCGTCTTGAGTAACAACTCCTATGATAGATCATATTACTGAAATTAATTATCGACCCTAAAATTAATTAACCGGCAAATAAATTAAAAAGTAAGTTGATGAATGAAGCGCGTGTTGTATGTGCCGCTTGGGTAACTAATTGTCATTGAAGATATTCGTGTGTGACATTGCACTAACGTCATCAAAGTGGCCAATGAGACGAACAATTTCTGCTCTGCAGAGAGTACCAGTACCCTACCATCGTCAACAGAAATGCTGTACAACGTACCATATTACCATAACTACTCGCCCCTATCCTGTTACCAGGTTAGTTCTTGTACCAAAATAAAACCATGGTCCTATTTATATTATGTTGTGTTCTGTATAGCGTGTCTGTCTCGCATTCCAGAGGTCCCGAGGTAGAATCTCGGTTAGGGTGATTTTATCCGGGTATCTCCCTTATCCTGAAAGATGATTGTTAGGTAACCCTAAGCTCTATGGACCACCCCGTACTCATCTGAGCCTCTTTCACCCATTTTATTCATTGTGCAGTATAACCTAACAGGCTATAATACTTATAATTATTAAATTATAATGTTAATTATATTACACATATCCTTGCCTTCAGATGTTCGCGAAATTAACTGTTAAGTTCAGTTATAGGCACTATAGAGTATAAAACAATTGATTTAAGTTAAACGAAACAACGAAAAAACAATACATGAATGTTTTTGTACTAACTAAACCTTGCCGTCAAATACACTAATGAAAGATAGTTCTCCGTTGGTATTATTTCATTAAGAAGAAATTCAAACCGATGCTAATATTTAATGAAGAATTTCCACAAAAGCGAGAGAAAATAAAAAATTTTCGATTCGAAAATGTCCATTAGAAATGAGGGTTACTTATTAATACTTGATAAATTAACCGTAAATGTATTTTGTCCAAACATCGAAGAAAATTAACTCAATTTTTGAGCAAATGGAGTGTTACGGAAGACTGATAAGATTTACATGATCATCCCAAGCCGCAGCTTTTAGAGCCAAAACCCATTTTCCGGGTACGTTTGTGTGCGGTCATGATTAAATCTATAGGTAAATAAATGAACATGAAAAACGAATTTAATCTTTCAATATGAATCATGGACTGAATTTTCCGTTGTTTATAGGATTGAAACATTTATTAAATAATCTTGTTGATAGTTTAAATAAAAACTCACAAAATTTCAGCGTGCGTAAGAAATTTTGTGAAATGGATTTGAAAATTGCATTCAAAAGCAAACAAACCAGATCAGTTTAAGAATGAGGAAAAGAGGTAATGTTTGATATAATGGTATGGTAATGAAAGGATTAAATGACATATTAAAGAATTAAATGACATATTAAAGAAGTAAAGGGAGAAGTAAAGAAGTAAAGTTTAGATTAGGAACATCTTCACATCTTCTTTACAAGTTTTTGCAACTTTCTTGAAAATAATGATGATATTAATAATAATTATATTATATTATGTATAATAATATAATTTGCTATTATTAATGTAATTTTAAACAACAGGAAATTGAAAGGTTAGGGGAAAAAAGTAAACAAAAGGTCAATGTGACATTTCGACTTGATGTGTCAACAACAAAGACTTCGTAGGAAGTTTGTTACTGCTTTACGCGCTGGACCTAGTTGTAACCCCAATTGTATCACGTGGATTTGTCTAAGGAATTTACGCGAGATTTTTCTCTGTGAATATTAAGTATCTTTAACACTGTAGGTCTTCACGCCCCCGCCGCCATTCTTTCGCGCATTCATTACCTTCATTTGTTTCATCGTCTGGTGGAGTTGACCAGTTGTAGTGAAAGGTAAAAAGTAAGCATCGTTCTTCTTAAAGCTGTTGGCAAAAATAATTAATCAAAATGTACGGAAGTAATATTTTCTTGAGAATGTTAGTTTTTTTTTTAAACCTAAGTGTTAGTATACGGGCATGATTAAAGTACAGACTCATGTGAATTTGGGTACACCCAAAGCTCTGAAGTATCCATTGTCGTTTATTTGCTTAAAAGTGCGTGCTTTTCTACGGTACTGCAAAATTTTACATGAAACACAGCCTAAGCTGTGTGTCTGCATTCTACTAAAAGAAAATAGAAAGTTCACGTTAATTGCTCTCCACATTTTCAACTATAACAATTTAATTTTTTATTTGTTATTCTAGATGTTAATTAGTAAGCGAAAATATATTTATCAGAGATATGGGTCGACTTTTATTTTAAATTCTCTCACATCTGTAGTAAAAATAGCTCAAATTTCGGTAGTAAAGACTAACACGTACTTGTCCTATTTTATTCGGATTTACTATAAATATCTACGCAGTATAGATGCATGTGCATGCTAAAATTACAATAGGTTTTCCCCTCCTTAGTTCATCTCTGTTATCAAAATGTGTAATATATAGCAAATATACTTAACTAATAAATATTCATATTTATTGCAACTTAATACAGTGTTTGAACACAATTAGGCCATGTCACTTGTAATGCAAACTCTCTTGAAAGTAAACGATTAGAAATGTCAAAAAAATTGTCATTCATCTTCTCTCACTCTCTCTCTCTCTCTCTCTCTCTCTCTCTCTCTCTCTCTCTCTCTCTCTCTCTCTCTCTCTCTCTCTCTCTCTCTCTCTCTCTCTCACTCTCACTCACTCTCACTCTCACTCTCACTCTCACTCTCACTCTCACCCACACACACACACACACACACACACATATATATATACAAAACATATATATATATATATATATATATATATATATATATATACAAAACATAATTATTCAAAATCATCGAAGCTGTAATCAAAATATTCATCTATACTGTAATAGGCTCTGCTTAACAAGAATTTAGTCAGTTTAGATTTAAACTTAGCAGCTGACGCAGTATTTGTTAGGCTCTCCGAAGCTTATTAAATAGTTTTGGACCAAAGTATTGGGGCTTATGTTCAAAAAGTTTTAGGCTGTGACCTTTAACTATATAGTTATTCTTTACCCTTGTTTCATATGTGTGGACATCGGAATTTGTGGAGGTTATATTCCTGTTATATACAAAAAGTTTTTTTTTTTTTTCTAATTTACGTCCTGCAATGTTAAGTCATATCGGACGATGAATGAAATGGGTGAAATGATGCTCAAATGAGTCCGGGGTCCATGGAGCTTAGAGTTACCCGACATTCGTCTTTCAGGATAAGGGAAATCCCCGGAAAAACCTTATCCAGGTAACTAACCCTGAACGAGATTCGAACTCGGGACCTCTTGAACGTGAGGCAGACACGCTACCATTACGCTACCGAGGCGGGCACAAACAAAAAGTATTTGTTCGCAGGAAGAGTAAGTATGTTTGTTTAAAATACGGCCTGCATGAACTCTACGTGGTTTTAAGCATCAAGGTTGATAGAAAATATAGGCAATATTCATTAGCAGTTGTTTCATAGATTGAAATAGAATCAGTACTTTAAAGTGAGCTTTCGTTTTTCTTGTAATTAAAAAGATGGAACGTTGTATGTACCTATGACTGAAAATTGGAAATCCTGAACTAATAACGCTAGCTTTTAAGATTTGTACCGTAGTGCAAATATGATACAGTCCATGTTTTATCAATTTCACTTAAATACTTTGGAAAATATGGTCAAATTTATCTGTTTTTGTGTACGTCACCTAAAAATTCCCTTACCACAAAATAACTTAAATTTTGACCTAATATTTTAACAGTAGGTTCCCAATACATCCTTTTTTGAATTTGTCCTAGGTTTTTCTGTGTCTCAATAACTTTGGGCTACAGATTTTTGCGCAAAATTTGAAATTTTTGTGTTTTGAAGTAAAGAAAGTGTGCTTAAATACCTATCACAATAAAACCTAGGGCAATTTCTATTGACTGTATCTCTATGAACGTGTGTAGCAAATTCCATTAGTCTAACACTAAAACTGCGACGCAAGAAGCATTTTAAATTATGAAAAACGCGGAAAATTTTCAATAGCAAGAAAACAAGAATAAAGAATTAGAATTCATATCTAACACTACCATTCACGTAACTTACAAACTAGATTAGAGCATTTAAAATTATTTGCGGATGCTATGTAAGCATTTTTTGGATTCAAAAAGGCTTACACTATTTTACAGACTAAAAAGAGCAAAATGTTCATGAAATTTCAGTATAGATATTCTTAGATGACTTATTTAAAACAGTACTATAACCTAATAGGCTTATAATTTATGTTTTAATTGCATATTGAGCCTTCCATTAATTGGATATCATGTGCGAGAATGATTTTCTGAACCAACAATTTATTACTTTAGGTAAACTAAAGTTTATGTAGTCAAGTCATGTGAGTGTAGCTTTTTGTATTTATTTTTAAAGCAAGGGGGTTTTGAGTATAATATTTGTATTATAATGACTTTAATGCACACGTGTATCATTAAACTGACTTAATGACTTTTAATAAGAACATTTCTTAAATTGTTTCTTTAAAAACATATTCTACTGAATAATAACTGCCATTGCAACTTTATTTTACAATGTTTTAGGAGTTATGAGATCCCGAGTTCGAATCTCGGTCGGGGTGAGTTACCTGGATAAGGTTTTCCGGGGTTTTCCCTTATCCTATAAGACGAATGTCGGGTAGCTCTAAGCTCCATGGACCCTGGACTTATTGAGCATCATTTCACACATTCCATTCATCGTCCGATATGACTTAAAACAAAGTTAAAAGGACGTAAATTACAAAGGAAAAAAGAACTTAAAATCGCGTGTCATTTTTCCTTCGCACTGCAAAACAAAAGTGTGCTCAGTTCTTTGGAGGAGTTAGTGATGGACATGCTTTGCATAAATCTATATATAATTTTGTACATTTCCTGCAAATTTCAAGAGGTTTTT
The DNA here is from genome assembly GCA_030765055.1 of Mantis religiosa. Classification (NCBI taxonomy): domain Eukaryota; kingdom Metazoa; phylum Arthropoda; class Insecta; order Mantodea; family Mantidae; genus Mantis; species Mantis religiosa. The sequence goes on along the minus strand of CM060952.1, from coordinate 200,586,668 downwards.
AGGCATCATCATTAATTGATTTCAAGGGTCTTGATTATATCTGCACTGGACAATATTTTATTTGATACCTACGGTGTTTCATCAGTTTTTCGAAACATATTTCCACCATTACTTAGATGCATCTGAAATCACATGGAGGCATTGGAGGTGATGAAAGTGAAATTTGCTCGCGTTTTCTCTAGTTTTACGAACGCGGTCATTCGCGCCGGTTTTTCTAACAGCCTTTAACTTCTCATTATTTGACAGTAATTATAGAAATTACATATATGTCGTTATAACTTTTTTAAAGAAAGCTTAATTTCAATAATATGGATCACAGAAAATGTTGAGTGAAATATTGTTCCACTGTTTGCGAGTGCGAACCGTCTTAATGTTTGGAATAGTTCTCTGGTCTTATTTCTCATCTTGCATGAACTACAGCCAATAGCCCAACTCTTACCCGAGATTTTCAAAGACAAATCCTTTCATCCTAACTACCTTTCGAAAATTCTGTTTCTCTGAAAAATGACTGACGATTTTGATTCAGTGACTGTATGTTCAATATATTTTTTATGACGTGAGATGTACTATCTTGAATCTTCAGGGAATAGTATCATTCCAACTTCGTAACTCGTAAACCTCAGAATGTAGACAAAATTTTACCCAGCAAAAGTAGATTTGGTTAAAGTACAAAAATCAAAATCCATTTTATTGTTAGAAATAAACATTCTAAATAGAATTAAATACATTGTATTACCATTTTTTATGTCGATTAAGGTGAAATAAGCTTTTTTAAGAATTGTGAATCAGATGTTTCACATTAGTTTTAAATGGAATGACAAACATAAAACGAGAATTTGTTTCTTCGAATGTGATTTTAGAAGCATCCTGTCTAATTGTGTATGTGGTTTTCTTGTAGAATCTTTCCAGGTTTGTTTCCCTCACTATAGTCAAGATCGTTTTTCTTGGCAGTTCTTACGGTACGTAAGGATTGAGTAAATAATTTGTGTTCTGCCTTTTCCTATTAACATTTTGATGTTTATAGGTCTACCGTTAGGCTAAAAGGAACAAGAACGGGGAGCTAATATGAATCGCATACTCTGCCATCTTTATTTCGCTTACTGTTAAGAGAATACAGTTGCCATTTATAGAACAGAATCCGGAATAAATCCAATCGCGCCCACCATTTTGAATCGAGAGCAGCATCTAGCCCACACAAGTTACGCGAAGTGTATCTAATACACTTGTAACTTTGAGGTTATCTGGATGGTTAATTCTACAAGAACATTTAATATCTGTATATGTAGGCTTCCATTGGAAGGCCTTTCTGTTTTATAAGCACTTTATCATACATTTTATCTTCTCTGAATGTTAGAACTACAACTACTTGTGCTACATATTACATTATATTGCTTAAATATATATTTTGCTTCAACAGATTCGTCACTTTATAAGTTAAAATATATAAAAGTACATAGGTATTTACAGATGTTTACGTACAAAGATCATTAGGAACATGCAAAATTGATCATTTTCCAAGCTTTCGAAATATGTTAAGGAAATGCAGCAACTTTATCCTGGATTATTTAAATAAGAAATGAACATCTCATTAAAGCACAAATTTATGTCTTTTTAATGAATGTGTCGAGATAAGCATCGTCCGAGATTTCTTTATTATGGTTTGAATTTTCAATTGTTATACTTTTCTAAAACGGGAAGTCGTTCGTTATTCATGTCGAAAGTGAAATGCCAAAGTCATCTCACTGCAGTCAGCTATCAAAAGATTTGACTTGCTTATGAATACTATATTCTTTTATTATCATTGTACCTATGTAAGGAAATCTGTAATTAAACTACATTAACAATATTTATCTCCATTAACATATAGTAGATAAAAGAATAAGCGTTTTAAGAACAGTTTGTACACGGCTAGAAAAGGTCTTGCGAATACATTAATACATACATCAGATTCTTAATTTTAAAATTAGGAACATAGCCCCTTCTTGAATTCTGATGCTTTTTGTAAATAAGAAAGTCCTTAATGTAATAGTATCAAAACGCATGCGTTAAGGAATTACGTGATAGTTAGACCAAGCCCAAATGATGTATTCGGCTTTGAAATTCATTTATTTTGGAAAGCCCAGATGTTTATTTTTTCTAAACTACATTATTACCTTACTGTAATGAAATACAATTTTATTTTCATATAAGCGGTGGTCTTTCATATGAAGCTCTGTTTTAGCTTAATTTATTTTTACCGTATTCTGGTTCGAGTACGATTCACAATATGTAGAAAGTTTCGTATTGTTACGAGAATATAATGCATGAAGTGCGCGCTCGTTTACATCTCGTCTTGAAAACTTTGTTACACTTACATCACTTTCATTACTTTCTCTGTGCATTTTCAACTTTTTTCTTTTAAAATCGTATTCTTTTATGTGCTATATATACAATACAGTTTCTGTGCAATAGAAATAGGGGGTTCATTGGCTAAAACACACATGGATAAGTTACTTATTTAACAGACAAGATGTATTAAGATCGTGTATAATCTGAAAGCAAGATAATCTTGTAAGGAGATGTTTTTTTTCTTGTTTTTTTTTTTTTAATTTACGTTCTTTAACGGGAGGAAAGTGGAAAAATGGAAGTTACAGGCGTTTTTTATAAACAAATGTTTATGCAATATAAATGAATTACAAAGACAAAAATATTTGCAATTTTAATTGTATTAATTCTGATATTAAAATGTCATCTCTTGACTCAGTAATTGTTAACTGTAGGTACATTATGTCGTATCATTATATACCATATTGACAATGTTAATCTTACTGATGGGATGAAGGAATCATGTGCAGAATTAGTTTTTGATGTTGTGCAAGTTTCACAATGTCAGAAATTGTAATCAATCTATTCACAGTAAAACTATCGGTATTATTGCGATATTAATCGAGATATATTAAATATTCCCTTTAAGTACAATGTGATTGGGGAGAAAATGAGCCGTAAGGGACGGTAAAATCTTTTAAAAGTCTGGGGGCAGTGTTTTGGCTTTAAATTCCGTAAAGGAGCAAATACTTACGTATATCTCCACCTAAAATGTATTTGACATAATTGCGTGCTTTAGCTTTTCACTATACCTATCTTACAGCTAACCAGTTAAACAAAAGCCATCTAGAATAAAGATGATTTCACAGTCTCACGATATACCGTCTCAGGAAGGCAATTTCTAAAACTTGTAAAGGTTTCCTATGTAAAGACAGTTTCATGTCCATCTTTGCCATATGCCAAGTTTGATAATTATTTATGGCCAAGAACCGTTATGAAAAATTTGCAATAAGAGGTCCCTCCGGTAAAATCAGGATATTGAATTAGGCGGAATGCTACAGATATATACTTAGAAGGTAAAAAAAGTATATGACTTGATGATAAAGACTTTGTTTATATATAAACGTATCCCATCTTTCCATTGCTGCAAGTAAGCTATTCCTACTTTAAATGGATGTTCCATCAAGAAACAGTTGCGAAACAACCGTCGCCATTATCTGATGTACTTACTACCAGCTCATACGTAACTATTTCCAAGACAAATGTATATTTTGAAGAATTGTGAAATCTCTTGTGTGAAAGAGCTACGGAAACCTTTTACACAGAAAAGTGTGGTTCGTTAAAGCATAGTTCATATAATTTTTGTACTGTTAAGTATTTTCGAGTATTTTGCTTCTTTTTTGTTTTGTTCATCACGGGGAAAACTAAAACATTTGATAATCGCATAAGCATACGGTTAGCCGTATTAGTCTACAAACTTTGTAACTACGGGGAACATAAAGTAACATCATTTCTGCAAATGCTCATCTATGATTGAAATTTCATCAACATCTTCAAAAAATCACCTTTTCGTATTTTTAGTCTGTAAAACAGTGTAAGCATTCCTGAATCCTAAGAATACTTATATAGATAGCCTCCGCACGCCATTTTTAAATGCTCTAATCGCGTGTGAAAGTTACGGGAGTGCAAATGGTAGATATGAATTCTAATTCCCTATGGCCGTTTTCTCGCTATTGAAATATTCATTTAAATGCTCTTGCCGTCGCAGTTTTGGTGTCAGACTAATGAAACTTGCTGCACACGTTCACAAGAACCAGTGAATAGAAATTGCCCTGGGTTTTAGTGTGCGATGCATTTAAGCACATTTTCTTTATTCAAAACACAAAAATTTCAACTTTTTTTGCTAAAAATCATACTTAAAAATTTCTAGAAGTTAAGGGTAGATAAACTTAAGCAATTTCAAAAAGGTGGATGTAGTAGGAACCTGTTGTTAAAATATTAGAACAAAATTTAAGTTATTTTGCCGCAATGGAGCTTTTTAGTGACGTAACATAAACAAATTTTTGTTACATTATGGTATAAATATTAACAAGTTTGTATTAAAGTAGTTTGCTGGAGAAAGTAATTTGAATGCTGCACATTTAGACAAAGTCCTTGCAAGTGTATCCGAGCATAGTGTTAGTAAAAAGCTTCACTCAAAAATCAAAATTCCTGTAAACCAAACATAATATTTTATTTAAAAGGCGACACGAAAATATTTAAAAAATCTGCCATCCCAAACTACATTTAGGTGTTTTATTATTTGTTTCATATATTTATCAATCTGTATCTTGAATTTAATGGAAACATGTCATTCGGTATGAGTTTTATATTTGTGCAGCCAGCGAACTATAAGAAAGAGTTACTGTAAAGATATTTAAATACTTCAACAAACATAATTTACTTATATCACGAGATATCTGTTATTATTGGTTTAAACGCTAAGTGCCGTCGATGTTCATTTGTTTCCCGCAGAGGTGTGGAAGGAATAAAATGGCCAACGAATATCGACTAACTTTAAAACATTGCTTCAGTTCATCAGACTTCCTTAACGAAAGGCGCTATGAAAGTATCTTTGCAGATGTTAACTTCATTATCATGAAACATAAGCTTTCTTAACAAATAAGTCTGTGAAAGTTGTACTAATAGTAGACAAAGTGATCAAGTTTGAACTATTCCTGTAGTATCTGGTATGAAGATGTTTAATAAAAATGTTCATTCAGTTAACGTGAAATAGAAAAACACGATTTTGTAAATTTGCATAACATGTATAAAAATAAATCAATAATATATTTGAAAGTAATATGAGTGTAAGATTTTTTAGTTTGGTTATGTTAAAGTAAACTTATTTCTACACTTTATTCAGCAGCATTTTGTATCCACTGTGTAGTACACGTCTTATGGGTTAAAAGGAGGGTATGAGAAACTTAGTTGTCAAGATATTTGATACTCTTCGCGTAAGTGCAAATCTGAAAACAATTTAGAATGTGAGAACATCTAAATGAACAAATCCGAATATTTCCAAAATGTTATCAAAGTTTTTGCTAGAATTCTGTTTGTTTTCGCAATGCACCTTTCCCCATTATGGGAAATAACCAGGGATGGGTCGATACGAGTTTTTCTCGATACTCGATATTTCGATTTTCGATACCGTCATTTCTACTTCTAGTTTCAATACAAAATAGAGTGTTGGGAGAACTGTGTAAGGCTAGTGAAATTAAGTGCAAATATTTAATGAAAGAAATAAGTTTTTGCTCAAAAATACTAGCATTTTCACTCTTTCGGGTTTAAGTCTATTTCTTTTTGTCACATTTGAGTCTTGCAGTGCTAAATTGCTTTCTCTAGAAACTGTTGTAAGTAGAATACACAAATATTTAGTGGTTAATATTTTAGTTTTCGAAATGTTGATTTTCTTTTGCAGTAACCCAGTGCAGTAGAAGGAGGAGGCGACAGATCGTTGAGATATGCAGTGATTTCTGCTTGGGAAATGTTAACTGACACTGAATCTGACACACTATTATTTTGTTTCGTAATGTTACATTCCTGGCAGCTCCTCGGGCTTTGCAATGTTCTGTTTGCGGCAATAGTATATTGTAATTTTAAAATAAAATAAAAGTTGCAGAACTACTACCGAAGTATCAAAAAGTACCGAGCGAATTTTCTGAGGTATCGACGTACTGCAAGCATCGATAGAAAAGACATTTTAAGGGTTGTTTACAAAGAGTTCAACTATGTATTTCAGTCATCATTGCAGTATCTCAAATCAACTTGCAAATATTGTATTTTAATAAAATGACTAGAATCATTTTTGAGATTTTGTGAAGTTACCATCCTTCCTTTAACAAACAATAGCCACCCTAAGGGTGAGGAGGAACAGGTGTAGGGAGACGGAAGAACCTAGACAATAGCATTAAAGATTTGAATAACATGCACTTGATATTATTGTATATATCCTTTTAGTAGTATATCATTTTACACATTTCATTCTGGTATGCAGTTACCACTCGTGTAGATGAGTATGGGTTAGCACAAACACTTACTTTGAGGATCAGAAGACGTCCCGTGAAATAGTGGATCAAATTTATCAAATTGAATGCTTGAATAAGTCATTAAGGTAGTATAATGAAGTTTGAAATACCTAATACTAATTCAATTTGTAATGTTTAGTTAAATATATTTCTCAAAAATTGGCTCTGAGAAACATGTTTTCTAGCAGTGACTGGACGGTGCTTATTTTAACTACCATTACTCGATACTTTATCAAAAACCTGTCAAGTGAATTGTCATAAATATTAAAAGCAGAAGCATTATTAACAGTGAAGTATTATTCATATTTAAGTTTGATTTATGAGTCACTATGTTTACACTCAAGCTTCACTTGTATAATTGAAACGTTTTCAAGATCATTTGATCTCATCCTCAGCTGTTTGGTGACTAAATGAACCTTCCTCTTCTTCCACTACTACGGAGCTCCGATCACTCTGCCATCTGGTGTTAGGGGCACTAAGTTTTAATACTGCATTTAATGCCGGGATTTCGAAATTTATAACTTTATCACGGTTTTTGTTTATGAATATTTTTTCCCAAATATCCAATTCTATGGGTGTACTTAAAGATTTTAACAGTTTAATGTTGTGGCCAATGTTGTGGTTTTCTGTCCAAAAATGGTGTGAAACTGCAGATTTTTCTGTTTGTTTCAACTTAATGTTCCTCTGGTGTTCTTTTTGCCTGGTTAACAAGTTTCTCTTAGTTTTTCCTATGTAGCTTTTTTCACAGGTTTCACAATTAATCTGATAAATTCCAGATTTCAAATTGTTGGGGATTGTATTTTTCAGTGGTTTATTTAGCAGGTTCCTCAGACTGAATTTGTTTTGGGGTGCCAGTTTTAAGTTTAGTCTTTTGAAGATTCGTTCAAATTTTTAAAAGCCCATGGATGGTAGGTGAATTTTCTATATTGCCAATTTGTGTTTTTAAGTGGTGTGAGAGTGATATTTTTTTATCTTATCTTCAGTTTTTCTTTCCTCTTCATCATGTTCCTTATGATGGCTGGGTTGAATCCATTTAATACCGCTATGTCTTTTATGTGTTGTTGTTCTTTCAAAAATTCTTATTGGTAATAAAACAATCTAAGGTCGATATGCTCTGTCTCAGATGAGAATGAACCTCTTGTAAACAACGAGAGTAATAAATCCGCCACATGTTTGTGAAACACTGGCTGTAGCACTGCTAACTTCTTTACAACAAAGCGATTGCCAATAACATATTCAATATTTGTACTTACTCTTCGAGGTTTCTTTCTTAAGTTCCTCTTGCTGTTAGTGTATTATCAAGGCTGCTCCTTTTAAACTGCACTCAAGTGTTGTGGTTTTTAATTCTGTGAGATATATGTATATGTTAAATAGTAGGAGCAACTGTATTCTGAGTGAGCCATGTGGTATAATACCACTTAACAACGTTTCCCTTAGTAATACAATTTAGGCTACATATTATTTCACAGTAAGTTACTTGACTATAAGCTCGTTGTCTTCTGATTAATCTGTATCTCTACTACAGATCTGTCATTTAGAATTCCAAGCCTGTGTAATCTAATTGTTCTTTCACACTAGCCGTGTATAGGCTGAATGAAGTTTGGATAGTCAGACTGAAAAATTCAATGCCATAGCCGGGATTTGAACCACGGATCTCCCGATCTCTTAACTATTGAGGTACCATGAACTGTTACATTTCTTGCATTTCACTAACCTGTTTTCTGAAAATGTTAACACACACCCGTTAACGCCAAGAGACTTGTAAATATTACAGCTATGGATGAGTCGTCTTATTTTCTGAACGTACTGCGATGCGCTTTTGTTTGAGTCGTATTATTTTCTGAACGTACTGCGATGCACTTTTGTTTTCATTTTCGTCTGCACACAGCTGACAAAATGGCGGGTAAACAAAATCGTAAACAAAAGCCGTGAAACAAATTTCTCATTAATGGAGAAAGAATTGTTAATTGAATTGGTGACGAAGTATAAAGATATCGTGGAAAATAGGACGGATGCGGTTAATGTAAAAGAGAAAGATGTCGCGAGGGAAAAAACTGGAAACAAACTTAATTCAAATGCATGTGTCAATACTAGAAACACGAAACGTATTACGTAAATTTAAAACGAGGTGCGAAGAGGTACAAGTTACGAGTGACTTGAACGTTTCAAAACGGGAGGAGGACAGTGTATTATCCACATAATTCAGTGAATTATAAAATCGCAAAGTTATTAATACTTGAAGCAAAGGCGAGATCGGCATATTCCTTTCGATGCATGTTCTAACCTCTCTTGTACTTCCGCAGTAACCTTCATAGCAACTTGTTTCGACAGTCTATACCTCCGTCTGATAGCTCCTCAAAATCATTTATCCTCATGGGCCATTCTCTATTACGAATGTCATTTATACGGTCTTAAATATAGCAAATCGACATTAAAAGCTGCATTCAGCCTCTCCATCTTGACTATTTACAATTGTTAACGACTTAATAACAGAAATTTGGTTTGTTAGTTTAACAAGAGATTTAACACGAGTGTTAAGCTAACACTTACTGGTAAAATGCAATCTTTGTAATAATTATTGCAAAACTCGTGTTAACTATTAACATCTGTTGGTAAAATCGGGCATAAAAGGTTAATTGATGGAAATTAATTGTTCTTTTGCACTAGCGCTGTGTAGGACAAGGTTTGGACAGGCAGTGACACGTTGGCATGGTAGCTCAATGGTTAAGAGCCACTTGATGATACCGGGAGATCCAGGTTCAAATCCCGGCTACGGCGTTGAATTTTTCAGTCACGTTTATGTATGCATTTGTCGTATACGAGAAAATTGCAGGGAAATGAATCTAGATGCTTCTCTCCCCTTAATTCACAATGACCAATCAGTTGAAAACTACTTCAAACGCTGTACTTGTCAGGTGCGGTTAATGTGGGATGAACTTCGCTCGACCAATCAGCGCTCTTTCACATACTGTCTCTCTCTTACATGTTTGCAACAGATCACGGGTGCTCGTACATGTCGATGCTGCAGCACACGTCTGACATCTTTGTACAAAAGAGTGAGTGACACTTATAAGTTTCACAGCAGTGAAGGCTTGGAGTTCCTCTCGGTAACGTTTCTGTCATCAATAGAATGATTGTTCCATTACACCCTGCCTTTTAGTGTTACCATAGTGGAATTGGGATGACCAAATTATGGCCAGGGTACAGAATACTGTTCTTATTGGGTTAAGCATTTCTGTGCATCGCTAGAACGTAAATTCAAGCCCAACCCGGATATAGCAGTCTAACGAAGCGCTGCAGTCAAACTCTTTAAGATTGTAGGTTCCGTGAAGTCGTGAGTACTTTCGAAATATCTCCGAACAAGTTTCAAAGAAAAAAGATATGGGTACGACTAATTCTAATGTCATATTTCTCATGAATATATAGGTCACAGATATTTGTTTTCCGTGGAAGTAATTGTAGAGCATTTAGGTCAGCAGAACAGTTCCAAATAATTCCAGGAAAAAGATGAAGGGAAGTTAGGTTAGGAAGTATCTACAGTAATGTAATCGTAGCTAATTGTCGTGTATGTATCTTCATGCAATAATTAGATTACATTCTTTTATTTTTACTTGTTTATTTATTTTGTGTTGTACAATATATACCTACGATGTCATATTGGTTGATATAGGCCCTTTTAAAATAACTACTGACAAATTTTCACCCTAACTCCTGCACGCTTTTCCTTGCATAAAAGCATAACCCTTTCTGAAGAGGTTCTTGCTCGCTGCAAGGTTCATCAAGGCATACAACGCGGTAGGATATAAATCTGAACATAATTCGTAAGTTAAAGAGAGGAAACAGGGAAATAATAATTTTATTATGTAGTGTTAACTCGTTCATTTCATCTCCTTCGTCACTCTCGTGAAAGACGCTTCACGACAGGCCTCTGACCTAAACTTCCGTACGAAGAGGGTCCTTTAGTCAGTGTTTAACTCCCGTTTTTATTACATGCAGTACCATAGGTGATGGACACTGTAAAATTGATTTTGGGAAGGAAACGTTACTGTACCTCCCCGGTATTAGGTAGTTACGAGGACTGAGGAAAACATCATGGGAGGAGGACCTCGTACAATGAGCATTAGGATATTTATAACGCAATTTCAGGTGATGAAGGTCATATTTTGAATACTTTTGTAGACATTGAAACCGTTTTCTAACCATTTGCTAAACACTGATAGGTAAAATTTAGGGTAGTAGTGCAGATAAGCGGCGTGGAGTTATGTTGGTACGGAATGACGTCACGAAAAGAAGTTGCCAACTGCGGCGCTCCGATATACGCGAAAACAGTGGAGCGTTGCCAACATATTTTCATTTTGTTATTATAAACTAGCGACACTGTATTGGGAATAGTGCATTGTAAGCTTTGTTTATTATTATTATTATTATTATTATTATTATTATTATTATTATTATTATTATTATTATTATTATTATTATTATTATTATTATTATTATTATTATTATTATTATTATTATTATTATTATTATTATTATTATTATTATTATTATTATTATTATTATTATTATTATTATTATTATTATTATTATTATTATTATTATTATTATTATTATTATTATTATTATTATTATTATTATTATTATTATTATTATTATTATTATTATTATTATTATTATTATTATTATTATTATTATTATTATTATTATTATTATTATTATTATTATTATTATTAATATTATTGATTAATATTATTATTAATATTATTGATTAATATTATTATTAATATTATTGATTAATATTATTATTAATATTATTGATTAATATTATTATTAATATTATTAATATTATTATTGATTAATAATATAATAATTGATTAATGATAATATAAACTCTAGCAATGATCCACTGATCTTTACGTCGCATATTACAGTATCGTTGGTTTGCTTGCATTTTCCGGGGTAGCATGCTCTGGAATTTGGCAACGCCCGAGCTATGACGTCAGAGCCACGTTACCCCTACGCCGCGTATCTGCATGATCAACACAATCATGGTCGATTGTTAATGAGTTCCAACATACCTGACTTAGTACGAGGGCTGCTCAATAAAGAATGGTCACCTTTTTTTTTTTGGACAACGTACTTTTACTTATCCTCATAATTTTGATGGTGCTTCTCAAAATATTCTCCCCTGAATGTGATGCACTTATCCCAGCGTTTCTGTCAGTCTTCAAAGACATGCTGGAAACAATGTTTTGAGAGATCCTTCAAAATCGCCTCCGCAGCCTTCACCACTGCTTCTGATGATGGATAATGCCTCCCACGAAGGCGTTTCTTCAAGTTAGGGAATAGAAAAATGTCACATGGGGCTAAATCCGGACCATAGGGAGGGTGAGGGATGCACTTGACGTTGGTTTTTTGTAAGATATTCAGCAACAAGTTTGGCAATATGCGGCCGCGCGTTATCGTGGTGCAGCATCCAGCCTGCTTTACGGAATTGTGGTCTTTTGCGCCTGATATGGACTTGCAATGTTTTCAGGACATCCATGTAGTATTGTCCAGTTACTGATGTGTGTGCAGGTACAACATGCTGATAAACCATTCCATGAGAATAATATGACCATAACTTTCCCAGCAGAAGCAACCACTTTTGCTTTTTTGGGGGTTGGTGATGAAGGAGATTTCCACACTAAGCTTTGCTGTTTGCTCTCAGGATCAAAATGATGTAGCCAAGCTTCATCAGCAGTGATTACGTTTGAAAGAAACTCCGGATCTTCCTCTAACATCAACTTTAACTGCATGTTACCTCCATTGCAGTGGTGGGAGATACTGAACATGTCTGGATATCACAGGCCCTAACCAGGAGTACCAACAATGAAACTACTACGGCGTGTTTGTTTCACATTAAGCTAACAGAATATAATAAGTTTGAATTCTAGTGCGAAAAATTATGACCGTAGAAAAATTATGATCATTCTTTATTGAACAGCCCTCGTAAATTATTACCAATAAATCATATTACGGACAATGGTATTTTCACACATAAAATTTATAAAGAGGTCGATATTAGAGAAATCTAATTAAAATATAAATATATTTACACCCTTGAAGAACAAGGGAGCCAATCGTCTAATAAAAACGTTGCCTAATAAAATGCTGGATGGATGGCTCGCCTTAGAACGGTTGCACCAGCTTTCGCCACTGATAATTTTGCAATAATTTATTATTGCCATTAAAAAACAAAGTACAATAGAGTATGACGTAAGTCATTGTCAGAACTACGTATCTGTGAATGTAAAGCAGCGATAAGGAATATGTGATTAGGAGAAAAGAAATGGACAATACATTACATGGTGTCCTTGTGACGTAGTCATCACGAAACTTTCTGTTTTTTTGAAAAGAAGGGCTAGTAAAGGAGTTAGGCATTCAGCGTTAAGGTAACGTGAATATTATCTCAAAATATAACACAGACTGAGGTACTGAGATAAATTTTACAACCGAGAAACCAAACGTGTAGTTTGCGTACGTATGTACGCTCCCGAAACGTCGATTTCTAATCGTCTTTTCACCTGGATTGTTTCCCGAGTAGAACTGGAGCATATTCGTCGCCAGGAAAGCTTCAGGTCTTAGTTTGGGTTTACATTATCTATAATTAATGATTTTACTTCGGCGTCCTGCGGATTTTAAGTCGCTGGTATAGGACCGCTACCCACTCAGCATCTTGAGGAAATTGAGGAGGTTACTTTAGATAAGAGACCCTGGTCAAGAAAGCCAACTTCCCGGCTGGAAGTTCCGAGATGCTGACCGTATCTCCTCACCGTATCGGTTGGATGATCGCCCACCTCTACGTTGCGTATGTGGGCGTGAGGCCGGCAGTCGGGTTCGCAGGACTTGGCCATGGACTGTAGTACCATGGGTTTAACTCTAACTTGAAACAGTTATACTGACATAATTATGATGTTACAGTACTAAAGCTGCTATCACGTGATTTACTGTATGCACGAGGTTTTTTTTATTTACGTCCTCCAACGTTAAGTCACATCGGACGGTGAATGAAAGAGATGAAATGATGCTCAAATGAGTCCAGGGTCCATGAACTTACAGTTACCCGACATTCGTTTTTAAGGATAAGAAAAACCCCCGGAAAAACCCTTATCCATGTAACTCACCCTGACCGAGATTCGAACTCGGCACCTCTTGAACGTGAGGCAGACACGCTACCTCTATGCTACCGAGGCGGGCATGTACGAGGGGCGTTCAAGTTATAACACATAATTTTTTTTTTTCAGAACTGGGACCAGATAGGAACTTCTGTTTTTTTTTAAATACACGTGGACTCTTTGTGAATGCATGACAGAGAGGTAGCACTGTGCAATGCATATAACTCTAGTGACGAGAATTAGGAGTGATTTTGATACTTGAAATGACGCTGTTTTCATTGCAAGAACAGCGTGTAATCGATGTTGCATTCATGCCGTCATCACACGTCAATATCGCATGACAATTTCTCATGTGTTTATCCGTGAGCTTTCGTGGCACCCACCTGGAAGACACTTTTAGCATTTTCAGATCTTCATGCAGAATTGTGTGCACAGATCCCACGAAATGCCAATTTTGGAGGCGATGTCTGCAATACTCAACGTTCTCTACTCGCTGGATCACATCATCAGACCGGCTAGTGCGAGGCCGTGACTGTCTTTGTTTGTTGTCACACGATGTTCTGCCTTCAGTGAACTGTCGCATCCAGGAACGCACATTAAACACATCCATGGTACCATCACCACATGCCTCACTCAACTGGCGATGAATTTCAATAGGTGCTACACCATGAAAATGGAGAAAAGGAATGATTACACGCTGTTCTTGCAATGAAAACGTCGCCATTTTAAGTATCAAAGTGAGTCCTGTCTCCTCTACTGCCAGTAGAATTCTATACACTGTTCAGTGCTGCCATCTCTGTTACGCATTCACAAAGAATCCACGTGTATTTAAAAAAAGTTCCTATATGGTCCCAGTCCTGAAAAAATAGAAGGTTTTATAACTTGAAATCACCTCGTAGGAAGATATGCTAATGATCTGATTGGCTTAAGTTAGAGACATCAACCGATGAACACGTTAGCAAAGACTCTATTTCTCCTACTTCACCGCTATGAACTGTAGTTCCAATGACAGTCTGATTATAAAATTAACTATAGTATTCTTAACTGCAGCAAAAAGAGCTTATTTCTACACTGATTAAGAGCTAATCCACGTATCCACTCATTTGGAACTTCTGCACATGAACAAGTTTCTTCTTTACAGCACAATGATCAAATAAATTCAGTAATTGTAAAATGTTGTTTTTAATTACAAGGAATACTCTAGCCCGCCTAGGTAGCGTAGATGGTAGCATGTCTGCCTTACGTACAAGAGGTCGAATCTCGGTCAGGGTGAGTTACCTGGTTAAGGCTTAATCCGGGGTTTTCCCTTATCCTAAAAGACTAAAGTCGGGTAATTCTGAGCTCTATTGACCCCGGACTCATCTGAGAATCATTTCACCCATTTCATTCAACGTCCGATTTGACAATGATGGAGGACGTAAAATTAAAAAAAAAAAATACTTTAAACTTTTCTGCAAATACAAGTGAAGTCCTATTTTATGGACAAAGGTTTTCATGACACTCTTCATTTTACTTGTATTATCTCAAAATTTTGTATACTTACTTTTCTTATATATGATTCTTATGCTGGTTGTATGATTTGCAACCAAATGGAAGAAAACTGACATACAGGGAATTTGCAAGAGGTAAATAAATATGCATGAAAAATTTCTGAAGATACACAGAAATGTTGCGCTGTGTTTTATGGAAAATACCATAAATCTTTTACGCTAGTGTCCGATTTCACCAACAGGTGTTAAAATCGACGTTAACACGTAACAATTGTAACAGCGCTAAGAAAGAAGTTAAATTTATTGCACTTCACCAAGCTGTTTTCTGAAAATGTTGACAAACACATGTTAATGCCAAGAAACTTGTAAATATTACAGATAAAGTAGGCTGTGGCTGAGTCGTATTATTTTCTGAACGTACTGCGATGCGCCTTTGTTTTCATTTTCCTCTGCACACAGCTTAAAAAACAAGTGACGAGTGACGAACGTTTTAAGACGGGTGGTAGACCGTGTAATATCCACATAATTCAGTGAATTATAAAATAGCAAAGTCATTAATACTTGAAGCAAAGGCGAGATCGGCATATTCCTTTCTATAGGTACATGTTCTAACCTCTCTTGTACTTCCGCAGTAACCTTCATAGCAACTTGTTTCGACAGTCCATACCTCTGTAGAAAATATTCTTCTGATACCTCCTCAAAATAATTTTCCTCATAGGTAGTACTCTATTACGAATGCCATTTAGACGGTCTTAAATATAGCCAATCGACATCAACAGTTGAGTTCATGCTCGCCATCTTGATTATTTACAATTGTTAAGGACTTAACATCAGAAATTTGACTTGTTAGTTTAACAAGAGATTTAACACAATTGTTAAGCTAACACTTGTTGTTGAAATGCAATTTCTGTTATAACTGTTGTTAAACCCGTGTTAAGTCTTAACATCTGTTGGTGAAATCGGGCATTAATGTTACAATCAAAATTGTTGTAACAGAAAAACGTGTTTTATTTACAAGTGTTATAGAGGTCACGCTTATTTGTCCTTGTGAAAGAACAATTTCATTAATTGACCTAATAGTGGTTAACTATGAAGCCCGGGCCTTAAAGTAATTACAGCATAGTGAGTCGCCATTAAGGTAGCTGTCTCATGTGTTTATAACTCCTAGTGGTTTACCGGGGGGAAAAGACACGAGTCACTTGGAGAATTTAATGTCATATCGGCAAGTTGGCCATAGTAGCTCAATGGTTAGAGATGCTGGACGGAGACCAGAAGATCCGTGGATCAAATCCCGGCTATGGCATTGAATTTTTCAGTCTGACTCTACCTTTCCATACTTTAAGCCGACACACAGCCAGTGTGAAAGAACAAATAATTTCCAAGTCGCTTATAATCGGCGAGCGTGTGCTGTTATTTTATTTACTAATACCTATCTATTTAGGTTTTAGGTTATTTGAGTTCCTGTTACATTTACTATGTTTATTATGTAAGCGAACATTATACCTAAGGCTTATTTCAATGGCTCATTTGTTGCATTACTCACATTGAAGCAGTAAACAGATTACTAGCTAATGTATATAACGTCACAGCCCTTATCCCGGGTGATATATGTAGATAAATGTAAGTTTTAATGATAACGAAATTCATTATCTTAATCCACCAAAAGACGAGTGCTCATATCTTGCGAAAATGTTTTTATCATATTGCCGAAATAAGTGCATTGTAAATAAAAATGCAAGTAATCCAAAATTATTGAATGGAGCATCTCGCAAACGGCTTATGCTACGAAGAAACTTTTTTTTTTTCAAATAAGACCTGAAGTTTTCCTGGCAACGAATATGCTCTTTCATCTCGAGAATGAGCTTTTTTTTTTTTTTTTTTTTTTTTTTTTTTTTTTTTTTTTTTTTTTGTAATTTACGTTCTTCAACTTTTTTAACATACCGGACGATAAATGGAATAGGTGAAATGATGGTCAAATGGACCCAGGGTCCATGGAGCTTAGAGTTACGCGACATTCGTCTTTTAGGGTAAGGGAAAACCCTGGGAAAAACCTTACACAGGTAACTCACCCTGACCGTGATTCGAACTCGGGACCTCTTGAACGTGAGGCACACATGCTACCATCTACCGAGGCGGGTAGAACTTGTTGAAATAATAGAAAGGTAGAGTCAGACTGAAAAATTCAATGCCATAGCCGGGATTTGAACCGTGGAGACCAGAAGATTCGTGGTTCAAATCCGGCTATGGCATTGAATTTTTCAGTCTGACTCTACCTTTCCATATTTTAGCCTATAAACGGCCAGTGTGAAAAAACAATTAATTTCCATTGTTGAAACAAATTGCAGTACATCACCGTCTTCTGCTTAACGTTTACCATTTCTACAAAATTATTTCCTACCAAGATTTCATAGAAATTGAAGATATACATTTCATTACTCATGCAGACATCTTTATTATGTGCTACTTAAAGTCGTTAGAGCCATTTTTTGAGAAAATGAATAATTTAGAAAACCTTATCATTTAGAGACAGTTCAGTGTTCGAGGTTTTCTTGAAAATCTTCATGTCGCTGTAACACTGTTCACACACTTGTAAATTTGTTTTCAGTGTCTAAGAATATGTATTTACGACGTATATTCGATATTGACGCCTTCTCTATCTCGTAATTACGGCTTTGAAGTAAAACCGTGTATCAAATGAAATGCGATGTTTCCTCTGTACATACGTACGGGGGTCGTTTGATAAGTCTGGTAAATCTCCATGAAGGGATGGAAATTTATTTTTGTTGCAACCTTATAGTTGGTAATCTTGATTATTCAAAAGATTGTATAGAAAATTTGAATGTGCTACAATATACAGTTCATTGTTGACAGCCATCTGAATTGGTCAGTGTGATAGTTGCAATTCAAAATGGAAAAAACAGTTTGGCGCT
Organism: Mantis religiosa; assembly: GCA_030765055.1. NCBI lineage: Eukaryota > Metazoa > Arthropoda > Insecta > Mantodea > Mantidae > Mantis > Mantis religiosa. The sequence continues at coordinate 200,568,720 of CM060952.1, read as the reverse complement.
GTTATTAAACATTTTCATTCGAAAGATTGGACTGCCACATAAGTTAAAACTAAATTGAATGAAGTTCACGTGCACTCTACACCAACATTTAAGAACATTTACTTTTGGATTAATGAATTTAAACGTGGTGTCGAAGCACCGAAGGTGAATCGCGCTCTGGTCGCCCAATTGAGGTCACCACACAGGATACCATTAAAAACATTCGCGATCTGGTTATGCAAGACCGCCGAATCACAATTCTTGAGATTGCTGAGGCTGTAGGCACCTCAACTCAGCGAGCGCATAATATCCTGCATGGAAATTTGGCAATGAAAAAACTGTGTGCAAGATGGGTGCCGCGATTGCTCACAGTCGACTAAAAGCGCATCCGGAAGAACACTTCTGCCAGGTGTCTGACGATGTTTAATCGCAATCTGCAAGACTTTTTGCGCCGATTTGTGACCGTGGATGAAACTTGGATCCATCATTACACACTAGAGTCAAAAATCAACAGTCAAAACATTGAACCTTTTGAACGTAAGGCAGACACGCTACCACCACGCTACCGAGGCGGGCATATTTGATACAGATTCTTTGTTCCATTTTTTTTGGAATAGGCGAAAATCGAAGACGAGACAGAACACGTCCAAGCAAAATAGCTGTCAACAATTAACTGAACATTCAAAATGTTCGAGCTTGACAACATAAATGAGGGAGATGAGTACCAACATAACGGCACAAAAACAATCAAAAATCGAGTGTTCGTAGCTCACGAAAATTCAAATTCTCTTTACTTCTGAAGAGACCTCGTGTACACATGATTTAAATGGATCACAATGTTAAGCTATTCAAAACTGTGCATATAATTTTAGATATTGCAATTACTAATGAAACATAATCTCATGTTAGAATAATGATGAATCTAAATGAAAATATAAATAAAAATAGCGACATAATTATAGTTTTGGTTTACATTACATTATATAAAATAAATCCCCCTCCGACATAGTTACTGAATGATGTGCGTTGTGCAAAACATGTCACGGAAATGCACTCGCCGTGTATATGCGATAAGCTCATGTAAACAACTCTTATACGATATTTTCCGGTACGCTTCCACGCTCTGCCGTGTAAAGATTGCAACATAACCACGTGACTCATTACTGGATCTGTTTTTGCTTTAATCGACAGCACGTGCACTGGCAGTGCCTTCTCCGGTTTCTTCTGCAGCGTACCAGGGATTCTACATTTTTTCGGGATCATTAAAGCACTTTTACAAACCCTGTGTGTTAAAACAGAGGGTATAAATAATATATTACAAAGTGGACTACACAAAATTAACGAAACGGGATCAAAACGGTTTTAACCCGTACGAGATGTCCCTTCGGTCAATGTATCGTTTTATTCTTACCTACAACGAAAAATGTAATGAAAGAAATTTCGACAAACGTTCATTTCGGTTAATATGTAGGACAGACATAACTAAGTTTCGCAACAATAGTTGTGTTCAGAAAAATTACGCATTTAAAATCTTGTTTGTTATATCAAATTATTTTTACATTGTTATGGTTTCCATAGATAAATTAACTGATCTATGTTGAGCCTACCATGTTTTATAGTAAGAGAGAAAATAGTACATTTTAATGTAGCAATGTCTCTGGTCTGTTTTATTTTAAAGATAAATTCGCATACCTGGAGAAAATCAAAACAAATGATTTAATATTTAAAAAATAAAAGGAAAAACACTTCATTTTCAGCGAATAAAATAATAAACTAGCTATATTAAAGTAGAAATTATCCGTTTAAGGGGAATAAACCTAAGGTCAAACGTAAGAAAAAAATTAAATAAAGCGTTTAAATTCTGCTCAAGAAAAGGTACCAAATTTTTAAGCAAAAGAAACATTAATTTTGAATAATTAAGTATTAATGATTTCAAAAGCAACCTAATTGACATAGAAATGTTATCGCCAGAGGCAAGATTTTGTGGTGACAATTATTTATAAAATTCGCATTAATAATTTGAATTGGTGATGTTTTGTGGTGAATATTTTACCATAAATTCACATTAATTTCGCGAAAATGTTTGGGAAGAATTAACGAGTAATGACATGGCTCAAATGAAAATTAATAGGTAACTAAAGTAAAACACTATTAAAACCCCTCTTTTTCAAATTAAAAAAAAATTATTTCAAAGACAAATGCAAAATGAATAAAATCAAATAGACCTTATAAGAGGAGGGGGGACTGTCAGGTTCCACACTACTTAAAATGCCAGAAAGAAAGCCTAGTAAAACTTCTGAACTAAGATTAGAGGGTATTCAGCACTCCGATCAAGCTTCATCTATTAGGTATTAATTCAGTGGCAAGATTTTGTGGTGAAAATTATTTATAAAATTCGCATTAATAATTTTAATTGGTGGTGTTTTGTGGTGAATAATTTACCATAAATTCGTATATGTTTCGCGAAGTTTTTTGGCGGGAATTAATAAGTAATGACATGGCTCAAATGAAAATTAACAGGTAACACAACAATTAAAACCCATTTTTTCCAAATTAAAAAAAAATATATATATATATATATATATTTTATATCATCAGACAGAAGTAAAATAAATAAAATCGGATATCACGCATCAGACATCGCCAAACTGCAGGGTACAACAAGCTGTGCTATTTTCACTTTTCATATTTGTTCTTCTGTCTGTCACAACTAAGTTATATGTAGAGATAAATCTCTCATCTTCAGCGTTTGACATCGCCAACCAAAACATTGAAGGGATTTTTCACAGAAATTGCGGTAAGAAGCAGCTTTTGCCTTGAATGTCAAGAATGCTGTTACTACATCTTATCTGTTATTGTTACCACCATGGCTTTGCTGTTCAACAATGTCACAGAGCTCTTTGTAACAAAGAAGCAAATCGGAATCACAACTAATTACACTAATTTTAAATGCATTTAGTTGTTTAAATGCTGCCATTACATGATTTAAATCACCTATACTTGATTCAGTAACTAGCCTAGGAAGCTCAAACAATTGATCTAAAGCTGTTATGGTTATTACATCACCCGTTTCTTTTGCCATAATGGAGTTCACACGGCAGCAAACTTTTAGATCCTCTTCTACCGCTTCTGTAATACTGGGATCCATATAATCTACAAGTGCACTTCCTCTGTTTCCAAAGTGACCACTCTCTAATATTTCACATTTGGTTCTCAGAGAGTTAGTGCGGGATAAAACAAGTTGAGCCAGTTTTTTTTTATTGAAATTCTAATATTTTATTTATCAATCTTCAATTTTCAGAAACTAACATTGCCTGTACCTTTACAATATTGCAGCGCAAAAATGATTATTTAACAAATTTCGCGAAGGAACTGGAAGTTTTTTGTTTTTAAATAGCAGATAAATCGGGAATTGCATCAAAATAGCTGGCAATGTAAACTACTGAATTAAACCAGCTAGACCAGTTTGTCAGTACAGGCAATGGGAACAGTTTGGCTTCTAAATTTGGGTGGTTTTTAGTGAGGTATTGTTTGTATTCATTTTCTAACTTTCGGACATCTCGGAACACATTCTGAAGTCCTGAGGGACAATATTGTCATGTAAATGTAATCCCTGAGAGTAGCTTCCAAGAAGTACAATCTTATCAGTAACTTTACTCAGCATAATACTAGTTGTGTGCTGTGCACGGTGTACTTTCCAATAAATAACACTTCCAGTTAGCATACGTCAAACAGTTCTCAGTATCACGGACCAGCACGGTGTTGTGCCGAGTTTATTGTTGCACCTTTTAGCTGTTATCTTAGTGCACATGATGTAATTTTATCTTGTTTTCGTTAAATTTGTAAACATTTTTATCACGACTTCTAGCTTCATGCAATGAAGACATGGATGTTAAATTAAAGTTATATTTATGCGATTTCTAATAAATGTAAATTGTTCTATGCAGAATAAAAATAATAGAAATTTTCTCATTTATCGATAAAAGCAAAAACTCTTGCCTCTGGATATCCCAAATGCAATGCGTACACTAAAGCTCCAATGCAGATTAATAAATAAGGCCATTTGCAATGATTTTGGTAACATCAACATCATCGCCAGACGCTAACGGCAAATCTTGCAACTTCTAGCTTTCATGTTTCTGTTCGGATAGGGCGCCGGGGTAGCGCGGTGGTTTCGTTCGCGGCTCCCGTTCTAAGGGTCCCGAGTTCGATTCCCGGCTCTGGGGTTGGCGATTTTAAGTCGGCCCTATCCACGCCTTCACCTCTGTCTAGCACACGTGAAGTATCCCCTATGCCCAACGTGGTTCGGAGTCCACGGTAAAAACTGTAGGTCCTCTCACCTCACCGCCATCTTCACTATCACCCTATCATCGGAGGTAATGGACACCGCCCTCTGGGTGCCTCCACCTGAGAAATGGGTCCGGTCATCACTTGGTGGGGTGAGGTTACCCCGAAGGCCAAGGTTGCCGTGTGGGGAGTGTTAGTAACTAACTATGTTTCTGTTCGGTGATAAACAAAAGAGAGAAAAGAAACAAAACACTATCGCACTGCACATGAACAGAACAGATATGGAGTCATTTGGTGAGAAATTAATTACTTTATTTCATAACATGGATATCTTCCTGACAAAGAGCATAAATCCTACAAATCCTATAAATCCTACTTAAGGAAAATATTTGGATGCAAATTGCGAATGAACTGAAATGTGAAGGTAGGCATGTGTTGTTTATATTTACTATGATATCTGTCGACTTTGTGAGGTTAGGTACGTCATAAAATATTTTGCTTTATTTATAAGTAGAAAACTTTAGTATAACTATACTTAATTGTTATTATTAGCTTATTTGCATCAATTGCCATTGTAGTTGGGGGAGTACTGTTCTGTATTTTAATTGCTAAATTATTATGTAATTTTCGAAAGAGTAGTTACGTGAAATGTTAATGGGTAACACATATTTAATTAAAACCATTCCACTACCAGTATTTTAAAAGTGTTTAATAAGATAGTGTAGTTATTATGATATATTGACACAATATCATTGTCATTGGCAAAGCGAAATTCATGTTTATGTCATAGGTTCAAGTTCTGGCGTTAATATTTGTATGCGAATGGAGCTTTACACTTACCCATGCGGAGTTACGAGCAGCTTGCAAGTCGTTTATGTTTTGTTCCTAAAACAAAATCAATGAAAGTTATTATTCCCAAACAATTTGGTAACGATACACAGCCAAAATCGGTTGAAATTAGCGTTTTCGCTCTTCTACTTTTCGATCAATAGTAGAACGACTTAGTTGAAATTTAAAGGTCGTTTTCTGTTATGTTTTATTAGGCTATAACAGTGATATGAAGTATGATTTATAAGAATAGTATTTTAACTCACTTCTTGATGTGGGCGCATTAGTAGTTTTACTGGGCGACTGCCGTATCATCCGCCGCCACACCTTGCAGCGAATGTCCGCAGGAAACGGGCAAGTTAAGATGCCACACGTTCTTTCGCCCTGTTGCTTAAGAAGGCATTTAGTTTATCCTTACGCATCCAGGGTCACATTTTATAGATTTTGAACGTATCATTTTCAAAAATCTGATCCTTTTAAAAGTAATTTGAGTAATTGGGGAGTACGAAAAAATGCGCTGGTCTTCTGTTTTCTACCGTAAGCATTACTCAATGGAATGTAAATGTAAATCGTGCTATGTGTGTTATGCTTGGAATCCTAACAATCATGCGAACCTGATCCCAATGTCACAATGTCGTTCCTCTAATGGAAATGGCGTTGTAAAATGACACTCACAGAAACGATCACCAGCTCTGTTAGTGATATATGGTTCCCATTGAGTGCAGCTGCGGCAGTTACCAGTTTATTTTAATTGTTTCTTTGTTTCAAAATTTGTTTTTATATTTATTAATTAAGGCGACATAGACGCTGTACAGACATGTGTTAAGAGAAAAAGTAAACAAACCCTAGACAAGTTCATAGCACATACACAATAGAGAATATAACAAATTCAGTAAAAAGTCATGTTCTCATTAGACGATCAGGATAGAGGTCGATCTCAATTAGGTCCATTGAACCATTACTATTGAAAATGTACTGCTCTGGTAGTTCGATATAGATCATTCTGGATATTCAATTATTCTGTGCTGTTGTTTAACAAGAATTTGCAAAATAAAAGCAAAGGCATTCGTAAAATACAATTTCTTTTCAGAAATACTTATCCACGATCTATTAATATGTAAGTTCTTTCTTAAAGAGGTTTTGGAGTTGCATTTGTAACAAATTAATCTTACATAATCCGAATTCTAGAGATGTAGACGCTGTTGAAGAGTGTACTTTGGTTCCCTGACACTGAATGCGCCCGGGTTCCATCTCAGGACCGGTGTGTACCGAGCATCGTGAGGAAATTGAGGAGCTACGGTAGATAGCGATCCCTGGTCCAGAAAGCCAACTTTTCGGCTGGGGTGTCGAGATGCTGACCACATCTCCTCCCCGTATCGATTGGAAATGGTTATTACTTGTTCAGATGGATACCAACGGAAATGTGTAAGTCCTAACGTGGCAGAAAGATTTCCTTAACTGTTGTGTGAATGATTGGTACGCAACGCTTTAGTTAGGAGCAAAATATTTCACGTTTTTGATTAATTCCTGTGAAATAGTATTTTGTAATTATATAAAGTGAGTTAAATCGACATTAAATTTTTAGACAGTTGATACACGTGAGCGAGTACGTGTACACGCACACTATGAACAAAATTAATTGAAATTCGAAATTTGTCTTAATTATAGTCCATCATACTAATACTACTGCGCCATGGCGTTGTGGACGAGAGCCTGCGTACTGTGGGTCCAGTGCCCACTCAGCATCGTGAGGAGCTACGCTAGGTAGCGAACTCTGGTCCAGAAAACCAACTTTTGGGCTGGTGGTGTCGAGATGCTGACCACATCTCTCCATATTGATTGGATGATCGCCCACCTCAGCCTTGTGTATCTGGGCGTGAGTCCGACAGTCGGGTTGATCGTCTCAGCCCATTAGCGGGCTATTACGCCATGGGTTATGTAAACGTAGTCATTAGACAAGAAGGCTAGAGGGGCATGAAGGGCAGAGGAGCTTGAACTGTTGATCTGTTCCGGTAGCGGATTTGTTTATAGTCGCGCTGCTGGAACGGTTACCATGGATTTATCTTTGTTAATAGAAACCTCTCAGATAAGACACGGATTATTCTTGTAAGAGTGAGAGGGGTACTGACGCGCCTCCCGATCGTGTACTAAGCACCAATGAAGGCATCACTTCAGCTAATGAAATTCGCAGAAGTCTCAAATGACAGATATATGTTTACTCCACGTGGAGTAATCAGTGCTTTATCTGAGAGGTATCTATTACCAAAGATAAATCCATGGTAACGGTTCGAACTATACTAGGAAATAAGTGTAGGTGAGAGTGCATACGAGACACCCATGCTGCCAGATCTAATGTTTGTTGCAGTGATAGGTATTATGTATAGGTGAGCTATGTGACAATACTTGTGTATTTTGAACGAACCTTCCATCCTTGTCATACTGGGAAGGCGAGCATACATCATGAGGAGACAGCAAAAGTGATTACGTTAAACATTCCTCTAGCTTGCCTTCTTGTCCTGGGCAATCAGTACTTAGTCAACTTAGCGTTTTTTTTTTTTTTTAATTCGTTTATTGCTATCTTTTAGGTTACTATATGAAACGTAAATAGGACCAAAGCATAAAAACGGGCTGAAGTTTGTGTGCTTTTAATTTTAACACTACAGCAAATGCAATGTAATTTTACTATCAGTTGCTTTTCAAAACAAAACATACACATTTCACACATAAAAGGCGAATGTGGGATAGAAAAAGTTGAGAGTAAGGTGTAATCCTTGTTTCACATAAGCTTGCCCCGTATCTCTTAACGGTCACGTGACCTAATCACCTCTCATTGGCGCTGTTGCGAAGTAAAAATTAGTTCGTTATTTAACATGGTGATATATCTTTATATGTTGGAAAAGAATTGTCAAATTTATATTTTCGTAACTGTTTGAATTAAATATATTACGCAACAGAGTTGATTCATCTGAAGTGCATGTTAATTCTTAAACGAAGTAAAGAGGAGGTTCCTTTGCTCTCAAACACATGGCACGATAGCACGTGATTTAACGGTAGTGATGACATATTTGTTTATATGACTTTTATCACTGACCTTGTTTTGAACTGGATTAATCATATAGAAGGTGTGTTGTGCCGATTGCGAGAGCTAAATTATTTTATTGTTCGTTTATTGCGCGTGTACTTATTATATGTAGGTATAGTGGCAGAGTCTATCGCCAGTTTTCACTGAAGCATCGCTAAGGAAAACCTTTAGAAAGCGGCGAAAAAAAAGAATGGTGGTTCATGTGTTTAATGCACTCACAGAGAAGAATCCGTCTTTGTCACTGAGAGAAGTCGAAGAGCTGTGCTCTGAACTTACAGGTAGGAACATCGCGACATGAAATTGAGACAACAGGAAAACTTACCACTCCAGGGGCGATATTGCTGTGTGGCGAAGACGTTAAGGACAATCAGACTGTACCGGGATACAAGTCGCAAAAGATACTACCTTGACGAGACTTGGGTGAATGAAGGACACACGATAAGTATGGCGTGACACGACTTTTAAGACTGAAAGGCAAGCAACTTTGTAAGGTATGTGTGCTGGTTTAAAAGATCACAGTGGATAAGGCCGGAGGCCTTTCATTATAAACTTGTTTCAGTTTCATTGCTCATTCATTCAGTTTCAACTTGCTCAGTTTCATTATAAACTTGTATTTTTGCATGCCTTCATATTCTTATTTGTATGATTTTATCTATCTGTCTGGAAATTATTATGACGTTTACTGCAGGTTTCAATGTGACGGAAAGGCACCACCTGTGGCCTATGGCGCGAAAGCATTAAACTCAATTAATTCGCTCGGAAAGTTCTGAATTTAGCTATTACTGCGATGCTTCAATCTTCAAAATTCGTGCCTTTAATTGACTGCGTTTAACTCTTGGTGGCTTTTTCATAGTGTTGACTGGCTTTTCTATAGCAAACGGCACCGCCAATGATGAATACCAATTAATTGATTATTGAAATGACATTTGAAAATTAGAGACGTTTCAGCTCTAGGCAGGGTTCAAACCACGGATCGGTCGTTCACCAGTCTGTGCCGTAACGCCCTTGGCTACCCATGTACGATGCCGTGAAGTCTTTCCAGAAGTGTCACAAGAGTCAAGGTCAGATATTAATTATATTTCCATTGACGTAATTGAAATTATCAGACGAACTAAGTCATGTATTCACTTTACTACTGTATTATCGTCATTTGGGCGCACGAAACAACATATTTTTGTGGCCATATACCCAGTAGGATTTCTAGAATTATTCTATATCATTCTATATCATCCTTGTAGACAATAGAGTAGTTATTTTGAAAACACGGAATATTTAGCTTTAAACTGCAGTTGTAGTTTTACAAGAAATGCTTTACAAATTCAGCACAAATTAATGATATTAAAACTATGCTGTTGCAAGACTTGGTGTACTTGTCAGGTTGTTCATTGTCACGCTCTTGGACGGTTTCCAAACGAGCAATTAAACGCTATAGTACAAGAGGCTGGACGGACACTTGGAAGGAAATATCAGTTTGAGGCAGAAGTGGACCTTAGAAAGGCGTGTCACTCCATCATCACCATTCCTCGCGTGGTAGAGGAAGCCTTTTGAGTGATCTGTCATGTCGTCAATCACTCATAATGAAGAGCTCTCAATAGCACATTCTCTTCAAGGGAATTTCCGACAAGCTTTGCGGATCACGAGAACGTTTTGTCCAACTCCACTTGGATGAAGGGGAAGAAGTTGAAACATACTATGCTGCATAGGGAAGGGTTATCACCTTAAAATGTTTAATAAGTGGGAGCTAGAATAATAGGTAATAATAGTTTGTAAAGGAGTAGAGAATGTAATGCGTCTAATTTTAAACGAATCTAATTCTTTTAAGTGAAACTACATTTAATTCAGGGTATTACTTGAGCTGTGAGTTTCTAACTTGCCGTAATGCTTACCGTGAACTGTCCTTTACATATGTGTCTTCCTTTTACTCAGAAAGTTCTCAACCGATTTTTAATTTCATGTCCTTCAACATGTCCTCAAATGTGCCCAGAGTCCATGGAACTTAGATCTACGCGACATTCGTCTTTAAGGATAAGGGAAAGTCCCGGAGAAACCTTATCCAGGTAACTAACCCTGACCGGGATCCGAATTCGGGACCTCTTGAACGTGATGCAGACACTCTACCATCTACGCTACCGGAGCGGACAAATTCTCAACCGATTACTATGCAAAATACTTAGTTCCTATTATTCAAAATGATAATTTCAGAATTTATGATCATAGCTCCTTCAAAATGGCTAGCAAAATTGAAACTAGAGTAAGTTAAATTATTAATTTAATATTCCGAATCAAAAGATTTTAAACTTTTCTAGGCCTGATGACGATTCACAAGAATAGAGGGTCGCTTCTTAGTGAATAGAACATAATTTATCAGGTATTTCTTGTCTACAGCGACAGATAATAAGGTTGCAAGGTTGTCAAGCACCTGCAGGTGATAGGCCTTCTTTTGGAGGTCTAATGAAGTACTAGGGTAAGGGCGCCATATTTCGAATACCATTTTTTTTTTTTTTTTTTTTTTGGTATTCTATATGTTAAAGTATATCAATAGACACGAAATTCTGTGACAACGTTCTGTATTCATATTAGCTTACAGTCCATTAGTCTAAAAATGGCTTGGAAAGTAAGTTTACGAAAGACATAAAGAAAACCATTAAAGAGCATTTGGATTAGGTTACAAAAACATTGCCTAATTTCGGATAATTTTGTGAAGTGCGATAAGGCACTTGAGAGTGTCTTTTCATAAAATCCCTGGGACATTTTTTCCGTACCATACCGCTACTCGAATCAAATTGTTGCTTTACATTGTTGATCAAAACTAGTTGGAATACCATTTGTCTAATGTCTTTCTTTCTAAGTCCAAAATAACGGTCATCCATAACCGTAGAGTATGCAGCCAGTTCGGTTTCCAGCTTCTCATCAAGTGCGCACTCTTTACCGATTTATGTAGTCAACAAACTGTCAATATATTTCTGTTTGTGGTTTACATAATTCTCTAGTGTAGAGCGAGGTACGCCATACTATTTGGAAGCTTTTAAAAATCCCATTTCCTTCTTCTTGACAGGCTTTACTACTTCTCTCATTGCTTCTTCTGACCACCTCCTTCTGCGCCCTGGTGCCTGCCATCTGATGAACAAAATGCTTTTAGATTGTTAAAATATTGTTCATTCCTAATTTCGGATATCCAAAATTACGATGCCATATGGATCTGAAATTAAGAATTCCACCATATTGGATAAATAACAGCTTGGAGTAAGAAAACCATCATACACTAAGGCTTTACCTTGAAGGCCCGCTTGGGTAGCGCAGATGGTAGCATGTCTGCCTCGCGTTGAAGAGGTCCCGAGTTCGAATCTCGGTCAGGGTGAGTTATCTGAATAAGGTTTTTCCCGGGGTTTTCCCTTATCCTTCCAAGCGAATGTCGGGTAGCTCTAAGCTCCATGGGCCCTAGACACATTTGAGCATCATTTCACATACTCCATTCATCGTCCGATATGACTTAACGCTGGAGGACGTGAAATTACAACAACAAATTGCCTTCAAGCTTTGGCAACCGTCTTTGCAAGTCAGTTATTTAAGAACAAGATATTTACTTATGCTGAATGTGATAGCCTTGCCAGTGTGTACCGGTATTCCTCAGTTTTGGTCAGAGTTTTGCTTGGTTTTATGGCACATGTCTTAACTTTTAGCAGTGAAGATTGAGCCATCTCAGCAACGTTATTGGGAAATTTCCTTTGACGATAATAGCAATATCGGCCGCAAACCCACTGCAAGGCAGGAAACAATACCCCTCCCTGTAAGCAGCCCCTGATAGCAGATAGACCGAGTGTCTCCCTGGAGACGCTCAAGGGTAGCTCCCTGTTGGTTAGCATTAAATGATAATCGGTGGACATCGCACTCGCGTAGGCCTTTCAAAATTACTTAACAGGATATTCCAGCAAAACCACTTACTACATCTAGAAATGATTCGGTGGTAATCTGTTTGGACGCCAGTGCACCTTACCTGGTTATTCGCGTATTGATAGGCGCATTGGTGTCATGTAGCTAGTGTGCGCCACTCTCGAGTATGCTGTCCCGTGAGTGTATGAATCTAATTGTTCAAGAAAAAATAAGATAATGACTTTGGATGATAAAGCCTTCTAATCGGCGTAGCCCGGATTTGATTGTTCCCATGCAGAACAAGCTCCTTATCGCAGTGGTATTGGAGGCATTACATCAGGCACTGCTGTTTTAAACGCTTCAGTTGAATTGATAGGCCATAACAATCATTGTTTTGATCACGCTCGACGTAGCTTGATTTGCCCCGATCGATTGATCATTGATTACTACGCTTCGGACATGATTTCTCCGGGATCTCCGGTTACCCCTGCCATTTCAAACCACCGGTGCTCCATCTTCATTTCATGCATCAGTGTCACGCGGTGCCGTATGTAGTTAAAGCCGGCTTTGATCTACAGTCTGATTTTTATAAGAAGATACGTGAAGGTCATCAAGCAAGGTTCGCGAAGGGTAAGAAGGGAAGGTCGTTGCTATGGTAACGTAAACAAAGGTTGCCAGATTAGATACACTGGTGAATCACATACTCCTCAGTTCAGGCAACAGAGTTTACCTGAGTATTCAGTTGCACTGTATATTGTTAGCCTACTTTGTTAAAACAATTAAATACGTTTTTATGGAAGCTAGACGTAGCGGCGGTAGGATTAGAGGTGGACTGAGGAATCATGGCCCAAGGCAAAGATCAGCTTACGGTCGCGGTGTTCCATTGCATAGTCAAGCTAGAGAATTTCTCTGTTCTCTTAGGGAATTCTTTGAACAGGAAGACGAGAGTTTGCTCCTTATCAATGAACAGCTTATTCCTTTTATCCAAAAGCGACAGTCACATGTCAGTAGAAATGCTTGCACGTAAAAGAATTCCTGTGGGTCAAAATTCCGGCATATCGGCGGCGTTGATATGACCATGTCAATTAACAAAGTCGAAAGATAGTCAGACTAAAAAATGCAATGCCATAGCCGGGATTTGAACTACGGATCTTCTGGTCTCCGTCCAGCCGCTCTAACCGTTGAGTTACTATGGCCAACGTGCCGATATGACATTAAATTCTCCAACTGACTCGTGTTTTTCCCGGTAAAGCACTTAGGAGTTCTCATAAACACACGAGACAAGTACCTTAATGGCGACTTAAAACGTGTAAGTACTTTCAGGCCCGGACTTTACAGTTAACCACTATTATGGCATTGAATTTTTCAGTCTGACTCTATCTTTCCATACATTAGCCTACACACGGCCAGTGTGAAAGAACAATTAATTTCAATGAACAAAAACGTTAATAATAGTATATTGCGATATTAATGTATACGGAACGAGGAAAGGTTTGAGAAAAACGAGGCGCTTGCACCGAGTTTTTTCAATTCTCGAGATTCCATTATGTGCTTAGCACATGTGTATATTGCACATCATTTTTTGCACTGTGTGTATTTATATGAATATGAATTTTAGTAGTTAAGATATTAGCTGAAATATTAATAAATATAATTGAAGATAAATGTTAGGTTTTAGAACGTGCATCTCTATATGTTTTTATGGAGAAATACCGCACTGTCGGGAATGTCAACTTACGATACATAGCAACAATTACGGTAAGTATGCAATATTAGTTACATGGTACAAAAAATTATTTAAAAGAACTCACATATGGGAAGACGCTGCAACTCAGTGAATGTGTGAACAACTTATTTCTGTTTTTAAAGTAGGCTAATACAGATTGACTGTGCATATTTTTGTTGAGGTGAGATAACTCGAACCCTTGTTTTAAGTTTCGAGTGTTCAGAGCATAAAGAAAGGGGGTCTGATGGGCAACATAATAGGATCCACGTGGAGAAATAGATGACATTCACGTATCTTCTTTTAAAAATCAGACTGTATACACCTTCCATCTTTTCGGACATGAGTTTAGGTTAAGTTAACATTTATTGTACTGATACGTTGTGCACAAGTAAGCTGAGAGGAGAGAGGCACCGGTCTCGTGCGCTGCTGAGTGTGAATGGACGGTAGTGGCAGGGCAAGGAGAACTGTCGTCAAATTCAAGACGTTCCAGAGCTACACCTAGCAGGGGAAGACATTTCCTGGAGCAATCAGGCCCAATATCTAGGGATACTACTTGACATGCGTCTCACTTGGAAGGCACACATTCTATCTGTTGCCTCCATGCTATATCCGCTCTACAATAAAAAGTCGCCTATCAGTCTCAGAAACATTCTCATTTACCAATAAATACTGAGGCCGGCTGTAACATACGCATGTCAAGTCTGGGGTGCTGCAGCACCCTCACACTTAAATAAACTTCAGGTCCTGCAAACCTGTTATCTAGCACCCTCACACTTAAATAAACTTCAGGTCCTGCAAACCCGTTATCTAAGAATTGCTACAGGTGCGGAATGGTACATCCCCAACATCAACATTCACAATGACCTCTCATTTCCCAATCTCACCACCTATATTCTAAACCTTTCTCAAAAATTTTATTCTAACCTAGCATCCAGTTTCAACCATCTCATGAGGGGTCTCGTGGAGTATGATATAGACCCCGGGGCTACCTACAAACATCCAAGAACCTCCCTAGGCATACCATACATCTATCATACTCATTACTTTCTATCTTTCTCTCTGTTTCTTCTCTTCCTAATTATACATAAAAAACAGAATAAAAGCCAACCGTCCGATGACTTATTCCACATAAAATACCAGTAAAGGACAGTGTCCCGGGATGGTAATAAGTCGAAGGTCCCTGTTCCTTGGAGCAGAGTTCACCTTCAACGACACCACCGTGCTGTGTGTTTAGCGGTGCCTATTTTCCAGTTAAGGTGCAACGAAACAGCAACCGTATCCGAAGACTACCTTTGGATCTGGAAAACGGGTGCTAGCCAAAAGAAACGGCTAAAGAAATTGCTTGATACACCTCTACTCCTACACAAGAAACATTACGCGCCGACAGACCTAGTAACATGTGTCTTTATTGGACACAATCTAACGCACATAGCTCACTAACAAATACGAGGGCTGTTCAATAAAGAATGATCACTTTTTTTGACAACTTACCTTTACTCATCCTCATAATTTTGATGGTTCTTCTCAAAATAGTCTCCCCTGAATGCGATGCACTTGTCCCAGCGTTTCTGCCAGTCTTCAAAGATATGTTGGAAACTATTTTTGAGAGATCCTTCAAAATCGCCTCCGCAGCCTTCACCACTGCTTCTGATGATGGATAATGCCTCCCACGAAGGCGTTTCTTCAAGTTAGGGAATAGAAAAAAGTCACATGGGTCTAAATCGGGACTATAGGGAGCGTGAGGGATGTACTTCACATTCATGTTTGCAAGATATTCAGCAACAACATTGGTAATATGCGGCCGCAGCATCCAGCCTGCTTCACGGAAATGTGGTCTTCTGCGCTTGATATGGACTTGCAATGTTTTCAGGACATCCCTGTAGTATTATCCAGTTACTAATGTGTGTGCAGGTACAACATGCTGATAAACCATTCCATGAATATCAAAGAATGAGATGACCATAACTTTCCCAGCAGAAGCAACCACTTTTGCTTTTTGGGGGGTTGGTGATGAAGGAGATTCCCACACTGAGCTTTGCTGTTTGCACTCAAGATCAAAATGATGTAGCCAAGTTTCATCAGCAGTGATTACGTTTGAAAGAAACTCCGGATCTTACTCTAACATCAACTTTAACTGCGTTTTACCTCCATTGCAGCGGTAGGCGATACTGAACATGTCTGAACTTACCTGGTTCTCCCAGGCGGTAACCAGGAGTACCAACAATGAAACTACTACGGCGTGTTTGTTTCACATTAAGCTAACAAATAATAAGATTGAATTTTACTGCGAAAAATTATGACCATTCTTTATTGAACAGCCCTCTTATATTAGAAGTCTACTTACAGCAACAGTATTAATAATAAACAATGACCTAATGTTCTCCTCTGCCATCTGTTTGCTTAAAATAACATAAGCTCTTTGTAGTGATGCAGGTTGAATAGCTTTCGCAGAAAGTTAACTACGGCACTTTCCTTACAAATACAGTGTTCCTATGGCCTACTTTTTTTTTTATAGTTCTTGCTGCATCAGACGGATTCTTATACAGATGTAATTTATCCTTAGATGATGCAATTTTATCCAGGTCTATTTCTGGTGGTAGATCTCCCTCAAATGGAGGGTCCCTATCATTCTTCCTCCGTTAATTGCTTCAATAAAAGGCCCCACAAATTTCGTGAAATATAGGTCACCCAGCTCAAGCCTAAACATTAAAATCACCACCCCTTTCCCTTGAAAGATGTTCACAACAGTTTACAACAATTACTCCAGCGTCACACATTCATATGGCACGGTCCCTTTACCTTGAGCTCAGTCACAGTGGTTCTCGCAACTTAAAGCCCCCAGGTTGGATTTTGTGCCACTTCTTTGTGTGATACCTCTCCTGCAGCAAATAAGTCTATCGTGGTGGTTTAGTTATACACATTGTAGGGCTAATTATTATTATTATTATTGTTATTATTATTATTATTATTATTATTATTATTATTATTATTATTATTATTATTATTATTATTATTATTATTATTATTATTATTATTATTATTATTATTATTATTATTATTATTATTATTATTATTATTATTATTATTATTATTATTATTATTATTATTATTATTATTATTATTATTATTATTATTATTATTATTATTATTATTATTATTATTATTATTATTATTATGATCATCATCATCAATGCAGTATTGCACTTTATTACCGTAATATACAATACATGAACCATTAAAGCTACATATTAACAAAATATTGTTGTCTCGTACGCGTGGCAGTATTAAAAATAAACCAACACACTTTTAAATGAACTGAATCTTGGAGGTAAGTAGTCCTAGTAATATACCGGTTAGCCGAAAGAAATATTTTATACCATCCGTAATGGTATTTGGTTCTCCTATTCCAACAAAGTGTACAGCGATTTTAGGAAATTTTGTTTAAATAATTTTTTATAACAACCAATATACACCGGAGCTTGAGATACTACCTCAGTGAAGAACTGAAGACAATTTTTTAATAAAGTCAGATTGAAAAATTCAATGCCATGGCTGGGATTTGAACCACGGAGTCAGGTTTATTTAATCTATCCATTAAAAACAGCCTACACAGGGCTAGTGTAGAAGCACGATTAAAATTTCTAATGACGAAATAAGCTTTGCGGTAATGTCGCTGTAGTACAGTAAATTACGACTTAATTCGTCTTTAAAGAATTTTTTTAATGACATTGTAGTGACAATATTCAAAAACCGCAGAAAGTTGGGTATACTCCAGAGAGTATATTTTCAGTTGGAGAGCAGAGGGAATTTTTAAATTGGGAAAAGGATAGCCAAATCTTGCAGCAGTTAAGGCGCTTTGACCTGTAAGTATCTGTACCATCTACATCCACGTTGAAATGGTTAGCTTCCCTAAAATTGTAACTACAGGTGTGGGTAAGTAAGTATTGGTGTAGTGTGTTACATCTAGCCAGTAATGCCAACTTATTTCTATTAAACCTAGATTAGCCCTTTGGAGACAACCACTTAATCCAGTAAATGCTTCTTCAGCCATTTTACAATTTTTTCAAAATACTTAAACATTTCTAACCACGTTTAGCATAATTTTGAAATTAAAAATAACTAAAATAACAAAAATAGATCATGTGTAGATACTTAAATGAAAAACTGAGATGATAACGTTAGGAAAATGTGTTTCAATCTTTCTTATAATTTTGCGTCTGCGCAGAAGAATGGAAATGAAATTATGAAGTGAAGAATTTATACTAAGAGGGGAGAATCTTTTAAATGTGGTTGTCCATCAAATGGAACGCTGGATCCTTCATCTCTCTCCCTCCCTCCCTCCCTCCCTCCCTCCCTCCCTCCCTCCCTCCCTCCCTCCCTCCCTCCCTCCCTCTCTCTCTCTCTTATAAACGGCTAAAATAGTTCCTTAATGAAAGAAATTCTTAAATAAGCGAAAAAAGTAATTGTATAAAGTTGGGAAGTTTCTGTCAAACCTGATGTGTATCGACGTGACTGTATATGTAATTATTTCTGAATTTAGCCAATGTTGACCTCGAAGAGTGCAACAGTGACCTTAGCTGACATACTTTGCTGATATGGAGGTGTTATATGTGTGACCCATGCTCGGTGTGAGGCAAAGCAAGTAGGAACTACTGACATATCTATTCCTCCCTGAACGTCAACATAAACATCTGTCTTTTGTTTTGTTGCATTTAGACGAAACAAGAGGCTAGAGATGACGTTCTAAGCTGTATTTGCTTTATGTTCATTTGCCTCATTTGAGAGTGACTTTAAGAAAGACCTCCACTGTGTGAAGAAGGATTAAACTGCCACTCACCATTGGGCTCAGGTAGGGGAGAGATATCAGCTCCGTCGTCTTCTAAAACTCCGTAAGCTGTGGGACACTTTTTGTTATGTTCCTTTCTTTGTGAACTGAAGTTGGGGCATTGGAAATCCAGAACTTTACTGTTCCTTTTACCTTCACGATGTCATGGAATCCATGTACCTCTATAGATGACCTCTGGAGCAGTGAAAACTTGTCTTTATTACGAATGGAAGGTTCCTACTCCTGAAGTAGCACCACAAGTAAATTGGTGAAGTGGTACATTTGTTGATGAAGGCTTGAATCTGTAACAGGTCCAAAATGTTCATTGTGTTGATTACCTCGCAATAAATCATACACAATTTTTGAGGAATATGTAGAGCACTTTATAAATACAGTAAAGTGTAATTTTAAGTTTTAAGTATCAATTATTACTGATAAACAATGTACTTCTTTTTCAGAACTATATTTTCAGAAAGTTAACTGTCCACTGTTTGTGTGGGAGCTACGTGTCATCCTTCCAACCCAAAGGGCCCCAACTCTAATCTCGGCTGGGGCGTGGTCGTGGATAAGAATTTTTCTGTCTGCATTACATACATTGGGTAACACATTTTGACAGATTTCATGTTCATTCGAGAATAGGTAATTCCATCTATTTGGTTCAACATTTCTGGAGATCTAAGTTGTTACAAAAGACAAATGAAATGATGTCAAATGTAACAAACTTCCAATAGGTTTATACAAATATAACAATATGTAACTTAAAACTTCACTTATCTTATAAGAAATGATTTTCTTATAAATTGTCCGGGATCGCGATTTCAGGTAAAACTTATACACCTCAGCCGGAAACAACAAATCTGTCGCCATCGTTACGAACGGTAGATGTTAATATGTTCTTGTTAGTACTACCAAAATCTGAAAATAAAACAAATTTAAAAAACAGAATCGACTGTCGGTATTTATACCTATATTCTGAAAAGCGCTGAAAATTAAAAACACGAGAAGATAACCAAGACAGGTGACATAAAGCACTGTGCCCACTTACAATGACCGACTGAAGTAGTCTTATGCCACAATTTTTAAAGGGTTGTATGACATTAAAAATAATAGGAAATTGAAGTACAGTGATTGTCATTTTTTGCACTTTTTGACCAATTCTCACAGATGGGTATCCTTAACACGAGTTTAGCAATAGTTATAACAAAAGTTGCATTTCACCAACAAGTGTTAGCTTAACACTCATGTTAAATCTCCTGTTAAACTAACAAGTCAAATTCCTGATGTTAAGTGCTTAACAATTGTAAATAGCCAAGACGGCGGGCGTGAACGCAGCTGTTCTGTCTATATGGCATTCGAAATAGAGTACGGCCTATGAGGAAAAATTATTTTGAGACGCTATCAAAATAAGATTTTCTACAGAGGTATAGACTGTCGAAACAAGTTGCTATGAAGGTTACTGCGGAAGTACAAGAGAGGTTAGAACATGCATCGAAAGGAATATGGCGATCTCGCCTTAGCTTCAAGTATTAATAACTTTGCTATTTTATAATTCACTGAATTATGTGGATAATACATTGTCCACCTCCCGTCTTGAAACGTTCAAGTCACTTGTTCTTCGCTCCTCGTTTTAAATTTACGTAATACTGACGTATTACACTACTGCTTCTAGTAGTGGCACATGCATTTAAATTAAATTCGTTTCACCGCATCCGTCCTCTTATTTTCCACGATAGTCTTATACTTCGTCACCAATTCAATTAACAATTCTTTCTCCATCGATGGGAAATTTGTCCCACGGCATCTCTTACGATTTTGTTCACCCGTCAGTTTGTCAGCTGTGTACAGATGAAAATGAAAACAAAGGCGCATCGCAGTATGTTCAGAAAATAATACGACTCATCCATAGCCTGTGCCGTGGCGTAGCGGGCTAAGGCAGCATGACTTAATCCTTGGCCACGAAAAGCAACCCGGGTTCGATCCCACCCATGTGGTGGGGAGTTTATGTCCCGGGTATAGGACTGGTGCCCACTCAGGAAAGTAATGAAAGTGTGTAGCTTACGCTAGGTAAGCGGCCCTGGTCCCGATATCCAACGTTCCGGCTGGAGGATGCGGAGATGCTGACCACATCTCCTCCCCATATCGGTTGGATAATCGCCCACCTCTGCCGTGCGTAGAGGCCGGCTGTCGGGTTGGTAGGCCTTGGCCCTCTTAGGGCTGTCGCGCCAGTGGTTAACTTATACTTTAACCATAGCCTTCTATAGCTGAAATATTTGCAAGTCTCTTGGCGTTAACACATGTTTGTTAAAAAAAAAACAGGTTGGTGAAATGGAAGGAATTTAACAGCTTTGTTAGCACTGTGACAATTGTTAGGTCACATTTGTCAACGTCGATTTTAACATCTATTGGTGAAATCGGACATAATAGTAATCTGCGGTGACTGGTGCTGGATTGCTAAGTGTTTGCTAATTTGGAAATCACACGAATTTAAAGTCGTGGACCACATTTTTATATCGTTGTATGGAGCTTTATGAAATATTTTATGAATTCATGTGTCACATAAAGTATTTAACTTATGATTTCAAATAAGATTTTTAGCAGTCCTTTGAGAGTGTGCAAGACATTCTTTGTTTAGAAGTCAGTGAACATGTTGTCTCTTGCTATAATGAACTGGATTCTGCTATATAGGTACATTAAATTGGCATGAACTTTGGAATAATTGCTGCCCCATTTTCTACGTGGCTTTTAGCGTCAGTTTCGTGAATGGATATTCATTTATTGCGTTTTTATCGATAAAAGTTGACTTAAAGACAAAAATATGCATCCCTTTTTTGAGTGTATCTCTTCTTTTTTATGGAGAATGAAGTAGAAAATCTGTTCAAGAGAGTAGTAACTTTGATTTGGAATCTTATTTATCACCAGTTTGACTTCAGTTGAGCCAACTTGTTAAAAAGTGATTTTCCGCGGAAACGATTGCATAATAAAAAATTATTGTTATTTAAACTGTTTTCACCAAACCATCGCCCATGATGGTTAGACTATATGTCTAGTTGAGCTAAGTGTTTCAACTAGATTGTTTGTTCCGACTGGAGTGAAAGAGAATATTGGCTGTTTTTCTTCAAGTAGAGTTTTGGAAAAACGCCTGTTTACTTGCGGCCGAATCCAAAGATGACATCTGCATGTTTCCGCCTGTCTCATAAGTGGCTGTATGTTATTGGAAGACCGAAACGCGCTGTCAAAGCAGAGCACGGAGAGATAAAAATCGCAGAGGGGTTGGATACCTCCTGTCACGAAGCAGATTGTCATCTAGTTCTTCGGACCAGGCTACCTAAGCTTATATCCTCAGAAACCTGTTGAAAAGAAGTCTTTAGGCTAAATCTTTTTCATTCATGGGTTACGTCCTGGCGTGAATTAGAGGGAAGGTAACCATTTTTTGTGACTTGGATATTAAAATCTAATCGAACCAAGTTAGACCCAACTGTAATATCACTCTCCGCGCCCAGTCTGGGTATACAAGGGGCGATGTATGAATAAAAGTGAGAGGCCAGGAGTAGAAACTATAGTAGTGATAAATAATAGCCCGAAATTTAAATTCAATATGAAAGCAATCGTCCGTGTACAGAGCATGTGAGTTGCAGGTGCTGCATTCTAGCGATTAGTTGTTCAACAGGAATTATGCACAAAGCATTGTGCTAGTCTATTAGTGTAAAGAAGTCTGAATTTACAGAATTAGACCCTGTAATGGCAGTTATAATTGTTCTATCGTTGGCTCTTCTGAAACCAAGTACTTCAATTTTTCAAATGAAAAGCTATACGCAACAAGAGGGACAGTTAATCCAGTAATCGGTTTATCCGATTTCGAGTGAACTAGGTTTACGTATTTATTTTCAGCAATGTATTATGGTTAATACATCACTCATTGGCAAGCTATCATTTGATATAGCATTTAAAATCGCTTGGCGAAATTTTCTGATCAAATCTTTAACTCCAGCATCATTAAGACCCTATAAAATATGTTCAATGTACACCACACTGGGGAAACTTAGGCGTCCGTCATTTTGTTGAACGAGACGTGTGATGTGTACGGAACGTTAAAATGGATCCACATTAAACATTAGTGCAATGTCCCACAAATATACGAGAGGGATGGCTCAGGCGGTGTTTTCTGTGGCCTACCGCGGCCGATCTACCTGACTCTTGGATTTTTTTGGGTTTTTTCGCGGATTCCCAGGCGAATGCTGGGTAGGTCAATTACATCACCGAATTTCCTGTCCCTCCTTGTCATCTCAATTACCATTTCACATCATCTCTCATCTTGAGGTCTCTGTCAGGTAGAAGTGTCGGTGGGTGCCTCGGCGCTGCATGGCAGGATGATATGCTCCTGGTTAACACTTCTTCCTTCGTGGAAATAAATTGTTCTTTTACACTGGCCGTGTGTAGACTAAAGAATGGAGAGAGACAACTACCTTAATGGCGACTTACAACCTATAAGTACTTTAAGGCCCGGGCTATATAGTAAGTCGCCATTAAGTTAGTTGTCTCATGTGTTTATGAGAACTCCTAGTGGTTTACCGGAAAAAACACGAGTCAGTTGGAGAATTTAATGTCATATCGGCACGTTGGCCATAGTAGCTCAAGGGTTTGAGCGGCTGAACGGCAACCAGAAGATCCGTGGTTCAAATCCCTGCTATGCCATTGAATTTTTCAATCTGACTCTATCTTTCCATTCTTTAGTCTACACATGGCCAGTGTAAAAGAACACTTAATTTCCATTAATTGACCTAATAGTGGTTAACTATAAAACCCGGGCCTTAAAGTACTTACACGTTGTAAGTCGCCATTAAGGTAGTTGTCTCATGTGTTTATGAGAACTCCTAGTGGTTTTCCGAAAAAAACACGAGTCAGTTGGAGAATTTAATGTCATATCGGCACGTTGGCCATAGTAGCTCAAGGGTTTGAGCGGCTGAACGGCAACCAGAAGATCCGTGGTTCAAATCCCTGCTATGCCATTGAATTTTTCAATCTGACTCTATCTTTCCATTCTTTAGTCTACACATGGCCAGTGTAAAAGAACACTTAATTTCCATTAATTGACCTAATAGTGGTTAACTATAAAACCCGAGCCTTAAAGTACTTACACGTTGTAAGTCGCCATTAAGGTAGTTGCCTCATGTGTTTATGAGAACTCCTAGTGGTTTTCCGAAAAAAACACGAGTCAATTGGAGAATTTAATGTCATATCGGCACGTTGGCCATAGTAGCTCAAGGGTTAGTGCGGCTGAACGGCAACCAGAAGATCCGTGGTTCAAATCCCTGCCATGGCATTGAATTTTTCAGTCTGACTCATCTTTCCATTCTTTAGTCTACACATGGCCAGTGTGAAACACTTAATTTCCAATAATTGACCTAATGGTGGTTAACTATAAAGCCCGGACCTAAAAGTACTTACACGTTGTAAGTCGCCATTAAGGTAGTTGTCTCATGTGTTTATGAGAACTCCAGAAGATGCGTGGTTCAAATCCCGGCTATGGCATTGAATTTTTCAGTCTGACTCTATCTTTCCATTTCCTCCTTCGGTAGCACGGTCTCCGATCTCCGAACTCGGTCTGGTGGGCTGTTGCAGGACCGCGGGGGATGGGATGCCGAGACCCCCGCCAACCCAACGTTGTCATATCGGACTATGAATGAAATGATGCTCAAATGAGTCCGGAGTCCATGGAACTTAGAGGTACCCGACATTCGTCTATTAGGATAAGGGAATCTTCCGGAAAAACCTTATCCAGGTAACTCACCCTGACCGAGATTGGAACTCGAGATCTTTTGAACTGATGCAGACACGCTACCCAACCATCTACGCTACCGAGGCGGGCTCGAAACCCCTTGAGCCATCCCGCTGTTAGTTGCATATCACTCTAATTTTAAAATGAGCTGTACTAGGAAGTGCTTTTTTTAATAAATTATTTTAGGTCGCTTCGACTTTCTAGATAATATCTCGATCATCTTAACTAATATGGTGCAGTTGGTAACATTTTGAAAAATTTACATTAAATACACAGGTTTACAATCAAATATAAAGTGACACATTACTTACATTACTTAGGAAAACAATTTACATTAAATACAGATAACCGAAAACAAAGACAAGAACATATTCATAGATAAACAACAGTATTTTGGAAGAAAAGAATTATCATTACTTTTACACCATTGTGTTAATCATAGATTACAGTTCATTAGAGTATAATGTACATATATTTATATTAATTTCCAAATGTCAATATCCTTTGGTTAAGTAAAAAGCTTGCGGCGTAGTTTGAAGCTGTACTTGGAAGTTATCGTGCACTCTATTGGTGGTTCTCGTAATCTTCCTATATCGACAGGCTGCCTGCCAATGTGCTAAGTAGGCCTGGTATAAAACAACTGAACGAAGAAAACTATATATTAAGTAATGTTGTATCTTTTGATTAAATAATTACTACATGTATTTAAACTTTATTTCGTGGCATTTATTTTAATTATATTTGTTTTATCTAACCTGTGATAGTATTGCAATATTCAGTTTCTCAAGAAAGTGTGGACTGTTACAACGAAAACAGTTGTTTCATTGTAAATTCAGGAGTTCTGTAGAGCGATCAAACAGAATGGTTCTCATTTTTATGATTCTTATATGACTTTTTTGGACGGATAATATCCGATCTTGCAGTAAATTTACCCTATTGGCTAATTAGTTGAACGAGTCTGACCAGACACAGCTTTTCTGATCAAAGATGCTGCTGCACTCGTCCTTGTGTATTTAAGATGTACCAACTGAGGAAAGCATGGCTGTAACAGTAAATCACTTATTGAGGAATAGGAACATTTCATTAAAAAACAGTTATAGATAAAACAGTTTTAAATCGTGGCGGAAGTTCAACTGTTAACAGTTTCAGGCTCGGTTGCATAAAAGGTAATCCAAGTTCAAGCATATGAAAATGATCTTCAGTCAAGCTGAACTTAGAATTTTGGTTGTATAAACATTGATCTAAGTTCATGACCTCTTGATCTAAGATCAAACCTAACTGGTGAATTTTCTCCAGTTAACTTGATTGAAATTAGATGACCAGAACTGCAGAATTTACACACAAGCTCCTGAGAAGAAATAAATAGTGGAGCTTTAAATAAATAGTAAATAAAGCATTTTTTGTGGTTACGTGCATAAATAATTGGCCTCTTTATTTCACAAATGTATGTTAAAGATGCATTATTTGTGTTCATAACCTATACATTTGTATTGTTTTCAGAATTCAGATTACTCTGATATCTCTGATGATTAGAATTTTCAATTTGAAAGGTCTCCTCTTTGTTTTCCAACATAGAGGAAATCCCATCTCAGAACTAAATGACAGAAAATTCAAAATGAGATTTCGACAATCAAAGCATGTAATCGAAGAACTGGAGCATAGACTACATGCACAATTAAGAACACAAACGCTGAGGGGTTATGCACTCAATCCAATATTTATGATCCTTCTCGCATTACGCTTCTATGCAACTGAAATCTTCCAGATGGTGATTGGGGATATATTCATTAAAAATAAAGAGACTGCGTTTAGAACAATACACAAAGTTACAAGGGAGATTGCAGCTAGATCTCATTTCATCAGGATGCCAATAGAAAATAGTGAAATAAGAAGGGTTATGCTAGATTTAAAGCTAGCTGAACGCATCTTCTCTTTTGCTTGAACTTCCATTCTTTGTTTTCCAACTCACAGTATTGTAAACAGACGAAAATGAAAAATATATACATTGAGCAGATAATGCAGATAAAGTAAGCCAAATGATTAACTTTTGCTAAATACTGTTTCAAAACGGAGTATATTCTTATACTGTTTATTTAAAATAGCATTATTTCTAGGACAAGTAAGCATAAAGCGAAAGATTTATTTAGTTTTTATTATGTCTAGATTGGCTACTCTGTGCACTTGAATTAAACAGTGTCGAGTAAATCCGATAACTCTCGAATCCTTTCGATACAACACGAAAGTTGCATCACGTTTGGCGATGTTGCCGCATTTGTTTTTGTGATATCAGATCAGTACTGAACGACGTTCATCTGTTCTAAGATCAGCATTTTGCAACCCACGCGGGTTCGTAAACTTAGTTCAATTTTGATCTTCGATTATAAATGAACTGCATTTAGCGAAGTTTATGCAACCTGCCCTAAATGATCTATAATTAGCTTTGAAATTAAATGAACTAGTCTTGTTTTCCCACGCTCTATGCGCATTTTGAGAAAATGTATATCAGCAAACCAGACCTCACTTTAGGCTGTATTTAAAATCCTTTCTGAAAGAATTAAATAGCATTGTGATACAAATGCTGCTAAAAATCGAAATGTCTATTATGTGCAAGAGGCCCATTTTCAGTATTGTAGCTAGTAGAGACGATAAAATTGTTGTAGGTTTGAGAAGTACATTCAAACCACATAGGGTCAGAAGAAGAGCGAGTCAGACAGACAGACAGATCGTGGGATACAAG
This sequence comes from Mantis religiosa, assembly GCA_030765055.1. Taxonomy (NCBI): domain Eukaryota; kingdom Metazoa; phylum Arthropoda; class Insecta; order Mantodea; family Mantidae; genus Mantis; species Mantis religiosa. The sequence continues at coordinate 200,541,610 of CM060952.1, read as the reverse complement.
GCCGGCTAGTGATGCAGCTGTCAATCAGAGGGAGTTCAGGACAGCCATTGTATTGCGAATTACATGCTTTCCCTATACAAAGCGGCAAAATATTTGGCCCTTCAAATGTGTTCCAGTAGTAGGAGGCGATATCAAGTACTTGCGTCTTTAAACCAGTGACACTGTTCAACAACAGTGGCTTTATTTGCATTAGAGTGATATAAAGTAAAATTGCTCAAGTTAATTCATTTTTTTTTTGTACTTTTAACCTTATCTAACAGTGTAATTCAAAGCCGATGGACCCCTTATTGTTTTATCTATAGCTGCAAGTGGTATAGGGAACTAAATATTGCATCCAACGCAATTGAAAATGCATGTTTTGAGGCCCTGAAGTTATTGTGTGAGAGAGGAAGACAGAAGAAGAGGTTAAATGAGTTACCTGGATAAAGCCTGCTCCAGGTTCTTCTCTCCGCCTGCCTCGGTGGCGTAGATGGTATCATGTCTTCCTCACGTTCAAGAGGTCCCAAGTTCGAATCTCGGTCAGGGTGAGTTACCTGGATAAGGTTTTTTCGGGGGTTTTCCTTTATCCCGAAGGGAATGTCGGGTAACTCTAAGCTCCGTGGACCCCGGACGCATTGAGCATCATTTCACTTATTTCATTTATCGTCCGATATGACTAAATGTTGGAGGACGTAAATTACAACAAAAAACAAAAGTTCTTCTCTTGTCCCCGTTTAGATGAATGTAATTCTCAGCTTAGCGGATCCCAAGTTCATATCCATCCGATACGCAGACCTGCGTTCTTAAAAGGGATGTCTACCAAGTTGCCTATCCTTTAAATACGTGGAACGCGCTTCTCTTGAATATTATGTTTTTATTAGGTATTTATGTATACGTCCGGTAAAGCAGCAATTTCCAGACGTAATGTTTCTAAGATCTGACAAAATATGCTTACCCTTGACCCGTCCTCTTCCCTTCCAAATTACATTAATTATTTCCAAAAGCGATACGTTAGGATTGTCACTTTCTTCTGCAGTAATGGTTATAGTCAGACTGAAAGATTCAATGACATAGCTAATATTTGAACCACGGATCTCCCGGTCTCTGTGCGGTTGCTCTTAAACATTGAGCTACTACGGCAGCATGACTTAGATTTTTCCAACTGACTCGTATGTTTCCGGTAAACCAACAAGAGTTCTTTTAAACACATGAGACAACTACCTTAATGACGACTTATTATGCTGTAAGTACTTTAAGGCCCGGGCTTTAGAGTTCAGACCACTATTAGGTCAATTAATGGAAATTATTCTTTTTTCTCACTAGTTGTATGCAGGGCAAGGTTTGCAAAAGTGGGGCACGTAGCCATGGTAACTCAATGGTTAAGAGCAACCGGACGGAGACCGGGAGAACCGTGGTTCAAATCCCGGCTAAGGCATTTAATTTTTCAGTCCGAATCTACTCATCCAAAACGTGTCCTACATACGAATAGTGTGGAAGAATGATGCATTTCCAGTGTGCTATTGTCCAGATCTCCTTAGACAGAACTGTGATAGGTAAATGTTACCTTATTGGTACAAAATATTTAATTAAAAGGCAAATAAGAACCGGACATTTCACATTTTAGAATGTAAAATACTGTGAAGTAAATTTTGCAGTGATTTGAAAAACATGAAAGTCGTTGCATTGTGAGTGACAGGCCAAATTTCTTGGAGATGTCTTCATATTGCTGCTGTGTTAAGTTTGAGTAATTTCTGATTCCCTTTTTCCTTTTCACAGGGATTGTTTTGGCATAGCTTTAATTAAATAGTAAGATATTATGGTCGAAAATTGTGAACCCTTGAGAGAATAAAGACCACATATATTGCGGTGGTCGGACAGAACCTAACAATGACCTCAACTTTCAGAATACAGTGATGTGAAGTACGTCTAAACTCACTTCACTAGGTTCCGTCATTTATAATGGGCAAACTTCTGAAATGAAGCGGAAGATAAAAATTTGCGTACAGTGGATCATGGCAATTTGATGGGCGCTTAAATCGTTTTCTTCACTGAATGGTCTTTACATGGAAAGGAGGCTTTCAAAATGAAGTGGTAGGTAGGCGTTCTTGCCCCTTTTTGCTAGGGAACTGCTTTGTCCCCAGCGATGGTCTATTTACCTTTACTTTGCTATATTTCCCCTTGGAGGGTGAACAGCATGCAGCGTTTGTTTGGTCAGACTGCCACCGCTTCCACTTATGTATGTGGTTCATCATTCTTTTTGTAGTCTCCAACATTTGACATTCAGACCGACTCAAGTATTCGATCGTAAAAATTCTTTTGGATCACCTGCATGTAATTACGACTTGGGTAACTTCAGATGTTCACTACCCAATATTGATTAATATTCTACAGTATATCCATTCTTTTTTTTATATAATTTACGTCCTTTAACTATTTTTAAGTGATATTGGACGATGGATGGAATGGGTGAAGTGATGCTCAAGTGGGCCCAGGATCCATGGAGCTTAGAGTTACCCGACATTCGTCTTTTAGTATAAGGTTAACCCTAGAAAAAACCTTATCCAAGTAACTCACCCTGACCGAGATTCGAACTCGGCACCCCTTGAACGTGAGGCAGACATTCTACCATCTACGCTACCGAGGCGGGCATATCCATTCTTATACATACACTTCAATGCTGTAAGAAACTATTTTAATAATTTTAAGAAGTCACAGTTTAATTTATATATTTTTACATCTTGAACAATATAACGTATGCTGTATAAATAATTAATAAATATTGATTTACAATGTTACAGTCGAAATTAAATTTAAAGGGGTAACGTCATTGCCGTACATTTGAAATGTCCCGAGTTCGATTCTGGGTTAGGGCTTCGCTGTTTTCCAGGGTTTTCCCTTATCCTGAAAGATGAATGTCTTATTGACTCTGGACTCAGTTGAACATCATTTCATTCATTGTCCGATAAGACCTAACCGGTTAAAGGACGTCAAACTTTAAAAAATTGTTATTGAAACATGGCCATTTGTTGTCAACGTTTCTGTTCTAGCATTAGAATAAGGACACAATTAACTCTTACATCTCTTCCTTGAAGTACTAATTTCTCGCATTTTTATCCGTTGATTTTATTTCAATTTTAATCTACCATAGCTAAAACTCTTGTTTTTACCTGACTCTGCTTTTACGAAGAGTCAGAATACCCCCAAAAAATGCTTATGGAACTCATCTGAACTGTGATGAGTTGAAGTATATCTAATTTATGTTCAATTCCGGCTGTAGGCCACACCGTGGCTTTGTTTAGACAGCTCAACTCTCACTAAGGCAGCCCGGGTTCGAACATCACGGCGCTGGGTCGGGTTTTCTCCGGGTTCTCCGGTTGCCTCGCCATCTCATTCCACCGGTGCGACATCTTCATTAGATGTATCGCCACCGTCTGCGGTGCCGTATGTAGTGAAATTCTCGCGTGTAATTACCATGTTGAATACAATAACCAGGTGGTAGCCCTATTTTCCTTCACTGTACTTTAAGGTGTCGAAATATGCAAGTTAGCCCATAATGCCATTGTATTTCTTATCAACACCCTTGAATGACATGGCACAAACCGTAATGGACCCACTGCGTTGTTTAACTGTGCGAAAGGGTTCTTTGGGGGGGGGGGCATTGTCTGAATTTGCTTTTAATATACTTATATCTGCTTTAATATTTTTGTTTTAAACGCTGTGTTAGGTCAGCACCTGACCTGAAGAAGTTTATCTTGGTCCGTAATGGACCCACTGCGCTGTTTAACTGTGCGAAAGGGTTCTTTGGGGGGGGGGGCATTGTCTGAATTTGCTTTTAATATACTTATATCTGCTTTAATATTTTTGTTTTAAACGCTGTGTTAGGTCAGCACCTGACCTGAAGAAGTTTATCTTGGTCCGTCCGACCATATCATGTTTGTTTGAGAATTCTTGATTCGGAGCTGCTCTTTAGCATATGCAACCTGTTTCTTCCTGTTTGCTGTATTTACATAAGGCTTCCTCTTTGGTATTCGGCCATAATATTGGACGAACAGCTGGTCAGACGTGGTCATAAATGAAGAACACTTGATTTTGGGTATTTTCGGATTTTGCTTGGAATAAAGCGTTTCCTCGCCTGCTCTGCCTCTTTCTCAGACACTTTTTCATTGAAAAATTATTTGTATAACCTTACTTCTTAAATGTATTGGCTATAAACTCAATTGTAGAATGCGATTTATTTTATGTCCTATTTTGCCTACCCCATTTCGAGCCTTAGCGTCAAAGTAACTGTGAGCACAGCTAGGACCCTCATGCAGTGAGCATTCATAATACTGTACCATACGAATGTTTAAAAGCAGGGGCTATTTCTGACAGGACTATTTCATCCAATACGACGGTGGTTCATCAAGTACCCCTATTAGTATTCAAGACGCAAATTTTGGAACACGCATTGTTTCTCGGATAAGTCTCCTTTTAAAGATATATTTTTCTCCCAACGTTCCTACCATTTTAACTCCTCCTAAAATAGAAATTGCCAAGCTCTGCTGATCTTGCATTCTTGCATTTTTAACCTAAATTCTTTTTGGAATGTAAGTAGGTTCATGTTATCTTAAGGCACTGTAGGGGGATAACAAGCATCTCGTTCTACTATAATGTATGGAATAAAACGTGACCTAACCCATGGCGTAACATCCCCAAGTGGGCCTGAGCCTACAAACCCGACTGCCGGCGTCACGCCCACTTACGCATGGCAGAGGTGGGCGAACATCAACCGATATGAGGAAATGTGGTCCGCATCTCGGCATCCCCCAGTCGGAATGTTGGTTCTCGTGACCAGGGCCGCTTACCTAGCGTAAGATCCTCACTTTTCTCTGGATGATGAATGGGCACCGGTCCTATACCCGGGACCTAAAATCCCCACTACGTGGGTGGGATCGAACCCGGGCCGCGTTCCGTGGCCAGGGACCAAGGCATGCCGCCACGGTAAAACCCAACTGTGTTCCTCCAGGAATGATTAGAAGAGCACTTGAAGTGGTCGTTATTCTCCACATGTGACCTCCAGGTCGTTCCGAATGTTTACAATGGAATTAGTTGCAGTGACGTCTTCAAGTTACACGGATAAAGCTATATGCTATCAGAAGATAAACATTTCGTTGAACTGCTTTGAGCAATAGTGATTTCTTAACCCCAGCTTCTCTCTCTCGCGTCTAGAAAGTTACGGCATGTTCGCCACATCACTTGACTTACTGCCTTTCACTATCGTTACCCGTGTAAGTACCAAACTGGGATAGGCTTGATCTGATGCAGATGTGCTCAGCATCCGTGATTAAGAGCATTAGTTTTATACAAACAAGAGACAATTTTCCTTGGAACTGGTTATACGCGTTTCTAGGGATATATAGACTCGAGTCTGACAGTTGAACAGTATGTCTATTATTGTAGTTCGGACAGGTACGGGGGTGAGATTCCTTTTATACGCTTTGGGGATTGTGCATGCTTGAAAAGAGCAGCAGCTTTACCATGAGGGGCGGGAGGAGGGAGAAGGGGGTCATTTTGCAGGGGTCTGGCTCGGTCTTTTTCTTCCAAGCGTTTTTTACGCACCCATGAAAAGAACACCAATCAAGTGTTTGTGCATGCTTCAATTAAATGTGCTCTAAGCTTATCATTGAGCCAGAGAGCGATTTCTGCTGCTCGATAAAGAAACCTTTCTGTTATGTATGTGCACAAGGTTCATACCTCATTTGGAACATCAACTATTTCATTGGTGTATTTTATTCTACAGTATAACACAAACATGGGCGTGAAGCACCAGAATGGTACAACAAAAGTAATATGCATTTCTTGAGTCTTTTACGGGAGGACTGCGTCTGTAACATCGAAACGCCGTGCTCCGTAACTCTCGGAGATTTTGCTTAAACGTTTCCAGCGTATGACTAAATATCGTGGAATAAAACCACGAACCTTAGGTTAATGACTAAGTAATTTGTTAAAGTGATTAAGTCGTCTCCATGTTCCAGAGCACAGCATCCCCCCTCCTTTTCTAAATATGTTTCATCGACTTCTTTCTGGATATAAACTGTGTTAAATTTCAGAAACATAGCTGACAGATATTTCACTATTTACAGCTCTTTAATTTTTGTATTTCCTCTATTACAGAACCTTTTTTATGCTTCTTCCAGCATTATTAATGCCAGTACCTTTACGAATACTGTTGCAATAATCAGTTTTAAGTAATTTTAGACAAACATTTGAATACAATACAGTAGGAAACGTGTGGGATATAAGGGGCTTAAACTCATCTCTGCTTTAAAAAGGCCAGAGTTGCAACCGTCTGTCATTTTTATTTCTTTGATTTTATTGTCTGAAGTGATACGCTCATTGGTGCAATGTGAAACATCAGTAATTTTCGAGAACATAAAATGCTTGCTTTGTGTATTACCCGAGAGGCTTCTACAGTGCGATCCATATAAATTTGAACCATTTCAATTATATGTAGAAAAAAAATACTACTACAAAAGAGAAAAAATATATATTTAATAAAATACTCAAAAATAAAAAAAAAACTTAAGTACAAAAATAGTACAAAAATATATAAGTAAAAAAAAAATTCAATAATAAAGAACATTAAAAGAATAAAAAATAAAACACTTATTCCAACTAGTAATTAACAATTACACTTACACATGATAAATTATTAACATATGTAAATGTAAATAAACAAAGCAAAAAAAGAAAGCCGGTTTTCCTCAACCCCAAAATAAAGTCAAGGCTGAAGCAGCCATTGGGCGAAATAAGCCCTTAAACCCCAGTAGTAGTAGTGGTACTGGTACTAGTAATGGGCCATAACACACGCGTGCAACTTTGGTAGATTACATAACACTATTTACATCTCAGAGAAAATGTTGGAAGTGTCCTCCACCAACGTCTATACATGTTTACACTCCTCTCACTATATTCTCTGAAGTTTTACGGAGAGTATCCTCGCCAATGTTACTTATTTTGGTTTGAATGGATTCCTTGAGAACATCAATTGTCCGTGGCCTATTCTTGTACAATCCATGCTTTTAGATATCTCCACAAGAAAAAATCCGGTACGTCAGGGGGACCTGGGGGTCCACAGACCTTTTGAGATTATTCGATTATCAAAGAAACTGCTTACAAGTTCCCTGGTGCCATTAGATGTATGACACGTTGCTCCTTCTTGTTGGAAATAACCTCTCAATTCGATGAGACTCCGTAAAATTAAAAATATGGTCATATCTGAAACAGTTTCATTGACATTATTTTCTGCAGATAGTTCTTTACACGCCACTAAGTATAACTGCTCACTATTTCGTCATTTTGCATTACACCGACATTTCCTGTTTTTCTGAGATTTCAATCACGAGTTTCGTCGTTCCTGGCCTTAATTTTTTGCCAGGTTTCATCATTGCACTTAGGAAAGTTTATTTACTCAAAAAGTTGCTAAGTTGAAGATCATTTACTTTTTGAATGGGAGGTGAGCTGCAACAATGCTCTGGAGATGTCTGTATAGTAGTGGGAACAATTCGATTGTCATACTCTTGCAGTGGCCGGTTCACCTGTCAAATAACTGTCATGAATTCACACGAGTCGCAGCAGCGGCGATGATCTGAACTACATGGTATGAAACGTTAGCCAGTTTACACAAATGTAAATTACCATTACAACCGCTTGACACAAAGGGATTTTGATTCCCTCTACTTTCTCCTTGTTACAAAATCCACTCACAAGGCATATGATATTTCACGCCTGCCGATGTTGTGATTGAATGTGAACGTGTACTGTCCATGCAACACAAGAAAGCAAAGCAGATCAATGTGTAACGTAATCACTTTTACTGTCCGCATTATGTTTATTCGTCCGGAAATGATAAAGTTGCTAGGTTCATCTAAAATATACATTGTTGTCACATAAACCTTGCAAAATACCTATCACTGCAGTTACTGAAACGAGCGTTACATCTGACAGCATGAGTCAAGGCAACTAGAATACTCAGGTAGGCCATTCCGGAGAGTCGCGCTGCCATTGGCTAACGCGCATGACGTCACTGAGAATACAGTTCAACCGCGAGAGTTAAACACTAGCCCCTCAGTATGTGTTATTTAAGCTCTGCTACGTGTAAAATCGGAAGGAATAAACATCCACTTGTGTATTATAATGAAGGTTCTTTCTAGCAGTTGTATTAAGAGTTTAAAACATGTTACTATTCATATGTACTTAATCAGTGTAGCTCAAGAAAATGACGAAGCAACCCACTGAAGATTTTTCTTTACTGCAAGTTTCCTGATCATTTCTGTCTTCGCTCTTTTATTTAAGTGCCTAATTCTAATAAGGTTCTTGTCCTCACATTAAGAGAGATCACTTTATGATGAATTTCGGGAAACTTGGAACTTATTATAGAAATTAAGTTTTGCATCACTCCATTACACTTCGCAGCACTTTGTCCATGGAAGCTACAAAATATTACTTCTGTACCTTGTTCTGCCGTTTCAAAACACTGTTTTCTTTCTTCAGGGCTTGTATTCGAGTCTTTAGTCTAATTATTTCCTCTTCAGCAACAACAGAGTGGTCAGGAGCTACCTCCGTGCTGGTCGACGGGTCCAATTTTGTTTTTTTGGGAGATAAACATACTATAGTAGACAGCGCCCTCTTTCGCACGGTCCTAACTTCGCACCGGCGATCTCTTGCTGATATTGCCTATTAATAAAAACAGTTTCATTATTATTATTATTATTATTATTATTATTATTATTATTATTATTATTATTATTATTATTATTATTATTATTATTATTATTATTATTATTATTATTATTATTATTATTATTATTATTATTATTATTATTATTATTATTATTATTATTATTATTATTATTATTATTATTATTATTATTATTATTATTATTATTATTATTATTATTATTATTATTATTATTATTATTATTATTATTATTATTATTATTATTATTATTATTATTATTATTATTATTATTATTATTATTATTATTATTATTATTATTATTATTATTATTATTATTATTATTATTATTATTATTATTATTATTATTATTATTATTATTATTATTATTATTCCACGCATCAAACTTTTCTTATAAAAAAGGAGCGAATAAATTCAGTGTACACATAGAAACAAATACATAAATGGAATGTATCTAATAATTACCTGCAAATTGGTTTTGCTGGTACCTGCTACTACCGCCTCAAATATATCCCCATGCCAATTAGGAATTTTCTATGACGGTACAATGTCGCCCTTTAATTTTCTTTTCAGCGGCAAACCTAACAGCTCGTTTTTTAAATCCCGTTCATAGTTTTCGGGCAGCAAGTGATCGGAACAACTCCTTGCATTATTCACATTAACCAGATCAGCCCTTTTACAGCGTAAAACCCAATTGCGCTGTAGTTCTCAATCTTTAGGCAAACAATGGAAAATCACATTCGTAGTTTTATACGAAGCATGTTTGCTTTCAGCAACAGCGCAATGGTTTTCATAATGTTACGACAAAAAACACAGCCAATAACTACTCAACTGCATCTCGTTTATTTCATCAGAAGGATTGTGGAATTTGCATGCACCAGCGCCTTATCTTATCTTATAATGTGCAATCACAATATTCCATTACGCACATTCACGTGTAAGCGTTCTTGCGTTGTATTCTCAGTGACGTCACGCCCCTCAGTCAGCAGTGACAGTGTTTTGCGCGGGAAGGCGGGAATGGCCTGCCCTGAGCATGAGTAACTCATATGCACTCTCTTACACTCATTTCGTAGTAAACAGTTCCACTACCAGAGCACCCGCCTCGGTAGCGTAGATGGTAGCGTGCCTGCCTCACGTTCAAGAGGTCCCGACATCGAATCTTGGTCAGGTTGAGTTACCTGGATAAGGTTTCTTCCGGGGTTTTCCCTTATCCTGAAAGACGAATGTCGGGTAACTAAGCGTATGGACCCCTGGCTCATTTGAGTATCATATCACCCATTTCATTCATCGTCCGACATGATTGACGTTGGAGGACGTAAATTACAGAAAAAAAGCTACCAGAGCAGATAAATAGTTCAAGCCCCTCTCCCTCTTCAGACCCCGCTTGTCTTCTTGTGGTGGATAGACAATACATAATACCTATCGCTGCAGTTACTGAAACGAGCATTAGATCTGGCAGCATGGGTGACTGATATGTACTCTCATACACTCATTTCGTAGTAAACAGATCCACTACCACAGCAGATAAACAGTTCAAGCTCCTCTCCCTCTTCAGGCCCCGCTTGCCTTCTTATGCTGGATGGACAGTACATACACTAACTGGCCGTGTAGAATTGTAGGTTTGCACAAACATCTTTGTCATTTCACATTCTTTCTGATACGCTTTTACGCTTTTTCACGTGTTTATACATATTTACAATATCATGTATTAAAATTGTGCAAGATAAATGCTAGAAAAAATCAGATTAATACAAGTTTTTGTAGTTCTACCATTTTTCTTCGAAATACGTATTTCTTTATGAAATAATATTTCATATGATCGTTTATATAAAGTGTTCCCCTTTTTGTATGGGGGTTGGGGTACAGTTGCCATGACTTTTGCTCCAACCCTTCTATGTGTTTGCAGAAAAAAAATTATTGACCTAAGAATCCGTTCCTCTACAAATCAAGTTTCCTTTCTGCAAATATATTTCAGTTTGGAATCACATGTTTTGAGTTCACAGACTTAGAAGAACTTGGCTTATGGTACACGTGGTATTCATTAGAAACATGTTGCTGTAATCTCATTTTTCCGGCGTGTTTATTTTGTATAACACGTAAGGATGTTCATCTTGAGTTTGACGAAGAAAACAAATGTGATTATCTGTGTACGAGGGATTACTTTGCAGGTGATTAACCACACACAAAGCTGTCTTAAGGTACAATGGGGAGGCAGGTAAAGCTTTACATCCGGTTGGCTGAAGAAGCGGGTGCATTTGTTGCGTCATTTCCCTTCAAGCGGGAAGAAAGCATAATGTTGTTTTTAGCAGACAATACCCGGTCGGCCTTTCAACAAAAACTCGCCTGCCTCTCGAAATAGACTTCAGGTACAATGCTACATTCCAAACACGCTTGCAAACATTCTATAAGAGGTAGGTACCCCACAAAATACGGGGGCCACTTGGCCGCCGGCTTCCTTCGGGCTATCATAACTTGGTAGTGCATCTTCCTTCATTCCTTCAATGCATTTTGGGAGTAGCATTTACCTATTTAAATGCTTATTTTTACTTATTGTTGCCCACTTAGTTACCTGTTGAAGGCAAAGTTATCGATCACTTCACCTATTTGTCTGAAAATTACATTCAAAACTTATCCGTGAGCTTTCTCGAGCAACACTCAAACAGTGCCAGATTAAAAATCCAAGAACAATGGAACACTATGTTGCTCTTTCTTTCTTTCTTTCTTTCTTTCTTTCTTTCTTTCTTTCTTTCTTTCTTTCTTTCTTTCTTTCTTTCTTTCTTTCTTTCTTTCTTTCTTTCTTTCTTTCTTTCTTTCTTTCTTTCTTTCTTTCTTTCTTTCTTTCTTTCTTTCTTTCTTTCTTTCTTTCTTTCTTTCTTTCTTTCTTTCTTTCTTTCTTTCTTTCTTTCTTTCTTTCTTTCTTTCTTTCTTTCTTTCTTTCTTTCTTTCTTTCTTTCTTTCTTTCTTTCTTTCTTTCTTTCTTTCTTTCTTTCTTTCTTTCTTTCTTCTTTCTTCCTTCTTTCCTTCTTTCTTCGCTTCCTTCCTTCCTTTCTTTCTTCCTTCGCTCCTTCCCTTTCTTTCTTTCTTCCCTTTCTTTCTTTCTTTCTTCCTTCCCTCCTTTCCTCCCTCCCTTTCTTTCTTCCCTCCCTCCCTTTCTTTCTTCCCTCCCTCCCTTCCTTTCTTTCTTCCCTCCCTCCCTTCCTTTCTTTCTTTCTTTCTTCCTTCTGTCTCTTTATCTCTGCCTCTCTTTCCTTCTTTGTTTCTCTTTCTTTCGTTCTCTCTTTTTTCTTTCTCTATCTCTCTTTCTTTCTCAAGTAGAAAGATGTAACTCATGAATCCAACAGGCAGATCTAACGTGTCGTACATTTACTGTAACATCAGAACTGCAGTGCTGTACAAGTTTAGTTGTCATAAGACATAACTTTTGGTACAAAGCATTCTGTAAAATTCAACAAGAATTTTAGTTAATTGATGGAAATTAATCATTTCTTCACACTAGCTGTATATAGGCTAAAGTTTTTTGATAGATAGAGTCAACATGAAAAATTCAGTGCCATGGCCGGAATTTGAACCACGGATCCGTCCAGTCGCTCTAACTCATTGAGCTACCATGGCCAACGTGCCGTCCTGATATTAAATTCTCCATTTGACTTGTATATTTCCCCGGTAGACCACTAGGGACTCTCGCATCCGAGTCAAATGGAAAATTTAATGTCATGACGACACGTTGGCCGTGGTAGCTCAATGGGTTAGAGCGAGTGGCTGGAAACCAGGAGATCCGTGGTTCAAATCACGGTCATGGCATTGAATTTTTCATGTTGACTATCATAAACCTTAGCCTATATACGGCTAGTGTGAAGAAATGATTAATTTCCATCAATTAACTAAAATAATAAGAGTTAAATGATAAAGCCTGAGACTCAAGTACTTACGATAGTAAGTCGTCACAAACGGTGTATCTCAGATGCGAGAGCCCCTAGTGGTCTACCGGGGAAATATATGAGTCAAATTCAGAATTTAATGTCGTGACGGCAAGTTGGCCATGGTAGCTCAGTGGGTTAGACCGACTGCATGGAATCCAGGAGATCCTTGGTTCAAATCCCGGCTATGGCATTGAATTTTCAGTCTAGCTCTACCCTTTCATAGTGTGTTCTACACACGGCTAGTGTGAAAGAACAATTAATTTCCATTAATTGTACCCAATAGTGGTCCGAACTATAAAGCATGGCCTTAAAGTACTTACAGCATAGTAAGTCACCATGAAGGTAGTTGTCTCATGTGTTTTTGAGAACTCCTAGTGGTTTGCTATAAAGCCCGGGCCTTAAAGTACTTACAGCATAGTAAGTCACCATTAAGGTAGTTGTCTCATGTGTTTATGAGAACTCCTAGTGGTTTACTATAAAGCCCGGGCCTTAAAGTACTTACAGCAGAGTAAGTCGCCATTAAGGTAGTTGTCTCATGTGTTTATGAGAACTCCTAGTGGTTTACTATAAAGCCCGGGCCTTAAAGTACTTACAGCATAGTAAGTCACCATTAAGGTAGTTGTCTCATGTGTTTTTGAGAACTCCTAGTGGTTTACTATAAAGCCCGGGCCTTAAAGTACTTACAGCAGAGTAAGTCGCCATTAAGGTAGTTGTCTCATGTGTTTATGACAACTCCTAGTGGTTTACTATAAAGCCCGGGCCTTAAAGTACTTACAGCATAGTAAGTCGCCATTAAGGTAGTTGTCTCATATGATTATGAGAACTCCTAAGTGGTTTACCGGGAGAAACACGAGTCAGTTGGAGAATTTTATGTCATGTCGGCATGTTGACTATAGTAGCTCAAATGATTAGAGCGGCTGGACGGAAACCGGAAGATCCGTCGTTCAAATCCCGGCTATGGCATTGAATTTTTCATTCTGACTCTACCCTTTCATTTTCTGAAGATGTTCTATTGCTAACATATTTTAGCAATTAAGTCATTTTCAAGAAGACAAAGGGGTAATTCCAAATTTGCATAATAGGATATGTATTTATCTCCAAAATCTCATCACATATACTGGTACCTTTGTATGTATCTGAGTACACGTCATAGGTTACGAAAGTTGGTTTATGGGGTGTTAGCATAAATTTCTACTCTAATGAAGTGCGAGCAAATAGCTTGTATTCATATGTGCTACCCACTTTCTAAGGTATTTTGTTATTCACGTGCGTCCTCCAACATTAAGTCACATCAGACAATGAATGAAATGGGTAAAATGATGCTCAAATAAGTCCAGGGTCCGAACAGCTTAGAGTTCTTAGACATTCATATTTGAGGATAAGGGAAAATACTGGGAAAAGCCTTAAGCAGATAACTCACCCTGGGACCTTTGAGCGTGAGGCAGACACGCAACTAACTACGCTAACGAGGCCGGCTGTCCATGCTATGCTAATTTACACCATTTAAGAAGAGCACTTGATGTTATAAATCTATGCTATTTGCACTGATTTTTTCAGGTAATCTATTCATTTACGTGGTTAAACAATATTGCCAAGAGGTGGTCTGTTTTATTTTATATCGTGTGGTAAATAATCGCGACTAAATCATTCGTTTCGTAAATCATATACGTTTCCTAATGCAGCTCCCTAGAGTGGGGTGTTGAAGAGAAACATGAGAGCTGCATACATGTCAGGCGCCAGCAACGTGGAACCACACTTACACGTATGGGCGGAGCCAGTTATTGAGTGGGTGTTCCAAGTCTTGCCATCTTAATGCTATAAAGTTGCTGAAGAACATTAAAACACCCTCAAATTTAAAGTGGGGTCATAAAAGCATTACAGTTACATGTGTGTTTATTTTTGGTACATCCTAACCACACCATCAGTGGCTGGCGCACCCAGAACATTGATCGTGCTTCAGTATGTATCACTGTGTTTTGTTATATTGTTAAAAATCTGCTTATATTTCAGATCCGCAATAGCGAGTTATAGTTTCAAGTTGTAACCTAGTGTTTTATTCAGTTACAGAGTTGTAAACTGCTATATTGTGTATTTTAAATATTTAGTTCCGCATTATGAATGAGTCTTTCCTGCAGTAACCCACAGTAGAATCAGGAATGACGTAAGAGAAATTGAAGCGCTTTATTGCGTTCTGTTTATTTCTTTTACTGTTGGAATTACGTCTGTTCTGTAATTTCTCTTACCAGCTGACTTAATAGACTTATGTTCCAAATGACGGTGTGGAGTATAAGGGAAGAGTTGAGACGTATGGTATAAAGAAGAGAACTCCTGTTAACGTGAACCAAACACACTTTATTTTACAAGTCTACAATCATCATAGAATTACAGCAACAAAAGACTGCCAATCATCTAATTCCTCTAGGACAAAAGACTGTAGTGATTAAAGACTAGAGATGGCGTGGGCGTCTTCAATCTCCCGTAAACAGTATCACACGAGTGGGCTGCAGTTTAAATCCCACATATACACTCCTGGAAATTGAAATAAGAACACCGTGAATTCATTGTCCCAGGAAGGGGAAACTTTATTGACACATTCCTGGGGTCAGATACATCACATGATCACACTGACAGAACCATAGGTACATAGACACAGGCAACAGAGCACGCACAATGTCGGCACTAGTACCGTGTATATCCACCTTTCGCAGCAATGCAGGCTGCTATTCTCCCATGGAGACGATCGTAGAGATGCTGGATGTAGTCCTGTGGAACGGCTTGCCATGCCATTTCCAGCTGGCGCCTCAGTTGGACCAGCGTTCGTGCTGGACGTGCAGACCGCGTGAGACGACGTTTCATCCAGTCCCAAACATGCTCAATGGGGGACAGATCCGGAGATCTTGCTGGCCAGGGTAGTTGACTTACACCTTCTAGAGCACGTTGGGTGGCACGGGATACATGCGGATGTGCATTGTCCTGTTGGAACAGCAAGTTCCTTGCCGCTCTAGGAATGGTAGAACGATGGGTTCGATGACGGTTTAGATGTACCGTGCACTATTCAGTGTCCCCTCGACGAACACCAGAGGTGTACGGCCAGTGTAGGAGATAGCTCCCCACACCATGATGCCGGGTGTTGGCCCTGTGTGCCTCGGTCGTATGCAGTTCTGATTGTGGCTCTCACCTGCATGGCGCCAAACACGCATACGACCATCATTGGCACCAAGGCAGAAGCGACTCTCATCGCTGAAGACGACACGTCTCCATTCGTACCTCCATTCACGCCTGTCGCGGCACCACTGGAGGCAGGCTGTACGATGTTGGGGCGTGAGCTGAAGACGGCCTAACGGTGCGCGGGACCGTAGCCCAGCTTCATGGAGACGGTTACGAATGGTCCTAGCCGATACCCCAGGAGCAACAGTGTCCCTAATTTGCTGGGAAGTGGCGGTGCGGTCCCCAACGGCACTGCGTAGGATCCGACGGTCTTGGCGTGCATCCGTGCGTCGCTGCGGTCCGGTCCCATGTCGACGGGCACGTGCACCTTCCGCCGACCACTGGTGACAGCATCGATGTACTGTGGAGACCTCACGCCCCACGTGTTGAGCAATTCGGCGGTACGTCCACCCGGCCTCCCGCATGCCCACTATACGCCCTCGCTCAAAGTCCGTCAGCTGCACCTACGGTTCACGTCCACGCTGTCGTGGCATGCTACCAGTGTTAAAGACTACGATGGAGCTCCGTATGTCACGGAAAACTGGCTGACACTGACGGCGGCGGTGCCCAAACGCTGCGCAGCTAGCGCCATTCGACGGCCAACACCGCGGTTCCTGGTGTGTCCGCTGTGCCGTGCGTGTGATCATTACTTGTACGTCCCTCTCGCAGTGTCCGGAGCAAGTATGGTGGGTCTGACACACCGGCGTCAATGTGTTCTTATTTCCTTTTCCAGGAGTGTAATATGTACGAGTATTAAGTGAAAGGCTGCAATCAACCAGGGGCGGTTCTTCCACGATGCGTTTGAATCGTCGAGTCACCCACTTGTTTCTGAATAGGATACATGGTTATGTTTTATGTTGTAGCATTTAATTTTCCTTTATAAAAGTTCCCCAAGTTATATTTTGTAATGGAACCGCTATTTTGGCTCTCGCGTGTCGGTAATGCAGCTAGCTTACTTTCCGACTAGTGATTCGTTATTAAAAGGCTAAGGTGGCCGTAACACTAGCAGCGAGTGATGAGAGATTGCAGAAGCAGAATGCATTGCTGGTTATAGTCGCGCTGCTGGAACGGTAACCATGGATTTATCTTTGTTAACAGAAACCTCTCAGATAACGCACTGATAACTCTTGTAAGAATGGGAGGGGTACTGACGGGACTCCCGGTCGTGTGCTAAGTACCAACGAACGCATCACTTCAGCCAATGGAATTCGCAGAAATCACAAATGACAGATATATGTTTACTCCACGTGGAGTAATGAGTGCGTTATCTGAGAGGTATCTATTACCAAAGATAAATCCATGGTAACCGTTCGAACAGCTCCGATATACCATGACTACGGATTCGATTCATAGAATATATTCCGCAGCAACTCGTGTTGCCAACACAATACAGGGCTTTCTTCCTGCTGTTCATTTGACAAGAAATTTGTTGGTAGAAGCGGTAACCCGGCGAAGGAAGCTCCACGTGTCATGTTTTTATGTGATCAGTGATTATTGTCTAATATGTGAAGTGTTTAATTTTTCATATTTAGGGGATTTACAATGAATCCAACACACGACTTGCTGTGTATCCAAACAACCTTTCCTTTATGGAAAAATGATGACAAACGCGTCGTGGTAAATGTCGGTAGGCCAACACCAGTGTTATGTTTAGAAGAACTTTGTGGCGGAGCATCTTCAAAATACACCAAGACATCTAAGACTCGCTTGTATGATGAACATGATTCTGTCGGATTGAAGGAGCTGAAAAAAAAAAAACACTGACAAAATTGCAGACACCCTTCGGCACAGCTCACGTCTATGTATTATAAAATACAATGAGAACGTTAAGCTTTGGACATAATGAAAGCGAGTACTATTTAAATAAAGGTGATTTTAAGGAACTTTTGGATTCGTATACAGAGGGAAGCCCCAAAACCGCTATTCCAGTATAAAATCCGTTTTTGCGATGCTGATTTTGCTAATTCGTATTGGCCAATTTTCCGAGTCACCTCATCAATTCGCCCAGAGCCGCGCCTACAATCAACAATTTCCTAATCGATCTATCAAGTTAATAAAATATGTTTAAATACTTATATTAGAGAATTTAGCAGTAAGTAATTATTTTGGCTCTCTTCAGCACAAAATGTGATCATATTTATTGTAGTTTCTTAAGCAGTGTATCTGTTACTAATATAGCACTGAAATACAAGTTGGCAACGCTGAGAACGAACACAAGGCATACATTTTTGAATCCTTGAATTAGTGGTGCTGCTATGTATTGCTGAGAGGGAAGGAAGTTGTCCTATGTCTTTGAACATAATTACTTTAAATTGTCTTTAGAAAGCACTAAACCAAACGATCAGAGGTCCAAGTAAAGCACATGTATGTCGAGTTTATGTATTTGACTTCTACAAGCCGAGTACTAAAATAAGAGAAAATGCAGATACATTTAACACAATTGGTTGTGTTGTATTTAATTAAGACAAACAATATATCAAGTGTTATAACCTTTGAGTTTTGAAAACAAATCTGATGTGTCAGTGTAATTACAAAAATATATACACGAGGGCTGTTCAGTAAAGAATGATCACATTTTTTTTTTTTTGACAACGTTCCTTTACTCATCCTCATAATTATGATGGTCCTTCTCAAAATAGTCTCCCCTGAATGCGATGCACTTGTCGCAGCGTTTCTGTCAGTCTTCAAAGACATGCTGGAAACCATTTTTTGAGAGATCCTTCAAAATCGCCTCCCCAGCCGTCAACACTGCTGCTGCTGATGGATAATGCCTCCCACGAAGGCGTTTCTTCAAGTTAGGAAATAGGAAACAGTCACATGGGGTAAATCCGGACTATAGGTAGGGTGAGGGATGCACTTCCCGTTGATTTTTGCAAGATATTCAGCAACAACATTGGCAATATGCGGCCGCGCATTATCGTGGTGCAGCATCCAGCTTGCTTAATGGAAATATGGTCTTTTGCGGCTGACATGGAATTGCAATGTTTTCAGGACATCCCTGTAGTATTGTCCAGTTACTGATGTGTGTGCAGGTACAACATGCTGATAAACCATTCCATAAATATCAAAGAATGAGATGACCATAACTTTCCCACTTTTGCTTTTTTGGGGGTTGATGATGAAGGAGATTTCCACACTGAGCTTTGCTGTTTGCTCTCAGGATCAAAATGGTGTAGCCAAGTTTCATCAGCAGTGATTACGTTTGAAAGAAACTCCGGATCTTCCTCTAACATCAACTTTAACTGCGTGTTACCTCCATTGCAGCGGTAGGCGACACTGAACATGTGTGAATTGCCTAGTTCTCACAGGCGGGAACCAGGAAAATGAAATGTGTAGTGTTTAACGCCCGCTTTTACTACATACGGTATCGCAGGCGATGACACTGATGGTACATGAGATGAAGATGGAGCACCGGTGGAATGAGATGGCGGGGGAAACCGGAGATCCCGAAGAAAACCCGCCCCAGCGCCGTGTTGTCCACCACAAATCTCACTTTGCGGTCGCCTGGGATCGAACCCGGGCCGCCTTGGTGAGAGCCAAGCGGTCTAACCAGTGAGCCACGGCGCGGCCGGGAACCAGGAGTACCAACAATGAAACTACTGCGGCGTTTTTGTTTCACATTCAGCTAACAGAATATAATAGGATTGAATTTTTGTGCGAAAAAGTATGACCGTAAAAAAATTATGATCATTCTTTATTGAACAACCCTCGTGTGTGTATATATAATTTTTATGAAATGGTAATTGTAAATAATTAACAAATATAATATTGAGACCAAAGTAAGTAATTTTGTGTTTTCTTTCATCAACAGGTGAGTAAGGTTGACGTCTCCAGATAACTGCATGGGTGCTAGGAGGTAAGAATGAGGAATGGTGCTTTGAACTTTTCATCACATGCAGACAGTATTTCTAAACTTGTAATATCAAAGTCTCATAAGTCTTTTAAGCTCTGATCTTGAGTGGTTTACCGTTACATATGCTTAAAATTCTACTATTCTAGATTGGATCAATAAAAAGCTAAGAGAACGTACTGTATCCACAGAATGTTCTCTGTATAATCACCGGTGTTAAGTTGATATGGCTGAGTTGAGTTGTTAATCTGTTATTTTGTGGTAAATAACTAAGTACTGTTTTGAATTTGCAATTATACTTGTTCATCTGTTTTAATACTCTAAACCCTAAAACACGTCTCCCTAGAATCGAACAGAGGACTTATGAGGTAAGCTTGCATTCAGGGCTCTAAACTACAGAAGCACTCTATATACAAATATAACAATTTGTAACTTAAAACTTCACTTATAAGAAATTATGATTCTTTTCTTAAAAATTGTTCGGGATCGTGGTTTCAGGTAAAACTTTTACACATCCTCAGCCGGAAACAACAAAACTGTCGTCATCGTTACGAACGCTAGATGTTAATATGTTCTTGTTAGTACTACCAAAATCTGAAAATGAAACAAATTTAAAAATAGAATCGACTGTCGGTATTTCAAAATTCATTGCCCGATGTTCTTTTTTAAAATAAATGTATTTTCCCAATCCATTAAATCTATCGGACCATTTAATTGTTTTAATAATTTAACTTCTGCATTTATTTCATGGTTAAATGACCAAAAATGATCTCTACGGTCGATTTATCAGTTTTTTTATACTTAATGTTTTGAAAATGTTATTTCGTTCTGGTTTCTAAATTACGTTTTGTCTTTCCAATATAAACTTTATCGCAATATAGATTTAATGGTTTGGTAAAAGATATTTATTTAAAAAAATTCCGTAATGAATTTTGAAATAGCGGCAGTCGATTCTGTTTTTAAATTTGTTTTATTTTCGGATTTTGGTAGTATTAACAAGAACATATTAACATCTAGCGTTCGTAACGATGACGACAGTTTTGTTGTTTCCAGCTGAGGATTTGTAAAAGTTTTACAGAGAAATCGCGATCTCAAACAATTTATAAGAAAATTATCATCATTTCTTATACGATAAATGAAGTTTTAAGCTACAAATTGTTAAATTTGTTTGCTTCACTGTTAATAGCTTCATATTTTACGTATTTACAGAAGCACTCTTTTGAAAATGACTGAACAAAATAAAGAACATAACCACTACTAGGTCAATTAATGGAGATGATTGTACCTAATAGTGCGCCGAACTATAAACCCTTGGTCTTAAAGTGCAGCACAGTAAGTGGCCATTGAGGTAGTTGTCTCGTGTGTTTATGAGAACTCTTAGTGGCTTACCTGGAAAAATCGAGTCCATTGTAGAATTTGTCATATCGGCATATTGGCCATGGTAGCTCAATGGCCATGGCAGCCGGACGGATACCGGAAGATCCATGGTTCAAATCCTGGCTATGGCATTGAATTTGTTTAGTCTGACTCTACCCTTTCATAATTTAAGACACTTCTGGTCTGATTGCTGGTGGGTCAAGACGGATTAGGCGTCGTTCTTGCCTCAATGGTACAACTGCGTGTTGTTACCTGGTAGAGGAATCAAATACGTTAACACCGGAAGTTTACATAGTTTCCATTTTTGTATCTCGGTTTATGAATAAGAAACTCGATGATCCACGTTAGTCCACCGGAAGTAGTTAGCAAGTTGATCAGTACCAAGACTGATACATTAGTCTTTTTTTTAACTACTCATACGCCGTGGCGTAGCGGATTTTAGGTCCCGGATATAGCACTGGTGCCCACTCAGCATCGTGAGGAAAGTGAGGAGCTTACGCTAGGTAAGCGGTCCTGGTCACGAAAACCAACGTTTCGGCTGGGGGAGGCCGAGATGCTGACCACATCTCCCCGTATCGGTTGGATGATCGCCCACTTCTGCCGTGCGTTAGTAGGCGTGAGGTCGGCAGTCGGGTTGGTAGGCCTTGGCCCTCTTAGGTCTGTCGCGCCAGTGGTTAAGTTTCACATACTTATCGGCAGTTTTTTTAACTTCCCCGTCAAAGTGTAGACTGTTTATTAAAAAGTCTGAAAGTCAGATTCCGTTGTCATCCTTTCTTTGAATAATACACAACCGCGCATGCCCTGAAATTAAGCTTTAATTACGTTCTTAATGCATTTCCACTCAACATAGACACTGGACACAGATATGTAAAATAAAATAGTTACTGAGCAAAGATTTCTTTGAAGAAAATGTAACAGACCCCTGCATTTGCCAGGAAGGACATTCGAAACGGGATTTGAACAGCAGACCTGAGCCTCAACCACCTCTTCGTTTACAGTTGTGAAGCGAATTGTACGCACGTTCAGAATATGGCTTAAAAACTTACGAGCTGTTTGTTAGGTGAAGCACTATGAAGTTCAAGAAAACTTTTGCATCTTCAGTTTATAAGCTGAAGCTCCATAAAATTACAAAATTTAAGCGAACTTTTACATCGGAATGAATGAAAGTGCTTATATTAGCCTGCAGAGGAATGTTAATTGCTACACTTAATGGCCGCACTACAACTTGCGAACGTTTACAATCGCTACTGTAAGAGAGACTGAAGAAATTCTCTATTGCTTCCCGTTCTCAACTTCCTCTTGACCGTAAATTTGTGTTGAGTGATTTATGGAGCGAGCGGAGTTGTCATTTTGCGGAATATGAAGGAAGGTCTGTCGAAATGATTTACAACCAACATTCTTTGGTCTGTCGAATGGTGTCGAACATTACTGCTGTAACAAAGAACAAAAAACTAGTGACACGTTTAGAGATTTCCCATGGTCACGCATATCATCAATGACGTCAGATGTTTTACGGAGGCGGGATACTTTATATAGTGAAATGGGTCAGGTTCAAATCCACTTGGTATTTAAAGCAGTACAAATAATGTCAATTCTATAGTGCTTCAAAGCGACTTCTTTCTCCCTCTCATTTACACACCATGTTTAACATTGGCGACTTTGTCATTTAGAACAATTGTTTATGATCTTGTATCGCTATTTATTGTGCTAACATCTCGGTTTTAAGGTTCAGTGGATTAATTATACTAGGGTTGTTCAATAAAGAATGGTCACAATCTTTTTTTTTTTTTTTTTATTTTTTTTTTATTTTTTTTTTTTTGTTCTTGACAACGTACCTTTACTCATCCTCATAATTGTCGGGGGTAGCAATAACGTTTTATGTTGCTCTCTGTATGACGTATTCAATGTTCTGGAGCGCTGCTACTCATCCTCATAATTTTGATGGTTCTTCTCAAAATAGACTCCCCTGAATGCCATGTACTTCTCCCAGCGTTTCTGTCAGTCTTCAAAGACATGCTCGAAACCATTTTTGAGAGATACATCAAAATTGCCTCCGCAGCCTTCACCACTGCTTCTGATGATGGATAATGCCTTCCACGAAGGCGTTTCTTCAAGTTACGGACTAGAGAAAAGTTACATGGTGCTAAATCTAGACTACAGGGAGGCTGAGGGATGCACTTCCACTCAAATTTTGCAAGATATTCAGCAACAACATTGGCAATATGCGGCTGCGCATTATCGTGGTTCAACATCCAGCCTGCTTCGTGGAAATGTGGTCTTTTTGCGCCTGATATGGACTTGCAATGTTTTCAGGACATCCCTGTAGTATTGTGCAGTTACTGATGTGTGTGCAGGTACAACATGCTGATTAACTATTCCATGAATATAAAAAAATGCTATGACCATAACTTTCCCAGCAGAAGCAAACACTTTTGCTTTTTTTGGGGGGGGGGGGGTTGGTGATGAAGGAGATTTCCACACTGAGCTTTGCTGTTTGCTCTCAGGATCATAATGATGTAGCCAAGTTTCATCAGCAGTGATTACGTTTGAAAGAAACTCCGGATCTTCCTCTAACATCAACTTTAACTACATGTTACCTCTATTGCAGTGATAGGCGATACTGAACATGTCTGAACTTACCTGGTTCTCACAGGCGGGAACCAGAAGTACCAACGCGTGTGTCTCTAGTGTTCCGCCGCGTAGAGGGTTGCGGGTTTGAGTCCCGCCTTGGGCATGGGTGTTTATGTATATAGCGAATATTTGTGAAACTAGGAAAACAGATAAGAAAATAAACGTATAATAATATAAAATAATTATAATTATATAATTTATAATTATATTATAATTATATAATTTATATTATAATATAATTATATAAACGTATATAATGAAAAATTGGTTAAATAAGAAAAAAAAATGAAACTACTACGGTGTGTTTGTTCCACATTAAGCTAACAGAATGTAAGATTGAATTTTAGTGCGAAAAATTATGACCGTAAAAAAAGAACTTATGGATTCGTAAGTTAGCACTCTACCACCAGGCCACAGAGGCTGTTAGGTCTGTCTTTGTGCCCATTTTATTTTCTGTGTACCTAAGAGGAATGAGAATGTAGCATTAGCTGTCCTGACTAGTAACCTCTCAAGTGACATACGCCGTAAAATCGTTCCATTGTACCATTTGTGGAAATTTACAAGATCAAATAAAAAAATAACATAATAGCCACCGCAAGTAACAATATATTTACATTCATTGCAATTGTCAATATGACGTATCCGCATTTCCTGCATATTTTGCTTCAATCTGGAAGTAGTAAACCAGCTAACCGTACAGCGCGAAGGAATCCCAGTTTCCAAAGAATTGAGCGTTCCTAGTTACATAAAATGGCCTTATGGATAGTTATTAGATATTTTAGCAGTCATTTTTGAAGTTACAGCAAGAGGTGTGCAGGCAACGCCTTTCGACTGGCCAAGTCGACTACCATTTGGCCTGTCACCGTTGGATAGTGCAGAAATAGAATCCACCTAACACCATCACCTCTACAAGACAACAGCGCTTGCGGGGGGGGGGGGGGGATCTTTTACTGTCGCAGATAGGTACTGACGCGATTAAACATTAAACTGTTCTCTCCTGGCTCAATGCCTCACACGTAACGCAACCTTCTCCTAGAAAACTTCCTCCATGCCACTGAAGATGTCCACCGCAGTTGTGCACGAAACATCTGGAGCATAAATCCACAGCAAGTCACGGCGTAACAATGTGGAAATGAATTCTACATATATTGATATACAATGAAAGCCTATGTTCCCTCGTAACCAGTGTTTAATTTGTATTTACGTCTCAATTTTCTTTACGGGAATTACATAGTGAATCGCATGTCACTTTTTCACTATTACTATTTTGTAATACAAATTCTGGTTTGATGTAGAAGCATTAACAAATGCTTACAAGATCCTAATACCGACAGAAAACTACGAAAACGCCGTTGGCAAAAAAGAATAATCTGAATTTCGAAAACCGAATGAACGAAACCCTTCGTTATTTACACACAATTGGAGAATTACATTTAGAGTTCACTTGGTGTACCTCTAATACGAGGGCTGTTCAATAAAGAATGATCATAATTTTTTACGGTCATAATTTTTCGCACTAAAATTCAGTCTTATTATATTCTGATAGCTTAATGTGAATCAAATACGCCGTAGTAGTTTCATTGTTGGTACTCCTGGTTCCCGCCTGTGAGAACCTGGCAAATTCAGACATGTTCTGTACCGCCTACCGCTGTAATGGAGACAACACGCGAGAAACAATATTCGGCTTTGAAATTCTGCTTTCGTCTCAACAAATTTTCAGTGAGGCCTATACAATGTTACAGGAGACCTATGGAGAGTCTGTTCTTCCCTACAGCACAGCTCGAAGGTGGTTTAAAATGTTTAAAGAGGGAAGACAATCAATTTCAAAGGAAGGTGGCCCAGTGCTCCAGTTACTACTCATACGGAAGAAAACATCAACACTGCTGCTACCATTGTGAGAGAGGATCCACGAATTACCTTAAGATCACTTTCTGAAATAATGAACATTTCATTGGGTGCCTCCCAAACTTTGGTGACAGAAACATTACACATGAGACGTGTTTCGGTAGCGTAGATGGCAGCGTGTCTGCCTCACGTTCAAGAGGTACCGAGTTCGAATCTCGCTCAGGGTGAGTTACCTGGATAAGGTTTTTCCGGGGTTTTCCCTTATCCTGCAGGACGAATGTCGGGTAACTCTAATCTCTATGGACCCTGGGATCATTTCATACATTCCATTGATCGTCCAGTAAGACTTAACGTTGGAGGACGTAAATTTAAAAAAAAAAAAAAGAGAGAGAGAGAGGGAGAGAGGTGTTTGTGCGCGATGGGTTCCAAGGCTGTTGATTCCCGATCAAAAGGACAGTCGCATGCAAGTCTGCATGCAGTTAAAGTTGATGTTAGAGAAAGATCCGGAGTTTCAAACGTAATTACTGCTGATGAAACTTGGCTACATCATTTTGATCCTGAGAGCAAACAGCAAAGCTCAGTGAGAAATCTCCTTCATCACCAAACGCCCCAAAAAGCAAAAGTGGTTGCTTCTGTTGGGAAAGTTATGGTCATCTCATTCTTTGATATTCATGAAATGGTTTATCGGTATGTTGTACCTGCACACACATCAGTAGCTGGACAATACTACAGGGATGTCCTGAAAACATTGCAAATCCATATCAGGCGCAAAAGACCACATTTCCATGAAGCAGGCTGGATGCTGTACCACGATAATGCGCGGCCGCATATTGCCAATGTTGTTGCTGAATATCTTACAAAAATTAACGTAAAGTACTTTCCTCACACTCCCTATAGTCTGGATTTAGCCTCATGTGACTTTTTCCTATTCCCTAACTTGAAGAAACGTCTTCGTGGGAGGCATTATCCATCATCAGAAGCAGTGGTGAAGGCTGCGGAGGCGATTTAGAAGGATCTCTCAAAAATGGTTTCAGCATGTCTTTGAAGACTGGCAGAAGAGCTGGGACAAGTTCATCACATTCAGGAGAGACTATTTTGAGAAGGACCATCAAAATTATGAGGATGAGTAAAGGTACGTTTTCAAAAACAATTGTGACCATTCTTTATTGAACAGCCGTCGTATGTTCACATTTCACAGTGGCGACCACACACATTGAACGTTATAAGTAACGCTGGTGTAGGCATGTACCCTTTCGCCGTATGTTGCCGGCACGTTTACAAGCTTGTTTGCTAAATTTGGCGTTCACCTGTTACCAGCTTTGTACACAGGGAATACTATAATCTGGCTGGTGCGACGTGGGTCGCTTACATAGAAAAATATATGATTATAGTAAGTTAAGTTGTCTGACACAGGAAGTATAAAATGAGATGCTGAGGAACACAGCAATTACAGGGCGTCCATAAAACAAGTGCAATAAGTGGTTTGCTTTCCTAACGGTTTTGCCTAGTTGGAATTAAAAACTCATTTTATGAAAGGTTTATATAGAGTATTTAAACCATCTCCTATCACGGGATTTATTACACAAGGGAATTTATTCTGATGTCCTTAACTAGCTGAAGTTAAATATGACCGCAACCTTCATTAGCTGTACTGGAATTTGTTGCTATTCCTGTTCCATGCAGTAGAGATCCACTCATGTCTGTGTTTTGTCATTTACGTTCTCCAACGTTGTCATATGGGACGATGAATGAAATGGGTGAAATGATGCTCAAATGAGCCCAGGGTCCATAGAGCTTAGAGTTATCCGACATTTGTCTTTCAGGATAAGGGAAACCCCCGGAAAAACCTGATATAGATAACTCACCCTGACCGAGATTCGAACTTGGGACCTCTTGAACGTGAGGCAGACACACTACCATCTACGCTACCGAGGCGGGCACTCATGTCTGTGTTTAGCCAGAGAAGTGAGAATTTATCAATAGCGAAGCGTGCAAAGAAGTGCTGGAAGTACTTTCCCCAGAATTTCATGACAAAAAGAAGAAAAAGGAGAAAATTCATGCCAAACAATATTTTATTTGCTCTGGATAGATTTTCAAATTAATTCGCAAACATCAGTGGTACTGCGGACAATTTGAGAGCTGCTGAGATTCGAGTGACTAGTTCCACGATCTCATTCAGTACTGAATATTTCTGTATTTACGCATTCGTAACCATGGTTCGTAGGTTCCGGAAGCAATGGCGACTCTTCGATAGTTAAGAAGGACTGACAGAATTTGTCGCAGAAAGTCTCTGTAGAGTGTGAAGAAACGTTTATTAGTTTTTTATGTGGCGCTTTTAAGTACAACTGTAAGTATATTTCAATGACATTAGGTATAGTATTTCACGTAGATTGGTACTAAGTGGTGGCAAACAGGAAATGTTTGTGATGTTTTAAGTTATTAGCAAAAGTGTGTGAATTGCATACTTTTTTTCCATTTTACGCTAACAGTTCACGCGGTGAGAGCCAGCTCTCTCAGTGGAGAGAGGTAGCTTGTAGTGTAGGCAGTTTTGCAATGCAGGAAGGACTTACGTGCGACTGTACAATAGAAAGAGTTCTGAAGAGTAACCTTAGTTCTTTGAGTCATTATTCTCTCTTATTTTAATGAAAATTATTATTTGGAGCTTCCCTCTCTTTGAAAGTCACGCCTTGACACTGGACCTACGTGTGACTATACAATAGAAAGAGTACTAAAGAGTAGCCTTAGTTCTTTGAGTCATTATTCTCTCTTACTTTAATGAAAATTATTATTTGGGGCTTCCCTCGCTTTGAAAGTCACGCCTTGACACTGGACCTACGTGTGACTGTACAATAGAAAGAGTACTAAAGAGTAGCCTTAGTTCTGTTAGTCATTATTCTCTCTTATTTTAATGAAAATTATTATTTGGGGCTTCCCTCTCTTTGAAAGTCACGCCTTGACACTGGACCTACGTGTGACTGTACAATAGAAAGAGTACTAAAGAGTAGCCTTAGTTCTGTTAGTCATTATTCTCTCTTATTTTAATGAAAATTATTATTTGGGGCTTCCCTCTCTTTGAAAGTCAGGCCTTGCCACTGGACCTACGTGTGACTGTACAATAGAAAGAATACTGAAGAGTAGGCTTAGTTCTTTGAGTCATTATTCTCTCTTATTTTAATTAAAATTATTATTTGGGGCTTCCCTCGGTTTGAAAGTCAGCCTCGCCACAGGAATATATTCCGCACGTGGAATAAATCGCATGATAGGATCAGGTTTTACTTTGCTGTTGTGCATACGTAAGGTACAGTCTTAGTGTAATTTTAAAATTGACTGTATCTGCCACCTCAGTGTTGCAGTGAATTAAAAGATAGGCTAAAATGGAGGATATTCCCTGTTTCTCATGTTACCAAGGATAATTTAAGGTAATTATATCCCATCGTGCCTAACATGTAAATGCTGTGCTACCAAAGGTGTCGGAGAAATCACGAACGTTCTATTTGTTTACACCTCCTTCCTCAGTATTGGTGTGATAAATAGAGCCCGGATTTCTAAGCAAAATGCTTATAAATACTTTTTGGCTGAAACACGGTCTTTGCTGGCTTATTTTATGGTTTTTAATTAAAATAGCTTATTTTATCCAAATCATATTAATTTAAAAGTAAATTTTTACTCCTAGCCATCATTTTATCTTCAGACAGTTTACATCGTCTCGCTGAAATAGTCAGGAGTCGATATAAAAACGTGGATCTTCTTGTCTCTAGGGTAAACAAAGTGTTTGTACTGTCGCCGATTAAAATAATGAATAAACCTGGCACGACAGCCCTAAGAGGGCCAACGCCTTCCAATCCGGCTGCCGGCCTCACGCCCACTTACGCAAATTATAGGTGGGCGATCATCCAACCGATACGGGGAGGGGATGTGGTCAGCATCTCGGCATCCACCAGCCGGAATATTGGTTTTCCTAACCAGGGCCGCTTACTTAGAGTAAGCTCCTCACTTTTCTCACCGACTCTATACCCGGGACTTAAAATCCGCACCCCTAGGTGGGGTCGAACCCACTATCGCCCATTAGAGTTAAAAAATTTCATGAAGTCCTTCCAAATTTGTATTTACCTCCTCAGTCAGTTTGAACTCGATCGGGTTCTTGGTTAAGGGCACTGGGAAGCTATTTTTACCCAGACAAGACTAATTTTTACCAATATTAAAATTTGAATATATAAGAAACTAAACATTATCAGAAATTGAAATTCGGTATGATTACTGTATAAGGATGTGCGCATTTAACTACTGTACAATATTTAAATTACGTTCACACAGGTCCATGCAAAAGGGGCATAAATCACATCGTGCGTCCCGAAAAAAATATTGCACTCTATATTTCAGGTGCACTTTACTTGTAGGAATTTAAAGCTACATGCACCAAGTTTTATCCTAAATAACCTTAGATATAGTTTTATAATATCGGCTAAATGAAAATCACATATAGTTTATACTATGCACATGAAAAATTAATTATTTTTGAGTAACAAAAACGTATTATTTTCAAGGACTGAATATTTGTTTTCATCCATTTTATAAATCATATGAATATAAATGTTAGCCGAGTGTGTTCAAGGAACATTGACAAATATCCAGTACAAATTTTGTGTCAATATGTTGTATAGTTTTTGACAAACATGCACCTAAAGTATGAAAAATCAAGGTTTTGGAAATCACGATCAAAGATTAAGCACCGTTCTCAGGAAGTGGGCGTATCATTACACCGCCATCTTTAAATTGACGAATTAAAGGACTTTGATACCAGCTGACAACCTATTTTATATATATCATTTTAAAGCTGAAGAATTATATAATTTTTTAAAATTAAAAACAAAAAATGGATTTTTTGAAACCTATCGACCTCCCAGTTCCCTTAAAGGCTGTGTAATTCTACACAGAATATTTCAGTGAAATAAACCACTTAGGAGTTCTCATAAACACGTAAGACAAGTACCTTAATGGCGACCTACAACATGTAAGTACTTTAAGGCCCGGGCTTTATAGTCCGGGTTTACCGGGAAAATACGAGTCAGTTGGAGAATTTAATGTCATCGGCACGTTGGCCATAGTAGCTCAATGGTAGAGCGGCTGGACGGAAACCAGAAGATCCGTGGTTCAAATCCCGGCTATGGCATTGAATTTTTCAGTCTGACTCTACGTTTCTACAATTTAGCCTACACACGGCCAGTGTGAAAGAACAATTAATTTCAATACGTTTATTATTAAATTTTTATTTTTAGTTGCTTATTTTTTGTGCTTATTTGTTTCATTTTGCTTGCTTATTTCACCATCTGATTGTGCTTACAAATCCGGGCTCTAGTGATAAATATTTTAAAGTTGTATGGAAAAATACAATTAAAGCTTCGCCAGTTTAGGCCATGTTTTGCATCAAGCCCTACAGTATGATGCACATTTGATTATATTTATTGTGCACTTAGTCTTTGCTGATGACTGATAGTAATTTACGTAATAGGATAAAAGAGTAACTATTTAATTTAAAGAGTGCCACATGCCGTGATATCACTGGAGATAATTATGACTACATTATATAGCATGGCACTTTATGGTAGACTGACGAAATATTGTCTTTCCATCCAAGAGTTTCATTTCAAGATTACATCGGATATACCCGATTTGGACCCATTGAACCTCGCAGAAAACTATTATATTTAGATGAAGATATGTTACAGAGAATAGCCGTAGAAATTGATGTAGATATACTTGTTATTTAAGGTCGGCCCCCTTCCAAGGATGTTAGATGAATATTTTTAAAGAAAATTCCCCATCCCAAACCACCCTGTAAATGCACATCTTTAATTTGAATGCACATCTTTAAATATGAAATCAAATGTCAGAAATAAAATTCTTAAACTATTGTATTTGTCGAATGGCTTTTGAAAATTCAATTCATTATGATTAAACTTTTATAATCATGAGACCTAAAGGTACAGCAAATATAGAGTTTTCCAAAATATATGCAGTTGATTTACAGCGTAAGCCTGCACCTCTGTTTAACTTCCTTGAACCAAGTAGATCATATCGCATGTCGAGTGAATGAAATTGGTGAAATGATACTCAAATGAACCTGAAAATACTCAAGTTACCTGACATTAATAATAATAATAATAATAATAATAATAATAATAATAATAATAATAATAATAATAATAATAATAATAATAATAATAATAATAATAATAATAATAATAATAATAATAATAATAATAATAATAATAATAATAATAATAATAATAATAATAATAATAATAATAATAATAATAATAATAATAATAATAATAATAATAAAAAGACTTGTCCAGATAACTCGCCCCAACCGACATTCGAACTGGGACTTCCTCAATATGAGGGAGACATTCTAATATGATATGGAGTGTTGTCGTTTGAAATTTGCATTTCGGAGATATTTGAGGTTACAGAATTTGGTGGGACATCCTCTACATTAGATAAAACAACCAACCACTCCTCCACTTACTCTCTACTTATCACCCTTCTTCTCAGGGAACAAATGGGAACGTTTGTCCGTTGCAATATGATCAAACATCCCTTACATTGCTAGGTCTGAACAGAAAATCTCTGTAGAGTTATCTAGAGATCGACTATATATCTTTCAAAAGGGATATCATGTTGAAATCCAACACAAAAGAATGGCGTTCTTTGTTTCTCAGTGATCTCATTGAGTCTTTGTGCAGCAGAGGTAAGATAATATTTACGTTTGCACATTTGAGACATGTATACGTATGAATAAGTTGGGTGCTGGTGTCATTTGACAATTCCTGTAAATTGAGGAAAGCCAAGCATCGTTTGACTGAGATTTTCCTTCCCGTTACCGACGTCTTTTCGGTTTACCGCCATTGAAAGTACTTCACGTTGCTTTTTGCCCCCCTTTTCCGCTTACAAAGGACGTAATTCTAACTGTGCTAAAAGGGCGGTGAGGTTTTGTTCCGTGCAGAACCACATCATCATCTAGTCTTAAATCAAACAGGGCACACACAAAAACCAGGGACTAATGAATGACTCGCGTTAAATTAGAGGTCAGAAATGACGTGAGCACACGTGTTAACGGGTCACTAAGTTGTAACCTATTTTTGTCTGCCTTTTACCAATAGGGAACTACAAATTAAATGTCTTCTTTAAGAAATCAGCCTGCTGCAAACTTATATGCATTAATGCTATCAAAGCTTTATGGTTGATTTTATTGGGGCTTTTTCTTTGTACTTTGTATTACTTTTAATGTAACGCTATATCATATCGGACGATTAATGATATTATGTTCAGTGAGTACAGAATGTATAGAACTAATAGTTACCAGACATCCAACTTTAAGGATAAGGGAAAACCTCCAACGTTAACTCATATCGGACGATGAATTAAATGATGTTCAAATGAGTACAGGGTACATAGAGCTTAGAGTTACCAGACATTCATCTTTAAGGATAAGGGAAAACCTCCAACGTTAAGTCATATCGGACGATGAATTAAATGATGTTCAAATGAGTACAGGGTACATAGAGCTTAGAGTTACCTGACATTCATCTTTCAGGATAAGGGAAAACCTCCAACGTTAAGTCATATCGGACGATGAATGAAATAATGTTCAAATGAGTACAGGGTACATAGAGGTTAGAGTCACCAGACATTCAATTTTCAGGATAAGAGAAAACCTCCAACGTTAAGTCATATCGGACGATGAATTAAATGATGTTCAAATGAGTACAGGGTACATAGAGCTTAGAGTTACCTGACATTCATCTTTCAGGATAAGGGAAAACCTCCAACGTTAAGTCATATCGGACAATGACTGAAATGATGTTCAAATGAGTACAGGGTACATAGAGCTTGAAGTTACCAGACATTCAGGATAAGAGAAAACCTCCAACTTTAAGTCATATCGGACGATGAATGAAATGATGTTCAAATGAGTACAGGGTACATAGAGCTTAGAGTTACCTGACATTCATCTTTCAGTATAAGGTAAAACCTCCAACGTTAAGTCATATCGGACGATGAATGAAATGATGTTTAAATGAGTAGAGGGTACTTGGAGCTTAGAGTTACCAGACATTCATCTTTCAGCACAAGGAAAAAAAACCTGCAACGTTTAGTCATATCGGACGATGAATGAAATGATGTTGAACAGAGTACAGGGTACATAGAGCTTAGAGTTACCAGACATTCATCTTACAGATCAAGGGAAAACACCGGAGGAAATTCTTATCCAGATGATTGACTCTGACAGAAATTCGAAGCTGGGACCTCTTGCATATGAGACAAACATGCTACCCCACACAGCAGAGTCGGGCATATTGGGACCAATGGCTAATGCCATATACTTTTGTTGCTAATAGTAGCAAACCTAAGCGGTGCTTTAAAATACCTACGTCTGTGCATGTTGGCTATATCTATCAAAGATCTTAGCCTGTATACGGCTAGTGTGAAGAAATGATTAATTTCTGTCAATTAACTAAAATAATAAGAGTTAAATGACGAAGCCTGGGACTCAAAGTACTTACGATAGTAAGTCGCCACAAACGATGTATCTCGAATGCGAGAGCCTCTAGTGGTTTACCGGGGAAATATATGACTCAATTGGAGAATTTAATGTCATAACGTCAAGTTAACCATGGTAGCTCAATGGGTTAGAGCAACTGGACCGAAACCAGGAGATCCGTGGTTCAAATCCCGGCCGTGGCATTGAATTTTTCATATTAGCTGAGGTCTTTTGTTCTACGTTACATCGCTCACTGATTTCACTGGCGTAGTGAATCGGTCTGGTTATCTGTAAGCTCTAGTTTACTTAGGAATACACATTTTTGACAGCTGAGTGCATGCATTCCTATTTATTGTGATCACAAACCACTTGAGATATTAACTGCACGAAGTTCAATTTTAACGGTACTTCTTTCCTTGTCCTACGTTTTGGCGCAGTGGACTAGATTCCCTACTTTTGTTCCCTGCCAGGAAATGTGACAGGGATCGAACCCACCCTTGGAGGGTGCAGATTTTAAGTCCCGGGTATAGAACTGATGTCCACTCAGCATCGCGAGGAAATTAAGCAGCTACGCTAGGTCGCAAACCCTGGTCTACAAAGCGAACTTTTCGGTTGGGGGTGCCATTTCTCCTCCCCGTATCGGCTGGATCGCCCACTTCTGAGCTTGAGGCCGGTAGTAGTGTTAGGAGACTTTGGCTCGCTTGGAGGCTGCTAAGTTACTTGTTTCCTGTGCATTGCACGTTATTTTCATGCACAGACATGTGCATACAATGTTTGGAGTCTGGCGTTACACATTAATACAGTAGATCTGCACACATTTTTACTTCTCCGTTATGCGGACTCTTTTGAATTCATTTTACGTGGGTCCCGATGAATTATCATTCATGGTGCAGCTTTAATGTGTTCTTTAATGTTTTTCCTGACTTTCCAACAGTTAATACTTCTCTTGTTGCTAGATCAACAGTCAGTTGTGGAGACAGGAAAGTGCTTCTCTTACGCGTTCTCTGCACTTTGAAGTATGCTACCTAATCTCTGTTTCATATAACCTTGTCCCGCTGACATGTATCACTCCGCGTGCAACTAACTTTTCCCTCATCCTAATTGGCTAATGCTTTCGCGCCATAGGCCTTGAGCGGTGCCTTCCTGTCACATTGATTCCTGCAGTAAACGTCATAATAATTGCCAGGAAGTTAGAAATAAGAATATGAAGGCATACAAAAATAATGAAGATTATAATGAAACTGAGCAAGTTGAAAATTAATGAATGAGCAATGAAACTGGGACAATTTTATAATGAAAGGCCTTCGGCCTTTTGCGCTGTGATTTTTTTTAAAACCCGCACACATACCTTGCAAAAATGCTTGTCTTTCAGTCTTAGAAGTCGTGTCACGCCATACTTTTGTATCCTTCATTCACCCAAGTCTCATCAAGGTAGTATATTTTGCGATTTGTATCCCGGTACAGTATGATTGTCCTTAAATAACGTCTTAGCCACACAGCAATATCGCCCTTGGAGTGGTAAGTTTTCCTGTTGTCTCAATTTCATGTCGCGATGTCCCTACGGATCTAACACTCACACCTGTAAGTTCAGAGCACAGCTCTTCGACTTCTCTCAGTGACAAAGACGGATTCTTTTCTGTGAGTGTATTAAACACATGAACCACCATTCTTTTTTTCGCCGCTTTGTAAAGGTTTTCCTTAGCGATGCTTCAGCGAAAACTGGCGATAGACTCTGCCACTATACCTACATATAATAAGTACACGCGCAATAAACGAACAATAAAATAATTTAGCTCTCGCATTCGGCATAGCACACCGTCGAATGGCGATATATGATTAATCCAGTTCAAAACAAGGTCAGTGATAAAAGTCATATAAACAAATATGTCATCACTACAGCTAAATCACGTGCTATCGTGCCATGTGCTTGAGAGCAAAGTAACCTCCTCTTTACTTTCTTTAAGAATTAACATGCATTTCAAATAAATCAACTCTGTTGCGTAATATAGTTAATTAAAACAGTTACGAAAATATAAGTTTGACAATTCTCTTCCAACATATAAAGATATATCACCATGTTAAATAACGAACTAATTTTTACAGCACAACAGTCTATACTACAACAGCAGCCAATGAGAGGTGATGTCACTTGACCGTTAAGAGATACGGGGAAAGCTTATGTGAAACAAGGATTAGATCTAAATGCTGTTGAGGTGTCATAGCGGGAGCATCTCTTTCTTCCTCCTTCCCATGTATCTTATTTCTGATTTCTGGTTCTGTTTGTACTTCTGTTATTTTCAGGTTGTAGGTCTTTTCTCTACCTTAGCAGCGTCTTTCTTTTTGTGTTTTTCGTGGCTAGCTTGTTCTCTTAGACTCTCTGTGCATTCATGTTGTTTTAGCCATAATTTCAAGATGCCCACTTTGCACCTGCGAAGGTCTATCAACCTAGAGCAGCAGGAAGCAGCAGTGTCAGTCTATTATCGACTATTCTAAGAAATCCACTTATTTTAGAAAATATGTTCAGAGTACTTTGTTACTAATGCGACGCTAACACAGAATCTGAGAGAAAATTTTAATCACTAATTTAGCTCACCGTCTCTAATATTTTATCTATTTTCAGCGTTTCTTTAATATCTTATCGGAGGATGTATGAACCTACACCAGAGACTGTCACTATATATATATATATATATATATATATATATATATATATATATATATATATATATATATATATATATATATATATAATTTTTTACGGACATAATTTTGCACACTAAAATTCAACCTTATTATATTCTGTTAGATTAAAGTGAAACAAACACGCCGTAGTAGTTTCACTGTTGGTACTCCTGGTTGCCGCCTGTGAGAACCAGGCAAGTTCAGACATGTTCAGTATCGTCTACCACTGCAATGGAGGTAACATGCAGTTAAAGTTGATGTTAGAGGAAGATCGGAGTTTCCTTCAAACGTAATCACTGCTGATGAAACTTGGCTATATCAGTTTGATCCTGAGAGCAAACAGCAAAGCTCAGTGTGGAAATATCCTTCATCACCAACCCCCCAAAAAAGCAAAAGTGGTTGCTTCTGCTGGGAAAGTTATGGGCATCTTATTCTTTGATATTCATGGAATGGTATATCAGCATGTTGTACCTGCACACACATCAGTAACTGGACTACAGAGATGTTCTGAAAACATTGCAAGTTCATATCAGGCACAAAAGGCCACATTTCCATGAAGCAGGCTGGATGCTGCACCACGATAATGCGCGGCCGCATATTGCTAATGTTGTTGCTGAATATCTTGCAAAAATCAACGTGAAGTGCATCCCTCACCCTCCCTATAGTCCGGACTTAGCCCCGTGTGACTTTTTTCTATTCGATAACCTGAAGAAACGCCTTCGTGGGAGGCATTATCCATCATCAGAAGCAGTGGTGAAGGTTGCGGAGGCGATTTTGAAGGATCTCTCAAAAATAGTTTCCAGCATGTCTTTGAAGACTGGCAGAAACGCTGAGACAAGTGTATCGCATTCAGGTGAGACTATTTTGAGAATGAGCATCAAAATTATGAGGATGAGTAAAGGTATGTTGTCAGAAAAAATGTGATTATTCTTTATTGAACAGCCCTCGTATTTAATGCTAAACGCAAAGAAAAAAAATGATATAAATTCCAGAAAATAGCAACTATTTTGTGTGTTTTCGTTTTGATTTGCTTTCGACAGTATCTTCAGCAATAAATTATGTTACTCGTTGAAATGCTGAACATTGCACTATTGAATAAGGGATCTCAGAATGTGAAGAATCACAGGTCCATAGTATATATTCAAAAATTAAATTAAATTTTAGCTCTTGATATGAGATTTGTTTGGAATTTTTCTAGTATTTGTCATCTTAAAAAATAAGCTATTTCAAGAATTTCTTGTTGCTAAAAATCATTAAAAGTTGCCTATACATGCACCTCTCAAAATACCAGCATCCTCAAATTTCTGTTTGCATAGTAGGTTACTAAATTAATAAAATTTTCTGCAAATAAATTTTAACTATTGTTATAATTTTACCAAGAATTAAGTGTTTCTACGTAATGTACTTCTCATTGAGTTAGCGGAAAATTTACGTATAACAGCGGATATTTCAGGAATGGCATTTGCTACGGAAAAATGTTAGATATTTCTTGCGCATTGTATGTTTGAACCTGAGCTAATTTTCTTCTTATGACTGTAACATCTCAAGTATAATGATATATCCTATGTAATATCCTATGTTTTAAAGAAAATTAAGTGGGCTTGATCCTACTTAAGATTGCACTACATTTTACTACTGGAGGCAAAATTCCAAACTTGCAGTGTTCTGAAAACCCTTCTGACAAAGTAAAAACATTTTGGTGTAATGGTGGGGAGAATGTTGTCTTTGAATCTATAAGGTACAATAGACAGTTAGCAGAAAGGCGTATTACTAAGCAATATTACGACATGACAAACTTATTAAATTTATTGTTCAATTAAAGTGTATTTCGTTGCCATTTCCATGGTTGCAGAAAAAAAAATACAACAGTAAACATAACAAAATGTTATACATCTAGGTTAATTTTGAACAATGCACTTATGAATACTTCGAAAATTTGGTAAAATCTAAAAATATATTTAAAAGAAATCAATGAAGAAAGCTTGAGAATCACCAAAACCCATAAATTGCTATAAAAATTACAACAATTTCTGACAAACTTCACTTATTTTTTTGTAAGTTTAAAAAATTAAAGGAAGTACATTAGTGACGCGTATTTCAACAAGAGTGCATACAAAGATCAGCAAGAAAAACTGAAAAAGGTATCCATTGGTGCTCCAGAAGTCTGTTGAAAAACGTTACCATTAAAATTGAAAAAATAAAAATGATCTAAGTTAAGATGATAAAATGTATAAATTTAACAAGGACAACTATTAACTCCTTATTCAAAAACACATAACTTAATCATTCTTTAAAAACATCAAAAGAGTTTCTCTAGGAATACTGTAAAATAAAGCAGTTACATCAAAGTAAACAACCTTTCGATCTTAGATAATATTGCATTTCTGGTTCTTATTTACCAACTCATATACTTAATACTTAAACTCTCAAATTAATGAAAAGCAGTAAAATATTGATTGAACTATTTAGATAGATAGTAAGTAATTGATCTCGTATAAAATTTACAGTGGATCTCACTCTATTGCCAGAAACATGAATTTTAGGAAGAGCATAAATTCTAGGCAAAACAGGATTACTAACTTCTACAACATTTTTTTCCTTCGTTAATCCTTTTATTAACATTTTAAGTGCAAAATTTTAAAGGATTATTCTTCATTTTGATTTAATCTTCACCTTGATGTAGAAGTTTTACTCTATTAATGCAATCCGATTTGTCTACGATTACAATCTTATTGCCTTTGTCAGCTTTAGTAAAAATTGAGGGATTTTTGATATAATGATTTAATAATCTGTTTATTATGATTTCATATTGAATGGATTTTATTGAAATGTCGTAACATCTTTTGCAATTATTTTAACCGGTGATTTATCCTTTTCTTTTAAATTCTGATTGGCAAGTTCGATATTAACCAACATAATCATCCATATTTTTGTAACATTTACGAATGTTTTATACATTTATGTAGAAAATTCAGTTCTTTTGCGTTAATACTAATCTACCTGTACTTTGAAGGAATACATACATTGTCCTTCTTATTCTTTTCTGTAATTGGTTTTAATTCTTTTTGATTTACGCATTTTTTTAAATTGATTTAATTTTTTAGTTTTATTTTTCATACGAAATTAAGATTTTCCAATAGTTTCCAAATTGTAGACTGGTTTATATTCATGACCGAAAACTGTAATTATATTTGCATATACCTAACCAGAGTATTGGTTAGGTTTCTTAATTCCCTTTAATTTCTTAAAGGACCTTAAAATTGTATTTGTCATAAAATCTTTACATAACATTTATGTTTTCTTTTCTTTTTTTTCTTCTTCTTTTTTTTTTTTTTTTTTTTTTTTTTTTTTTTTTTTTGCATTCCACCCAAAAACTAGATACCAAAATTTTTCCATATTTTAATACTTTCTGAATTGTCAAAGGGATTCCTAGGGAAAAATAGGCGCGGACGCGTGTGTGTGGTTCAGTAGAACCCGTTTACCCGGAATAACTGGGATCAGGACCGATCCGAATTAATGAAAATCCGGATTATCCAGAGAATGACAGAAAAACGATAAAAGAATATGTATATCGCCCAAATACTTTTAATGTAGTTTATACATTACTATCATCACTTTTTCTCTTAAAACTCATACACTGTATGCGTATGTATTTGTACTGCACTACAACCAGTCGGTAGTAAAGAAGACAGTCAGTTTCTACTGTCTCTTGTTAGTGTATCACTTACGAGCAGTGCGATCTGTAACACCTGCTTTAACATTAGAAGTTCATTTGTCTTGATTCTCGAATTAAAGCATCAATTTCTCTATGTTTGTTACTGCTTGTCCTCTGTAATTGGTTTACAATATATTCTTCATCAACATTAGAACAGCCATTGATATTTTTAAAAACGTCTTTGAAATCTTCTTCTCATTTATTTTTCTTCTTTCTCAATCTTGTTCTTTTGGCAAGTCATACACACCAAGCCACAACTTTTTCCATGACTTTTTTTTTTTGTAATTTTTTTTTTTTTTTTTTTTTTTTTTTTTGTAATTGTACGTCCTCCAACGTTAAGTAATATCGGAGGATAACTGGAATGGGCGAAATGATGCTCAAATGAGCCCAGGGTCTTAGAGTTACCTGACATTCGTCTTTGAGGATAAGGGAAAACCCCGGAAAAAACCTTATCCAGGTAACTCACCCTGACCGAGATTCGAACTCGGGACCTCTTGAACGTGAGGCAGATACTCTACCACCACGCTACCGAGGCGGGCTTTTCCATGACTTTATCAGAATTTCTCTTCCAACCTGGCCCCAAGTAGGTGAAGTGAGAATAGTGATTTATCGTCTGTAAAACAAGTCTGTTTACTGCGCTAGACAACTTTTCTTCCAAATCTGGTCCGGCTTAAGGAGGTTTTACTGTATTTAGTACATTCCAAGGATGCAACACGAAGATTTTCAGTGAAATTCCCATACCGCAAACTGTCTCTACGTGGAACTTTGGCTTCTTTGGATTCTTTTCTCAGTTGGTTCTTTTTTTTTTTTTTCTTTTTTTCTTTTTCTTTTTTTTTTTTTCTTTTTTTCTTTCCTGTTCATGCGGGGAGAACAGATTTCAAAGCCATCATCCAGCGACGAGCAATAAAAAGCTCTGGCTCGCCCATATTCCCCTAGCACCTGCTAGAAAATTGGCAGGAAGATGTTCTCTGTAAATGAGAGGAATATGCGTTTTTAAGTAGCTTTTTCAACAATAGAGAAAGTCATGTGAATCCAACACGCCATATTCTTTTATCTTTTAGCTGTTCAAACAAACTAGAACCTCTCAACCATCACATAGCAACCAGCACGTGGGAGTTGGCATCACTTGAAGTATATTGTATTTGCATATTCCCCTTGCACTTTTAAAAAATAGCAGTAAGTTATCTTGACTTAAAGTCCTATGAGCTTTTCAAACTTATAATCCTCATTATGAATGACCAAAATGGACTTCAAAATTGAGGAAAATAACTGAGATACATGGAGGACGAATAGCTTCCTTGTTTTGAAATATGAGCATTAGGCTTCCGATTTAGTAGCTGTGTGTCTTGGCGGGGGGTGAGAGAAGGGTGGGGATGATAAAGGAAAGCGGGGAACGTACCCCCGACCCTTGACATGCGGCTGAATGCCTTACCCCTCGTCACACTGGCTATTTAAACATCAGTTGTCGTGAATTTCAATTCACTGTTGTGCCGACTTGAATTGAGCATTCTGTACAGTCGCGTCAGCTACCAACAGCTCCTCCGTAAGTACGAGATCTTATTGTTAAACATGTTGAAGTGTAATGTTTGGTTTATTTAGCATCGGTCCCGCTGGAAGTGGACTTTACAAATTTACATATTTATAGGAAATCTAACTGCAAAATTTAGGTTATTTCACATTGTCTTACGAATAAGGGCCCCGCTCACTTGAATCTGTCATGGCAATAGGTCGCTTTTGCCCGATTTCACCAACAGATGTTAACACTTAACACGGGTTTAACAATAGCTATAACAAAAATTGCATTTCACCAACAAGTGTTAGCGTAACACTCGTATTAAATCTCTTGTTAAACTAACAAGTCAAATTTCTCATGTTAAGTGCTTAACAATTGTAAATAGTCAATATAGCGGGTAAGAACTTAGCTGTTGATGTCGATTTGCTATATTTAAGACCGTCTAAATGGCATTAATATTGAGTACGGCCTATGAGGAGAAATGATTTTGAGGAACTATCAGGGAAAAAAAATTCTACAGAGGTAATGACTGTCGAAACAAGTTGCTATGAAGGTTACTGCGGAAGTACAAGAGAGGTTAGAACATGCATCGAAAGGAATATGCCGATCTCGCCTAATACACTGTCCACCTCCGGTCTTGAAACGTTCAAGTCACTCGTCACTTGTCCTTCGCACCTCGTTTTAAATTTACGTAATACGTTTCGTGTTTCTAGTAATGACACGTGCATTTGAATTAAATTTGTTTCCAATTTTTTCCCACGTGACATCTTTCTCTTTTACATTCACCACATCCGTTCTATTTTCCACGATATCCTTATACTTCGTCACCAATTCAGTTAACAATTCTTCCTCCATCCATGAGAAATTTGCTTTTGTTTACGATTTTGTTTATCCGTCATTTTTTTAGCTGTGTGCAGACTGCGGTGCAGACAAAAATGAAAACAAAACCGCATCGCAGTATGTTCAGAAAATAATACGACTCATCCATATCCTTCTATATCTGTAATATTTACAAGTCTCTTGGCCTTAACGCATGTTTGTTAACATTTTCTGAAAACAGGTTGGTGAAATGCAAGAAATTGTTACCGCTGTTACAATTGTTACGTTACATTTGTTAACGTCGATTTTAACATCTGTTGGTGAAATCGGACATTTGGTAATTAAATTCTGACAGCAAATTGCAACAACAACTTTGTAACAGCATTATAGATTCTTGAGACTAACTACAAATATTAATTGTGTAACTCTTACATATTAAATTGGTTATTCCTGGGGTGATGGAAGCAGGAATATAATTCAGTACTTGATTTGTTTAATTGCTTTGGCTTTATGTTCCGAATATGCTGGCGGCACATTCTCAATATATGCAGTTTCATTGCACCATTCAAAATATCCTTTTACATTTTAGTACTCTTTCCTTGGCTCTTCAGCAGATTCTAATGTTTTCCTCTTGTAAAATTAGTGTATTGAAATTACCGGTAATTACATTAACAGTATAGGTATGATCTTCCTCACATCTGGGAGGGATGCAGAGTTTGTACAGTATACCACAGCAAAGAAAGTATCCGGGGCCTAAAGCGTAGGTGGTTTGGAAAAGGTTCCCACATATCTCCGGATAGGTTTGACACCCTATGTCAGCACAGTTACAGACCATTCAAAAACATTCTGACGTCTTCTACTTTTGTGAATGAATCTTCTTGGTTTTAATGTATGTTTTTTAACGGTTCTGCTCCCTTTGTAGCAGACGTTCTCTGTCACACACATTCGCTGCCCTTGTCCCACTATCTAAGGGTGGTACATTCCTCTCAGGGACTTACTTTGCGTTGGTAAACATTAATTGATAGAATGTTCTCCTTTTAAATTAGTCAACTGCAGTTAAAAGTGAATCCTTTTTGTTCGACTTTCATCGGTCTAAATTTACCCGCTTCTATAAATAGATGGTAGCGTGTCTGACTCTCGTTTAGGAGATTCCGAGTTCGAATCTCGGTCAGGGTTAGTTACCTGAATAAGGTTTTTCCGGGGTTTTCCCTTATCCTGATAGAGAAATGTCTGGTAACTGTAAGCTCTATGTACCCTGTACTCATTTGAACATCATTTCATTCATCGTCCGATATGACTTAACGTTGGAGGTTTTCTGTTATCCTGAAAGATGAATGTCTGGTAACTCTAAGCTCTATGTACCCTGTACTCATTTGAACATCATTTCATTCATCGTCCGATATGACTTAACGTTGGAGGTTTTCTCTTATCCTGAAAGATAAATGTCTGGTAACTCTAAGCTCATGTACGCTGTACT
Organism: Mantis religiosa; assembly: GCA_030765055.1. Taxonomy (NCBI): domain Eukaryota; kingdom Metazoa; phylum Arthropoda; class Insecta; order Mantodea; family Mantidae; genus Mantis; species Mantis religiosa. Next base: position 200,497,313 of record CM060952.1, on the reverse strand, counting down.
CATTTGACCATCATTTCATTCATTGTCCGATATGACTTAACGTTGGAGGTTTTCTGTTATCCTGAAAGATGAATGTCTGGTAACTCTGAGCTCTATGTACCCTGTACTCATTTGACCATCATTTCATTCATCGTCCGATATGACTTAACGTTGGAGGTTTTCCCTTATCCTGAAAGATGAATGTCTGGTAACTCTAAGCTCATGTACGCTGTACTCATTTGACCATCATTTCATTCATCGTCCGATATGACTTAACGTTGGAGGTTTTCTCTTATCCTGAAAGATAAATGTCTGGTAACTCTAAGCTCTATGTACCCTGTACTCATTTGAACATCATTTCATTCATTGTCCGATATGACAACGTTGGAGGTTTTCCCTTATCCTGAAAGATAAATGTCTGGTAACTCTAAGCTCTATGTACCCTGTACTCATTTGAACATCATTTCATTCATCGTCCGATATGACTTAACGTTGGAGGTTTTCCCTTATCCTGAAAGATGAATGTCTGGTAACTCTAAGCTCTATGTACCCTGAACTCATTTGAACATCATTTCATTCATCGTCCGATATGAGTTAACGTTGGAGGTTTTCCCTTATCCTTAAAGTTGGATGTCTGGTAACTATTAGTTCTATACATTCTGTACTGACACTGATCTGACATTCAAAATTCCTGGGGGAAAGAGTCTTCATTCAGTGAAGTCATGTGACGGAGTTTCCAACTCGGGACAGCTGGTTTGGAGGACTCATTTACCACAAAGACGCGTGAAATCGCCTCTCAGTAGCGTGATCTGACTTTAACTGTCTCTGCGATGTAGAAAAAGATTCGGGTTTGTGTTGTTTAAAATTACGTCCTGTAACGTTAACTAATGTAGACGACGAATGAAACGAGGTTCATCTTTCAGGTCAAAGGTAAACCTTATCATCCCGACCAAAATGTGAACTCGGGACCTCTTGAACGTGAGGCAGACATTCTAGCATCTACGCTACTGAGGCGGGCTCAGTAGCTTGTTACAACTCATTGATGTGTAGATTGTTGTTTTGTTAAATTTCCATGGTTGAAAAGACAAAAAAAAAAAAAAAAAAAAAAAACACACACACACACACACACGCACGCGCACACACGCACGCGCGCGCGCACACACACACACACACACACACACATAGCAATTCATGCTTCCTGACCGCAGAGGTTAAGGAATAAGTACGGTCAAAGAAACAATTCTTTCGTTAAGGGAGAATCGAACCCAAAACTTGCTTGTTGAGAAGACAGGCGTTGAACAGTGAACCTTAAATGGTCACTATCCACTATTGAAATTCTTTGAATAGATTGATAAAACAGTTTTTGTATGACTTTGGAAGTCTTTATAGGCTACCAGGAATTAATTTTAATGAGCTTTAAATTTAGGATTACTTTCAGTTCAAGTCGTCCTCCGTGGTGTACGGGTGGCTTGCTATCCTCTTGATTCCCGAGGTCGCGGGTTCACACCCGGCTGAGCGATTTTTTTTTCGGATGTGAAAGCCCTTAGCACGGCTTTGTTCGTAAGCGAAATGGTCCACTGTCTTAGATTAACGGGACGCTAAGAACCACAGTAGTTAAAGAGATTACGCAAATCAATGTCTTCTATTGAAATTTTTAATGGCACAGTTCTGAAAGAGACGAAATTTCCTGTTAAAACTTCATTTGCACCGCGATAAATAATTGAAATTGGATTCGTAATAAAATAGCCTCACAGATGGTCTAATATACTAATTTTAGAATAAAATAGAGTTAGTTTTTTTAATCATTGTTGTGTTTGATTACACAGTAATTCGAATAAATGAAGTTTTTGGCAGATGGACAGATTAAGGATGATTGCTCAGTTATAAAAGTAATAATGAATACTTTGAGTATTTCTGAGGATTTTGTGCAATTTAGATATCAGATTCATTTAATTATTCGATAGCGTTAACACTGAGTGTGTGGTGTGATAGAAATGTACTGGTTCTATAAGAAACAAAAATAGCATGTCTTCAAATAATAAAATTATCTAATTTTATTGTTACTATGTTTACTGGAAGCGTATGGTGGAAATATTTTCTAAATGAACATTAAAATTGACCGATATTCTTGAAGAATGCACTCAAGATAAGCGTCAACAATATACTAGATGAATCCCTCCCCATAAGCAAGAGATAATTTCGTAGTTGGATATTCATGGCTGTGATATTGGAAGCTCCATAAATGGATATAGCCGATGCTTGATTTACCATGTTGCTGGGCTGTTAGTTCCCTTGAGATCAGTTCTCAGGCATGGAATTAAATCATTGGGGTGGCTACATTGAATTACTGTACCACCCTCCGTCTCCAGACTTAATGATAACAAAGGGTGCTGCACAGTTTGATGCTAATGTGAAGTGACAGGGATTGTTACTTGTTAGTGGCTTGTTATTAGTGTGTGCTACAGGACTGCCACAGGTTTGCTGGGTGTTAAAAGAATAACGTCGGGATTTTTCATTTTACAACCCTAACGTTACACGGCTCTGTATATTCGGGTGAGTCAGCTGCCCTTGCGCGTATTTTGTAGCCTGCAGAAAAATATAACTGCATCTGGGGGTTGGCCCATAAGACCTGCCTGTTATCTTTAATTTAACATTTTGCCTGTAAAATAAATGTTTTGGCGGTGTGTTTTATGCTATTACAAAATATTTGATATTTATTTTTTGTACAGTATCCATTACAAATTCAATACAATAATAGAGTCAACATGAAAAATTCAATGCCATGGCCGGGATTTGAACCACGGATCTCCTGATCTCTGCTATGGAATAAATAATGGATATAAACTAGAAATATGAATGGGTGATAAAATATTGTGGTATAAACCAAACAAAATTCATTGGTTTAGGATTAATAAACACATGTTGAAAGGTTGGCATTTAAATTAAGCCAAGTGTGAATTAAATGTAAATCTGAACACTTTGAGGGAACTGTGTTTTGGTTGTTTTAATAGGCTGCTGAGATTTGGCATCATATTTTGAGAAAATGCCAACAGAGCACAGTTTTTACTCAGTTTATTTCAGTTTTGTTCAGTAACTGAATTCTTGGAATTACAATGAATTATTATTAGGGAGCGGGTTTATGTGCCCTAAAAATGTGTGAAATAGGCAGGCAAAAAAACCACTAAAAATGGGCAAAATAGGCATTTAAATAGGCGCTAAAAATTTGCTAAGTAAATGCTTAGAAATACACAATTTTAGTAAAATGACTTTTAAAATTCACTAAAAATGCACTATAACAAAATGACAATCATCGCAACATATGCTGTAACAAATTCGCTGAACACATATTATTTTGCGGTTCCCTAGGCAAAATAGTTCTACATTTATTCCAAATGTCATAAATGGCTCCACAGCAAGTTAAAATAACAGATATTGTCGTATAAATACAATACATATAAATCCACTTCACTAAGTAAGAACCATAATGTGCAGAAAGGTATAAAGTAATTAACTAAGTCAAAAAAATGGGTTCTTTTTTGGGGGGGGAACATGTGTTTATTAATCCTAAACCAATGAATTTTGTTCTATAGTAGAGATCAGGAGATCCGTGGTTAAATCCCGACCATGGCATTGAATTTTTCATGTTGACTCTATCAAAAAGCTTGGCCTATAAACGGCTAGTGTGAAGAAATGATTAATTTCCATCAATTAACTACAATCAATACAATAGATTTAGCATACAACATGCTGTATTATCTCTCCTGTACAAATAAATGAAATTGCTGACCTAAGATTTACTCGCTGTCTAAGGTCCCCTGGCTATAAGCGTTTGGTTTTCCTGAGCAGCTTGGTGCCATTTCTTCTTGACCTTTTCTTCTTTTATCCTAATCCAATTTTCTGTTATCCTATTTAAGAAATCTCCTATACATCTATTTTTCTGTTCTCCTATCCCCGTTAGCATGTGTACCGTCAATATCTCTTTACTTACACTGCCCCATTTCTTATCCCATATTTTTCTCCTGTCATTTGTTAGCTCCTTACATTCTATCTGGTAATGAACAATGCTCTCTTCATCTCCACAAAATTCACATATTCCTATCTCATTACTTCTCAACCCTTTTAGATATAATATTCCTACTCTCATCAATGCTATGTCTTCTCTTCCAGTTTTGTCACATTGATCTATATATTTTTCCCTACCCCATTCTGTCTTTAATTGCTTATAACATTTCAAAGATTTCTTTTCTTCTATACTTTCCCATATCTCTTGCCTATCTATGTCTTGTAGTCTAGTTCTCACTTCCTTCCAAAAACCGTTATAATTTGTCTCCTCTGCTCTCCATAGATCTCCCATGCCTATCTTTAATATCATTCTTTCCAATTCCGACCACCAACTATTTGTATGTTTAATTTTTTTCTGTTGCTTCATGCACAGATTCAATAATTCCCCTTTCTGCCCTTTAATACACTTATATCAGAATTTCAATATTTTCTCTATGATTATTGCTCTCCTTTTTGTATTACCTAACTCTAGTAATGCCACTTCTCTTGCTGCCGATTTTGGCTAGTTTTTATATGCTGGTGCACTATTTATTGTTTTTAAATCAATAAAATGGAGTGTCAACAAAGATAATTTTCGATATTTTCTTTTTTTTTTAAATATATTTATTAGATCGGTCAGCAATAATATATGCTTTACAGATCTGAGAGAACAGATACAAAATAATCATAGAGTAATAATATTGTAGAGGTAGCACAATGTGCCTCCTCTGAACTAAAACAAATGTGTTACTGCACTAATATAAATGTGGCACTGAACTAATAAAATGGTATGATACTTCCATAGTGAGAATTTACATAGTAGAACAGAAGAATAGAAAATATGAATTGAAACAGTAGATTATTCAGAAGTGGAAGTGTCATCACTGTAAAGCAGGTCCTGTGGTAGTCGTCGCTTCAGTCGCGTTGGCCGGCGACTTCGATATTTTCTACTCGAGATGTTTGTATGTGATAGTGATGTGATATTAGATTTAAGATATCGCTCCTACATTTGTATTAGTCTTAGCAATACATCCGACGCCTGGCACGTCCATTCTTTTACCATCTCCAGGAGGTCCCTGGAGCTGTTACCTACCGTCTCGGTGCTCGCACTCGCCAGCCAACTCGCCTAAAGCGCAGACTGCCCCAAGATCTTCTCCTGAGTGACGTCTCCAGCACAGACGACTCAGACACGTGATTACTACCATCAGACTTTAAGTTCTCAATTTGTGTTACAGTTATCCTCCATATTTAGTTAGAGGAGTCGTTCATGGCTACCTCCATTGTTATGTGTCCTGTTCCTATGTATCTTATAACAAACATCTGTAAAGCATAATTGCTGATCGATGGATAAAATAAAATAAAAAAAAGAGATGTTTGTGTTTAATCGAAGTGGCAAGGCCACAAGGTTGCTGGATCACACAGCGCCGATAATATTCTTTGTTGTCTACTTGACACTGCACTTTATTGACCATTATAGACTCATTGTTTTAAAGAGCACATCATTCGTTTGGAGTAACACAAAACGCGTTTCCCCAAACTTTTATTTTGCATCCAAAACTTTTACTGAAAAAAAAAAGAATGTCTTTACTTACGGCCCAATCCATTGGTATTATTGTACTGCTCGAGTGGTTAACCTGGCTTTATTTTTGTTAATAGAAACTTCTCAGATAACGCACTGATTACATTCCACGCGGACATAGCATCTATTTCTCATTTGTGATTCCTGCACATTCCATCCCGCGCCGTGGCTCAGTGGTTAGACTGCTTGGCTCTCACCAAGGCGGCCCGGGTTCGATCCCAGGCGACAGCAAAGTGAGATTTGTGGTGGACAACACGGCGCTGGGGCGGGTTTTCTCCGGGATCTCCGGTTTCCCCCACCATCTCATTCCACCGGTGCTCCATCTTCATCTCATTTATCATCAGTGTCATCGTCTGTGGTGCCGTATGCACATTCTATTGGCTGAAGTGATATGTTCATTGGTGATCAGCAGTTGTTGGAGAAGCGTGCCAGTACCCCTCTCACTCTTCCGAGAGTAATCAGTGCCTTATCTGAGATGTTTGTATTAACAAAGATAAAACCATGGTAACGTTCTGAGGAGCACAATAATATAAACAAGGACTACATAATTGTAGACATTATCGTTTTAAGAACTCTCAGTGCTGGTTGCATGAACTAAATTTGTATACAAGTATGCACACATTTAAAAAGTAGCCATGTATATAACGCATTTAATGGTTTATGCTTCCTTAGTGATTGATATTCTTCTGCCCTTCCAATGCCTTCCAGATACAGTTAGCCAAAAGTTCTCCTGCTCTTTGACTGTGTAGCTATAAGCTCGGCTCTTGACATCCTCAACTTGAAGTCTGGAAATCTTAAGTAGACTCCCAGGAATTCGAAGCCTCCTTCTGGTAATTTGGGTCATGTGGAATCTAACGTTGTTAGTACACGTGTTTCTTGGTTGAAGGGAACAGTGTAATACACGAGATTATACATGTAACAGGAATCATTACAATAAAATAGCTTGAAGGGTCTTGAATGAGTAGGGCCAGACTGAAAAATTCGATGCCATAGCCGGGATTTGAACCACGGAGCTCCCGCTCTCCTTAGCCTACACACGGCTAGCGTGGAAAGATGATCATTTCCATCAATTTACCTAAATAATATAGTGATTTAACTATGAAGCCTGGGAAGCATAGTAAGTCGCCACAGAAGGTGCGTGTCTTATAGCATATGAGAACCCCTAGTGGTCTACCGGGAAATATACGAGTCAGTTGGAGAATTTAATGTTATGTCGGCACGTTGGCCATAGTAGCTCAGTGGTTTAGAACGGAAGATCCGTGGTTCAAATCCCGGCTATGGCATTGAATGTTTCAGTCTGGCTCTACTCATTCAAACCTTAGCCTACACCTGGCTAGTGTGGAAGAAATGATTATTTCCAGCTTGAGGGTCTGTAAGCTAATGTCACTCGATGCACAATGATGTTTCTAAATGTGTGCTACGTACAAAAGCAGAGTGAAACAAGTGAGGGGATACAAGGGTGAGAATTAGGCGAGATGTAGGGCACTTCGGCAAGCAAATTGGGTAAATTGCAGAAAGGAAAGAGCAGAATGTGGCAATGAGAGGTAGTAGATAGAAGTAAATGATAGGAAATATTAGATAATCGGGTGGAGGAGAAAGTGGAACATACACATATATAAAAGTGAGGTTAAGTAATCCAAACTCAGTGAAGAGATAGTAATAAAACGTTGAAATAAGAGGTAAATAATATTCAGGGAAAATTAAACGTTTTGTAAATAGCGAAAAATGATAGAGGCTGTACAAATTGCGGAAAGAGAACACAGATCAGAGCAGAGTTATGAGAAGTAGAGGAGAAGATTTGAGAAAGTGTGACGAAGTAGAGGTAACTGGAAGAAGGATTGTAAAAGCAAAGAATTAGCTACTGATTGCTACAGTACATAGTTGTTTTATTAAGTCATTGTGCTTCGAATTATAAATTCGATTTCTTCAGAATTTCCTAGAAATGATCCATGTATGTTAAGCATTTTTTTTTTTACAACGTACCTTTACTCATCCTCTTAATTATGATGGTCCTTCTCAAAATAGTCTCCCCTGAATGCGATACACTAGTCCCAGCGTTTCTGTCAGTCTTCAAAGACATGATGGGACCCATTTTTGAGAGATCCTTCACAATCGCCTCTACAGCCTTCACCACTGCTTCTGATGATGGATAATGCATCCCACGAAGACGTTTCTTCATGTTAGGGGATAGAAAAAAGTCTCATGGGGCTAAATCCGGACTATAGGGTGGGTGAGGGATGCACTTCACTTTGATTTTCGCAAGATATTCAGCAACAACATTGGCAATATGCGGCCGCACATTATCGTGGTGCAGCATCCAGCCTACTTCACAGAAATGTGGTCTTTTGTGCCTGATCTGGACTTGCAATGTTTTCAGGACATCGCTATAGTATTTTCCAGTTACTGATGTGTGTGCAGGTACAACATGCTGATAAACCATTCAATGGATATCAAAGAATGAGATGACCATAATTTTTCCAGCAGAAGCAACCACGTCTGCTTTTTTGGGGGGTTGATGATGAAGGAGATTTCCACATTGAGCTTTGCTGTTTGCTCTCAGGATCAAAATGATGTAGCCAAGTTTCATCAGCAGGGATTACGTTTGAAAGAAACTCCGGATCTTCCTCTAACATCAACTTTAACTGCATGTTACCTCCATTGCAGCGGTAGGCGATACTGAACATGTCTGAACTTGTCTGGTTCTCACAGGCGGGAACCAGCAGTACCAACAATGAAACTACTACGGCGTGTTTGTTTCACATTAAGCTAACAGAATATAATAAGATTGAATTTTATTGCCAAAAATTATAACCGTAAAAAAATTATGGTCATTTATTGAACAGTTCTCGTATATACAAACAAGAAAATATAGTGTTAAATTTCACTCAGATATCTTCAGTCTGTGAGTTAATTGATTATTTCTGTTATTCACTTTTATTTATATATTTGGTAAATATTTTATATAGAAATAAATTCGGAATGCTAGTTCAAGGCACAGGTAATGTTTATGAACATGAAACAACAAATGTAACAGCCTGTGCACGATTATCTGGTCATCTAGAAAATGATTGAATGATTTGTATTGTATTAAAGACATAGGTATTGGTTAGTTTGGACAATTTTAATTATTGAACATAAGCTTTATTTAGAAAGTACATGTATAAGGTATTTTGAATTGGGCAATATATAACGAGATTTCCTGTGTTACCGGTTACTGAGAATTACTGGGACTTGAAATTTAAAAATGTGCCTAAAAATATTTTTTCCCAGGTTCCTCAAGCCTTTTGGTATCTGTCATTAAGCAACAACAGTATCCCAGTTAACCCGTTCGATAAAGGACAGGAAGAAAACCAGTTCTAGTGTGAACAATTGCGGCGACGTCTTGAGAAAGTTAAAATGAAAACAGTCACATTTTACGGAAAAATCGTAACCAGAAACAGGTTGTTTCAGGTACCTAAAGGCTGAAGCAGTAGTGCACCTGACATCTGGAACCACGACTATCTTATGCCAGTGGAAGGGGGGGGGGGGCTCGATTACCAGGAGGTTTTTTCAATAGTTACAAGAGTTCAGGAGTTGCTTGGATTTGACAGGAACAAAGCACGGCTGTTGTCACATTTCCGATATTCATTAGGAAGCTTAAAGGTCACTTTATCATTTCGTGAGAATGATTTCTTCATTAACTTTTAAGGATAGAAGATGTAATGATCTTTGTACATTTTTTTAAAGGTAAACACTTCAGTTTTCAATTCTTAACACTTCATTTTATGTAGCTAATACCTAACCATTTTAACAGATAAAAGGTGGATTCTTAAATTTATGGCAGCTTTGAAAAAATACGTGCAACTAAGCTATCCATTTTTTTTTTTTTTTCGAAAATGAGGAGTTCAAAAATTAATTTCTTAAGGAAAGAAAGTTCCAATATTAGTATTTAAAAAAAGCCCAGCTTCATATCCTATTTACGCAGCGATTTTGTACACCAAAATATTTAAGATTTGAAATTGAGCAATTGAAATGCAACGTTTCAGTGCTTTATTTGATAAACGATGCCGTTTTCTTTATCTGCTCTCAGCATTAATCCTTTCAGTCTCGTCATACATGTCAAAGATATTCTGATTCTAATCAACTCAACGTTGATTATTGAAATATGTAAAATATTTAAATTATAACATAGTAGCTTGAATACTTTACTGTATAGAGTATCAAAAGTTCAAGGAAATAGTGTCCTTGGTTTTTTTTTCCTTGTTCCATTTATACCCCGCCTTTAACTGCTATGGTCATATCGGCGGCCGTTCTCCTTTGGAACATACTGAAGCTGTTAACGCGTTATCTTTTTTTTTTTTTTTTTTTTTTTTTTTTTTTTTTTTTAAATCATTAGATCACGCACACATTCACATTCTCATTCATACTTCCAGACTCTGGGGAAGATGGGGAATTATCTTGGTCGGAGAAAAATCCCTACCCCCACCGCCGAGAATCGAACCCCGGACCCTAGCACGGCAGGTAGGTCCTCTACCTTGGTTTTGTTACATGAAATAATGCGCATTTAACCACGGTTTACATATTTACGGAAACGATTCAATTTCACTGTACTGATTGGTTCTCAACAATGTAACATATTGCAAATAAAACATATTACATTTAATGTCACAATGAAAGGCTTAGTTTGAGCGTTGTTCCTTTGTTTAATTGTTTATTTCGAGAAGAAGAATGTGATGCTGGAATGGAGTCTTAGAAATAATGTAAAAGATATATTCCAGTTAAATGTCTAAATATCTACATTCTGCCCACTACATACATAAACTATAACATTTTTGTATTTGTTGTCAAGGAAGTAATGTTGCTGCAGGCGGAAGTGTATCTAAAAATATGTTGACTGTTCAGTAACGTGTCATACATGTGCAGTGTAGTTGGATTCCATTGGTGATGACGGTGCGATGTGACTCTTTGCACCTCGTTGAGACGTTATTTGTAGCAGTATTTCTCTCTTCAGCCAATGGAATGTGCAGGAATCACAAATGACAAATAGGTGTTATGTCCACGTGGAGTGATCAGTGTGTTATCTGAGAGGTTTCTATTAACAAAGATTAAGCTAGGGTAACCTTTTGAGTAGCAGGATAATAGCTGTATTTTCTTATTATAGCTCCGGTTCATATGAGATCTTATCTCGGTCGTGGTATCGGACAACTAGTATGGGAGCTTACGTGAAGGAAATGAAAAAGGTTGAAAAACTTTTCTTGATTCAAATCTCAAACTCAATTTCAATATGATTTGTATTTTAAATCAATATAATTACACAATTTAAGACAACACTTTTCTCCCGTTGATGAATAATTAAAACAGTTCAAATTCTCTGGTTTGCCATCATCTTGTATACTCATTGCATCATCTGAATTTCACACTTTTGCATATCGATCCTCAAACCACGTATTTAAATATCGTATAATTGTCTAGCCTCTCATATCAGACACATATCGCTCTTCTAGTAAGCAAACAGCGGTCTGTCAGTGAATGTCAGTACGGTTCAACTTCTGTCATATAGTATTTAGTACGTTTTTTTAAACGTAGACTAATGCTGGAGTAACAAACACGCCTTAAAATTTTCCTTCCTTAGTTAACAGCACACTGCAAAATTTGAAATGGCTGGCAGTGGAATTGCAATTCTACTGGAGAGCAGGGGCAACAAATATCTCTCTCCTCCTCCCCTTATCACCTTCTACAGAACGATAACTGCTCTGACTATTATATGGATGTGCTCCCCGAGTTCATTTAGCTTAAAAAGTAAGCATTAAATAGGAAGAGCTAAAATGCAGTGGATGTCCTCAGAATACAGTTGAAGAAATTAAATTGTAAAAGCTATATATTTGAAAATCTGTGTTAAAAGTCAGTAGGAAACGCTCTCCCATTTAATCAATGTATAGAAATGTGGATAGCTACTGCCAAAGTTCAAAACAAAGACCGCAGGTGGATGAGTTGCCACAGTGTCAAACTTGGAAGACAAGCGGTGATTTCCGCTGTTAAGTCTTGTTAGTAGGTAGATTTACAGTTGCTGGGATTCTAACAACAATTACCGGATATGCGCAGCATTTTCACCCCAATATCTAACTCGATAAGTCGTATTTCAGAGAATAGAAGCAAGATTTCCAGAAAAGGGTTAATCGAAGCAAACTGTAACCCTTTGTGATAAATCGCACTATTGATGAACATGAGAACCAAAAAGTTATTTCAAATATGAAACAAAGTAAGAAGGAAGGAGCAAAAACGTGTAACTTTAAGCTGTTTCCTCCTAAAAAAAAGAGAATAGATGCTTTTATACGAAAAAGGTGAATTTGTGAAAGGGTTGCCGATTAAAGGGACCGAATCAAGCGTAAACCCTTTCCTTCTCACATTTCGAATGCACAACAATTTGAAAAATCGTTGTGAACAGGGATTGCTTTTCCGGTTTTATTAGAAATCCAGTCGTCGTTCTCAATATCTTACCCCTTTCGATTTCTGGTTCTCAGGAAAACACGCTGTAAGATCTTAATTCTGGTCAATACATCGTTCTTTTGTTATGTTGCCTTGTAGCTTTGTGGGCATTAAAATACAGGAAGTAAAGGGTTTTTGCGGTCGCGATTGACCTAGTCAACCCTTTATTGCACAAAATACCATAACCCTTCTCAACCCTTGCAGATGTATCGGAAACGTTTTTACCCCTTTTGGGAATCCGGTTCAGGAGATGAATGACTTGGAATCCACGTAAGATACTACCGGTTCCTCAAGCATCAGGTGCTTATGTGGAGCAACCTGTTTCTAAGCCAGGTTTTGGGCGAGAAAATTGCTAACCTAGGGGCTTGTCTCCCTCCTTTGTGGGGAAACTGTGCTTCTGAAGCAAAAGTAGTACTAACAGTGAAAATAGCCTGGGTAAGCATTTCAGAACTGACGTTCTATTTTAAATTTTATAGTTCTAATATTTTTGTTGTACTTACTCTAACGTTAAATCATATCCGACGATGAATAAAATAATGTTCAAATGAGTACAGGGTACATAGAGCTTAGAGTTACCAGACATTCATCTATCAGGATAAGGGAAAACCTCCAACGTTAAGTCATATCGGACGATGAATGAAATGATGTTCAAATGAGTACAGGGTACATAGAGCTTAAAGTTACCAGACATTCATCTTTTAGGATAAGAGAAAACCTCCAACGTTAAGTCATATCGGATGATAAATGAAATGATGTTCAAATGAGTACAGGGTACATAGAGCTTAGAGTTACCAGACATTCATCTTTCAGGATAAGGGAAAACCTCCAACGTTAAGTCATATCGGACGATAAATGAAATGATGTTCAAATGAGTACAGGGTACATAGAGCTTAGGGTTACCAGACATTCATCTTTCAGGATAAGGGAAAACCTCCAACGTTAAGTCATTGGACGATGAATGAAATGATGTTCAAATGAGTACAAGGTATACAGAGCTTACAGTTACCAGACACTCATCTTTCAGAATAAGAGAAAACCTCCAACGTTAAGTCATTGGACGATGAATGAAATGATGTTCAAATGAGTACAGGATATATAGAGCTTACATTTACCAGACACTCATCTTTCAGAATAAGAGAAAACCTCCAACGTTAAGTCATATCGGACGATGAATGGGATGATGTTCAAATGAGTACAAGGTATATAGAGCTTACAGTTACCAGACATTCATATTTCAGAATAAGGGAAAACCTACAACGTTGGCATTGGACGATGAATGAAATGATGTTCAAATGAGTAAGGGTATATAGAACTTAAAGACGTCAGGCATTCGTTTATTAGCATAAGGAAAGACCCGAAGAAAAGCCTTAACTAGATAACTCACCAAGACCGAAATTCGAACTCTGGATCTCTTGAATGTTATACAGACACGATACCATCTACGCTACAGAACCAGGTAAATTCCGTAGTGCACCATTATTCTACCATAGTGTATATTCTTAATTAATGTTTGTTTAAAAAATATAGATCTATAAGAACGTGGGTGTAAATGTTCAGAAGTTCACAAAAAGATCCTTTTATTCTTGGTATTATTTGAATAACTGTTTTGTTGTGAAATTGGGTCAGCAGATTACTAAAAAGTGCTTAAGGTTTATTGTTTTTCTTTCGTTTTTAAAACATAAAATTTACAAGTGCAGATTATAAACAATAAAGGTTTAAAATATTCAGTAGTTATATTAAACCTCATTTATTAGCGGCGTTATACTAATTGTAATATATATTATAATTAAATCAAAATACATGTTGATAGTTTCTGTATTAGTTAAGCCATAGCGTTGTCCTGGGAATTAATTAACTTACTTCAACTGTGGTAGGATTGACTGTTATAGTGTGTTATGTATGGTATGTTTACTACCGATATAATGTTCAATTACACTAATGGTAATAAACTAGCCATAGATTGTTGTTGAAACGACTTGGATGTTAAATTATATGGATCAATTGAATAGGCTAAAAACATTTATATATTGTGATTGTAATCTCGAACCGAGTATACACGTAATGAACTGATTTATATACCTACGTAATCTCTTTTAACTAAAAGATGAAATAGGGAATGTAATAAATAAGGAACTTGTAACAATCGCTTCATTCTATTAATTTCGAAAGCACCTCAGGATTTTTTAGAATGAAGAAGCAATTTTGCGTAGATAGATTGCATTATCTGAAGTAAGCTCCCTTGTCAATTGCTTTAGCCACCAATGTGAGATGACAGCGTATTAGCGTCAGTGAATATCCAAAATTTAAACAGATTTATAAGTAATATAATTCACCATTTTATATTTGAGGTTTAATTTGTTAATTTTGAAGCTGGCAACACATTTATATGGAGAAATATATTGGCGGCTTCCCCTTTCCTCTCGTTTCCTTGTAGCAGATATTTTATGTTCTTGTGCCATCTGCTATCGTGTGTTTCGGTGTGATGGTTTGGATGCAACATTCAAGACATCCATAGAGTAAAGAAGTCACTTGACCTTATAAAATACTATTGCTTGCATTGACTTTCTTTTAAACAAACGACTAGCAGAGACTACATTCTTGCTATGCTAAACAAATGACTAGCATTGTAATATAATATTCTCCTGCATGTAACCATCGCTGAATACGGACGTGTGTAAGTAAGTGTCTGTCCGAAATCTTGCAGATTTTTTGTTAATACATTTAGCATTTATGGCTTGCGCGTGTCCGCGAGTATATTAAATAGCTAATGCATCAGGCATTCTCTAAGAACGGACAACTTTACGATTATTTGTAAAGTATAGGAGAAAGTTGATTCAATAATTTTAATTGAAAACTGTATTGTATCGACTAAAAGAAGAATTATTTGGTAAAGTGTCCACAATAATTTCAAAATATTTTGTTATAATTAAAACATCTGTTTGCAAAGGAAATAAATGGAATGAAGAGTAATTATTTCACTATCCCAAAAGATTATATTTCTCCGTTTCGAGACTACGACCCTGGGTGCAGAGATCATCGCTCGAGAGCATCCGTGGTGAACAATAATTCTGCAAGAACTTCACCAAATTTAAGAATCCCATCAACCGTAACCGAAAACCTTGTACCTGTGTATTTCATTTCCTAGATATTTCTCAGGGTTTAGCAGTAGAACAAGAGTCCTTATGATAGAAGACGTTTTTAAAGTAGTAGTAGTCAGCTGCAGCCGAGTAGTAGGGGCTGGTGCACACGCGTGTACAGAAAGGGTTCATCCCCCCTTTTTAAAGTACAACAATACATACATGGCTTCCTTCCATCGTTGATACACACTAATTATTTCCAGGATAATAACTACTACCAAACATGAACCCATTCTTTTGTTTACTTCTCATATGGCAACAAAGTTGATCACTTCCACTTAATTCTGAGCTTGTGCATTTAGTATCGAGGAAGGTGCATTAATATTTAGGGTTCGAATCCCATTACCACAAATTTTGTGTACTTAGAAATTTAAATCACAGATGAAATTTACGTTATGTTCTAATTTTCACTGAGTTTTTCTTATTTTAAGTTGTTTTAGTTGTCATAGTTCATAACGTAAGTAGCAGATACGATCTGAAAATTTAATACTTTTATGAACTGGTTCAAAAATTCCTGCGAGCTTATTTATTCACATCCGGTATACATTCCGCACAATTGTTAAGATCTGGAACTTACAACCGAAACCACAGCAAATTAGCTCCTGAAAATATGTACTGGATCTATATCATTAAACCGAAACAATAGAAAAACTATTACGAATCAGTTGGCACTACTTTTTGGAAACTGTCCACATTTCAGAGATGCTTCACATTCAATATTTCAAACAAAAAGTTTCAATCTTTGCTCTAAAGATTCTCCTTCACAGGTTAAGCTGAGCTGACAGAAGTTATTTTAAGTTATATCTCTTCATTTTTTTTTATCCAGTTACCATTTAGTTACTAAAAAAAGATTCACTTACCGTACTCAGCCTTTTCCAGGGACACAATGATACTTGATAGAAAAAACTTCCTTGTAATTCAGGAACAGAATATTTTCAGATGTTTTTGTTTTCTTTCCCTCATGAAGTAACATCGCTTGAGAGAATCAATAATTACTTCTGAGCAGTGATGTGCAGTGCTAGGACAGCCCGGGGCCAGTGGACCATGCTGCTGGTCTCATACTTGCGGTAAAGATGGGTGACCTATTGAGACACTGAACACCTTGGTACCCCAACAATGTAGGCGTCACTACTTATCGTAGCTTCTTAAAATTCCTCACAGTGGACGGCGGTCCGAAACATGCGCCATAATTGGAACCCATGTGCATTCCGTGGCGAGAACTATATAACCTGTGCTCCAATTCATTATGCCATGGCCTTATGTGAACGGTTCTTTTGAAAAATATATGTGTAAGTAAAATTATTGTTAACTGCTTTATCTATGTTAAAAATTCATTGTTTAGTTTTCAGTGGAAATAGCGTTTTGGGGTTCAAAAGACATCTTAGAAGTGTTGAATATGTACGTCAAGCCCAACTTTTCACAAAATTCTCTCCAGCCAGCCCTTTACATGAAAAAGTTGCTTTTACTGTTTTAAAAATGCCCATACAAGTTAATATATTGTACTTTGAGATATGGAATAAATATTTGGAATTATTTCAAGTTTCTTATGTAAGCAACTAATGACCGATTTCACCAACAAATGTTAGCGTAACGGTCGTGTTATATCTCTTGTTAAACGAACAATCCAAATTTCTGTTGTTAAGTCGTTAACAATTGTAAATAGTCAATATGGCGGCCGTGAACTCCACTGTTGATGTCGATTTGCTATATTTAAGACCGTCTAAATGACATTCGGAATAAGAGTACGGCCTAGGAGGAGAAATGATTTTGAGGAACAATCAGACGATGGTATAGACTGTCGAAACATGTTGTATGAAGGTTACTGCGGAAGTACAGGAGAGGTTAGAATATGCATCGAAAGGAATATGCCGATCTCGCCTTTGCTTCAAGTATTAATAACTTTGCTATTTTATAATTCACTGAATTATGTGGATAATACACTGTCCACCTCCCGTCTTGAAACGTTCAAGTCTCTCGCCACTTGTCCTTCGCACCTCGTTTTAAATTTACGTAATACTGACGAAGTGCTTCTGGAAGTGACACATGCATTTGAATTTAATTCGTTTCCAATATTTAGCTACGTGACATCTCTCCACATTCACCACATCCGTCCTCTTTATTTTCCACGATATCGTTACACTTCGTCACCAATTCAATAACTTCTTTTGTCCATCGATGAGAAATTTGTCTCACTGCTTTTGTTTACGATTTTGTTTATCCACCATTTTTTCAGCTGTGTGTAGAAGAAAATGAAAACAAAAGCGCATCGCAGTACGTTAGAAAAGAATACGGCTCATCCGTAGCATTCTATAGCTGTGATATTGACAATTGTTACGTTACACTATTTAACGTGGATTTTAACATCTGTTGGTGAAATCGGGCGTAAAGTGTTGCTTCAATTTTCCATGCATTGATCATATAATACAGGTGGAATGCCAGGGAATATTATCGTAACGAATCTATCTTAGTTGTGAGTACACGTTTTAGCCAGCGTCTTAATTGTCTAAATAGCTTAATGCATAGATAACCGCACAGTTTAAAAGTAATTCGAAAGAAGTAACAAGAAAAGGCTGCTGTGAACAGTTAAACTGTAGATATAGCCCATGCAACCACTTGTTCTGTTGCTAATTTGTACCAAGTAGGGATCGAGTAACAAGGACAGACAAGCGTAATTTGCCTATCGTAAACCTCTCTGCATATCAAATTGCCACTTTCCAAAATATGTACAGCGTAGAATGTTCATTGTTACGCATTCTAGTGCATGTTATCGAAACTGTTAATAGTACATGTTTTATATTTCGTGGTTCCTACAAACCCGACGTCTGCTAATGTGCTGATGAAAGCCCGTGATTCTAAATACAACTGTAAATCACTAGGCACAGGCATATCTTGGAACATGAAAATAGGACTTCTACAAATGTAAAATATGTATTATCGTTAGCCGTTTTGAAGCGTTCTTGTTTACGATTTCTTAAGAGGCTGTCTTTGCCAATGAATGTGAAACAGAATGATCTATTATTCTCTCTTTTTCTAATTCACACAGATAAAAAACGAACGTGTGATATATTGTTTCTACCTTTAAATGATTCATTTTAAGCGTTTATCTTGATTGATCTTGAGTAAATAGAGGAATCTGTTACACTGCTATAGTATAAAAGGAATATATGTGATTTTTTCCCTAAATACGTTATACCTATACGTAAACCTTATGATGCGAATGAACGTAGTCCACTGTTGCAGTGACAGATTAGTGTCTCTCCAGATGGTGGGGTTCAAGTGGCAATATGAAAGGGTGCAAAATTACGATTTATTGCTGTTCTTTCATAAAGAGCCAGGTGACACACTAAATGACACCACTCCGTTTCCTTTTGTGTGTTGGCCGTTCCATTCGAGAGGCGTAAATGAACCGACATCGATATTCTGTTTGCTTATATGTAGATACTGGTCACGTGCGGAAGATGTCTTCCTACTGTGTGGAACCGACCACATCTTTCACTGGCTGGAGTAGAGTCCGTTGATACCCGCTTACAGCCAGTATGAATCGATTAATATTTGACTTTAGGTATCAGAGACATAACGAATATCCTCTCCAAGTGGACTACATCCGTGATAGCGGTTGGGTTATGTCCGTTTGATAATAAAACGTATACTCTTCATTTTAATCTATCTCATCCTAGTTTAATCCTGCTGTAAACATCTGGGTGGGAAGAGAGACAAAACGGTTAAGTTGTTGATTGGTTTAGCGAAGTTAATGGACGTTTTCTTTTATTTGCATACGTACGATAAACCCCTCCTTTAAGTACAGCACTGTAAGTAGTTTTCTGATCACTGCTCTGTGAGAGCTAATTTCGGAGAGAGAAAAGTATGCAAATGTTCCGATTATTATAAACGTAATAGCCTCACATTTTATCTTTCTGCTTCACATACCACATAGATGTGTTCTGTATACTATATACAGATTAAACAGAAGACAGGCGAAGTTATACACACTATTAACTTATTATGTTAAATTAAGCTGCATTTTATTTAACAATTACTAAAGGACACTTGCATTCCTATACCAGGCAGCTCTCTCACAACCAGCTCTGTATCGAGTTGAATGCTGATTAAGATGTTATTGTTTATAGTGTGGAGTTACTTCTGATATTTAACAGTATTTCCTGTACATCTCGCACACAAGCCCAAGGACACTTATGTATATGTAATTTAAAATCAGTAAGCTTTCCATCATGGAGCAGGCCGGTGCTTCAGCCGAAATAAAACACAATCGAGGCAAACCTTTGAGAAGTGGCGAGGGGCGAATGATAGCGCATTGTTTTGCGTTACTTAAAGAAAGAAACCCGAAATCGTCTATAAAACATTTAGAAAGAAACTGATGATCTGCTTGGTGTTTCCGCAAGTAGTGTACATAGCGTTAGAATGGAACAGCAAGCATCCGGAACTTAATTATAACAACGAGACAGCCGCGTAAATGCAAACAGCGCGTAGAGAAATACGATGATTTTACGAAAAGTGCTATACGCAGTAAAGTTCATGATTATTTTTTCAGAAATGAACCTCCGACTTTAAATAAAGTTTTGCATGCGGTAAATTCTGACATTGACTTGCCAAATTTTTCACTAGGTTTTCTCCATCGGTTGTTGATAGATATTGGATTGAAATTTAAAAGCGAGGGTGGATATCAGTTATAGTGAACAGAGAAGATATTGTGATGTGGAGACGTAAGTATCTGTGCCAAATCAAAAGTTTTCGTAGGAATGCGATTCAAGGTAACCATTATGTTACTGCACGATTCTATTAATATTCCAACTCATAGATTTTATAAATTAATGTGTAACCCAGTTCTATTTATTGTCTAAAAGTTAGCTCTGCTATATATATATATATATATATATATATATATATATATATATATATACTGCTAGTGTTCCAAAATGTGAATACATGTAGCGTCTAACACGTGGCGAAGTTGAGTCAGCTTCGCTTTGTTTACAGCAAGATTAAACTAGCGTGAGACAGAGTATAGCAACTATTTTTCTATGTATATGAACAGTGAGATACACTGCCCTGCGACAGTTTCCCGGTTTTGATGCAAATAAGCTTTTTATAGAAGTGAGCTCGCTAATTTAAAATATGATGAAGGTGAATAAAGCACACCTTATTTTACAAATGTACAATTATTTCTATATATTAAGCATAAATTTCGATTTTTGTATTCATTTTGTAACACAATTTTTGCAGAAAAACACTGTCAAATTATTATTTTGTGATTTGTGAGAAAACTCTACGGCAAAATTTCGGATGGATTGATACGAATCCGCCTCGTTGAGGCGACTTTGCAATATATTCTCTGGGTTGGGATGCTGCTTCCTCCAGTAGATCTGGTTGTGTCCTCTCCTCGGGGAAAGTGTCGGGGTTGCGCAGTGTCTCAGTCTCAGTCTTTGCTCAGATCCGGCGTCTAAGGATGAGCAATTCCTTAAGATGTTGTCTACGGCTACTGCAATAGAAGATAAATAACAAGATAAATACCCCTTACATAGGGGTTTGGTCTCGAACGAGAATTGGAACTAATTTACTAATGTAACGAAATAATCGTTCAATTTCTTTTAAATTTTCCGGTTTTTAATTCAATATGAAGTTAACAAAAACGGTTCTAACATAAATTAGTAAATAACTACAAATGTCAGTTTCCTTCACAAAATTAACTTGAAATCGAGTTTCCTCATACTTCTTAACTCCACGACGTCCATACACAGATGATGTTGACTCTAGATAATCTGAAATAATTGAATTTGCCGCTGCTGTAGCAATTCAATTATTTCTCATTGGTTCATGTCATCTTTTCTGACTCACTTTTCAGTACCATATTAGGTAATTTCGGTAATCTTTTGTTTAAATCTTATTTAAACAATTTAACATTCAAATACTATTTTTATAATTATTTTAGACTATTATGGTCGTTAAACACATTAATATTATTATGTTTCCTTCATTTCTACCTATTCAATCACAATTTTACCTTCAATTGTTTCTTAATCTCGTTCACTTTCTGCGAAAGTTTTTTTTTCTTGGATATTAATATTTTAAAGTAAATAACGTTCTGAAATAAACAGATAATATTGATTTTTTTGGTCCAAATTAAAACAACTGTCACAACCGTACGTGATGGAGAAAAATGGACAGCATCATTCAATTTAGCACAGCGAAATTAATTCAGAACACCTTTCAGAACGCAAACCTCCAAACAAAAGCTTATATTTTGTGGTACCGTTACATATTTCTAACACTGATGAAATATAATTTTCATTATCAGCTTCGGCAAACAAGAACATACAGCAGATATTTTAATTCATATTCTAAACAATAACAACAACAACAATAATAATAATAATAATAATAATAATAATAATAATAATAATAATAATAATAATAATAATTATTATTATTATTATTATTATTATTATTATTATTATTATTATTATTATTATTATTATTATTATTATTATTATTATTATTATTATTATTATTATTATTATTATTATTATTATTATTATTATTATTATTATTATTATTATTAGACCCCCCTTTTCTATTCGTGTGGCAGGTATATCCACGTAAAATTAATCTATAACATTCTTGATACTAATTTTAATAAATTGCACAAAGCTCATGTGGTTATTATTTAGCTTTTATTTAAAAATTAGTGACAACTTACAGGATATTTTAGCCGTTGCTGAATTGGTCATTTTAGAAATGTTTAACAGGTTAAATTCATTTAGCAGCGTTCTGAAATGCTCCACTGAAAGAAGCGTTATCAATAAAGTTTTAATTTGGGTAAGCTAAATACTTCAGCTTCGGTTGAAATTATATGAATATTCCGCGAGATTTTTCAATGTTTGGGAAACCGCATGTAACTTAAAATCTCTTTCTTATGGAAAGATTGTTTGCGTCAAAGTCATCTATTGTTGAACATGTATTAGCTATGTATTGACGGTTTAAGCTGAAAAAGTCGTGAAGCACTTTCCCGCAGTTACAGTTTCGTAGTAAGGAACTGTGAAATGGTCGAAAATGTCATTTTCCATTTCCAGTTATGTTCTCTGATAATTTCTGAACAGGAATATAGATAGTTTTATGGCTGTATATACAATGCTTCTTTATTTAAGTACGCTTTAAAGATAAGAGTGCATTCGATTTAAATGGTAACATGGCATGTTTTAAGAGCTTTACCTCGGAAACAATTTTCTTAGCAAGTATTAGGGCTAGAGGTTTGAATTTTATACACTTCTTTTTTATACAGAGTTATGTATATTCACCTAGAATTGTGACGAAATAACTCACCACATCTTTTTGGAAAAAAAGTTTAAATTTTACACCTTCATTTTTCTTTATATTAAAAATGCATTCTGCAAAACCATTAGAAAGACTTACATAATTCTAGGTCAGTATCATTAAAGACATAGCTATGAGGCTCAAGTGTAAAAGAGTGCTGTGCCATTCATAGTTATTCTAATTTTGGGGCAGTAATATTTCCCTATTTTTTTCACAAAATATTTTCTTCTGTTTACTTATTAAACGAATCTTTTAAAAAGGCTAGGGTAATGAAATTTGCCATACATATTCTCCATAGCCCAATAATTTTGCCTGATTTTTTTTCAAAGCAATTCACTTAGTAATAGTTGAGAAACAGACCATTACTTCGTCCAGGGTGTAGTTGTCTAAGCTCCACACTTCCCGTCTAACAATTGTATTTTTATGTGGTTCGTATTGCAGTCTGACACCAATCACACACGTTATTTGTTAATGCAGCTATATTCTAGATCTTCTCGGGAAACAAGCCAATTGAAAAGACGATTAAAATCGACGTTTCGGGAGCGAATATATCTCCCGTCATCAGGAATGTTTTAAGAAATGCTATAACCACAAAATGTTTTACTAGATATAACACAAATATCAACAAAGACAAAACACTACCAATATTCTCATTTCTGAACAAAAGACTGTTTCAGTAAATTAAATGCCAAGTCAGGAGATGGCGTGAGTATAGAAAATTAATTAGGTCAAAGAAACGTAACTACTTAACCTGATGATCAATGATTTTAAAGTATCCTGATGGTTGGAGCGATGTACGCTTCCAAACGTCAATTTCTAATCATCTTTTCACCTGGCTTGTTTCCCCAGAACATCTTGAATAGGTATATTAGTCGCCAGGAAAGCTTCAGGTCTTAATTTTTTAATGCAGCTGTTAGTAAGTCTAACATGGGACCATATATCTATGTGAAACGAGTTGAATTCAGGAACGAAAATTCGTTTATTGTAGTTCAATAACTTCCGAGGGACATTTTCAAGCAAATCAACTACCCTTTACGTTTACATGAGGAAGTTTTCGATACTTTTCTTTCCCTCAAAATTCGTTGTAACATTTTTTTATTAAAATAACACATGTTTAAGTTACTTTCGTGACAAAGGAAACTCATATTTTTGCCAAATGAGCTATATGCATGTAATGCAAGACAAATGAAACAAGCGAAATTAACTGAATGGTTTAATGCGGCACGAATTTCTAAACAATGTTTGCTTCGTACATATGTTTATTGTTTGTGAAGTATTATACATGCAGGTCCACTGTATTAGGCATTATCAAAACCTCATTTGTACGTAATTGTGAGTTACTAATGTTATGTCTTCACCTTGATATGTGTATATAGCAGTCAACTAAGCCTCGCTCGTCTAAGTGCAGACTTTGAGGACTGAAACAAGTACATCAAACTTGCATTCCTTACTGGCGGAGTAATGGACTGGAAGTTACAGTGGACCCTATCGGAAGGAGGAGGGACAGTATCCACGTGGTTTGTATTTGGTCGGCTTCTCCTACATTGAGAGAACAAGATGGTGTTTTGTCCCTGTCAAGATTTCTGGCGGCCGCCAATCTTTTTGGAGAGCCTGTGTTTCTCTTGACAGACTGTCAGCTCCTAACACATTCCAGCTGTGGTACTCTTCAGCTGCTCCATTTTCTCTACTCAACTTTGTCTGCATTTAGAAATTATTTCAAGGCAGGTGTTCGAAACATATATCATAAGTTTGAATACCAAACCTGACCCTTAAATTCAACGATTTGCAAAAAATATGCCACAAAGAAGTTCAAGTTTTTATTTTCTGAAAAAAATGGCTCTAATTTTTTTATTAACTTCCATAAGTTAGAGATATTTTCATGGCAATTGAAATGTATATCTTGAATTTATTGGGAGTATCCCCTAAGCATCTCTTCGATTTGAATGACTTCTGTATAATTTAACTGTAAGAATAGACAAAATCTTACTTCACAAAAATGTATGTCACTTCCATTTTGTACAGATAAGACTTAGAGTTATTTCAACTGTTCAAATATGTACACGTTTCACAAATAGGTATATCTTGGCCACGCAAAGAGCATATCGAACAGCTCCTATCAGTCGTGCTTCCCTCTACTTACCAATGCTTCTATCTGTATTGACACTAGTACGTAGAAGAAGAAGAGTTAGAGAAAGTCATTCGAATTTAACATTAGGTCTTCTTATTTTATTAAAATTTTAACCATCTGATTATTTAAAGACATCGAATTTCAAAGTCTTTGCATCTCGACTCGCTCTTAAAAGATTTAATAGTTTTTTAAGTGTATTGTATTTCACTATTTCCACTGTGTGTGCAAAGAAATACGAACAGATCCGAGTTATCCGGGTTAGCCATAGAATGGCGGAAAAACGATAAAAAAACCATGCACAACTTCACCGAAATACTTTTAATGTAGTTTATAAATTACCATCGCTACACTTTCTACCTAAAAACACATACTGTATGCACTGTAATAGTCTATGTATTTATACTGTACTACAAACTAGTCGGTAGTAAACAGGGCAGCGAGCTTCTGCTGTCTCAGTTTAGTTTGTGTATCGCTTACGAGCAGCGTTTTAACATTAGAAGTTCATTTGTTTTGACTCTCGAAATATAACATAAATTTCTCTATGTTTGTTACTGCTTGTGTTGGGTCATAACCACAGCTGGTTCATCAACACTGTCTGAATCTGAATACTCTTCATTTTCAGTAGCTTCATGATGCAACAATGTCTTCCTCTGTAATCGGTTTATAACCTCCGTCATTGTCAGTGTCTTCTTCATCAACATCGAAATAGCCATCAATATTTTAAAAAATTCTATAAAATCTTCTTTCACACTTATTTTTCTTCTTCAGTCCTGGCCCGCATCGGTAGCGTGGATGGTCTACCTCGTGTTCAAGAGGTCGCAAGTTCGAATCTCGGACAGGGTGAGTTACCTGGATAAGGTTTTTCCGGGGTTTTCCCTTATCCTTAAAGGCGAATGTCGGGTAAATCTAAGCTCCATGGACCCCGGATTCATTTGAGCATCATAGCACCCATTTTTTTCATCGCCCAATATTACTTAACGTTGGAGGACAGAAATAAATAAATAAATAAATAAATAAATAAATAAATAAATAAATACAATTCTTCAATCTTGCTTTCTGGCAAGTCACACACACCAGGCTACAACTTATTCATGACTTTATCAACGTTTTCCTTCCAAACTAGTTCCAAGCAGGTGGGGCGAGTGCCGCTGGTAAGAAGTAATGTACCAACTGAGAATAGCAATTTATTGTCTGTAAATCAAGGTTTTACTGTAGTAATAAAACGTTTTCTGCAAACTTAATCTGCACTTGCATTAAATAATAGAAGTATAAACTTTTGTGTGAATTATTTGTTTATGGTTTCTTGCCATGTAGCATAGATGTTTTCTCTTAAAATATGCTACTCTTTGAACCTAATATAGAAAAACTAATATCTATGTTATAATTCAATGTTAATTTGTAAAGATATATTTCTTACGGCATTTGCTCTTCTTCTTAATATTATTTGATTGGCTCGTTCTTCATTTATTTCTTCTGTTTAATATTTGTTCAGGCGTTATCTGGGATTACAGTTTGTTCAGCAGTTTTATAGTTTAAATAATTATTTCCTGTCTTCAAGGATAGCAGAATATAAACGTTGATATATGCTTTCATAATTACTGTGTATTATCTAAACAATGTGTCATTTTTTTAAGTATTTGGATGCAGGACCCTCCGGTTTCTCTTAATTTTTACCTCTGATTTGTTATGTCAAGTGATTTGAACTTAGTAAAACGAGTTTGGGAATAACATTTAGTAATCTGGAATTTTAAGAAATGTCGAGTTCAAAGTCTTACTTTTTTTTTTTTTTTTAGTTTGCGATTAGACTTATGGCAAATAATCCAGTTTTTTGGGAGAACTATGAAATTAACCATTTAGTTTATATGTAAATCTCCTAGAAGAAAGCACCTCTTTAACTGTAACATATTATGTACATATCTACTTTAGGAATATTGGCGAATGAAATTAAAATTGAGTTTTTATTTATGAACGCCCTATGCTGTTGTGGTTTTCAGCGTCCCATTGTACACTGGGCTTGAAGAACAGCTTAATTTTGCTTAGAAGTTTCCTTGTCAGACATGTGACCACCCTTCTGAAAGAAGTCATGGTAAGCATTTTACGGCCGAAAACATCCATCGTCCGCCGACGGCCCACCTCGGTAGCATAAATGTCTGCCTCACGTTCAAGAGGTCCCGAGTTCGAATCTCGGTTAGGGAGAGTTACCTGGATAAGGTTTTTTCCTGGGTTTTCCCTTATCCTAAAAGACGAATGTCAGGTAACTCTAAGCTCCATGGACCCCGGACGCATTGAGCATCATTTCACCCATTTCATTCATCGTCCGATATGACTAAATGTTGGAGGACGTAAATTACACACACACACACACACACACACACACACACACACACACACACACACACACACACACACGCGCGCACGCCCTCCGACGCTGAAGAAATAACTAAGTACGCTCATATCTTCAGTGTGAGTGCGTAAGCGACCTGGTATCAGCAATTGGCGCGGCTTAAGGACTGATGCACCAAACGTGTGCTGGGTAATGCTAACATAGTGTACAAATTGTCATAAATGAGACGTATTTGTGTTTATGTTTAGAAGATGATAGATATCTCAGAAGAACATGCAGTTAGCTGTAGAAATGAGCAGATATTGTAATTGGACCCGTTATGCATTCCTGTCAATGCGGATGGTAAATAATCTTAACGGTTGTAGAAGTTAAACTTTCCAAGAAGTTGATATGGGTAACATGTGCTGAAGTTTATAAGAGTATTAAAGTAAAAGAAGGGTACCAAGAAGGTATGTATGTGTGGAAGGACATGAGATCGATCGGATTAATTCAGCCTCATAAACAGTTACACTCACGTTGACTTTTGTTAGCCCGGGGGTTTCCAAAAATGTTCTGAATAATTTCCTTACAATTGTAACTATCTAACCCACGTTGACGTTTGCTTTTAAACTATTATCGATCTCCAAGGAAGCTCGAGTACGTGAGAAACGTGTTATGGGTTTTATGTTGAGAAATATTTTGTTCTGCACAATTTAACCAATACTATGATGCCTTTGTAGGATACTAGCATCTCCGTTTTATTAACTTACAAACCACAAACAATAGAGAAGCTACTGAAATAATTGCGAATCAGGTACAAAAATGTCATTTTGACAAGCTTTCCTACTGATGGTAAATACATATTGAGTGCGTGTCCCATTAAGTAAATAGACGAGATTTTCTCTCTAGTCTATTCATCTAAATTCTCAGTTTTTAACTTTACAGCGAAAACTCAGCCTTCCATTTATACATTTACAGTTTGCAAATATTTCTTCATCCAAATCACTGATCAGCGCTGTAAAGTATCACGTCTTTTGTTTTTTTATGTGTGCGATGTGCAGTTGTGTATAGCCATAAACACTGCACACTTCAATATCCATTTCGGCAACTCTATTTAGCATTCGCCGTAACTATAGGAATAGATATACTTTTGTTTGTTCTATAAGTGTTTATTAGTCTTGCAGATCTTTAAACATGATGCTGTTAATTTCAGACAGATTACGTCGAAGATAGAAGTGTTGATATATTGGGCTCAATGTTAAACGCTTGGACTAATGCCTGTGTGGCAGTGATGCCGCCTGGCCCTATTGATTAGATAGCTAACAGACAGATCGGGATGCTGGGGGTAAAACTCCCTGCCATCATGACACCTGATATCTGCATCATCAATTTTATGACGTCATTTCTGAAACACTCTCCTAACGAATCCACAAACCACCCCTCTCTCGCTGGATTGCAAAGGGGAAAGGCATTTTATGTTATTTGTGATTTATTATTTTGACAATGGATGGTTTTCTTGAGCGTGCCGTGCACTCATGTCGCTAAGCAGGCTGTGTTTTATTTGTTATTATCGATATTTTAATGTCTGGTTAACTTCAAACGTTTGTTCTCTGACCACTAGAGAGGGGGCTTGAGTTGTTAATCTGCTCATGTAGTCGATTAGTGTGGAATATCTTTGACATCAATAACTGAGACAAATCAAAATAACAGTTGAGGTGTACGTCTCAATACTCTCTAGTGTTACTTAAGCCGGGATACTAACTCTCCGTCGGGCGATCTCGGAAATTATTGTCCCGACAGCACCGGAGTAGAATTGTTATCTTCATCAGATAGGTATATCGAGCTACATTAATATCCCAGCACAAGAGACAATCGTTGAAAGCTATAGACCGCGCAATGGTACTTGACACTGAAATGTTAAAGTGAAAGCTTTTATGCGAGTCTCTTATCTGACCTTCAGTGACAGCGATAACCCATTGCGATGATTTCACTCTCTCAGGTATTATCTACTTTATTGTTTACTTCGCGCGTCGTATTTAGGTAAGTCGTACAGTCTCTAATCTCTCTTTCATATAACCTTGCCCCACTGACATGTATCACTCCGCGTGCAACTACCTTCCCCCTCACCCTAATTGGCCAATGCTTTCGCGCCATAGGCCATAGGCGGCGCCTTCCCGTCACATTTAAATTTTCGGTAAACGTCATAACAATTGCCGGGAAGATAGATAAAATCATACAAATAAAATAATGAATGCATGCAAAAATAATTAAGTTTATAATGAAACTGAGCAAGTTGAAACAATGAATGAGCAATGAAACTGAAACAAGTTTATAATGAAAGGCCTTCAGCCTTTTCCACTGGGATTTTTTAAAACCAGCACATATACCTTGCAAAAATGCTTGTCTTTCAGTCGTGTTACGCCATACTTGTGTGTCCTTCATTCACCCAAGTCTCGTCAAGGTAGTATATTCTGCGATTTGTAACCCGGTTCAGTCTGATTGTCCTTAAATAACGTCTTCGCCACACGGCAATATCGCCCCTGGAGTGGTAAGTTCTCCTGTTGTCTCAATTTCATGTCGCGATGTTCCTACCTGTAAGTTCAGAGTACAGCTGTTCGACTTCTCTCAGTGACAAAGACGGATTCTTCTCTGTGAGTGCATTAAATACATGCACCACAATTCTTTTTTGGCCGCTTTGTAAAGGTTTTCCCTTGCGATACTTGAGCGAAAAACTGGCGCTAGACTCTGCCATTATACATATAATAAGTACACGCGCAATAAACGATCAATAAAATAATTTATCTCTCGCACTCGGCACAACACACCTTCGAATGGCGATATATGACTAATCCAGTTCAAAACAAGGTCAGTGATAAAAGTCATATAAACAAATATGTCATCACTACCGCTAAATCACGTGCTATCGTGCCATGTGCTTGAGAGCAAAGGAACATGCATTTCAGATAAATTAACACTGTTGCATAATATATTTAATTCAAACAGTTATGAAAATATAAATTTGACAATTCCCTTCTAACATATAAAGATATATCACTATGTTAAATAACGAACTAATTTTTACCGCACAACAGTCTATACTACAATAGCAGCCAATGAGAGGTGATAAGGTCACGTGACCGTTAAAGAGATACGGGGCAAGCTTATGTGGAGTAAGGATTAGTACATTAAATACAATAGCTCCAGAAAGGTTTGTCATTTACACACAGTGACTTAACACTGAGTTAAACAATTTTTCCCTTAATTCTTCTACGCCATACTTTCGTCCTTTTGAGTCCCTATCAGTCATCCTCGTCACTGCCTTCCACCCTACTGTCTTCAATTATAATTATAATTCTTTTAATTCTTTCTTCAGTTAGTGCATCTTTTTTCGAATATTCCTGTTCTATTTCATCCTCATGATGCATACATTTACTCATTCCATTTGTCCAATTTGCACAAATCGTTAGCGGCACATCTGAACGTCTTTTGTTCTAACGGTTACATTTTTGCAAGCAACCTATTGTTTTAAATCTGTCCATATGAATTCTATAGGATTCAGTTCTGAATGTTACGGAGGAAGGCTTAAGGTTGGGTGGTTATACTCTGACAACATCTGGCCAATCAAATAATTTTTCTGAGTAGCTTTAGTATTGGTTAGAACTAAATCAGGCCCAAATGACCTTGTTGTCGACGGGCCCTTAAACGCCACACTCACTCACTCAGAACTAAATCATACAATTTTGTTTTGGTGCTAATCCAATCAAATAGGATTTTGTAACCAAGAAAGCATGTATGTATCTGCTTCAAGAACTTGACGTTGGCGGCTTATCTACTTATGTATTATGGTAAGGGGCATTATCTATTGCTAGCACCAAGTTAAGGAGTAAATTTAGAATTAACTTTTTGCGTAACCAATTAACATAATTTTCAGTATTTATTTATGAACACCTAACATTTGTATGACTTTGACAATACTTTACAGTCAGCTGTACTGGGGGGGGGGGGGGCGCAAATTATTCACACGGCATATTTCATCAAGTAAAGAGCAGTAAGTTCGCTGAGTACAGGTGTTGGAAGGAGACAGAAGAGAAGGGGGTTTAGACCTGGGTTCGCTGACCTTTCTATCGGCGAAGCTTAGTGTTCTGAAACCATTGCGCGACTTACTCGGATATTGCTGTCGTTGATGTCAACATATTTCTTTACTCGACATGTTAAAGAAAAACTATACTAGATAATCCATTTTAAAAGCAATATTAAAGTTACTTAATAATAGACCTGGTTAGTAAATGGTTCATCACTAAAATGTCACTTAATGTGGAACATTTGCATTATTTTCCGCGCCGTGGCTGAGTGGTTAGACTTCTAGACTCTCAGAAAACGGCCTGGGTTGAATCCCAGGCGACCGCAAAGTGAGATTTGTGGAGGACCACAGCGCGTTGGGGCGGGATAGCTCAGGTTTCCCCTGCCATTTCATTCCACCCGTGTTCCGACGTGATTTGAACACGCAACCCCCACCTGGGTTGTGATACCGATATATCTACTGTCTCACCGTGTATATGAGCGATAGTTGTCACATTCTTTCCGATACGATTCTACGCTTTGCCAAGTACAAAACAGAATAGTCTGTGTTTCTGCCTTATAAGTGTTATATGTCCTTACTGATGATTAGGGCGCGGAAGTTAACCAAAAAATTCTCTAAAAATGAGCTCTAAAATGCCCTTAATATATATATATATATATATTTATATATAATGCACATAAAATGTAAAAAAATGACCTAACAAAAATTAACAATTTCTTTCATAATAGGTAATTTAATAGCTGTCACAGGCAAATAGTCAATATATGGTTCTAATAACCACATTTTAAAATTAATGGACGGAAACCAGAAGATCCGTGGTTCAAATCTCGGCTATGGCATTAAATTTTTCATTCTAGCTCTACCCTTTCATAGTGCGTTTTACACACGGCTAGTGTGAAAGAATAATTAATTTCCATTAATTGACCTAACAGTGGTTAACTATAAAGCCCGGGCCTTAAAGTACTTACAGCATAGTAAGTCGTCATTAAGGTAGTTGTCTCATGTGTTTATGAGAACTCCTAGTGGTTAACTATAAAGCCCGGGCCTTAAAGTACTTACAGCATAGTAAGTCGTCATTAAGGTAGTTGTCTCATGTGTTTATGAGAACTCCTAGTGGTTAACTATAAAGCCCGGGCCTTAAAGTACTTACAACATAGTAAGTCGTCATTAAGGTAGTTGTCTCATGTGTTTATGAGAACTCCTAGTGGTTAACTATAAAGCCCGGGCCTTAAAGTACTTACAGCATAGTAAGTCGTCATTAAGGTAATTGTCTCATGTGTTTATGAGAACTCCTATTTGTTTACTATAAAGCCCGGGTCTTAAAGTACTTACAGCATAGTAAGTCGTCATTAAGGTAGTTGTCTCATGTGTTTATGAGAACTCCTAGTGGTTAACTATAAAGCCCGGGCCTTAAAGTACTTACAGCAGACTAAGTCGCCATTAAGGTAGTTGTCTCATATGTTTGAGAACTCCTACTGGTTTACCGGGAGAAACACGAGTCAGTTGGAGAATTTAATGTCATGTTGGCACGTTGGCCATAGTAGCTCAAATGGTTAGAGCTGCTGGACGGAAACCAGAAGATCCGTGGTTCAAATCCCGGCTATGGCGTTGAATTTTTCATTTTAGCTCTACCCTTTCATAGTTCTTCCTACACACGGCTAGTGTGAAAGAACAACTAATTTCCAAAATTAACTTTCTTAGTAAATACTGCAATTATTGGTACTAGATAATAAATAAATTTAAAATTCATCATGTGATTTTCAGTTTTACAAAATATGAAAAAATAAGTTACTGTACGCATTAGCCAAAGCATACATTAATTAGCGTTGCAGTACAGCACCATGGTCATCTTCAAGTTATCAAAAGTAAAGGTTGTCAGCTAAAACTGTTTTATACTTTGAGAAACTTCTCTCCACTTCCACAGATGTTATAGATGCATATTTGAAAAACACTACGTTACTGTCTGTTAAATCCTGTTCAAAAATATCAGTTCTGAAGTTTTCTCCTGACAAGATATCGGCAATCTGACAAACTGTTTGGTATCCTTTATTTTTGTCCAACACAAATTTTAGTTTCTGTTTAATTTTGTCCCCAATCTCACCTTTTACATTTTGTATCCTCTCTTTCGCAATCCTCACTAACTCAATCGACTTATCCATTGTCATACCACGTCCTTCAAGGCGGGTTCTGGTATCTAGTGCTATATACATGCATTTAACCATGTACGTGTTAAAATTGGTGCCGGGGACAAAGCTATATCAGGTGCTTTTTCTTTGAAATACAAAGTTCGAGTTGGCACTTTCAAAAATATTTTCTTAAGTGTGCAAATTAGTGTATCTACTTCTGGAAACGTTAATCTGGCCTGTTCCGCAATTCGATGAAATGCATGGGATAAACACGTAACATGCACCATATTACATCTCTAATTTCGCACATTTTACAAAACCAGTTCCATCAGTAGAGAATACCTATGTTTCCGCCAAACTATGAAACATGCTGTTTCAAACGGGACGCAGTTGGCTGTTTTTGTTTCGGCATTTCAATTCCACAACACAACAAATTTACACACCTCACAAACTACTCTCACTGCGACACTTCTAGCTCCAGAAGTCCTGACTGATGCAATCGGCGATTCCTCGAATTGATGCGTCATAAATTCACCAGCTGACCTGTGTTAATTACATGTTTACCACACTTACAAAGTTACTATTTCATAAAAAATATATATAAAAATGAACTTATTATTTAAAAAAATACCAAAAAGCCCATGGGTCAAGTTCAGTTCCGCCACGGGAGTCGAACGCGGGCCTCTCGAATGCGGGCAACGGATGAAAATGCTCTATAAATTCGTGAAAAGTAAAGAAAATAACCGGAAAATGCGTCTAAATGTTAAAAAAATGACTTTATTATTAAAATGTGGGGAAAATGCATTTTGATGACCTATAAAAACCAGAATGCCTTAATTTCCAATAAGCATCGTCTATGACTACTCAGAAAAAAGATGACTTTTCATCAAAATCCGGGCCCTGATAAAGCTTCTTCTGAGGCGGGGCTCTGGTAGGTATTCAGAATTACATACATCTTATGATGAGAGAAATGTCGTTTCGTACAGGTTTACTTGTGACCTTAAGAATGCTCGAGTTCTCAAAATATTCCTGCCTAAATCTAAGGATTTAAATCGCTACTTTTGAAGACACTCTTTCCATTAGACATCTTATGATCGGCGTTTCCCTCCGGGAAGTATTTGCTTTAGGCGAACATATCTGGTAAAACCTTTGGCAGCTCGAGAGGTATTGAATAAACTCCCAACAAACATGTCACATGTTCTGTTCAGAAAGGGGTTGTACCTATAGATTAGCATGAGGGTGAGAGTGGTGTTTGTTTAGGTTTGTTGTTTCATTTGGCTCTTGTTATTGTGGGCTTCCTCTAGCTGGTTAAGGAAACAGGCTTTTGACGAAGGTGGTCGCGGTCAACATCCGGTAGGTAGGGCAGATTAGCCGACTCTAGTTTATCTGTAACTGGTAGCTTACGATTGACAAGTTAACTAGATAATAAACATATCGATTAGACTTTATAAATGGGGTGTCATGCGCAGTGTAATTTACGTATTATTACTTAATTGAAGGTACGTAACGCACAAATGTACATAATTAGCTCTGAAATTGGACTGTTAGTCATGCCCGTTACTGTATACGTCGAATCTCTTGCTCACTTCCTGGATGAAACCAAATGTGCCGTCTCCAGGAATTGCGACATTCAATTCCTACGCTCTACACTGGCCTGGCGTCATTCACTTGCACAACATCTGGAAAGCCTATTATGGTGTCTGTTTTCGCTTATGTATTTTACAAGGGCTGTTCAATAAAGAATGATCATAATTGTTTTTTGACAACGTACCTTTAATCATCATAATTTTGATGGTCCTTCTCAAAGTAGTCTCCTCTGAATGCGATGCTCTTGTCCCAGCGTTTCTGCCAGTCTTCAAAGACATGCTGGAAACCATTTTTGAGAGATCCTTCAAAATCGCTTCCGCAGCCTTCACCACTGCTTCTGATGATGGATAATGTCTCCCACGAAGGCGTTTCTTCAAGTTAGGGAATAGAAAAAAGTCACATGGGGCTAAATCCGGACTATAGGGAGAGTGAGGGATGTACTTCACGTTTAATTTTGCAAGATATTCAGCAACAACATTGGCAATATGCAGCCGCGCATTATCGTGGTGCAGCATCCAGCCTGCTTCACGGAAATGTGGTCTTTTGTGCCTGATATGGACTTGAAATGTTTTCAGGACATCCCTGTAGTATTGTCCAGTTACAGATGTGTGTGCAGGTACAATATGCTGATAAACCATTCCATGAATATCAAAGGATGAGATGACTATAACTTTCCCAGCAGAAGCAACAACTTTTGCTTTTTTAGGGGTTGGTGATGAAGGAGATTTCCACACTGAGCTTTGTTGTTTTATGTTCCTCTAACATCAACTTTAACTGCAAGTTACCTCCATTGCAGCGGTAGGCGATAGTGAATATGTCTGAACTTAACTGGTTCTCACAAGGAGAACCAGGAGTACCAACAATCAAACTACTACGGCGTGTTTGTTTCACATTAAGCTAACAGAATGTAATAAGATGACGGTAGAAAAATTATGATCATTCTTTATTGAACATGCCCTCGTATATTGCCTGGCCATGTTATATATGTCGCGAATTATGTTTTTAAAACATGTATATATAATCACACAGGCATACACAAGCATTTTACACAATTATAGGTTGCCAAGGTCCCTTTTCCTTTAAAATATTTATAATTTACCTACCAGTTTTATATGCAATCATCAGTTTTCAGTTATGGTCTTAAGTTTGACATGCAACAAAGCAAGTCTGAAACGTGGTAATTTTTCTTTTTAGCTTTGCAAATACATTATAACAAATTTCGTAATACCTTTAATGTTCTATTGCTTCGCCTGTATGTGTTTTCGTGCGTATAAGGCAAAACTCAAAAAAAGAAGATTCAGATAAATAAAAAACTTGATAGTTAAGTTTTTCTTCCTTATTTAAGAGACACCTCAACGATAATGCACTGGACGAAAATGTAGGTAGATGTCAAAACACAATTGTTTAAATATCTTTGTAGCAGGAGCCAGTTCCGAGGTATCCAATGGTTTGAACTTTTAAAGTGCTGTTATTAACGTGTTTCTTGCGAAGGCGCGGAATTTGATACGTATTTTTTTGTTATATTTTTAGGTCTGGTTGTTGGACTTTTAGCCATAGGACGTCATACTTCTGTTATAGTCTCGCTGCTCAAACCGTTACCATGGCTTTATCTTTGTTAACAGAAACCTCTCAGATAACGCACTGATTATTCTTGTAAAAATGAGAGGGGCACTGACGCGCCTTCCGGTCCTGTGCTAACCATCAATGAACGCATCACTTCAGCCAATGGAATTCACAGCAGAAATCACAAATGACGGATATACGTATACTCCACGTGAAGTAATCATTGCGTTATCAGAGAGGTATCTATTACCAAAGATAAATCCATGGTAACCGTTCCAGCAGGGCGACTATAAATTCATATACTCATTTACTCTCATGCGTACATGCAGACTCTTAAGCTGCAATGGGGAGTAACCCTGTCTGAAGCAACATTCCCAACTTCTAGTCGGAAATAGAACCTGGGACAGGTATTGATTTGGTTTTCTCTATCCGAGTACCTATAGCGAAATGTGAATAGTGAAATCGAATTTCCTACCTACTTACCTACTATATGTAATTTCACTAATTCCCTACCTATGATATAGGACAATAAGTTTTGTTATTGAAGGTTTATACAAATAAAGATGATTGGTTAAATAATGTAAATATAACACAGGTAGGTGTGTGTGTGTCGCTGTTTTTTGCGTACACAAGCATGTCTATTCGACCATAGAGCCACGGTTTGGAATACATTTAAAGGATAACTTTCGCGAGGTTGCAGTTGGCCACACAGATGCTCGTTTGTTTTTGAAGACCTATTAATATCAATTCCCTGGCTACCTCCTACCACCTCCGTCAGGAGTAATGCTGGACACTAGACTTACTTGGCGAGCCCATATTGATCGACTTATCTCGTTGGCATCACGACGACTTTCAAAACTCGGTCCGCTACTTCATAGACACACTCCTCTTGGGATTGAATGCTCTCTGCTTCTCTACAAATCTCTTGTCCGGCCACTTATCACATATGCTTGCCAGGTATGGGGTACGGCTAGCAACACTCATCTCCGAAGGCTAAAGGTCCTGCAAAATCGATTTCTGCGCATCGCCACGGATGCCCCTTGGTACGTAAGAAATCAACAACTGCATAAAGAACTTGGTCTCTTCCTCTTCACCAGTACATACGTCAGATCGCCTCTCACTTCTTCTCAAACCTGCCAGATGTTCCAGGAGTTGTGATGTACGATATCGGCGTACGAACCCGCCAGCCCACGCGCCTGAAGAGACGACTCCCACAGGATCTCCTCCTTAGTGACTCTGATTGAAAAAACTATGAATATTTTTTTCACAATGACTGTTGTTCTTATCTCTTTGATTACTTGTTTGTTTTAATTAACTTATTTTTCTCTTATTTCACAGTGTTAAGAAGATAATAGGAGCCAACTTGGTTTTCCTTACATGTTATTATATAGTTCATAGAGATTCAATTAGCCAACAAGGATCTGTAAAGCATGTGCTGCTGATCGATCATTGAATAAAATTAAATTAAAAAAAGACCTATTAATAAATCAAAGGTGCTTGAAGCTTTTATCTTTGTTTCAACGAATTCTATACACGTTCATATCACACTTCAGTTATCTTAGTGACATTCAAAATTAATTCAAAACTTTAAGTCCATTTTCATTCCCTCTGCCTCACGTTGAAGAGGTCCCGAGTTCGAATCTTGGTTAGAGTGAGTTATCTGGATAAGAGATTTTTGGAGTTTTCCCCTTATCCTGAAAGATGATTGTAGGTTAACTCTAACCTCTATGGATCTTGGGCTCACTTAAGCATCATTTCACCCAATTCACCCATCGTCGTATATGACAATGTTGGAGGACGTAAAATAAAACAAGAGAAGAAAAAGTTCATTCCCATTAGGTATCTACCAAATGAATTCTTACTCATGTTCTTTTTTCCTTTATATAAACATACGTTTTATAACATTGTAGCTTCGTTCTTATTAACGTATACGAATTTCACAAATTAATTTCATTAAACAAAATAATTTGGTGAACTAATTAAAACAGTAAAACTGGGAGTTAAATTCCACGTTTACACACGACTGTGTATAATTGAATTTTCCAAATTATTTCGTGAATTTCTTACGTGCTTTAGGAACTTTATAAAGATGTTTTATTTGTGCCTTGAATATCCTAATAATAAATTTTGGCATCAGTGCTTTGTTGTTTCTGCCATAAACTTATTGCACCTGTGATGCTTAGCATTGCGTGTTTGTTTTAAACTTATATTAGACCCAGTACGCAGAAGGAAGTAGCGAGGCAAGGAGGAGCATATTCACTCGAGAAAACCGTGGTATTAAGGCGCACAGTCCATTCTCTTTGTTGTGTTGGATAAACAGGTTCCGGACGAGATGTCATGATGGCTGCCTCTGCGTTGCGCCGTTCGGAATGGCAGTAGTTGGATCATCCTCCATGTGGTAGCGCTATTCTCGTCACAAGAAACGTTGCCCCGCCTTGGCGCCACGGGCCTGCTCATTGGTCAGCGGTAAACCTGATGCTCCTCCCATTTCCGTCTCTGTCTCTTCTGGTTTTCATTGGCGGTTTTATTTTTCTCATCTGTCAAAATGTGTTAGAACCTCGGAAACGGGCACCTCGAGTAGTTTAAAACTTGGATGCAGTTTTCGTCATAATACGAATCAAAACAACATCGCATGGCGCTAAGTTTTGCAACCGCATATAACCTTTTGGTGTCGTGGCATTTTAAAGCTCTATTGACCATGCGCACCAAATATCATCTGAAACATCTGCTTAGAGTGAATGGGCTCGGAGCAAGAGTGGCATAAATGGAGTATTTCAATGGAGTGTTGCGTATTAGACAGTCGTAATAAGGTTAAAAATAACCAAGAGATTTTAGGTAAATGCTGTATACGAAATAACCTCTCAGCTCTATTCGTGATACTGCATTAACTAGGAAGTTTATACCTTTTACTAGGTATTCCTCGATACTCGATATTTTCCACCATACCTGATACTTCGTTATATATATTCGATAGCGTCATTTCTACTTCTAGTTTCAATACCAAATAGAAAGCTGGGAGCAGTGGCGGCTCGTGGAATAAAAATGCGAGTGTTCACGAAACCTACTCTTAAAATGCACACTAGCACTATCTGCCACTGCTACCACAACTATTATTAGTGAGTGCTAGCTCAAACGCTCCACATTTTATGCAATCTATTAGCCTAGAAAGAACGTATCTATTCTTATCACCTTGCTCATTGTGTCGCTTTACTGACAGTCTGTAAGCTGAGCATGAACACGACCAAACATGACGAACTGAATACATGCATTCTTATGTGAGTGTGAATTCCCGTGCTTCTTTATCTTTTCACAAAGCTATTCCAAGTCGGCACCTCCTACTTTTGTCCAATTACTCACTTCAGAGCTAAACAGAAGGCTCGGAAAGCAAAAAAAGCGCATTCCTAATAGTTCAACCGCATAGCTATTTACAGAATGTGTATACATTGTTGTTAAATTTGCGCCTGTAGTCCCTCTTCTGATTTTTGTAACAGGCTCAACAGTCAAATTGGGCTGCGACGTCCTAGTGGCTATAGGTATTAGAACTTTTTCTTCCTAAGTCAGTTTATCTGTCTTCTTAAAATGGAATCCACGGAGTTCATAGCTACCTCTTGAGCGAAGTTCAACAGTCACAAAGATTCGAAAACCTGGCGATCGGTCACTGCACACAACAAAGAGTAATTGTTTTGTGGTAAAACACTAGTTGTACTTGATGTAGGTACTACGAAACTCACAATTGTTTCATCTGCTGATCACGTACAAATTCCAAGGTTATCACAGTGTTTAAAACAAACCATCTGTTTAGAAACTGGACTGTAACAACACACCGTATTCAAAGCAACAGTAGCTGATAGTGCCAGGAGTTGTAAACATTATTTGTGTTTGGAGATAGTTGCAGTTCAACTCTATAGATAATAGCACTTGCCGGAGATGACTAAGAACTCTGGCGTTGCCAGTGTGAATTAACGTGCAATGAAAATGAAATGTGTAGGGTTTAACGCCCGCTTTTACTACATACGGCACCGCAGGCGGTGACACTGATGATACATGAGATGAAGATGGAGCACCGGTGGAATGAGATGGCGGGGGAAACCGGAGGTCCCGGAGAAAACCCACCCCAGCGCCGTGTTGTCCACTACAAATCTCACTTTGCGGTCGCCTGGGATCGATTTGCTCGCCAACGTTATATATTTGTTGCTTCACCTGGTTCTCACAGCCGGGAACCAGGAGTACCAACAATGAAACTACTACGGCGTGTTTGTTTCACATTAAGCTATCAGAATATAATAAGATTGAATTTTAGTGCGAAAAATTATGACCGTAAAAAAATTATGATCATTCTTTATTGAACAGCTCTCGTACACTAGCGAGCCTGCATTCATTAATTTGAAATTACTTCTAGGCACATTTTTCGTGAGATAGTGGATTAAAACATAGCTTTTTAAATAATCAGTTAACATATTTAGGAAGTGGTAATGGTAGAGGAAGCTGTGCGACTATTAGATTAAATGATGGAAAGATTGCGTTGCTTCGTGTAATTTTTCAAGTGGGTAATGAAAAAGCGTGTGACTCTCAGCATTGAAATCGACGCCATTTCATCCTCCGTAAATGGAATCAGAGACGAAATCGATCGATAAGGGTTGGTGAATCCTTCTTCCCCTTCTCACTGAACAAAGTGCCAGGTAGCGAAGACTGTGGTATATCGAAAGATATACGGAAATACTAGAAAAGAGCTTATCACGTACAGTTGGTGTCGTATTTGGGGTTCCGTCAACATCTTGAGGATTTCGTAGAATTGTTTTAAACAATCGCACTTTACAAATGTGTTCTTTTTTCTTTTTTAATTTGAAATGAAAAATACGCACGTAATTTAATTACTAATTTGAAGTTCTTATCTGCTAGTTGCGGAGCAATAAACAGTGTAGTCGTTTCAGTATAATTAAGCGTGTCGTATTTTTGCTGGAGAGAACATATATAGGAGAATATATATGAGTACATATATCGGCACGTTGGCCATAGTAGCTCAATGGTTAAAGCGGCTTGACGGAGACCAGAAGATCCGTGGTTCAAATCCCGGCTATGGCATTGAATTTTTTAGTCTGACTCTATCTTTACGTATTTTAGCTGTTGATGCAGGCATTATGGATCCATCAGCAGCTTGACACCCCAGCCGGAAAGTTCTCTTTCATGACCAGGGTCACTTACCTATCGTAAGCTCCTCACTTTACTCACGATACTGAGTGGGCGACGGTGTGGGGGTGCAGACTTAATATCCGCACCGCCGGGGGTGGAATCGATCCCAGCCGCATTCGTGGCCGTCATTGAAATGCAGACTCTAATAGTGACAGAACATAAACAATTATTCTTACGCAATATCCAGCTATTTTGTTAGTGGAACGGTTAGTAACAGCTCTGATTGGTGGCGCTGTTAGCCGTTATTGCTCTCCAGGGGCAGAGAGAAACTTTTTTGTTGTTTTCATTTACGTCCTCCAAAGTTGAGTCATATCGGACGATGAATGGAGTGGGTGAAATGATGCTCAAATGATCCCAGGGTCCATAGAGCTTAGAGTTGCCCGTCTTTTGGGATAAGGGAAAACGTGGGTAAAAACCTTATCCCGGTAACACCTGACCGAGATTCGAACTCGGGAGCTCTTGAACGTGAGGCGGACACGCTACCATCTACGCTACCATTAATATATGAATACTCTTTACAGTGTTTATACCATTACATCAAACGTTCTATCCTTGTTCTTTGAATTAAATTTAAATAATTGCTTCTTATGGAGCTTAAATCATATTTGACGTGATCTCATTAAGTAGATATGTTCTGGTGCGAAACTTAACACTCAACTGAAATGATTTTCATTTGTCAAACTGTGGACGCATTGCTCCTTACCTGTAGGTAAGCTTTTTGCATGGAGTAATGATGTGCAGCAAGTTGGAGTGAGTTCTGGTTGTATTGTAGAGAACCCCGGAAGGAAGTTCTATACTAGGGGGTTGTAGCTTTCAGAGAGGGTAGGGAACGTAACCGCCATCTGTGCGAGAAAGGTTTATTAACCCCCAAGTTCGTATATAAGCCAGGTTTATTAATTGAATAGATACACAAGGTCCGAAGGCGGCCTTGGCCTAATGGAATACACCCAAACTTGCCTTAAAGTTCATAGTAGACACTCAGATGGGCTAATTCACCCCCGGCGAGGACAGTCGTGACGATGTATGACGGCTTTGTTAACTGACCACGGACACTTATTAACTCACTATAGACTGCCCATCATCTACATATCAACTGCGCCCATTGATCTACAGGGGCTGTTCAATAAACAATGATCCTAATTTTTTACGGTCATAATTTTTGCACTAATATTCAATATTATTATATTCTGTTAGCTTAATGTGAAACAAACACGCCATAGTAGTTTCATTGTTGGTACTTCGGGTTCCCGCCTGTGAGAATCAGGCAAGTTTAGATATGTTCAGTATCGCCTACCGCTGCAATGGAGGTAACACGCGAGGAACAATATGCGGCTTTGAAATTCTGCTTTCGTCTCAACAAATCTTCAGTATAGGTCTATTCAATGTTACAGGAGGCCTATGGAGAGTCTGCGGCTTTGAAATTCTGCTTTCGTCTCAACAAATCTTCAGTAGAGGTCTATTCAATGTTACAGGAGGCCTATGGAGAGTCTGCGGCTTTGAAATTCTGCTTTCGTCTCAACAAATCTTCAGTAGAGGTCTATTCAATGTTACAGGAGGCCTATGAAGAATCTGTTCTTCCCTACAGCACAGCTCGAAGGTGGTTTAAAATGTTTAAACAGGAGAGACAGTCAATTTCAAAGGAAGGTGGACCTGGTGCTCCAGTTACTGCTCTTACGGAAGAAAACATCGACACTACTGCTGCCATTGTGAGAGAGGATCGACGAATTATCTTAAGATCACTTTCTGAAATATTGAACATTTCATTGGGCGCCACCCACACGTTGGTGACAGAAACATTACACATGAGACGTGTTTGTGCGCGATGGGTTCCAAGACTGTTGATTTCCGAACAAAAGGACATTTGCATGCAGGTCTGCATGCAGTTAAAGTTGATGTTTGAGGAAGATCTGGAGTTTCTTTCAAACGTAATCACTTCTGATGAAATTTGGCTACATCATTTTGATCCTGAGTGCAAACAGCAAAGCTCAGTTTGGAAATCTCCTTCATCACCAACCCCCAAAAAAGCAAAAGTGGTTGCTTCTGCGGGGAAAGTTATGGTCATCTCATTCTTTGATATTCATGGAATGGTTTATCAGCATGTTGTACCTGCACACACATCAGTAACTGGACAATACTAAGGGGTGTCCTGAAAACATTGCAAGTCCATATCAGGCTCAAAAGACCACATTTCCATGAAGCAGGCTGGATGTTGCACCACGATAATGCGCGGTCGCATATTGCCAATGTTGTTGCTGAATATCTTGCAAAAATCAACTTGAAGTGCATCCCTCACCTTCCCTAAAGTCCGAAATTAGCCCCATGTGACTTTTTTCTATTCCCTAACCTGAAGAAACGATTTCGTGGGAGGCATTATCCATCATCAGAAGCAGTGGTGAAGGCTGCGGAGGCGATTTTGAAGTATCTCTAAAAATGGTTTGCAGCATGTCTTTGAAGACTGGCAGAAACGCTGGGACAAGTGCATCATATTCAGGGGAGACTACTTTGAGAAGGACCATCAAAATTATGAGGATGAGTAAAGGTACGTTGCCCAAAAAAAAAAAAAAAAAAAAAAAAAAAGTGACCATTCTTTATTGAACAGCGCTTGAACTGCTTTAACACTTTTTGTCAAATGTAATCTAGCCGGTGGCGGTTCGATTCCTACCATGGCTGTTACAGTATAACGTTTTTAACCAGCAAAGAAAATATCTGTGCATAATTGGGCATCAAAGAAGTTAATACATAAAAATTATGTTAAGGATAGAAAGCAGAAAATTCGCATTACATATCAAATAGCTTTAAAGATACCATGCGGGAGATGCTAAGCCGACCACAAGGTTTTCGAGTTAGCAAGGCGAACGCTGGACTGCTTGTCTTCTATTATGATTATCTTCCTCATTCTCTATCATTTGACTTGTCCTTTGGTATTTGAAGTACGTTTAAAGGTGACAGAACAGTTTTGGCCTGCGTCGGACAGATGCCAGCCTGCTCTGAGCCGCCTTAGATGGGTCGAGCTCTCCCTGGTTCCATCAGAAGGAAGCCTCTGTGTTTGCTTCTCCTCGTCATTTCTCCTGCGGGTGGTAAGTACAAAAGATGGACGTTAGTCAAAGTTTTAGTACATAGCCATCCTTTCAAAGGCGAATTCAAAATGCCTTTGAGGTTTAATGAGCATTCAGAACGTTCCCCCGCTCCCCTTTCCCGTGATTGGCTGTTGTGTAGCCTTTGAAATGTTATGTATCTCTGTGACTAACAGACCCTTTGCACTGCAAGATCGGATAAAAAAAGAACCACGTAAACACTG
Source organism: Mantis religiosa (assembly GCA_030765055.1). Classification (NCBI taxonomy): domain Eukaryota; kingdom Metazoa; phylum Arthropoda; class Insecta; order Mantodea; family Mantidae; genus Mantis; species Mantis religiosa. The sequence goes on along the minus strand of CM060952.1, from coordinate 200,452,487 downwards.
TCGTAAATACGTACTTTCGTCTTCCTGGGAAACAGGTTTAAAGTAAAAGATCCATCCGTATATTTCAGTCTGATTAACTCTGGTTACAGATATGTAATTTCTACGTTATGAAAATGTAAGTTTGACAGGCTTCAAGTATTTTAAGATAAATATTGATGGAAAACACGGAATTGTTTTTCGATGAAAAGTGACTAAGGTACGTGACATTTCTAAGATACGGAACAAAATCATTTTGAACACAGTTTATAAAGACATCATTTAAATATTCTGCCAATTTTGGACAAGTTGTGTTTCTTTTCAAACGTAAGCTTACATTTATAAGCAGTTCAAGAAGTTTTATAAAAAGCAAAGTAAAGTAAGCCGCAATTTGAGATATATATTTTGTATTCTGAATACGTGGCCGGCCCTCGTAGCCATGGTCGCTAAAGTGTATGTCTCTAGCGTTCCGCCGCGTAGAGGGTCGCAGGTTCGAGTCCTGCCTTGGGCATGGGTGTTTATGTGTATAGTGAATATTTGTGAAACTAGGACAACAGATAAACGGAAATAATGAAGAATCGGTTAAATAAGAGAAGAAAGGTATTAAATATGTATGTCTTCTGAAGTGACAGGCAATTGTCTTATCCATTGCTCTGTTTTGTGTTTGTCTCTTGCTTCTCTCTCAAACAGGCATTCAAACTGTCGTCGCTAATTTCCACTTAACTGTAGTCTCTCAAAAATCCACATTAATATAGCTTCCTATTGGATAAGAGCAGGCAAAGAGTGTCATGTGATCTGATAGAACACTATGATCATGTGGAAGTCTTTTACTTTTAACAAAATGATAACGTTACGACAGTTTGTTACTGCGATTTTATTCACACTCACGTGAACACGTTCCAGGAAAAGTCCCATCATCCCCTAACCGAGACCATTGGATTGAAAAATACAAACCTTATGCCCGACACGGAGGCGTCTCTCCATATTTTATTTTTGTGAACGTGCCTTTTCTTCGGCGAGGAATATTATATCTTAAAAAGTGGCTTTGGTTCCGCCGACCAACTTGAGTTTAAATCACTGAGGTTGGAATATTGTGCCAGATTGGTTTTTGTACTGATTGTGGTTCTCGTATCCAGTTGGATCCTGTCACTGCTACGCCCTTTGTGTGGAAACTCTGTATACATCACCGGTTTGTATAACTTTGCCGTCAAGTTACAGCACGCAGACAGAATATACACTTACATCATAATCCATTATATAATTAATTGAAATCGCCATTAAGGTTTTCACAGCATTAAAGTGAAACCAGCTCTCATTAGGTGATTTATTGAACGTGGAGAAGATGAGGTCTGTTCCTTCAGAACGGTAACAGGCTAGCGACCGCATTATTCACTAGCTGGAATAGACTTCGTTCAATTCAAGTTGTGTAACCATATATTTGAACATCATAACCACACAGTTAGCACCTTAAAGAAATACAATAAGCCTACAATACTGGAGGGGGAGAGAACGTTTGACATCTTAATGTGAATGGCGTCATATGGTTTAGCAAATGACAGTTGAGGGGATCGAAGAGGGGACACCAGGCTCACTGGGAAACGACTATCACCCCCTCAGGAGGCAGGGATGAGGCGAAGGGAAAGGGCGAGAGATTGTCACTCACCACACTATAGCACCTCGCAGCGAGGAACCCTAGCGGCGTGGACAATAACTTATAAATCCCCATTTCTTATAAACTTGCCCGTATTCTTCCACGTTACGTTTCCTTCGGCTTTCCTGCGCCTTCGAATGATGTCAAACAAGCCACGTACAGTACAAGGATAGGCTTATATAAACACTATCATGGGAGATGCACGTTCTTTCATACAAACCGAAGGATCCTTCAATCTAATTCACATACTTGCCAGATATGTTAACTCGTTTACGTAAGATACGGAATTTATAACTATCTTCAAATATACCTACTAAGGTATATAATCATAACAAATAAGGAACTACACTAAACTCTCAGTAATCAGGCCCGCATCCGGCCTCTTGTAGCTCGCGTAAGGTTAAAAGCAGAAATGACGCGCAACAATGTCAACGATTTTATTGTTATCGCATACTATTGTTGCTTGGTTATTGAGTTTGCGGCTTTCTTTAGAGTTCAAGTACATACAATGGCTTCTAAAGGAAACACGTTACGCTAGACCTCAAACAGAAATCGAAATTTTGGATGAACTGTAAAGCGGTTGTCTGATATCGCAGTATCATAGCAACAACTACACATTCGGGACATGTAATATATACGTTTTGATAAAAATTAATGTATATTTGGATTAATGTGTTAGATACTACATGCACGCACATAAGTTTTGCAACACTAGCAGTATATATAGCAGCGCTAACTTCTAGACAATAAATAAATAGAGTTGGGTTACACATTAACGTATTAAATCTATGTTGGTTCATTTCTGGAAAAAAAAAAAAAATAATGATGAACTTTACTGCGTATAGCACTTTTTGTAAAAATCGTCGTTTGCAATTACGCGATTTTCCCGGTGTTCTTAGAGTTCCGGATACTTACTGTTCCATTATAACACTATGTACACTACTTGCAGAAAGAACAAGATCATCAGTTTCTCTCTCAATGTTTTTATAGACGATTCCGGGTTTCTTTCTTGAAGCAACGCGAAACAATGCGCGACCATTAGCCCCTCGCCACTTTTTAAAGGTTTGCCTCGATTGTGTTTTATTTCGGCTGAAGCACTGGCCTGCTCCGTGATGAAAAGCTTACTGATTTTAAATTGCATACACATAAGTGTTCTTGGGTTTGTGAGGTACGCGTGATGTACAGGAAATAGTGTTAAATATCAGAAGTAACTCCACACTATAAACAATAATAGGGATTGAACATAAAACTTTTTTCCAGTTCAGTTCCTTTAAGTCTTCAGATTATACAAGCAATTAAAGGGTCACCTTTCTACTATAACAAAATTGATATGTGATTACTAACAGCTACACCGTATGAAGGTGAGGTATCGGACATTAAGCTTTTGTCCAGGCCAGTTCCTTTAAGTCTTCAGATTATAGAAGCAATTAAAGGGTCACCTTCAATCAGCATTCAACTGGATACACACCTCGTTGCGGTAGAGCTGCCAGGTATAGTAATGTAAAAATATTATATAATCGCAGTGTATTTTAGTAATTGTTAAATAAAATGCAGCTTAATTTAACATAATAAGTTAATAGTGTGTATAACTTCACCTGTCTTCTGTCTAATCTGTATATAGTATACAGAACACATCTATGTGGTATGTGAAGCAGAAAGACAAAATGTGGGGCTATTACGTTTATAATAATCGAAACATTTGCATACTTTTCTCTCTCCGAAATTAGCTCGCACAGAGCAGTGATCAGAAAACTACTTACAGTACTGTACCTAAAGGAGGGGTTTATCGTACGTATGCAAATAAAAGAACACGTCCATTAACTTCGCTAAACCAATCAACAGCTTAACCGTTTTGTCTCTGTCTCTCTTCCCGCCCAGATGTTTACAGCAGGATTAAACTAAGTTGAGATGGATTATAGCCAAACATGATCTAATTAATAATCCGGCGCCCATGTCTGTCAGGAATGGTCGGATTGGCGAGTGTTTAGTGTATTTTCATAACAGAACAACCTTGTGCTCGACAGCAGCCAATGGAGATTTCTAGTAGCGATGTATCGGGGCAAAGTTATATGTGAAAGCCAGGGAAGGAGGTTTGCAGATCTATCTGCGTCCCTACGAATAATTACGCTGACATGGACACCTGTAATATGAGTAGGGAGTGTGCCCCAGCTCCGATTTGTATCGTAATGAAAGTATATGGAGTCATTCCTGTTGCTAAACATGGCACATAACAGAAGCAATCGATTGTAGATATCCCCATCCCGAACTAATAACCTATTACACGCGCAAGGGCTGCTCGCGTCTAAACGAGGACATTATTGCAAGTTTGGTGTTTTCGCGTGAATCCACTAGCTCGCAAACCATTTGTTACATACCTAGAGAAGGAAGGATACGTCTTCCTCTAACATCCCACTTCCTAAGCTAGAGAAATAATTTATTTTGCACTTTTCTTACCAGCTGGAACCTCAGAGAAGTATTTTGCTATTTGGAAATCGTTTTGCACGTGTATTTAAGTACAGGAGTTAATAACAGGTTCCGTAATATTTGTAAACTGAGTGAATACGTTATTCACGACGATAATTTGGTCTTAGATGGGTTCCTTGCAAGTTCTGTGTTGCTATACTGGAGGGAGCAGGCAGGGTAACCGCTATCCAGCATGTAACCGGATCGCTGTGAAGCTGATATGCTTAAGTGGAGAGACTAGGGATATCACAAGCAAGTGGCGAACATGTCGCAATATCATTCAGGTGGACAAACGCCTGTAAACCATAACTGCACACCTATAATTAATGGAGTAACGCTGAAAAAATCTCTGTTAAACTCGCATGGCTTTTTGCACTCTTCTATTAACTGTTCATCAGACTTTTGGTTTCGTTCTATCTACTTCACGTTATCGAGGTGGGCCGCTGTGAATTCCTACAAATTTGTTGATTAATTATTGTTTCACATAAGCTTGCCCCGTATCTCAGCGGTCACGTGACCTAATCACCTCTCATTGGCTGCTATTGTATAGACTGTTGTGCGGTAAAAATTAGTTCGTTATTTAACATGGTAATATATCTTTATATGTTGGAAGAGAATTGTCAAATTTATATTTTCGTAACTGTTTGAATAAAATATATTACTCAACAGAGTTGATTTATCTGAAATGCATGTTAATTCTTAAACGAAGTAAAGAGGAGGTTCCTTTACTCTCAAACACATGACACGATAGCACGTGATTTAGCGGTAGTGATGACATATTTGTTTATATGACTTTTATCACTGACCTTGTTTTGAACTGGATTAGTCATATATCGCCATTCGAAGGTGTGTTGTGCCGAGTGCGAGAGCTAAATTATTTTATTAATCGTTTATTGCGCGTGTACCTATTATATGTATAATGGCAGAGTCTACCGCCAGTTTTTCGCTGAAGCATCGCAAGGGAAAACCTTTACAAAGCGGCGAAAAAAGAATTGTGTTGCATGTGTTTAATGCACTCAGAGAAGAATCCGTCTTTGTCAGTGAGAGAAGTCGAACAGCTGTACTCTGAACTTACAGGTGTGAGTGTTAGATGCGTAGGAACATCGCGACATGAAATTGAGACAACAGGACAACTTACTACTCCAGGGGCGATATTGTTGTGTGGCGAAGACGTTATTTAAGCACAATCAGACTGTACCGGGATACAAGTTGCCAAATATACTATCTTGATGTGACTTGGGTGAATGAAGGACACACGACAAGTATGACGTGACACGACTTTTAAGACTGAAAGACAAGTATTTTTGCAAGGTATGTGTGCTGGTTGTAAAAAATACAAGTGGAAAAGGCCGAAGGCCTTTCATTGTAAACTTGTTTCAGTTTCATTGCTCATTCATTCAGTTTCAACTTGCTCAGTTTCATTACAAACTTATATTTTTGCATGCCTTCATATTCTTATTTGTATGATTTTTATCTATCTTCCTGGCAATTATGACGTTTACTGCAGGTTTAAATGTAACGGGAAGGCTTGGCCTATGGCGCGAAAGCATTATTCAATTTGAGTGAGGGGGAAGGTAGTTGCACGCGGAGTGATACATGTCAGAGGGGCAAGGTCATATGAAACAGAAATTAGTAAACCTGTTCATTTAATACAGGCAGTCGGTCAATTACTCTGACTCACATCAATTGTTAATGCACGCCTACATATATAACCATGGAAGTTTATAGTACATTTTTTTACTTTAAATATTTTGATAATATGTCTAACCACATCAACCAATACCAGGCCTGTGTAAAGTGGGAGGAAAAATATTATCTTGTAATTTCATTTTGTAGGAATTCACTTCATATATCACTTTGTTGCAATTCACATTTCCGATCGAGATAAACATTTGCACGTTTTTATAATTGCTATCTTTTTTTTAAAGATGCAGCAACGGAAAATGGAGAGTACAGTATCAATCGAGTCGAATCTTTTAAAGCTGGTCGGCCTTTGAAATTCCGTATGAACGTGAATCTAGAAACTATTTCTTAAAGTTGCTCTTTTAACTTAAGGTTTCAAGCAAAGCACCCAACAGCGAAATCGTGTTTACTTCTGACCATTATTGATGGAAACACAATAGTGACGTATTTTCTACGGGAGTAAGGAAGCAACAGTTTCTCGTTAATGCAAATTGATTAGCGATTTCAGAAGTAGGAGATGAACCAATGGCCAGAACTTCTCTGAAGAGAAAGCATATGACTCCCATACAAGAGCGCCTGTGAATTAGTTAACCCTTCGGTCAGGTCTCATTGCAGTTGGCCTGAAGTTATCGCTAGTAGAGGTAGTCTGAGGATTTACGGCCCAACACAAAAAGAGGACGTCGGTGTTACTTTCATAGACTCAGGAAAATGTCTTTGTCCTTGAACATTCCATCAAGAGGTGAAGTGCTGAATCTCCCGAGAATATGCAAATTTTCCATAAATCTGTACGAAGCATTTAAATTGTAGAATGTTGCTGGAATATTATATCGTTCGGTTTCCTGTATGATCGTAATTATTGACTTCGAGGGTTACGTAGAATCAAAAGCCTGGTTTGCAGAAATTTAAAACACCTTTATTGCAGTAAAGCAGAAACTTTGCACAACCCTTGCGGCAGCAAAAAGACGTGACATTGTCAATCAATTTTCTTCAAGGTTGACTCAGTGCTCCACCGCACGTAAACAAATGAAAGAAATCACTGCGGTACACTTCAAATGTCAACTGACTGCTTCTCACACTTTGTTGCTATTTATACCTCCCAGTCATTGTTTCGCACAGTTATTTGCAAATATGCTATATGCCTGGTTTGCGACCTGGCGGTTAAAGTTAAATGCCACAAAATCCCAAGCAATCACTTTCACCCAACGAGAACTGCAAGACGTACCCAACCTAAGTATAGGCGGTACAGTAATTCCACGGTTAACGCAGGCAACATACCTAGGTGTGCTTCTAGACATGCGCCTCACATGGAAGGACCACTAAACAGCGGTGGCTAACAAAGATGGCAAAAGTATGGCCATGTTGTATTCGTTATATAAACGAAAGTCGCCAGTGGCTCTCCGCAACAAGCTCCTGCTCTACAAGCAGGTATTAAGGCCGGCAGTGACCTAGGCCTGCCAAGTCTGGGGTGCAGCAGCCAAAACCCACCTCTCCAAACTCCAGTTGCAGCCAAATGGTATATCCCAAACCACAATATCCATCTAGACCTATCATTTCCAAAAAATATTTGACTACATCCTACAATAGTCCCACTGTTTCTACTCAAAATTACCAAACAGTTTCAATAACCTCATCCGTGGGCTTGGGGAATATGACCTGGACCCAGGAGAGACTTATAAGAGGCCAAGACTTGTCCTAGGACTTCCTTAAGCAACCAGCTGTAAGCATAGTTCAATAGCATTAGAAATAATACTTAACACAAATTAGTATTTAGTGGGGACAATGGGAAATTCTTGTGAAGTTTTAAGTTATTAGCCAAAGTGGATTCCATCCGTTCTCCTTATTCGGCCAACAGTTCACGTGGTGTAGGCAAGAGAACGTCTGAGTGGAGAGGGACGGCTTGTAGTTTGAGAAGGGCCTATGTGTGACTGTACAATAGAAAGAGTACTGAGCAGTAGCCTTAGTTCTTTGAGCCATTAGTCTATCTTATTTTAATGAAAATTATCTTATGGAGCTTCCCTCTCTTTGAAAGTCACACCTCACCACTGGACCTACGTGTGAACGTACAATTGAAAGAGTATTGAAGAGTAGCCGTAGTTGCTGGATCATTGTTCTCTCTTATTTTAATGAAAATTGTTATTTGGAGCTTCCCTCGCTTTGAAAGTCGCGCCTCGCTACTGGATCTACGTGTGGCTGTACAATAGAAAAAGTACTGAAGAGGATTATTAGTTCTTTGAGTCATTATGTTCTCTTATTGTAATGAAAATTATTCTTTGGAGCTTCCCTCGCTTTGAAAGTCCCGCCTTGCTACTGGACCAACGTGTGATTGTACAATAGAAAGAGTACTCATGAGGAATCTTAGTTCTTCGAGTCATTATCTTCTCTTATTTTAATGAAAATTATTATTTAGAACTTCCCTCGCTTTGAAAGTCACGCCTCGCTACTGGACCTACGTGTGACTGTGTAACAGTAAGAGTACTGAAGAGTAACCTTAGTTCTTTTAGTCATTATTCTCTCTTATTTTAATGAAAATTATTATTTGGGGCTTCCCTCGCTTTGAAAGTCATGCCTCGCTACTGGACCTACGTGTGACTTTTCAATAGAAAGAGTAGTCTTAGTTCTTTGAGTCATTAATCTCTTATTTTACTGAAAATTATTATTTGGAGCTTCCCTCACTTTGAGTGTCACGCCTTTCCACTGATTGCATCTATGTTCTTAATATAAGTGGAAACCCCGAGAGAACCGACATTAATTGCAGTAATATCGTATGTGGAGAGAGAGAGAGAGAGAGAGAGAGAGAGAGAGAGAGAGAGAGAGAGAGAGAGAGAGCGAGAGAGAGAGAGAGAGCGAGATATCAGATAAGCCGGCTAGTTATATGTGATTATGAGCAATTGTTTATATGAGTTGACATTTGTCGATGCCGAATACTGCCTTCTTCTGCATAAGTCTTACTGGACAATGTATAAATAGCTTCTTGCTTTGCATCCTGCCTTAGAAATTGTTTCTCTGATCCTACCGCAAATAGCATTTTACATGATGTATTTTGACATATTTCACAGAGTGAATAGTTACTGTTAAGCACCTACAAATGTGATGTGGTAGACGGGACCGACCATCCGGACATATCGATCTTACATTTCCTGCTGCGCACGCATGCTTGTACTCGCCAATCCCATTGCCTCAAACAATCCATTCTCTCACGCATTGGTCGAGACAGATTTTTGTTCCAATAAAAACAAGTGTCATTTCAAAATGATAGTAGCATTTTTACTTTCATGTTATTGTTATATATGTCCAAAAATTATCACAGAATCCGCGTAAGTTGAACACTTGGAGAACAATTGCAGCAAAACAGGATGAACAAAAGTGTGGAATATTGCTTTCTAAAATGTTGAATAGTGTATTTCTACTTATTTCACGCACAATTTGAAAAGAAAAATATTGCCCATAATTATGAGTAGGGACGGACTACTGGAGAAATACGCTTTCGGTTTTTGAATAAGTTATTGTTACGATTGTTTTATATATCATTTTGTGTACTCTAATTCGCATCTTAGGCCCCCAAGTTACTATCAGTGGGACCATTTAAAATCCATAAATTCCAGAAAAGTGAAGTGCCATTATTGTCTATTCTGTTAAACAATATATGCTATATACCACTCTGATCAATGATCTAATCAGCTGCAGACACACACACACACACACACACACACACACACACACACACACACACACACACACACACACACACACACACACACACACACACACTTTACAGATATTATAGGGAACTTATTTGATCTTTCACACTAGCCGTGTGTAGGACGCACTATAAAAGCGCAGAGCCAGACTGAAAGATTCAATGCCACAGCCGGTATTTGAACCACGGATCTTCTGGTCTCCGTCCAGCCGCTCTGAACCATTGAGTTACTATGGTCAACGTGCCGACATGACATTAAATTCTCCAACTGACTCGTGTTTTTTCCGGTAAACCACTTAGGAGTTCTCATAAACACATGAGACAACTACCTTAATGGCGACTTACTATGCTGTAAGTACTTTAAGACCCGGGCTTTATAGTAAACCACTAGGAGTTCTCATAAACACATGAGACAACTACCTTAATGACGACTTACTATTCTGTAAGTACTTTAAGACCCGGGCTTTATAGTAAACCACTAGGAGTTCTCATAAACACATGAGACAACTACCTTAATGACGACTTACTATGCTGTAAGTACTTTAAGACCCGGGCTTTATAGTAAACCACTAGGAGTTCTCATAAACACATGAGACAACTACCTTAATGGCGACTTACTATGCTGTAAGTACTTTAAGACCCGGGCTTTATAGTAAACCACTAGGAGTTCACATAAACACATGAGACAACTACCTTAATGGCAACTTACTATGCTGTAAGTACTTTAAGGCCCGGGCTTTATAGTAAACCACTAGGAGTTCTCATAAACACATGAGACAACTACCTTAATGGCGACTTACTATGGTGTAAGTACTTTAAGGCCTGGGCTTTATAGTAAACCACTAGGAGTTCTCATAAACACATGAGACAACTACCTTAATGACGACTTACTATGCTGTAAGTACTTTAAGGCCCGAGCTTTATAGTAAACCACTAGGAGTTCTCATAAACACATGAGACAACTACCTTAATGGCGACTTACTATGCTGTAAGTACTTTAAGGTCCGGGCTTTATAGTTAACCACTAGGAGTTCTCATAAACACATGAGACAACTACCTTAATGGCGACTTACTATGCTGTAAGTACTTTAAGACCCGGGCTTTATAGTAAACCACTAATAGGTCAATTAATGGAAATTAATTGTTCTTTCAAACTGGCCGTGTGTAGGACGCACCATGAAAGGGTAGAGCCAGACTGAAAAATAGTAGCCATACGTTGGCCATAGTAGCTCAATGGTTAGACCGGATGGAGGGCAATCAGAAGATCCGTGGTTCAAATCCTGTCTATGGCATTGGATTTTTCAGTCTGGCTGTACCGTTTCTTAGATATTATACTTTAAGAATAAAGTATATATGAGTATGGTCATTATGAGTTGTCATTTAAATCCTGTTATCATACCCTTGCTTATGCTCCAAACACGTCTAAAATCACAGTTAAATTATGAAATACTGAAACACATTCAACTAACGAAACATGTTTAAGAAACTTTCGAGCTCTATCGACAGATTTTTGTTTCTGACCTCCATTTACAGCGTTAAAAAAAGCCTGCGTATATTTGTAAAATTTAATGATTTCATACATTATATATTCGGCTCATACGGTTCGTGCAGGTTACAAAAACCAAAAATTGCACTTTATTTCCGTTGAAACGTACTTCGTACACAGCATTCCAGAATGACGTCACTTACACAATACAACTTACAAAGTCATCGACTACAAACAAACAGCTGTTCACGCACGCGAGTTCAATTTCCGACTGACTGACTCTTTTGATGGGCGGGCTTCCTTTTTTATAGGTTACTCACATTCCGGAATATTCTCCAACAATCGAGACGAGTAGAACAAAGAATTAGAACTCTCGAGAAATCCGTCTCTTCCCCCCAGCGTTTGGCGAGCTTTTATCTACACACTACACTGTCCGTCCCTTTGAACTAGTCACAGGCGCCGCCTCGATCAACAATGGGCTCGCGACACTACTGAACGAGATGGCTCAGGCGGTTTCGTGTATGACCCGTATTCGGGACGACTGGGTTCGACTCCCGTGGCTGGCTTATCTGATGTATGGGTTCTTTGGGAGTTTTCTCGGGTCACTAGGCGAATGCTGGTTAGGTTAATTACATCCCCCTTCATTTCATCTCCGTTACCATTTCAAATCATCTCTCATCTGGTGGTCTCTTTCAGGGTAGAAGTTTCGGGGATGTTTCGGTGCTGCATGGCAGGATATGCTCTTGGTAAACATCTGTATGTTCCCAGGCCAACCTGGTGGACCCTTTCAGGACCACGGTGAGTGGGATCCCTGTTGTGTAAGCCTGCCGGAAGTTTTCCGACCTCGGACATGTCGGCCTTGGTCTTCGAGCTGTCCTGGTGGACTGTTCTGGGCCACTGACGGTTGCAGTGGAGTGCCGGGGAGTTTCAAACTGGTAAACTATAGGGATCCTACCTTCTGCACTGTAGTGACTCCTTGGAGTCAGCCGTCTGCTGTCTATTCTCGCTTCATCTTTCCTCCGGGGGTCTGGAATCCCCCCTGTAAAAGTATCCTATCATAACCTCACACAATATTATTGACACGTGCGCAGTTATAGTACGTTACTAACTCGCATATATTTTCTGTGCAGAACTTGCTCATGTGATGTGCATTTGTCATTGTTCAGTAATAAGTTCAGTATGATACGAACAAATGGAAGAAGGTTATGCAAAAAGCAGAAATCAGCTGACTTTGTTTTCCTACACAAATTCAACGTGAAGTAGATAAAAGATTGTAACACTATGTATATTTGTAGAAGCTCAAATAGACGATAGTAACTGGAGGAGATCATTTGAAATTTTACAAACAGACGTAATTTTATGGTGAAGTAAAGCCTAAAATTTCTGTTGCAAAGAACATTTTTATTCATTTCTAAAATAAGTTATGTTCAAACCTTTGTCTCCGTATTTGTTACTTCTAACTAAATGAAGATATGGGAATTCCAAATATATAATGCTTGATGTCAGAGCATCTGGCGAGGCTGTGGGAACAAGATGTTCAAGGCATTCACCATGCATTAACCAAATAAACGGAAAACAAAACGTACAGTCATTCTGGGCTACCTGTACTTTGTTTACAGCTGAACAAGGATATACGAGGAGAAATCTTAGCTTTCTAAGAAGAAAGCTGTCATTTTATCCTTACTACATGTGCAGATCAAAATAGGAGTGGTCTATCTCTTGATTCGTCATGTATTTTGCATTCGACATATTATGGTCAACCTCATTGGAATCACTTTCTCTTATATCTTATTGCTCACTTTGGACATCGTTTTTTCGCTGCCACTAGAGTTCATCTACTTAACTTTCTTCCCCTCCCTTTACCCAAATGTTACACAGAATTGTAACATTGAGATAGCTTTGACTTCCGGGATACAATAGAGTTTGGAATATGAGGAAAGGAGTAATCGCGATATATTTGTCTCATGCCAAAAAATAGTAGATCGTTGTTTCGTCTTTTAGTGCGACGTTTGTTATTGCGTAAGATATATCTCTGCTGTTCGTTGAACAATGTGGTCGTAAATGTGCACGTAGCGTTTGCATATACTTACTCCAAAAAGTATTCGTCTAATGCATCAGTTTATGTTTAAGGTTGTATGGATTGTGGAGAATCATTAGAATAAGGTACAGCAGGGACAGTGTCTTATTTATTAATTAGTGAAAAAGAGAATATAATAAAGAAACATAGTATCTATTCACATAAACATAGTTAAACATAAAAAAGAAAATATATACAATATAGGATGCAAAATAAGTATTCGTCTGCATACTGAAAATGGTGTAGAATGTTACGGTTAGTACTTAGTAGGCCCTCCATTCCTCTTTATAATCTCTTGCTGTCTCCTTGGCATGGATTTCACCAAAGATTATGTTGTTTCCACTATTATTTTACGCCATTCCTCTAGGTAGAGCGTTCTTTAGATCCTTTATATGAGATATCTGATGATTCCTAATATTTTTGTCCAGTATACTCCACAAATTGTCTATTGGATTCATGTCTGGGATTGCGGTGGTGTCAACATCCATCGTGGAGTATTATACAACAACCATAGCTTTGCATCTAGAGCTGTGTGTTTTGGATCATTATCTTGTGTGAAAATATAATCGTCAGGAAGACCCATATTATTCAAACTCCTGGACAGATATGGTTTTAGGATGTTTATATAAACCTTATGGTTTATAATTCCATCAATAAAACACATCCCCTACACCATTTGCACTCATGCAGCCCCAGACAAGTACTGAACCGCCTCCATGTTTAATTGAAGCTGTTATTTTTCTTCTCAAACTCACATTTTTTTTTTTTTTTTTTTTTTTATTGCTTGTTCCATTTGTATCCCGCCTTTAACTACAATGGTCATATCGGCGGCCGTTCTCTTTTGGGACATATCGAAGCTGTTAACTCGTATTCGTTAGGTTTTAATCATTACATCACACACACATTCACACTCTCATTCATACTTCCAGACTCAGGGGAAGATGGGAAATTATCTTGGTCGGAGAAAAATCCCCATCCCCCCATCGTATTTATGTTCTTTTGCAAAAGTAACTCGTTCCTTTCTGTTGATTTTACTGATGTATGGTTTTGTACGGGCTGTTCGGTCTCCATACTCAGCTTCATAAAGCACGTTTCTTATAGTTTGTGCTAAAACGGACTTTCTTGTTTGTGTATGAATTGCAATAGCAAGTTTTGGAGCACTTAGTTTAGGATTTTTCTTGACTTCTCTAAGCAACTCTCGTTTCTCCATCTCAGAACTGCAGGACGACTCCTTCTTCATTTATTTTCGTAAATTTTGTTCTGATCAAACATGTATTTAATAGTCTTCTCTCTACTGGTACGTCTTTCCTTTTTTATATAACGTGATACACATTTCACTTTTTTTCTTTTGTAGTTTCACGACGTTTTCGACCCTTATTACTTAAATAACAGTCAACAGCTTTGAAAACAGAGATGGAACTGTCAGGATGAAAGACAACGACATAAGAAAAGGGAAAGGATGTGTGTCAGCGAGGCACCATACCTGGGATCTTGTATAATAGACGAATACTTGTTTGACATCAAATGGGACATGATTTTAAATAACGTAGATTTGTTCACTAATTAAGCAATACATGAACCCAAATTGTTTTATTTTTAAATCTAGATATCAACCGATGTGAGGAAATAGATATTGTTCGTTTCTTATCTACATTTTTCTGATTGTGCGTGTTATATTCTATGTGTTAAGATAGACGAATACTTTTTGGAGTCTCTGTAAATGTAATATGATGTAATGTAATAATTTAACGGTTATATGGGCTGTTTATCAATTTAGAAAATTTGCTAAAAGTCTTACTATATGCCTACGGCAAGAAGAGGGACAGGAGCTTCAACTGTTTATGTGCTCTGTTAGTGGATCTGTTTACTAGGACAGGAGTGTATGTGAGTATATATGAGGCACCCATACTAACAGATATAATGTTTGTTGCAATGATAGGTATTATGTATACGTGAGTTATGTTACAACACTTGTGCATTTTAAACAAACCTTACATCCTTGTCATACTCGGAAGGCGGAGACAGCAAAAGTGATTATGTGACACGTTCCTCTATGTTGCCTTCTTGTCCTGGGCAAACAGTACATTTTTAGTATGCCACAGTGTCAATAAACTAGTCTTACATTTCTAAAGGTTTCAAACATTCATCAATATTGACATTTTGTAAACTCCTTGTGTCTTGTCATTTTTAATAAGTATTCTGAAACAATTTCTCTACATTTATAACCGTGTACCTTCAATGTTTTGCAAGCTTACTTCTATTTTTTATTTTTGTGTTACATTTTGCAATGTCAAATTTGTGAAGAAGGAACGCCCAGGCAAAGCTGGCGTTTCCGAAGTCTTAAAATAAGATCTGAAGTTTTCCTGGCGATTAATGTGTTCAAGATGTTCTGGGGAAACAAGCCAGGTGAAAAGACGATCAGAAATCGACGTTTCGGGAGCGCACATCTCTGCCATCATCAGGATGGTTTTAAGAAATGTTATAACTACAAAATAGATATAACACAAAAATCAATAAAGACAAAACACTATCAACACTCGCATGGTAGGGTTTTGTCTCTGTCCATATCTGATCGTCTTTTCACTTGGCTTCTTTCCCGAGAAGATCTTGAACATATTCGGTGTCTCAGTTAATGGTGTAAATATTAAATAAAAAGTTTCGAGTTGACATATTTAAAAGTGCATTAAGACCAATTAAAGTTAAATAATTCAAAAGGAATTGCAATGTCCGCTGGTACATCAAAACCCTACCAATTGTTTACACCAGAGAGCAAACTGAAGCAGAAGTAGATGCATTAACACGCTAGTTGGTGGCAATGCTCTGAATTCCATTACGCTGGCAATTCTGTTCTCTTTCCTTTTAAAATTAAACTTCTTATCTATTTGTTTTAGCCACATATCTATTGTGCCTAAGAGAGGAACTAGTTCCCATGAAGTCACAGGCCACAGAGACGCGTCGAAGTCCTTGACAAACATTGACAGCTCTGTATCCCAGCCCATAGCGTCCCCTCACGTCAGGGCAGTGAGTATACAAAACGCCGTGTCGAGAACAGCTTTTATTGGTCGCACAGTGCTACTTGAACACTGATCTTCAAAGGCAGCGATGTCTCATTACGATGACTTCACCCTTTCAAGTATCACGGGTCGCTATTCAGCGAAGTCGTACAGTCTCTATCTAACAAAGCTTAGAGAATTTTTTTTGTCATTTACCTACATATAATTTAACAAATTTAAACAATTTTTACTTTAGTCACATGTAATTCTTCTACGTCCAACATATCTCCTTCTAATGGGTTACTATCACTGACATCTCCGTCACTGCGTTCCATCCCAGTTGTCTTCTTTTATTTATATTTATTTATTAGATCGGTCAGCAATAATACATGCTTTGCAGATCTAGGAGAACAAATACAAAATAATTATAGAGTAATAACATTGTAGAGGAGGACAATGTGCCTCCTCTGAACTAATACAAATGTGACACTGAACTAATAAAATGTTATACATACTTCGACAGTGAGAATTTATACAGCAGAAAAGAAAAATAGAAAAGCTAATGTGGAAAAGTAGATCATTCGGAAGTGGAAGTGTCATCACTGTAAGGCAGGTCTTGTGGTAGTCGTCGCTTCAGTCGCGTTGGCCGGCGACGCCGATGTTATACGTCACAGTTCCTGGAACGTGGCGTAGATTGTAGAACCGTCGAGCAATCTGTCGGATGAAATTCTGGAGAGGAAGTCCCAGCTCGCTGGTTGCGGCAAACCAAGCATCATTGGTGGTGATTCGCAGGATTCGGCTCTGAATGACCTGTAGACGCCTCAGGTGACAAGTACTGGCAGCTCCCCAGACCTGTCAGACATAAGTAATAAGAGGTCGAACCAGAGATTTGTACAGGAGCAGTGAAGATTCTAAACCAAGTGAAGAGTGTTTGTGAAATAAAAGAGAGTTGTGAAAGACGAGCGGATGCCAGGGTAATGCTGCTTCCACGTAAGCCGAGTGTCCAGTAACACTCCAAGGTACTTGACTGGTGTAGGTGAAGGGAGCCACGGCACATGATCAGTCAGAAGGCGTATAGGCGGATGTGGTTTATAGCGGCAAAAAGTAAAAGTCTTGGCTTCAGTTTTCTGGGTATTGAGGGAGATGCACCAAGTTCGAAACAATTGAGTGAGGCGATCAAGAGACAGGTGTAAGGTTTGTACAATTGTCTTCAATTAGAATTCTTTCTTTCTTACGTTCTTTCTTCCGTTAGTACATCTTTTTTTCCAATTCTCCACTTGTATTTCATCCACGTGATGGCATAGCTTTCCCCATTCCATTTGTCCAATTTGCTCATATCATTGGCGGCACATTTCAACGTCTTTCATTTTAAAGGTTGCATTTCTGGAATCAACAAAATATTTGGCACGTGCCATAACAATTCTATAGGATTCAGATCTGGATGTTACGCAGGAAGCCTTAAAGTTGCAAGATTATATTCTGACGGTATTTGGTCCATGACAACGTTCTTCTGAGTCGGCTCGTTAGATGGAAATGAACCATACAATTTTGTTTTGGTGCTGTTTTCATCAAACGGCGGGATATTGTAACTTTGAAACCAAGAATTTCTTCAGTCTGGCTCTACTCATTCAAACCTTAGCCTACACACTGCTAGTGTGAAAGAAATGATTATTTCCATCAATTTATCTAAATAAAACATAGTGGTTTAACTATGAAGCCTGGGACTTAAAATAAGTCGCCACAAAAGGTGCGTGTCTCATAGCATTTGAGAACCCCCTAGTGGTCTACCGGGAGACATACGAGACAGTTGGAGAATTTAATGTCATGTCGGTATGTTGGCCATAGTAGCTCAGTGGTTTAGAGCAACCGCACGGAGAGTGAGAGATCCCTGGTTCAAGTCCCGGCTATGGCATTGAATTTTTCAGTTTGGCTCTGCTCATTCAAACCTTAGCCTACACACGGCTAGTGTGAAAGGAAAATAGAGGGATTACTATTGCACGCACCGAGTTAGCGGGTAAATTTGGATTGTAATATTGATATCTTTATGTAAACCTCCATTTCTCGTGTGACTTATAAATAAAGACAATTATAAATCGCCCTTCTTTTGATTCCGATGTTGTAAAACCTGTGCAGCTGTCATCGGACCATGTTTTGGGAACTATATGACTGCTATGGATGTAGGTCTTGTCTTCGTAAACCATCGGGCGCACATCAAGTCTATTTGTGAAGACTAGGAAATAATTCTCTCGCAAATTAAGCTACAGAATACATATACATCATAGTTATGACATCAGAATTTTTCTGTAAAATATGAAGAAACTGTCGAAAACTTACAGTATCGCTCCTGGGATATCACAAGGGAGTATATTAGGACAACTACTGTATATAGCATACACCGGTGACTTCACTGTGCAAGAAAAACTGACAATAGCTCAGTTTGCCGATGACGTAGCAGTACTCAGCAAAGGTAACAACGAATAATCCTGTGATTCATCCTTACAGATAATTTATGACGGGTGCCTGTCTGGTGTTTAGAATCAGGTCCTTTGTCAGTAATAATGTAATGATTTGCCTCCTTTGTAAACTGAAATCGTTTTAGCAGGAAGTCCAGATGAAGTTGCGTGCTGGATGCTGGATAGGTAGGACGTGGGAAGGTGGATAGGGCGACAGTCACAGCGCGTGACGCCATGACACGTTTCACGTGACATCTCACCTTGTCTTCTCCCCTCGCTCGGATTTCACCTGCACACGCTGCACTGCGTTTCTTTTGTCCCATCACATACGCTAATTGTTGCCCCGTGTTGCTGAATGGAACCATGAATCACCATTCTACTAGTGTTGCATTAATTTGGGCTTTAATCCCAACCTTATTTCAACTAAGACTTTCTTAGCATAACAAATCAATCGAGGTTAGTTAAATTCTGATAAATCGCATTTTAGTTATTAAATTTTAATAAAATAAAGGTTAAAGAGTTGTTTGAAAGAATTATTGAGCAGCAAAAAATGCTCGCCCCAACATTTTCTTCAGAAAGGGGAGTAAAAAAGGTTATTGCAGTCCAATCGTTGTTGTTTTATGATGTAGGTCGACGGTTGCAGCGATAAAGGCTTTTTGTGGAGGTAAGGCCCTATTTATACAGAATGTTACCTTTTGTGTTGTGATATGTTTTACCAGCCCATGGTAGAAATACCAAAGCTGTGAGACAAGTGTGACAACGCACTATTCCCAGAAAATTAAATGTTCAATCTGATTGATTTTTTTTCCTTCAGTTTTCTGGCGGCGGTGCCTTTAGCTGGTCAGGTCATATCGCAGTGTGCGTAAATGGTATTATGCTCAAATGAACCAGGGTTCAAGGAAACCAGTAAAATCTCCACAAATAACCAAGGACCATCATTGTTTTAAACTCCGAACTTCATGAACGTGTGGCAGATACGTTCCCCAAAGGATTGAGGCGGACCCCCTTGTATTCATCGTTACTTCCTGATATTTTTCACCTTTCACTTTGACTCCCTCCCCCCACTCCCTCTAAAGTAGTTTTTCATCCCTTCACTATCCTATCTCCCATTACTCCCAACTAGACAGTCACATACAGCGCCGAGGTCGTTAGGCCACGAACTGGCGAACGGAATGTCTGCGGTTGAAATCTCGCCCGCTTTTTCCTGGCGGTTTTCCTTCTTATAATTGCCGAGTGAGAAAGGTGCCGTAAATTTAGACTAAATCTCAGGCAGTCACATTCACCCGCCGCACTCTACCAGCTGTACCCAACCTCCGCTTGGCTGGAGAAGAAGTACAATGGTCCACGGAGGCTACATACCTCGGAGTAACCCTGGATTGGCGTCTAACGTGGAAACAACACATCAGCACTGTGGCAAAGTGTCCAGAAGGATGGCCATGCTGTATCCTATGTATAATAGGAAATCACCAATGAGCCTGCACAACAAATTGCTCATATACAAGCAAATACTCCGCCCTGTACTAACATATGCTGGCACAGTCTGGGGAGCTGCAGCAAAATCCCATCTCCATCAACTCCAAGTCCTTCAAAACTGCAACCTTCGGATAGCAACAGCTTCCGATTGGTACATCCCTAATGATAATATCCATGCAGATCTCTCCTTCCCAAAAATCACAGACTACATCCTTACCCTATCCCATGGTTTCTATAACAAACTCCCTTCTAGCTTCAATAGTCTAATCCGCGGTCTGGGGGAATAAGACCTCTACCCCGGTGAAACCTACAAGCGACCCAGACTATTGCTAGCACCACCATAGGCCTCTACAAACCATATCTGAGCTATCCATTACACTTCTAATCCCTAAAAACTAATTAAACAACCATTACATTTTTTTAATGTAAATCTATATTGAGGAATTAATCCTTAAAGAATTAATCCTTTTAAATACATTACTCGGGTGTATGGGTGATTTTTTATTAATTAGAGCCAACTGAAAAATTCAATGCCATGGCCGGGATTTGAACCACGGATCTACTGGTTTCCGTCCAGTTGCTCTGACCCTTGAGCTACCATGGTCAACGTGCCTTCCTGACATTAAATTCTCCAATTGACTCATTATATTTCCCGGTGGACCACTTAAGGTTCTCATATTTGAGACAACTACTTGTGGCGACTTACTATTGTAAGTACTTAATTACCAGGATCTACGATAAAGATCCTGGTAATTAAGTACTTACAATAGTAAGTCGCCACAAGAAGTCTCAAATATGAGAACCTTAAGTGGTCCACCGGGAAATATAATGAGTCAATTAGAGAATTTAATGTCAGGAAGGCACGTTGACCATGGTAGCTCAAGGGTCAGAGCAACTGGACGGAAACCAGTAGATCCGTGGTTCAAATCCCGGCCATGGCATTGAATTTTTCAGTTGGCTCTAATTAATCAAAAACCATTACATTACCTATTCACCACCATCTACCCACCGTCATATCATTAAAACTCACCACCATGCCAGGTCCCGAAATGGCAAAATGTCGAAGGAGGAGGAGGACGTTAAACCTTCAACGACACCATAGTGCTGTGTCGTAAATTTAGACCCGGAACGTTTTCTTTTGGTGTTTCATTCTCAAATTGTCATGTTATGTATCTGCGCGCATAGATAATAGTGCAGGGAATGTTTATTCCAGTGAAATTTCTACATCGATTTGTTGAACGCAATGTATCAGTTCCTGCAATGATGAATAGCAACAACGATACAAAGAATGAGGTAATAGAGCCTTCTTTGTTAACAAATTTCTGTTTAGGTGTAAGTTAGTCTCTAAAAATAATAATTATATAAGTTCATCATCAGACTTATTGTAACATATGCGTGTGAAACTCGGGTCGTTAATGAAACAAGTAAAGAAAAACTAATGGTATTTGAAAGAAGAATATTTGGGCAGTGAAACATAATAATAATACATGGAGAACACGTTATAGTGGCGAATTAATCAAGAATGAAAATATTAACCACGTAAAAGCTTTAAGAATAGGATGGTTTGGACACATATTGCAGCTTGGATGATAGAATGGTTAAAAGAATATAAAAATAAACTCCATCCAACACAGGATTAAGCGGCCGTCCCGACCGCGCTGCTCGAACGGTTACCCTGGCTTTGTTAACAGAAACCTCTCAGCCCGCCTCGGTAGCGTGTCTGCCTCACGTTCAAGAGGTCCCGAGTTCGAACCTCTCACATAAAACACTGATTACTCCACGTGGGCATAACACCTGTTATTTGTGATTCCTGCACATTTCATTGACTGAAGTCTTGCGTTCATTGGTGATTAGCAGTTCGATAAGTGCGGCAGTTCCCTTCTCACTCTTTCGAGAATAGTCAATGCGTTATATGAGATGTATTAACAATCATAAAGCCAGGGTAACCTTTTGAGCAGCATGATTATACCTATGCCCTCAAGTGGGGCAACCCCGGAAGGAAGGATGAGGTGAGAGGAGACACAGGGCCGTCCTCAAGGATAGTACAGAAGGCATGGTCCTCAGATTTACCATTTTGAAATTTCCCGGCAGGCCAGCACTGTATGTCCACGACAAGAAGGCTAGCGGGGAATGAAGGGCAGAGGAGCTTGAACTGTTTATCTGCTCCGATAGCGGATCTGTTTACTAGGAAATGAGTTTATGTGAGTACATATGAGTCACCCGTGTTGTCAGATCTAATGTTTGTTGCAGTGATAGGTATTATGTATGTGTGAGTTATGTGACAACACTTGTATATTTTAAACGAGCCTTCCATCCTTGTCTAACTCGGAAGGGGAGCATATAAACCGTGCGGACAGCAAATGTGATTATGATACACATTCCTCTAGCTTGCCTTCTTGTCCTGGGCAAACAGAGCAACTGTCATTCCACCCTGCTGTGGTCCGGAAACGGCCCAGTAGATCGGCCCAGAGATCTGAGAATGTCCTGACGGAGGAAGTGTTTACCCGGTATATCATCCTGTCATGCACTGCCGAGACACCCGCCGACACTTCTACACTGAAAGAGACCAGTAGATGAGAGATGATGTGAAATGATAATGGAAATGAAATGAAGGGACAGGAAATTTGTAATTAACCTACCCAACATTCGCCTGGCGACGCGGGAAACCCCAGAAAGAACCCATGGGTCACGTAGACCAGCCAAGGGAATCGAACCCGGAATGTGTAGTGTTTTAACACCCGCTTTTACTACATACGGCACCGCAGGCGATGACACTGATGATACATGAGATGAAGATGGAGCACTGGTGGAAGGAGATTGCGGGGGAAACCGGAAATCCCAGAGAAAACCCGCCCCAGCGCCGTGTTGTCCACCACAAATCTTACTTTGTGGTCGCCTGGGATCGAACCCGGTCCGCCTTGGTGAGAGCCAAGCGGTCTAACCACTGAGCCACGGCGCGGCCCATCGAACCCGGACCTCCCAAATGTGGGCCACAGACGAATTCACCTCAACCATCCCGCTTGCTATACTTTACATGGAGCGTTTTTCCAAAGTTTGTTTTCTGAAAAATAGCTGAAACGATTTTTGATTAAAACACCGTAAATTGTTTTGATGTGAAATGAAGTGTAAATATCGAATTGTCTTGAAGAGCCTCTTAAGTCCTTTTCCTCTGGTGAGTTTTGTATAACTGGTGAGATAGAACTTACTACACAAAAAGTATACTTTGTTAAAGCAGTTTACCTACGACAAATCAAATGTATTTTTTGTGCAGCAAAGCCTTTCCGAGATGTCCCTTGTTATTGGTGTAAATTTTACAATTATACCCTCTCTCTCTCTCTCTCTCTCTCTCTCTCTCTCTCTCTCTCTCTCTCTCTCTCTCTCTTTGTCGTTCTCTCTCTCTCTTTTATCTCTTCCAGAGAGAATGTAATTTCAAAATCCTCACATAGCGACCATGCCTTAAAAATGACTTGTTTAAAGCAAGTATTGCCATATTCTTCCACCTATAACAAAATTAGCAATAACATAATTTCTGCAATTGTTCATTCTAAGTTACTTGAAGTAAATATGAGGAAAATAATGTGTACAACAGTAGATCAAGTTTGTGACCACACTATATTAGATTGTTTTAATGTGTTGCATTAACTACAAATGTTTTGGTGCATACCATATAGAAATTGAAGTATGGAATTTTTATTTTAAAAAATGCCAGGAAACGTAATTGTGTTGGAAAAAATAACATATTTAAGAAGTAGCTGTTCCAGGAATTGGTATACCATGCATCATATTCCTGACTCTTATTTATTATTGATATTGTGTTTCTTAAGAATTGTTTAAATTAAAATCTATTATGTGAATTTACAAACAATTGTGGAAGGAAGAGCTTGAAGTACTTAGCCAGAAATTGATGCTTGCTCATTGAAAATTCCTTGAAGTTTCTGGAGTAATTCAGACACTACTGTGCAGTTACGTAATCCAGCACAGAATGCGCTGACTGCTACACTGGAATCGTATTTCACAGTGACACAAAGATGTGATCTGCGTCGCATTCTTAGTGCTTAGTAGACTTTGTGTTAATTTCTTTAAGACCTTACAAACTTAGTTATTTTCATTTAAATATTAAATATTTAGGGATTCGTCATGCGAAAGCTCCAATTTTTTAGGTTTATCCGTACTAGCGCAATGAAAGTTAAAATTTGGGATATAATTCGATCCGGAACCATAGACCCCTCTCCACTGTGATTGTGCATTGGAATGACCCGCGTAGCGACAAAATAGTAATCACCAGTTCATCGTTGGTGTTGTATCCTGTTGTACTGTTCAGCTAGTATCAGTTCGAACCAAAAGAAGCTAGACCGAGTAAAAACTGTGTAGCTTTAGAAATTAATTATTTTTCAAGAAGTAAATGTTACATATTAATTGCACAATATACAATAAAACATCTCTAGAACGGAACCTATCATTCCGGCATTTGTTTTCCGTTTACACAGGTTTCCGTCTTCCAGAGGGCTGTGTTTGAATACAAAGAGATTACGAAATGGTCACACAGGTTTACAGTGAAGTAATAATATAGAATGAAGTGTAAATAATAATAATAATAATAATAATAATAATAATAATAATAATAATAATAATAATAATAATAATAATAATAATAATAATAATAATAATAATAGGCTGATATGTATTATGTACTATATTTTCAATTTAAATACAATAATTAGTTTATCGTCTAGTTTATTTTTATTATTTTTTTTATTTTATTCAATTATCGATTAGCAGTACATGCTTTACAGATCCTTGTTAACCAATTGAATCTTTATGAACTACTTAAGAACATGTAAGGAAGGCCAAGTTGGCTCCTATTATCTAACACTGTGAAAGTGTTTGTGAAAGAGAGGGAAAAAACTCATAAAAATAAGTAATCAAAGAGATAAGAACAATATTCAATGTGAAACAATATTCATAGTTCATCTAGTTTCTCCGGGCCCAAATGAGCTTGTCGACGGGCCCTAAAACACCACACACTCACTCACTCACTCTAATTTCTCTGTCTGTGTTCAATTTTTTCTTTCCAATCTGCAACTGTCTGCATATCAACATCATTTGTTTCACCACACACAGCATTCAGATGTTTGAAACTCTCGAGACATCCATTGGAATCTCTGAAATTGTATTTGCCTAATTTTATTGTTGTCTCTAAAACTTGAGTCTGAAGTAATGGTCCAGAAATGGGAATTCCTTTAGCGCACGCACTAACAAACCACTCGAACACAGCACAATTTAGCTCGTCATACTCTGTAGATTTTGTAATATGTTTCACATACCCTGCTTTTCCCTATAACCACTCGTCTTTAATTTTTTTTTTTTTTTTGGAAATCTCGTAAATCTGAGTTTTCCCCACTTTAAACAGCACAGTTAATTCTTTAGCTGGACGTTTGTTCTTTTCGTGTTCTATACCTAACCTTAATTGTTTTGTTCCAGTGATAATGTCTTATGTTAAGAACTCATTTTACAGAATTTGTGTACACACAGACTATGTTTTTAAAAGTCGCCCGTTTTCTTCCCCTCGTACTTGATCACTTGTAGCAATTAAATTGACAATGAACACACTACAAAACCGTTGCACCCTTACCATCTCTGTTGGAAGAGAGATGAGAGAGCTAATGGTTTGTTTTCCCTTTTACTCGAAGGAATAGAATTTACGATTTTATGGTTAATGGAACTTCGGTGTAAGTACAGTTGCCTTCGAAATTATTGTACTTTTTAAATACTCACTACACATAAAGTAATCCTTTTTAATTAGGTTATTTACCCAAACTGTTCCCAAAAAATATTTCCATTTCCGCGTTTGGCAGTTTTCCCGCTTAAGAGTATGATTTTACGTGGGAAATAGCTCCGTTCCGAAATTTTGTTTTTGAGATTTTTGGCATATAGGGGTTGGTTTTAGGTAGGTCTTACTGCATTGTGTTATCAAGACTAGGTTTGTTTTTCTTTCTTTTTTTTTTAGTGTGTTACATATTTACAATTTCAGAATTACCTGTTTTGCCCATTCATTACCTAAGAGAAGTTTCTTCGATCAGCAAAAGTAAGAAGGAAATAAAATGCAACATGCATGAAAGCTAGCATAATTGAGACGTAGAGGCTTAAAGACAGTGGGAGATTTGGCGCCCATTTCTTTACTTCACTTAATTATTCCAGAGCCTCCCTGCAGACTGAAACACAAGAGGCGTGTGCTCAGTCTTAATATTCCCAATGGGAGACACGCCCCTTCCAAACAACACCCATTTCCCTGGAGGATTATATAATAGAGCGAGCGGCCTCCCTGCCAGAAGGCCGACCGCAAGTCAATAATTTGATCTGATCCATCATGTTCCATCACATCAATAACTCATACGTCTAAAATTGTCCGACTTACAAGGGAAGCATTTTGCAGATTTATTTGTTAACTTTTGTAATAACGAAGGGGAATTATTGTCTTTGTCTTGCATTACTTTAAGAATCAATGGAATGTCGAACATATTGATTTTGTATGCAAGCGAAACATTTTGTATAAACGCTATGGTATATTATTTGTTCTTTGTTATTTTTGACGTACGTAAAAGAAAATTAAGTTTTAAGCACTTGCAGGAGTCGCCCCCCCCCCCCCATTACTCTACTGTCTCAGAGGAGATTTTGGTATCAAGAATAGATGTAATGAATAAGATTACACATTTCAAATTGTAGTAATTGAGCTCTTATACTTTCAAAACTGTTAGATCTATTAAAATGTAGTTATGTCGCCCATGATTTTAGTAAACAGATGAATATATATTTGATTCACCGAGCAGGATGGTTGAGGCGGTTTTGTCTGTGGCCCGCATTTGGGAGGTCCGAGTTCGATTGCCGTGGTCGACCTACCTGACTGATAGGTTTTTCGGTTGTTTTCCCGGGTCGCCAGGCGAATGCTGGGCAGGTTAGTTACATCTCCCAAATTTCCTGTCCCTCCATTTCATCTCCATTATCATTTCACATCATGTCTCATCTGGTGCTCTCTTTCAAGGTAGAAGTCTCGGCGGTGCATGGCAAGGTGATGTGCTCCTTCCTCCTCCGGTAGGATGGACTTCGGTCTCCATGCCTGCCTAGTGGGCAGTTCTCGGACAACAGTAGGGTGGGATACCGGGTTGTACTGACCTGCCGGGGAGTTTGATACTGGTCAGTCGTAGGTGCCATACCCTCTGCACTATCGTGGCTTCTTGGGATGACCTCCCTCTCCTCTCGCCTCATCCTTCCATCCGTGGATGCGCCACTTGGGGATATAGGTATTGGAGCTGAATATAGTTTGGTGCAAATGGCGCTAAGGATGGAAGATGCTTAATTATTTTCAGTTTCTGTGTCGATCTTGAAGATGTATCACTCGGCGCTCTGAAACAGTAAGTCTTCTCTCTCCCTGGCCGTAGTATCAGAGCGAGAATAATTTGTAGAAAACAATAACAAATTTTCTCTTCTTCAAAATATTGGAATTTATTCTACTAAAACCTTTACTATATCCTATCACAATGTTAAGTTCCGTAGATAATATCCTTTTATAAAATACCCAATACTACATCCTTGCAGATTAAGATTCTGCGAACTTGCAGAGATCGGTACTACTGATAGCACATCTTTATATCTTAATGATCTGACGAAAAGTGAAGCCAAACCTATTTCTTTCTTACACACACGCTATTTGTGCATCTTAAATGCATACTCAAAATAATTCTGCATAACTTCGGAGAGACACAAATGTACGTCTTTCTCCTACGACGTTCTTAAGCAGAAGAAATATCTTTAAAACTTCCTCTCATTTGAGGTTGTCATGGTTACACCTAACCTACCTTACATTTTATCCATTTCATTAAACATTACAATGCCAAGTATTCCTCTCAAACAACATAAAATATCTAAAATAACTGCTTCAGTATAATTCAATAGATCAAGTGTGGTCGAAGTGCCGAATCCCCTTCTTAGCATCCAGTGATACGCTTTTGTTAATGTTGAACCGTATCAGTCATAATAGTAAGAATAGAAGTGGCAAGAAAATTCATTTATTTTTTGTGACTAATTTAGCATATAATGTAGTCAGCGTATTTTATTTTCGAAGCCAAGGATTGTGAAAAAATTGATACAAAACAAAGCACTTTGTTTAGTTTTGGTCAATTGCCAGAATCATATCAGCTCCGCCGGTAACCCGGAATTTTGCCCCGCAAGAGCTGTTTTCTATGTCAGGTTTAGTGCGCCTAACAAAATGAGCCACCCAAACCGGTCGAGTAATACCTTTTCGAATTACTCGTTATGGAAGAGTTTTGGTTCTCGAGTTTTAACAACATGGTGTATTTTGACTGAAAATCACTTGTAGCTGTTTTTCTTAATTAAAGTGCAACTAATACGAGACTGTATTGTATACCTATACTTAAATATCTGCGAGGGCTGTTCAATAACGAATGATCATAAGTTTTTTACGGTCATAATTTTTGTTAGGTTAATGTGAAACAAACACGCCGTAGTAGTTTTATTGTTGGTACTCCTGGTTGCCGCCTGTGAGAACCAGGCAAGTTCAGACATGTTCAGTATCGCCTACCGCTGCAATGGAGGTAACATGCAATTAAAGTTGATGTTAAAGGAAGATCCGGAGTCTCTTTCAAACGTAATCACTGCTGATGAAACTTGGCTACATCATTTTGATCCTGAGAGCAAACAGCAAAGCTAAGTGTGGAAATCTCCTTCATCATCAACCGCCAAAAAACAAAAGTGGTTGCTTCTGCTGGGAAAGTTATGGTCATCTCATTCTTTGATATTCATGGAATGGTTTATCAGCATGTTGTACCTGGACACAAATCAGTAACGAGACAATACTACAGGGATGTCCTGAAAACATTGCAAGTCTATATCAGGTGCAAAAGACCACATTTCCGTGAAGCAGGCTGGATGCTGCACCACGGTAATGCGCGGCCGCATATTGCCAACATTGTTGAATATCTTGCAAAAATCAACGTGAAGTGCATCCCTCACCCACCCTATAGTCCGGATTTAGCCCCATGTGACATTTTTCTATTCCCTAACTTGAAGAAACGCCTTCGTAGGAGGCATTATCCATCATCAGAAGCAGTGGTGAAGGCTACGGAGGGGATTTTGAAGGATCTCTCAAAAATAGTTTCCAGCATGTCTTTGAAGACTGGCAGAAACGCTGGGACAAGTACATCGCATTCAGGGGAGACTATTTTGAGAAGGACCATCAAAATTATGAGGATGAATAAAGGTGCGTTGTCAAAACACAATTGTGATCATTCTTTATTGAACAACCCTCGTAGTTTGCATTATTGATAATATATGGAGATGATAATAAATTGATAAACTGCAGTGTACGTATGCAGAGATTTACCTGGTGATAATAGAAGAGAGCTAAATGTATAGGTTCTGCTAAATCTTGTAAAGGTTTGGGCTGCTGTATTCGAACCAGTGCATTTGAATCCCTTGAGGCTCGTAAAGCGCCTCCACGAGTTTAAAACCGCAGCGCCGACAGAAGCCACAACGTTAGAGAACTTGCTTAGTCACCTGTTTCCCACGTACACGGCCGTAGTATCATATTCAGCAACTCAAGTACCTAATGAAGGCCAAGGCAAATTCCAAACTCTCCTCAATTATTTTGCATGGACAAATAAAGACAAGCTAACTTTGTAGATTAATTATATCACCGCTGTGCAATCTTTATACTCTTGTTACTCTCAAAACAAATTTTGTGTGTGCACACTTGTAGCAATAATTTATTGTAGAAATGAATAACAGGTTTATGGAATATGAGAGCTATTGGAATTCACCAAAAGCCAACTATAATATATTTCCCCAATTATAGTGTTCTCTGATGACATTGTGTTAGTTTACTTGACACAATACAAGCAACTGTTCCTAAAATAAACCCGTGGTGATCACATCACTGCAGTTGGTGCTAGTTGTAGCTATTTAGCGTGACCTTACGGGTGGAGAATGTGAGACACGTTTCGATCATTTCTTTGGAGTAAAATCTCATCTAGTGTGACATAAGCCTCGCATACATGTTTTCACTTTATGCTGTTACATTACGAGCAAGATGGCTCAGGCGGTTTCGGCTGTGGCCCGCATTCGGGATGTCTAGGTTCGATTCCCGTGACCTACCTGCCCCATAGGTTTTTTCGGAAGTTTTCCCGGATGACCTGGCAAATGCTGGGTAGGTTAATTACGTCCCCCGAATTTCCTGTCCCTCCATTATCATTTTACATCATCTCTCATGTGGTGGTCGCTCTCGGGGTAGAGGAGTCGGCGGGAATCTTGGCGCTGCATGGCAGGATGAGTGAGTGTGTGGTGTTTTAGGGCCCGTCGACAACAATGTCATTTGGGCCTGGCAGGATGATATGCTCTTGGTAAACGCCTCCTTCGGTGGGACAGTCTCCGGTCTCCGAACCGGGCTATGGGGCCGTTTGAGAACCACGGCAGATGAAATGACGATTGTGTAAGCCTGCCGGGTGCTTCCAAACTCCTACAGCTCGTACTCCAGTCTCCGAGTCGGCTTAGTGCGCCGTTTGAGGACCACGGCAGATGGGATGACGATTGTGTAAGCCTGCCGGGTGCTTCCAAACTCCTACAGCTCGTACTCCAGTCTCCGAGTTGGCTTAGTGCGCCGTTTGAGGACCACGGCAGATGGGATGACGATTGTGTAGGCTTGTCGGGTGCTTCCAAACTCCTACAGCTCGTACTGCAGTCTCCGAGTTGGCTTAGTGCGCCGTTTGAGGACCACGGCAGATGGGATGACGATTGTGTAGGCTTGTCGGGTGCTTCCAAACTCCTACAGCTCGTACTGCAGTCTCCGAGTTGGCTTAGTGCGCCGTTTGAGGACCACGGCAGATGGGATGACGATTGTGTAGGCTTGTCGGGTGCTTCCAAACTCCTACAGCTCGTACTGCAGTCTCCGAGTCGGCTTAGTGCGCCGTTTGGGACCACGGCAGGCGGGATGACGATTGTGTAGGCTTGTCGGGTGCTTCCAAACTCCTACAGGGCGTACTCGAGTCTCCGAGTCGGCTTAGTGCGCCGTTTGAGGACCACGGCAGGCGGGATGACGATTGTGTAAGCCTGCCGAGTTTCCAAACTCCTACAGGGCGTACTGCAGTCTCCGAGTCGGCTTAGTGCGCCGTTTGAGGACCACGGCAGGCGGGATGACGATTGTGTAAGCCTGCCGAGTTTCCAAACTCCTACAGGGCGTACTGCAGTCTCCGAGTCGGCTTAGTGCGCCGTTTGAGGACCACGGCAGGCGGGATGACGATTGTGTAAGCCTGCCGTGTTTCCAAACACCTACAGGGCGTACTGCAGTCTCCGAGTCGGCTTAGTGCGCCGTTTGAGGACCACGGCAGGCGGGATGACGATTGTGTAAGCCTGCCGAGTTTCCAAACTCCTACAGGGCGTACTGCAGTCTCCGAGTCGGCTTAGTGCGCCGTTTGAGGACCACGGCAGGCGGGATGACGATTGTGTAAGCCTGCCGAGTTTCCAAAATCCTACAGGGCGTACTCCAGTCTCCGAGTCGGCTTAGTGCGCCGTTTGAGGACCACGGCAGGCGGGATGACGATTGTGTAAGCCTGCCGAGTTTCCAAACTCCTACAGGGCGTACTGCAGTCTCCGAGTCGGCTTAGTGCGCCGTTTGAGGACCACGGCAGGCGGGATGACGATTGTGTAAGCCTGCCGAGTTTCCAAACTCCTACAGGGCGTACTGCAGTCTCCGAGTCGGCTTAGTGCGCCGTTTGAGGACCACGGCAGGCGAGATGACGATTGTGTAAACCTGCCGAGTTTCCAAACTCCTACAGGGCGTACTCCAGTCTCCGAGTCGGCTTAGTGCGCCGTTTGAGGACCACGGCAGGCGGGATGACGATTGTGTAAACCTGCCGAGTTTCCAAACTCCTACAGGGCGTACTCCAGTCTCCGAGTCGGCTTAGTGCGCCGTTTGAGGACCACGGCAGGCGGGATGACGATTGTGTAGGCTTGTCGGGTGCTTCCAAACTCCTACAGGGCGTACTCCAGTCTCCGAGTCGGCTTAGTGCGCCGTTTGAGGACCACGGCAGGTGGGATGACAATTGTGTAAGCTTGTCGGGTGCTTCCAAACTCCTACAGGGCGTACTGCAGTCTCCGAGTCGGCTTAGTGCGCCGCTTGAGGACCACGGCAGGCGGGATGACGATTGTGAAAGCCTGCCGAGTTTCCAAACTCCTACAGGGCGTACTCCAGTCTCCGAGTCGGCTTAGTGCGCCGTTTGAGGACCACGGCAGGCGGGATGACGATTGTGTAGGCTTGTCGGGTGCTTCCAAACTCCTACAGGGCGTACTCCAGTCTCCGAGTCGGTTTAGTGCGCCGTTTGAGGACCACGGCAGGCGGGATGACAATTGTGTAAGCTTGTCGGGTGCTTCCAAACTCCTACAGGGCGTACTGCAGTCTCCGAGTGGCCTTAGTGCGCCGTTTGAGGACCACGGCAGATGGGATGACGATTGTGTAAGCTTGCCGGGTACTTCCAAACTCCTACAGGGCGTACTGCAGTCTCCGAGTGGGCTTAGTGCGCCGTTTGAGGACCACGGCAGATGAAATGACGATTGTGTAAGCTTGCCGGGTACTTCCAAACTCCTACAGGGCGTACTGCAGTCTCCGAGTGGGCTTAGTGCGCCGTTTGAGGACCACGGCAGATGGGATGACGATTGTGTAAGCTTGCCGGGTGCTTCCAAACTCCGACAGGGCGTACTCCAGTCTCCGATTCGGCTTAATGCGCCGTTTGAGGACCACGGCAGATGGGATGACGATTGTGTAAGCCTGTCGGGTGGTTCCAAACTCCGACAGGGCGTACTGCAGTCTCCGAGTCGGCCTAGTGCGCCATTTGAGAACCACCGCAGATGGGATGACGATTGTGTAAGCCTGTCGGGTGCTTCCAAACTCCGACAGGGCGTACTCCAGTCTCCGAGTCGGCTTAGTGCGCCGTTTGAGGACCAGGGCAGGCGGGATGACGATTGTGTAGGCCTGTCGGGTGCTTCCAAACGCCTACAGGGCGTACTCCAGTCTCCGAGTGGGCTTAGTGCGCCGTTTGAGGACCACGGCAGATGGGATGACGATTGTGTAAGCCTGCCGGGTGCTTCCAAACTCCTACAGGGCGTACTCCAGTCTCCGAGTTGACTTAGTGCGCCGTTTGAGGACCACGGCAGATGGGATGACGATTGTGTAAGCCTGGCGGGTGTTTCCAAACTCCTACAGGGCGTACTCCAGTCTCCGAGTTGACTTAGTGCACCGTTTGACGACCACGGCAGATGGGATGACGATTGTGTAAGCCTGCCGGGTGTTTCCAAACTCCTACAGCTCGTACTGCAGTCTCTGAGTCGGCTTAGTGCGCCGTTTGAGGACCACGGCAGATGGGATGACGATTGTGTAAGCCTGTCGGGTGTTTCCAAACTCCTACAGGGCGTACTGCAGTCTCCGATTCGGCTTAGTGCGTCGTTTGAGGACCACGGCAGATGGGATGACGATTGTGTAAGCCTGTCGGGTGCTTCCAAACTCCTACAGGGCGTACTCCAGTCTCCGATTCGGCTTAGTGCGTCGTTTGAGGACCACGGCAGATGGGATGACGATTGTGTAAGCCTGTCGGGTGTTTCCAAACTCCTACAGGGCGTACTCCAGTCTCCGATTTGGCTTAGTGCGTCGTTTGAGGACCAGGGCAGATGGGATGACGATTGTGTAAGCCTGTCGGGTGCTTCCAAACTCCTATAGGGCGTACTCCAGTCTCCGATTCGGCTTAGTGCGTCGTTTGAGGACCACGGCAGATGGGATGACGATTGTGTAAGCCTGTCGGGTGCTTCCAAACTCCTACATGGCGTACTCCAGTCTCCGATTCGGCTTAGTGCGTCGTTTGAGGACCACGGCAGATGGGATGACGATTGTGTAAGCCTGTCGGGTGCTTCCAAACTCCTACAGGGCGTACTCCAGTCTCCGAGTCGCCTTAGTGCGCCGTTTGAGGACCACGTCAGATGGGATGACGATTGTGTAAGCCTGTCGGGTGTTTCCAAACTCCTACAGGGCGTACTCCAGTCTCCGAGTCGACTTAGTGCGCCGTTTGAGGACCACGGCAGATGGGATGACGATTGTGTAGGCTTGTCGGGTGCTTCCAAACTCCGTCAGGGCGTACTCCAGTCTCCGAGTCGACTTAGTGCGCCGTTTGAGGACCACGGCGGATGGGATGACGATTGTGTAAGCCTGTCGGGTGTTTCCAAACTCCTACAGGGCGTACTCCAGTCTCCGAGTCGACTTAGTGCGCCGTTTGAGGACGGCAGTTGGGATGACGATTGTGTAAGCCTGTCGGGTGTTTCCAAACTCCTACAGGGCGTACTCCAGTCTCCGAGTCGACTTAGTGCGCCGTTTGAGGACCACGGCAGATGGGATGACGATTGTGTAAGCGTGTCGGGTGTTTCCAAACTCCTACAGGGCGTACTCGTCTCCGAGTCGACTTAGTGCGCCGTTTGAGGACCACGGCAGATGGGATGACGATTGTGTAAGCCTGTCGGGTGTTTCCAAACTCCTACAGGGCGTACTCCAGTCTCCGAGTCGACTTAGTGCGCCGTTTGAGGACCACGGCAGATGGGATGACGATTGTGTAGGCTTGTCGGGTGCTTCCAAACTCCGACAGGGCGTACTCCAGTCTCGGAGTCGACTTAGTGCGCCGTTTGAGGACCACGGCAGATGGGATGACAATTGTGTAAGCTTGTCGGGTGCTTCCAAACTCCGACAGGGCGTACTCCAGTCTCCGAGTCGACTTAGTGCGCCGTTTGAGGACCACGGCAGATGGGATGACGATTGTGTAGGCTTGTCGGGTGCTTCCAAACTCCGACAGGGCGTACTCCAGTCTCCGAGTCGGCTTAGTGCGCCGTTTGAGGACCACGGCAGGCGGGATGACGATTGTGTAGGCTTGTCGGGTGCTTCCAACCTCCGACAGGGCGTACTCCAGTCTCCGAGTCGACTTAGTGCGCCGTTTGAGGACCACGGCAGATGGGATGACGATTGTGTAGGCTTGTCGGGTGCTTCCAAACTCCGTCAGGGCGTACTCCAGTCTCCGAGTCGGCTTAGTGCGCCGTTTGAGGACCACGGCAGGCGGGATGACGATTGTGTAAGCCTGCCGAGTTTCCAAACTCCTACAGGGCGTACTCACGTCTCCGAGTCGGCTTAGTGCGCCGTTTGAGGACCACGGCAGATGGGATGACGATTGTGTAAGCCTGCCGGGTGCTTCCAAACTCCGACAGGGCGTACTCCAGTCTCCGAGTCGGCTTAGTGCGCCGTTTGAGAACCACGGCAGATGGGATGACGATTGTGTAAGCCTGCCGGGTGCTTCCAAACTCCGACAGGGCGTACTCCAGTCTCTGAGTCGACTTAGTGCGCCGTTTGAGGACCACGGCAGGTGGGATGACAATTGTGTAAGCTTGTCGGGTGCTTCCAAACTCCTACAGGGCGTACTCACGTCTCCGAGTCGGTTTAGTGCGCCGTTTGAGGACCACGGCAGATGGGATGACGATTGTGTAAGCCTGCCGGGTGCTTCCAAACTCCTACAGCTCGTACTCCAGTCTCCGAGTCGGCTTAGTGCGCCGTTTGAGGACCACGGCAGATGGGATGACGATTGTGTAAGCCTGCCGGGTGCTTCCAAACTCCTACAGCTCGTACTCCAGTCTCCGAGTTGGCTTAGTGCGCCGTTTGAGGACCACGGCAGATGGGATGACGATTGTGTAGGCTTGTCGGGTGCTTCCAAACTCCTACAGCTCGTACTGCAGTCTCCGAGTTGGCTTAGTGCGCCGTTTGAGGACCACGGCAGATGGGATGACGATTGTGTAGGCTTGTCGGGTGCTTCCAAACTCCTACAGCTCGTACTCCAGTCTCCGAGTTGGCTTAGTGCGCCGTTTGAGGACCACGGCAGATGGGATGACGATTGTGTAAGCCTGCCGGTACTTCCAAACTCCTACAGCTCGTACTGCAGTCTCCGAGTCGGCTTAGTGCGCCGTTTGAGGACCACGGCAGATGGGATGACGATTGTGTAGGCTTGTCGGGTGCTTCCAAACTCCTACAGCTCGTACTGCAGTCTCCGAGTCGGCTTAGTGCGCCGTTTGGGACCACGGCAGGTGGGATGACGATTGTGTAGGCTTGTCGGGTGCTTCCAAACTCCTACAGGGCGTACTCGAGTCTCCGAGTCGGCTTAGTGCGCCGTTTGAGGACCACGGCAGGCGGGATGACGATTGTGTAAGCCTGCTGAGTTTCCAAACTCCTACAGGGCGTACTCCAGTCTCCGAGTCGGCTTAGTGCGCCGTTTGAGGACCACGGCAGGCGGGATGACGATTGTGTAAGCCTGCCGAGTTTCCAAACTCCTACAGGGCGTACTGCAGTCTCCGAGTCGGCTTAGTGCGCCGTTTGAGGACCACGGCAGGCGGGATGACGATTGTGTAAGCCTGCCGTGTTTCCAAACACCTACAGGGCGTACTGCAGTCTCCGAGTCGGCTTAGTGCGCCGTTTGAGGACCACGGCAGGCGGGATGACGATTGTGTAAGCCTGCCGAGTTTCCAAACTCCTACAGGGCGTACTGCAGTCTCCGAGTCGGCTTAGTGCGCCGTTTGAGGACCACGGCAGGCGGGATGACGATTGTGTAAGCCTGCCGAGTTTCCAAAATCCTACAGGGCGTACTCCAGTCTCCGAGTCGGCTTAGTGCGCCGTTTGAGGACCACGGCAGGCGGGATGACGATTGTGTAAGCCTGCCGAGTTTCCAAACTCCTACAGGGCGTACTGCAGTCTCCGAGTCGGCTTAGTGCGCCGTTTGAGGACCACGGCAGGCGGGATGACGATTGTGTAAGCCTGCCGAGTTTCCAAACTCCTACAGGGCGTACTGCAGTCTCCGAGTCGGCTTAGTGCGCCGTTTGAGGACCACGGCAGGCGGGATATTGATTGTGTAAACCTGCCGAGTTTCCAAACTCCTACAGGGCGTACTCCAGTCTCCGAGTCGGCTTAGTGCGCCGTTTGAGGACCACGGCAGGCGGGATGACGATTGTGTAAACCTGCCGAGTTTCCAAACTCCTACAGGGCGTACTCCAGTCTCCGAGTCGGCTTAGTGCGCCGTTTGAGGACCACGGCAGGCGGGATGACGATTGTGTAGGCTTGTCGGGTGCTTCCAAACTCCTACAGGGCGTACTCCAGTCTCCGAGTCGGCTTAGTGCGCCGTTTGAGGACCACGGCAGGTGGGATGACAATTGTGTAAGCTTGTCGGGTGCTTCCAAACTCCTACAGGGCGTACTGCAGTCTCCGAGTCGGCTTAGTGCGCCGCTTGAGGACCACGGCAGGCGGGATGACGATTGTGAAAGCCTGCCGAGTTTCCAAACTCCTACAGGGCGTACTCCAGTCTCCGAGTCGGCTTAGTGCGCCGTTTGAGGACCACGGCAGGCGGGATGACGATTGTGTAGGCTTGTCGGGTGCTTCCAAACTCCTACAGGGCGTACTCCAGTCTCCGAGTCGGTTTAGTGCGCCGTTTGAGGACCACGGCAGGCGGGATGACAATTGTGTAAGCTTGTCGGGTGCTTCCAAACTCCTACAGGGCGTACTGCAGTCTCCGAGTGGCCTTAGTGCGCCGTTTGAGGACCACGGCAGATGGGATGACGATTGTGTAAGCTTGCCGGGTACTTCCAAACTCCTACAGGGCGTACTGCAGTCTCCGAGGGGGCTTAGTGCGCCGTTTGAGGACCACGGCAGATGAAATGACGATTGTGTAAGCTTGCCGGGTACTTCCAAACTCCTACAGGGCGTACTGCAGTCTCCGAGTGGGCTTAGTGCGCCGTTTGAGGACCACGGCAGATGGGATGACGATTGTGTAAGCTTGCCGGGTGCTTCCAAACTCCGACAGGGCGTACTCCAGTCTCCGATTCGGCTTAATGCGCCGTTTGAGGACCACGGCAGATGGGATGACGATTGTGTAAGCCTGTCGGGTGCTTCCAAACTCCGACAGGGCGTACTGCAGTCTCCGAGTCGGCCTAGTGCGCCATTTGAGAACCACCGCAGATGGGATGACGATTGTGTAAGCCTGTCGGGTGCTTCCAAACTCCGACAGGGCGTACTCCAGTCTCCGAGTCGGCTTAGTGCGCCGTTTGAGGACCAGGGCAGGCGGGATGACGATTGTGTAGGCCTGTCGGGTGCTTCCAAACTCCTACAGGGCGTACTCCAGTCTCCGAGTGGGCTTAGTGCGCCGTTTGAGGACCACGGCAGATGGGATGACGATTGTGTAAGCCTGCCGGGTGCTTCCAAACTCCTACAGGGCGTACTCCAGTCTCCGAGTTGACTTAGTGTGCCGTTTGAGGACCACGGCAGATGGGATGACGATTGTGTACGCCTGGCGGGTGTTTCCAAACTCCTACAGGGCGTACTCCAGTCTCCGAGTTGACTTAGTGCGCCGTTTGAGGACCACGGCAGGCGGGATGACAATTGTGTAAGCTTGTCGGGTGCTTCCAAACTCCTACAGGGCGTACTGCAGTCTCCGAGTGGCCTTAGTGCGCCGTTTGAGGACCACGGCAGATGGGATGACGATTGTGTAAGCTTGCCGGGTACTTCCAAACTCCTACAGGGCGTACTGCAGTCTCCGAGTGGGCTTAGTGCGCCGTTTGAGGACCACGGCAGATGAAATGACGATTGTGTAAGCTTGCCGGGTACTTCCAAACTCCTACAGGGCGTACTGCAGTCTCCGAGTGGGCTTAGTGCGCCGTTTGAGGACCACGGCAGATGGGATGACGATTGTGTAAGCTTGCCGGGTGCTTCCAAACTCCGACAGGGCGTACTCCAGTCTCCGATTCGGCTTAATGCGCCGTTTGAGGACCACGGCAGATGGGATGACGATTGTGTAAGCCTGTCGGGTGCTTCCAAACTCCGACAGGGCGTACTGCAGTCTCCGAGTCGGCCTAGTGCGCCATTTGAGAACCACCGCAGATGGGATGACGATTGTGTAAGCCTGTCGGGTGCTTCCAAACTCCGACAGGGCGTACTCCAGTCTCCGAGTCGGCTTAGTGCGCCGTTTGAGGACCAGGGCAGGCGGGATGACGATTGTGTAGGCCTGTCGGGTGCTTCCAAACGCGTACAGGGCGTACTCCAGTCTCCGAGTGGGCTTAGTGCGCCGTTTGAGGACCACGGCAGATGGGATGACGATTGTGTAAGCCTGCCGGGTGCTTCCAAACTCCTACAGGGCGTACTCCAGTCTCCGAGTTGACTTAGTGCGCCGTTTGAGGACCACGGCAGTTGGGATGACGATTGTGTAAGCCTGGCGGGTGTTTCCAAACTCCTACAGGGCGTACTCCAGTCTCCGAGTTGACTTAGTGCGCCGTTTGACGACCACGGCAGATGGGATGACGATTGTGTAAGCCTGTCGGGTGCTTCCAAACTCCTACAGGGCGTACTCCAGTCTCCGATTCGGCTTAGTGCGTCGTTTGAGGACCACGGCAGATGGGATGACGATTGTGTAAGCCTGCCGGGTGTTTCCAAACTCCTACAGCTCGTACTGCAGTCTCTGAGTCGGCTTAGTGCGCCGTTTGAGGACCACGGCAGATGGGATGACGATTGTGTAAGCCTGTCGGGTGTTTCCAAACTCCTACAGGGCGTACTGCAGTCTCCGATTCGGCTTAGTGCGTCGTTTGAGGACCACGGCAGATGGGATGACGATTGTGTAAGCCTGTCGGGTGCTTCCAAACTCCTACAGGGCGTACTCCAGTCTCCGATTCGGCTTAGTGCGTCGTTTGAGGACCACGGCAGATGGGATGACGATTGTGTAAGCCTGTCGGGTGTTTCCAAACTCCTACAGGGCGTACTCCAGTCTCCGATTTGGCTTAGTGCGTCGTTTGAGGACCAGGGCAGATGGGATGACGATTGTGTAAGCCTGTCGGGTGCTTCCAAACTCCTATAGGGCGTACTCCAGTCTCCGATTCGGCTTAGTGCGTCGTTTGAGGACCACGGCAGATGGGATGACGATTGTGTAAGCCTGTCGGGTGCTTCCAAACTCCTACATGGCGTACTCCAGTCTCCGATTCGGCTTAGTGCGTCGTTTGAGGACCACGGCAGATGGGATGACGATTGTGTAAGCTTGTCGGGTGCTTCCAAACTCCTACAGGGCGTACTCCAGTCTCCGAGTCGCCTTAGTGCGCCGTTTGAGGACCACGTCAGATGGGATGACGATTGTGTAAGCCTGTCGGGTGTTTCCAAACTCCTACAGGGCGTACTCCAGTCTCCGAGTCGACTTAGTGCGCCGTTTGAGGACCACGGCAGATGGGATGACGATTGTGTAGGCTTGTCGGGTGCTTCCAAACTCCGTCAGGGCGTACTCCAGTCTCCGAGTCGACTCAGTGCGCCGTTTGAGGACCACGGCGGATGGGATGACGATTGTGTAAGCCTGTCGGGTGTTTCCAAACTCCTACAGGGCGTACTCCAGTCTCCGAGTCGACTTAGTGCGCCGTTTGAGGACGGCAGATGGGATGACGATTGTGTAAGCCTGTCGGGTGTTTCCAAACTCCTACAGGGCGTACTCCAGTCTCCGAGTCGACTTAGTGCGCCGTTTGAGGACCACGGCAGATGGGATGACGATTGTGTAAGCGTGTCGGGTGTTTCCAAACTCCTACAGGGCGTACTCGTCTCCGAGTCGACTTAGTGCGCCGTTTGAGGACCACGGCAGATGGGATGACGATTGTGTAAGCCTGTCGGGTGTTTCCAAACTCCTACAGGGCGTACTCCAGTCTCCGAGTCGACTTAGTGCGCCGTTTGAGGACCACGGCAGATGGGATGACGATTGTGTAGGCTTGTCGGGTGCTTCCAAACTCCGACAGGGCGTACTCCAGTCTCGGAGTCGACTTAGTGCGCCGTTTGAGGACCACGGCAGATGGGATGACAATTGTGTAAGCTTGTCGGGTGCTTCCAAACTCCGACAGGGCGTACTCCAGTCTCCGAGTCGACTTAGTGCGCCGTTTGAGGACCACGGCAGATGGGATGACGATTGTGTAGGCTTGTCGGGTGCTTCCAAACTCCGACAGGGCGTACTCCAGTCTCCGAGTCGGCTTAGTGCGCCGTTTGAGGACCACGGCAGGCGGGATGACGATTGTGTAGGCTTGTCGGGTGCTTCCAACCTCCGACAGGGCGTACTCCAGTCTCCGAGTCGACTTAGTGCGCCGTTTGAGGACCACGGCAGATGGGATGACGATTGTGTAGGCTTGTCGGGTGCTTCCAAACTCCGTCAGGGCGTACTCCAGTCTCCGAGTCGGCTTAGTGCGCCGTTTGAGGACCACGGCAGGCGGGATGACGATTGTGTAAGCCTGCCGAGTTTCCAAACTCCTACAGGGCGTACTCACGTCTCCGAGTCGGCTTAGTGCGCCGTTTGAGGACCACGGCAGATGGAATGACGATTGTGTAAGCCTGCCGGGTGCTTCCAAACTCCGACAGGGCGTACTCCAGTCTCCGAGTCGGCTTAGTGCGCCGTTTGAGAACCACGGCAGATGGGATGACGATTGTGTAAGCCTGCCGGGTGCTTCCAAACTCCGACAGGGCGTACTCCAGTCTCTGAGTCGACTTAGTGCGCCGTTTGAGGACCACGGCAGGTGGGATGACAATTGTGTAAGCTTGTCGGGTGCTTCCAAACTCCTACAGGGCGTACTCACGTCTCCGAGTCGGTTTAGTGCGCCGTTTGAGGACCACGGCAGATGGGATGACGATTGTGTAAGCCTGCCGGGTGCTTCCAAACTCCTACAGCTCGTACTCCAGTCTCCGAGTCGGCTTAGTGCGCCGTTTGAGGACCACGGCAGATGGGATGACGATTGTGTAAGCCTGCCGGGTGCTTCCAAACTCCTACAGCTCGTACTCCAGTCTCCGAGTTGGCTTAGTGCGCCGTTTGAGGACCACGGCAGATGGGATGACGATTGTGTAGGCTTGTCGGGTGCTTCCAAACTCCTACAGCTCGTACTGCAGTCTCCGAGTTGGCTTAGTGCGCCGTTTGAGGACCACGGCAGATGGGATGACGATTGTGTAGGCTTGTCGGGTGCTTCCAAACTCCTACAGCTCGTACTCCAGTCTCCGAGTTGGCTTAGTGCGCCGTTTGAGGACCACGGCAGATGGGATGACGATTGTGTAAGCCTGCCGGTACTTCCAAACTCCTACAGCTCGTACTGCAGTCTCCGAGTCGGCTTAGTGCGCCGTTTGAGGACCACGGCAGATGGGATGACGATTGTGTAGGCTTGTCGGGTGCTTCCAAACTCCTACAGCTCGTACTGCAGTCTCCGAGTCGGCTTAGTGCGCCGTTTGGGACCACGGCAGGTGGGATGACGATTGTGTAGGCTTGTCGGGTGCTTCCAAACTCCTACAGGGCGTACTCGAGTCTCCGAGTCGGCTTAGTGCGCCGTTTGAGGACCACGGCAGGCGGGATGACGATTGTGTAAGCCTGCCGAGTTTCCAAACTCCTACAGGGCGTACTCCAGTCTCCGAGTCGGCTTAGTGCGCCGTTTGAGGACCACGGCAGGCGGGATGACGATTGTGTAAGCCTGCCGAGTTTCCAAACTCCTACAGGGCGTACTGCAGTCTCCGAGTCGGCTTAGTGCGCCGTTTGAGGACCACGGCAGGCGGGATGACGATTGTGTAAGCCTGCCGTGTTTCCAAACACCTACAGGGCGTACTGCAGTCTCCGAGTCGGCTTAGTGCGCCGTTTGAGGACCACGGCAGGCGGGATGACGATTGTGTAAGCCTGCCGA
Organism: Mantis religiosa; assembly: GCA_030765055.1. Lineage (NCBI taxonomy): Eukaryota > Metazoa > Arthropoda > Insecta > Mantodea > Mantidae > Mantis > Mantis religiosa. Next base: position 200,409,744 of record CM060952.1, on the reverse strand, counting down.
GTTTCCAAACTCCTACAGGGCGTACTGCAGTCTCCGAGTCGGCTTAGTGCGCCGTTTGAGGACCACGGCAGGCGGGATGACGATTGTGTAAGCCTGCCGAGTTTCCAAAATCCTACAGGGCGTACTCCAGTCTCCGAGTCGGCTTAGTGCGCCGTTTGAGGACCACGGCAGGCGGGATGACGATTGTGTAAGCCTGCCGAGTTTCCAAACTCCTACAGGGCGTACTGCAGTCTCCGAGTCGGCTTAGTGCGCCGTTTGAGGACCACGGCCGGCGGGATGACGATTGTGTAAGCCTGCCGAGTTTCCAAACTCCTACAGGGCGTACTGCAGTCTCCGAGTCGGCTTAGTGCGCCGTTTGAGGACCACGGCAGGCGGGATATCGATTGTGTAAGCCTGCCGAGTTTCCAAACTCCTACAGGGCGTACTCCAGTCTCCGAGTCGGCTTAGTGCGCCGTTTGAGGACCACGGCAGGCGGGATGACGATTGTGTAAACCTGCCGAGTTTCCAAACTCCTACAGGGCGTACTCCAGTCTCCGAGTCGGCTTAGTGCGCCGTTTGAGGACCACGGCAGGCGGGATGACGATTGTGTAGGCTTGTCGGGTGCTTCCAAACTCCTACAGGGCGTACTCCAGTCTCCGAGTCGGCTTAGTGCGCCGTTTGAGGACCACGGCAGGTGGGATGACAATTGTGTAAGCTTGTCGGGTGCTTCCAAACTCCTACAGGGCGTACTGCAGTCTCCGAGTCGGCTTAGTGCGCCGCTTGAGGACCACGGCAGGCGGGATGACGATTGTGAAAGCCTGCCGAGTTTCCAAACTCCTACAGGGCGTACTCCAGTCTCCGAGTCGGCTTAGTGCGCCGTTTGAGGACCACGGCAGGCGGGATGACGATTGTGTAGGCTTGTCGGGTGCTTCCAAACTCCTACAGGGCGTACTCCAGTCTCCGAGTCGGTTTAGTGCGCCGTTTGAGGACCACGGCAGGCGGGATGACAATTGTGTAAGCTTGTCGGGTGCTTCCAAACTCCTACAGGGCGTACTGCAGTCTCCGAGTGGCCTTAGTGCGCCGTTTGAGGACCACGGCAGATGGGATGACGATTGTGTAAGCTTGCCGGGTACTTCCAAACTCCTACAGGGCGTACTGCAGTCTCCGAGTGGGCTTAGTGCGCCGTTTGAGGACCACGGCAGATGAAATGACGATTGTGTAAGCTTGCCGGGTACTTCCAAACTCCTACAGGGCGTACTGCAGTCTCCGAGTGGGCTTAGTGCGCCGTTTGAGGACCACGGCAGATGGGATGACGATTGTGTAAGCTTGCCGGGTGCTTCCAAACTCCGACAGGGCGTACTCCAGTCTCCGATTCGGCTTAATGCGCCGTTTGAGGACCACGGCAGATGGGATGACGATTGTGTAAGCCTGTCGGGTGCTTCCAAACTCCGACAGGGCGTACTGCAGTCTCCGAGTCGGCCTAGTGCGCCATTTGAGAACCACCGCAGATGGGATGACGATTGTGTAAGCCTGTCGGGTGCTTCCAAACTCCGACAGGGCGTACTCCAGTCTCCGAGTCGGCTTAGTGCGCCGTTTGAGGACCAGGGCAGGCGGGATGACGATTGTGTAGGCCTGTCGGGTGCTTCCAAACTCCTACAGGGCGTACTCCAGTCTCCGAGTGGGCTTAGTGCGCCGTTTGAGGACCACGGCAGATGGGATGACGATTGTGTAAGCCTGCCGGGTGCTTCCAAACTCCTACAGGGCGTACTCCAGTCTCCGAGTTGACTTAGTGCGCCGTTTGAGGACCACGGCAGATGGGATGACGATTGTGTAAGCCTGGCGGGTGTTTCCAAACTCCTACAGGGCGTACTCCAGTCTCCGAGTTGACTTAGTGCGCCGTTTGACCACCACGGCAGATGGGATGACGATTGTGTAAGCCTGTCGGGTGCTTCCAAACTCCTACAGGGCGTACTCCAGTCTCCGATTCGGCTTAGTGCGTCGTTTGAGGACCACGGCAGATGGGATGACGATTGTGTAAGCCTGCCGGGTGTTTCCAAACTCCTACAGCTCGTACTGCAGTCTCTGAGTCGGCTTAGTGCGCCGTTTGAGGACCACGGCAGATGGGATGACGATTGTGTAAGCCTGTCGGGTGTTTCCAAACTCCTACAGGGCGTACTGCAGTCTCCGATTCGGCTTAGTGCGTCGTTTGAGGACCACGGCAGATGGGATGACGATTGTGTAAGCCTGTCGGGTGCTTCCAAACTCCTACAGGGCGTACTCCAGTCTCCGATTCGGCTTAGTGCGTCGTTTGAGGACCACGGCAGATGGGATGACGATTGTGTAAGCCTGTCGGGTGTTTCCAAACTCCTACAGGGCGTACTCCAGTCTCCGATTTGGCTTAGTGCGTCGTTTGAGGACCAGGGCAGATGGGATGACGATTGTGTAAGCCTGTCGGGTGCTTCCAAACTCCTATAGGGCGTACTCCAGTCTCCGATTCGGCTTAGTGCGTCGTTTGAGGACCACGGCAGATGGGATGACGATTGTGTAAGCCTGTCGGGTGCTTCCAAACTCCTACAGGGCGTACTCCAGTCTCCGATTCGGCTTAGTGCGTCGTTTGAGGACCACGGCAGATGGGATGACGATTGTGTAAGCCTGTCGGGTGCTTCCAAACTCCTACAGGGCGTACTCCAGTCTCCGAGTCGCCTTAGTGCGCCGTTTGAGGACCACGTCAGATGGGATGACGATTGTGTAAGCCTGTCGGGTGTTTCCAAACTCCTACAGGGCGTACTCCAGTCTCCGAGTCGACTTAGTGCGCCGTTTGAGGACCACGGCAGAATGGGATGACGATTGTGTAGGCTTGTCGGGTGCTTCCAAACTCCGTCAGGGCGTACTCCAGTCTCCGAGTCGACTTAGTGCGCCGTTTGAGGACCACGGCGGATGTGATGACGATTGTGTAAGCCTGTCGGGTGTTTCCAAACTCCTACAGGGCGTACTCCAGTCTCCGAGTCGACTTAGTGCGCCGTTTGAGGACGGCAGATGGGATGACGATTGTGTAAGCCTGTCGGGTGTTTCCAAACTCCTACAGGGCGTACTCCAGTCTCCGAGTCGACTTAGTGCGCCGTTTGAGGACCACGGAAGATGGGATGACGATTGTGTAAGCGTGTCGGGTGTTTCCAAACTCCTACAGGGCGTACTCGTCTCCGAGTCGACTTAGTGCGCCGTTTGAGGACCACGGCAGATGGGATGACGATTGTGTAAGCCTGTCGGGTGTTTCCAAACTCCTACAGGGCGTACTCCAGTCTCCGAGTCGACTTAGTGCGCCGTTTGAGGACCACGGCAGATGGGATGACGATTGTGTAGGCTTGTCGGGTGCTTCCAAACTTCGACAGGGCGTACTCCAGTCTCGGAGTCGACTTAGTGCGCCGTTTGAGGACCACGGCAGATGGGATGACAATTGTGTAAGCTTGTCGGGTGCTTCCAAACTCCGACAGGGCGTACTCCAGTCTCCGAGTCGACTTAGTGCGCCGTTTGAGGACCACGGCAGATGGGATGACGATTGTGTAGGCTTGTCGGGTGCTTCCAAACTCCGACAGGGCGTACTCCAGTCTCCGAGTCGGCTTAGTGCGCCGTTTGAGGACCACGGCAGGCGGGATGACGATTGTGTAGGCTTATCGGGTGCTTCCAAACTCCGACAGGGCGTACTCCAGTCTCCGAGTCGACTTAGTGCGCCGTTTGAGGACCACGGCAGATGGGATGACGATTGTGTAGGCTTGTCGGGTGCTTCCAAACTCCGTCAGGGCGTACTCCAGTCTCCGAGTCGGCTTAGTGCGCCGTTTGAGGACCACGGCAGGCGGGATGACGATTGTGTAAGCCTGCCGAGTTTCCAAACTCCTACAGGGCGTACTCACGTCTCCGAGTCGGCTTAGTGCGCCGTTTGAGGACCACGGCAGATGGGATGACGATTGTGTAAGCCTGCCGGGTGCTTCCAAACTCCGACAGGGCGTACTCCAGTCTCCGAGTCGGCTTAGTGCGCCGTTTGAGAACCACGGCAGATGGGATGACGATTGTGTAAGCCTGCCGGGTGCTTCCAAACTCCGACAGGGCGTACTCCAGTCTCTGAGTCGACTTAGTGCGCCGTTTGAGCACCAGGGCAGGTGGGATGACAATTGTGTAAGCTTGTCGGGTGCTTCCAAACTCCTACAGGGCGTACTCACGTCTCCGAGTCGGTTTAGTGCGCCGTTTGAGGACCACGGCAGATGGGATGACGATTGTGTAAGCCTGCCGGGTGCTTCCAAACTCCGACAGGGCGTACTCCAGTCTCCGAGTCGACTTAGTGCGCCGTTTGAGGACCACGGCAGATGGGATGACAATTGTGTAAGCTTGTCGGGTGCTTCCAAACTCCGACAGGGCGTACTCCAGTCTCCGAGTCGGCTTAGTGCGCCGTTTGAGGACCACGGCAGATGGGATGACGATTGTGTAGGCTTGTCGGGTGCTTCCAAACTCCGACAGGGCGTACTCCAGTCTCTGAGTCGACTTAGTGCGCCGTTTGAGGACCACGGCAGATGGGATGACAATTGTGTAAGCTTGTCGGGTGCTTCCAAACTCCGACAGGGCGTACTCGAGTCTCCGAGTCGACTTAGTGCGCCGTTTGAGGACCACGGCAGATGGGATGACGATTGTGTAGGCTTGTCGGGTGCTTCCAAACTCCGACAGGGCGTACTCCAGTCTCTGAGTCGGCTTAGTGCGCCGTTTGAGGACCACGGCAGGCGGGATGACGATTGTGTAAGCTTGTTTGGTGCTTCCAAACTCCGACAGGGCGTACTCCAGTCTCCGAGTCGACTTAGTGCGCCGTTTGAGGACCACGGCAGATGGGATGACAATTGTGTAAGCTTGTCGGGTGCTTCCAAACTCCGACAGGGCGTACTCCAGTCTCCGAGTCGACTTAGTGCGCCGTTTGAGGACCACGGCAGATGGGATGACAATTGTGTAAGCTTGTCGGGTGCTTCCAAACTCCGACAGGGCGTACTCCAGTCTCCGAGTCGACTTAGTGCGCCGTTTGAGGACCACGGCAGATGGGATGACGATTGTGTAGGCTTGTCGGGTGCTTCCAAACTCCGACAGGGCGTACTCCAGTCTCCGAGTCGGCTTAGTGCGCCGTTTGAGGACCACGGCAGGCGGGATGACGATTGTGTAAGCTTGTCGGGTGCTTCCAAACTCCGACAGGGCGTACTCCAGTCTCCGAGTCGACTTAGTGCGCCGTTTGAGGACCACGGCAGATGGGATGACGATTGTGTAGGCTTGTCGGGTGCTTCCAAACTCCGACAGGGCGTACTCCAGTCTCCGAGTCGGCTTAGTGCGCCGTTTGAGGACCACGGCAGGCGGAATGACGATTGTGTAGGCTTGTCGGGTGCTTCCAAACTCCGACAGGGTGTACTCCAGTCTCCAAGTCGGCTTAATGGGCCACGGCAGGTGCGATGCCGTTTATATTAGACTCAATCGAGGGTCTTCAGGAGTCGTGACTTCCCCTCTAATACCGGGAGAAGGTTTGTTTCCTCTCGGGTATTTCCATTAGGCGATACGTTATAAATTTAACCCGCTCCCCCATTAGGGGGTGGAAGTGGATACGCCACTTCCCCCTGCAGGCTAGTACCCGGGACTTCTTAGGCAACCCTTTGCTCCTTCCGGGTGGCCTGAGCCTGGCCGGAGGTACCCCATGTCCCATGGATATCGGGAACCACTACCCCTTCGAGTCCAACCCAATCCGACCAACTCCCAGTCAGCGAGGGGCTCGAATATTCGGCCCGAGGTTCCTCTGGTAACGTCAGAGTTACAACAAGTGTTTGGGGTTTGTAGTGCTCTCACCACGGCAGCTGAAGTTGACGGATCCCCCCGTTTCCAAAGGCCGCCACACAAGGCGTACTTCTTGTCAATAAGTACCACGAATGCTAGGGATCCGCAGCACTCGCACCAGAGCAGGTGAAGGGGTCGGAACCGCTCCCTATGGGGCATTGTACTAAACTGCCGGGAGTTTACAGACTTGGACAGGGGTTACTCCAGTCTCCGGGCTATTTTAGGACCACGGCAGGTGGGTTGTCGGGGAGTTTTAAACTCGAAAATGATAGGGACCTGTACTCTGCTTTGTTGTGGCCGCCCTTTCTCTCCTCTGGTCTCATCCTTCCTCCCGGGCGTGCCCTACTTGGAGCATGGGTCCACAAGACTGGACGAAGTGCCAAATACGTCCTGTATATCCTATCCTACTTATATATCATGTTAATGCATTATAACAGCTTGCAGCTCTCTTCCCTTTAAAATTTTAGCTTCCTGATTAATACGACTTGCTTATATGTACCGCCCAAAGCCTCAATTGCATCATAGAATGTTGCTATTCCGCTCTAACTGTTTGAAATGTAGCAATACTTGTGGGAAATGTGATCCAGTCAAATGTGGTTGTCCTAGAGCAGACGTAACTGTTTCTTCTGCGATGTCCCACTGAAACCCTGGGTCTCCAAGTTTCGCCGTCGTTCTGTTTCTGAAAAAAAAAAAAAAAAATGCTCAAGCCACAGCACAGTCTCTTGTTTAAGTGCATTTCTCTATAATGCACTTCAAAATCGCTGCCCTCCATCCTATATACAACTTTCTTCTACGTTTAGGAAACTCCAAACATTTGGCGTTTTATTGTAATGACGCGTCTTAGGAAAGTAATGCGCAGATCTGGTGAGAAAATGAGAGGTTGTCATGATCAAGCTTGAGCCGTGGAGTTTTACTGCAAACAAAATGAAAATTACGTGCATTTAGTAGCAACTCATGCCACCTGTTATCTCGCAGACCTCATTCCGAATAATCCCTGGCTAGATGTAGACTTATTTGGTATATTTTTAGCTTCTTCTTTAGCTTTCCTAGTTTTACCACTACCTTAGTGTGTCTGTTATGAGAGTGAGAGAAGTACATGATAGAATGAGGGCGTTAAAAACCGCCCTTGCGCTGTGTTGTCCGCTACAAATCTTACTTGCGGTCGCCTGGGATCGAACCCGGCCACGACGTGGCCCTGATTTAGTTTTAGCACTTATTTAAACTATTCTATGAGTTTTAATTGTTTTTAACACAAGTTCCTATTAAATACAGCAAGCCATCCGAGGCATTGGGAAGAATTGAATCAAGTCCAGTTATTTCAAAACAATATTTTATTTACCGTTTGGCTTCAAATTGGTAATTCGGAATATCAGGTAACACAATATTAGTTTGTGCTAGGCCATGCCAAACTTCAGTATTTGTACATCTGGTAGCAGTACTTTAATGTGTATCATTAAAGTACACCTGTTCATTAAAGTACTGGTATTCGACCAATCAGAAGTGGCCATGTAACATTGCGGAAGTATCGATTAATCTCGTTACACTCGACAACTGTACTAGCGCCAGTTTAGAAAAAAAAGTTCAAAATATAGGACACTATGTTACCAATAACTTGTTGTCACAAAAGTCAAGAAAGATGTTCGAGAAATTCTATTCACAATTCATGGATTGGAGGATATCAGGAGGTATAAATTCGTTCTCAGGAAATGTATTCCTAGTGTATTTCGAAGAATTGTCTCAAAATATGAAATCATCGACCTTGTGGACTCGCTATTCTATTTTGAAATCAACACTCAACATTAGGCACCAAATTGAGTTATCTAAATACTCTGAACAGCTCACTAAAACACTTATCAGAAGAATATAAAAGGTAAAAAGCCAAAACATTTATATTACTTGACAGAGCGTTGAGGCGTATCGACCTTCAGCTGACCAGCGCTACCATCGTTCCTTTTCGGGCCATATCTGGTTGATTAGAAGAGTGAAATATTAGTAAGTTGATGGACAGTAAGTTACGAAACACAAATAGAGCGATTGGAAGCTGCGTGTGTTTATATGATATGTTTGCTCGCGCCTGCCGGTGTATCACACATTGCTGTCCAGAAGACATCCGTTTATAGGAAGTAATCCATAATTCTGCGAGCTACGTATTACATCTCACTTTAGACAAAACAATAACGATTCTAACATCACTAAAACCAGAAATGAATACTTTGAAATGAAACCTTTAATTTAGACACATGATTGAATAATAATAATAATAATAATAATAATAATAATAATAATAATAATAATAATAATAATAATAATAATAATAATAATAATAATAATAATAATAATAATAATAATAATAATAATAATAATAAATTAATAATAATAATAATAAAAAATAAATAAATACTCGTGTTTTAACTACCACCATTATAGTCTCGTTGCATAATATATTGTCGCGGCGACGCGCACTAAAGGCTCGGCGCGAAGAGATAACGGACGGATAGTGTATCTTGGAGATAAAGAGCCTGCAGAAACAGATAAAGATATTACGGAGATAAAGTTCTGCCAAAACAAAGAAGTTAGATGGAACATTCTATTGACATTTTGATTGATAGAGAACAGGCGATTTCTTGTTTGTTGTAGAATATTCCAGGAATATCTAGTGATGTCAGTACTGGTATATACCTATAAGAGGCGACGCGCCAGCGTGGAGTACAAATAAACACAGTCGTGAAGAGAGGTGTAAACAGAGGTAGAACGAGAGTTGTAATTGAAACTGGTGTGTTTGTAAATTGAGCTCTTTGTTGTGGTCAACGACCTTTGAAGATTGTAATTGTGTATGTGACGTAATGCTGCTACTGTAAGTGTACTTTTACGGGAATAAAGAACATTTTGAATTTCTGCAACTTGGACTTTTAATTCTACAAACCCACAAAGTCACAATATTACTAGCGTAAAGTTGGCCAGTTAGAATTCTTGGAAACTGCCATTGTTTCCCTTATACTATAGACAAAACTGACTACAGTACTGAAATTGTTTCCATGTTAAGACTAATTACAGTTTTCAAATTATCATAGACTAAACATTAGAGTGTGGGGGGAGGTGCATGCGATTAACAAGTTGATGATCAGAGCGTTGGAGCTGACGTGTTACAGTGATGGATTGGTAATCAGTGTGAAGTCACGCTCATGTAAAGGCACTTGATCTTTGACAGCTTTGTGCCCTAAATGGGCGATTAAACTCGCGCCGGCCTTGTACCGCCCCTTGTCTGATCTGCATTGGAAAAGCGGAATGCTAATGACCATTTAGCACACGTTGTATGAGTAAGAAAATGTTTTTGTTGTTACATTCCAGATCCACATGTAGAATGTCGTATCTGTTACGTCAGAAAACTGTGCTCCCTTATTTTGAATTATCACCAGTTTAAATTTCATTATTAGATGTGTTCGTAATTTGTGCTTTCGTCTATATAACTCAAAATTTGGCTTCATAGCTCCTTTTCTGGCAATACTTCTGATGGGTTTGCTTCAAGGAAAGAAGTATACATTTCATACTGCTACTTTGTAAGATATTATAGGCTTCCAAAGCAAATGATTGAGGTGGCACCAAACAACACCAGCACTCCTATACAACCCTGACGAAATAACATATTGTTATAATTACAAGTACAGTAGCTCGTCTCTGCCTACCTTGAGGAATTTTCCAACATAACCTGATTTAAAAAAAGGTTAGATTTGTGTTTTAACAAATGGAATTAAATGTTACATTTTTTTATTTCTCTTTATGTAATGTAAATCTCTCTTGCTCTCTCTGCCTGACAGATTATACAACTTCTATTTTTTTGGCTAATGCTTGAAACATTTATGCGATTGATGTGTAATAATGTTATCTTTATTATATAGAAAGACACCGAACGAATACAGCCGTTTCGCAGTTATAATTTTATGCAGCATTAAATATTACATTATTTTATGATTAGGCAGTGAAGGAACCACTGCTGTGCGAACCTCAAAATTTGTTATGGGGACGCACTAGCCACGAAAACAAAAGCATTACTACTTGCTCTTTATCAGTAACCCTAGCCTCGCTTTCAGGTAATGGGACAAAGTGCAGCTACTTGCAAAAAAGTCGATAATTAGTCGGACAGTTCCAAGGTTACACATGTTGTTATTATCTTAATTGTACTTTCAGCTATTTGTTGTAAAATCAACAGCTTCCTTTTCAGTTACAAATGCTTATTTAGTATTATTAAACACAGTGAAATAAAATACTTGTCTCATTGCATAAGGCATTTAGTTTTGGTTAACTTTATCTACAACTTTTTGATATTCTCTGTTCTTTTTATCACTTAATGCCTCCATTCTAACATCAAATTCTCTCTAAAAAGTATAAGTTGCATATGTCTTACCAGATTATTTGCCATCATCGACTGTTATAACAGAATGTTGGAACATCCATAAAGAAACAACTAAAGAATAGCTTCTTTATTGCGGTTTCATAAGTCAAAGAAGTTCTTAATAGTAGCAAGCTACCTTGGAGTATGTCGGTATGCTTACAAACAGCTACAGTAGGCGGCACGCTGTGTCACTACAGTAAACTGGGAACCATAATCAGAACATGAGTTTGTTTTGATACTCCGGATGCAATTCATCTAGCTTAATTAAAGTTTACCAACTACGAAATTCGCTGCAGTAATTATTCTGTAAATAACCGCCAATTTTTTTCATTACTGTATCGAAAGTGTCATCTTAAACTGTACGAGAATATGCAAATAGTTGATCGGAATTAAACTTATTAATGATAATACTTCGTTATTAGAAGTACAACGGTTCTGTTACTTCACAGCTAAAGCGGTAAAAGCCTGTACATTACAGACTACTATTCAGAATACACTTTACGGAAATGAAACAACTGAAGGGAATATTCCACTGATGATGTCAGGGAGGAAAACTCCGAGCTCCGCAGAGAAATACGTTGAGTCCGAACCAAGTCGAGAAGTAAGAAAGACATCACTTAAAGTACTTGATATCACGACGTTAGAACAAAAATGGGATTGAGTTTAGGATTAAGTAACGCCAGACATAACAAAGTTTTCATCTCAAAATACGTAGGTATAAGTTGTGATTAATTCTCTGGTGTCTTGAGAGACAGTTACAAATGGTACAGAAGCAGGGAGGAATGTCTCGGCTTCCCATTGCCAAATTCCTAACAGGAACCCGGAAGGGGTAAAAACCTCGCTATAAATCATTACACAGCTGCACTCTTTACCTGCCTGCCTTGTTATTCTTTCTACATCGCTTCTACAACACATTGACTGTATATGTTCAAGAAAGGCAAAGTTATTACGTCCTTACAACCTCCATGTTAAATTCATTTACATTAAACAATTTCCCTAACACTAATAACAACACTTCAAACATATTTTATAGATAAACTAATTACTTCAAACAGGTCAAAATAACAAAATTAATGTGAAAAAATGGCCGCCTCCGTGTCTGCCTCACGTTCAAGAGGTCCCGAGTTCGAATCTCGGTCAGAATGAGTTACCTGGATAAGGTTTGTCCGGGTTTTTCCCTTATCCTTATAGACGAGTGTCGTGCAAGTCTAAGCTCTATGGACCTCGGGCTCATCTGAGCATCGTAACATCCATTTCATTCATAGTCCGATATGACTTAAGGTTGGAGGACGTAAATTACCCCCAAAAAATGGAAAACAGTTTGTATATTCATTGGTTGTGCCAAATTATGAATATTTTAAAAAAGTATATGAGTTAACTGGATTTCATCTTCAACAAACATTGGCTGACTTGTATTTACGATTACGTACTTAAATGCTTTTGCCATAGCCCACCTTAGTAGGGTGGAGGTAGCATGTCTGTCTCACGTTCAAGAGGTCCCGAGTTCGAATCTCGGTCACGGTGAGTTACCTCGATAAGGTTTTTTCCGGGGCTTTCCCTTATCCTCAAATGCGAATGTCTGGTAACCCTAAGCTCTATGGACCCTGGGATCATTTGAGCATCATTTCATCCATTCCATTCATCGTCCGATATGACAACGTTGCAGGACGTAAATTACAAAAGACAAAAAAAAAAAAAAAATGATTTTGCCATGTGTTAAATCTCTTTTATTGGGGTTAATAATAAATCAATTTCTGTATATAATAATTGGTTTCATGGTGAATTTATATCCTTTAAGCATTACAGAATTTTGCAGTATAGTAAATTAAAATAAATTTAAATTCAGATGAATTAAATCTATTCTTATAATATGAGAGAAATGATTGTTATAAAAGAAAATATATCTTCAGGTTTCTGTAAATCTAAAACTACACAAGATATAAAGAATCTGTTTGCAGTATTTTACAGAGTTCTAGAAGTTTAGCTTATGAACTCGCAAGTGTGTTCAATGTGCAGTGTTAATGAGATTAAATTCTCCACTTGACTCGTATAGTTCCACGGTAGACCACTTCGGGACGGCAAGTTGGCCATGGTAGCTCAATGAGTTAGAGCGACTTGACGGAAACCAGGAGATCCGTGGTTCTAATGTAATGACGGCACGTTGGCCATGGTAGCTCAATGGGTTAGAGCGACTGGACGGAATCCAGGAGATCCGTGGATCAAATCCCGGCCGTGGCATTGAATTTTTCATGTTGACTCTATGGTTTTTTTTTTTTTTTTTTTTTTTTTTTTTTCAAGTGGAGGAAAAATCCATTTATGGACTGAACCCGACTGAACTGGGATGGTTCAGCCGGGAGTGTGAGCTTCACCCGAAGGTACTACTCACTAAAAAACCTCCACCGGAGAGAAGTCAGGAGAGGAATTCCGGCAGTACCGCTTATGCACCTGCGGATTCACGGAGAGCGTGTAGAGGTTGGTCCTATGGCCTAACCAAGGTGAGATTGGATGCTAGGACATAAGCATGACCGAAGCCCTGAATATGCCCTCGCGGATTCGTGGTGAGGAATGTAGTTGGGTGTAGTGTCGTTTCCAATAGGAAACACCGTCCTAACTTAGTGGTTGCATCCTCAATGATAGAGGAAATGGTCATGTGTTAGTTATACTACGTTATGTGCATTAGCTGTTAGTTCTGAGTTAATGTATTGTCTACCCTGAGAGGGTAGACAATACATTAGACAAAGTTATTAGTTCTGCGCGTATGCTGCGTCTAGTATGTGGTTAATCCTAAGTTGAATTTGTTCGCATTAGATTGATCAGAACCATTGTTCATAGCGATATGTCGTGTAAGTATGGGGGGAGGGGATAGCCTCCCCACCAGAGCCGCCTTGACTAAGAGCAAGGACTTTGTGGAACTGCCAGTTGTCGGGGAGTCGTGTACAGTCATGTGTAATCTTACTACTTCTATGGAAGTCTTACGAGAGTGCTCAGGTACTCTTGTATGTCTATCTCTGGATCTCCCATCCCTATGGTCCTATCAAATATGGACAGCGGTCTTTTGTGTTTATTGTATTCGGTTTCGTAATTGCCTAGTTGCTGAATTAGTGCGTTAGTGTTTTTATCTTTTCGCTTATATACGTTGAAGCTGAGTCTTTTGATAAATTCCTCAATTGAGTGTAGTCTTAGTTCGTTATGCAACAGATTGGCCGGTGCTACCGGCGGTTGCTTTGTGATTATTCGGATTATTCGGTTTTGTAGCGTTTGCAATTTGTGTAAGTGAGTTTTTGCAGCGTATCCCCACACGGGGGCTGCATACGTGATAATAGGCCTTATCAGTGTCTTATATAGGGTAAGGCCCATATGTACTCTAAGTTGGTTGTTGATATTAAATATTGGAAATAATTTATTTAGCTGGCCATTGGCTTTGGCTCTGATCGTAGTAATGTGTTTGGACCAGGTGAGTCCCTGGTCCATTACAAGGCCTAAATAGGTCACTTGGTCCTTCCAGTCAATTCCTTCGCCTTGATAAATTAGCGGCTGAAGGGCACGCTTGTTTTTCCTATGCAGGAGTCTTTTCGTGAAGATTATTGCTTGCGTTTTTCGTGCATTTACTTTAATTCTCCATTTAGAGAACCAAGGTTCTAGTGTATTTAAGGCGTTTTGGAGACGTTGATGAATGAGTCGCGGTTGGGTTGACTGCGTTACAAGAGCGGTGTCGTCAGCATATATATATTTGTTCGTTCTTACTAGATCGGGCATATCATTTATGTATAGGTTGAATAGTGTCGGTCCCAGCAGACTTCCTTGAGGTACGCCTGCTTTGATTGGCTTAACGCTGGATACTGCGTCTTCTACCGAGGTGCGAAAGCACCTACCGGAGAGGTAGTCCCCAATTAGGGCTACTGCCGAGTCAGGGAATTCGTTTTGTTTTAGCTTTTTAATTAGGCCTGCGTGCCATACCTTATCAAAGGCTCTTTCGATGTCTAAATATAGGGCGCCCGTTGACTTTTTCGTGTTAAATCCGTTAGTGATTTGTTCGGTCATTCGCAAAAGTTGGAGTGTGGTAGAGTGCTGAGCTCTGAACCCAAACTGCTCGGGTATAAGAATATTGTTCTTATGGATGTGTTTGTTTCTATGGTTTCCTGTACAATAACACGTTAAATATTGAATTGTTTAGAAGCGCTATCAAGTAAAGTAAATTGATCCTAGATGTTACATGGTTAAAAGCTTTGCTTGCAACATAACATATTGTGATTGTGGGATTTTCTCACATTAATTGTAATTTTGAGTAATGAAGTAACAGCCCACGTGCTGGTCCTAGGCCACATTGCGAAAACTATCTCTATATTCATCTCACCGACAACTACTGCTGTGGGGGTTGGTGACCTTCCGATGCTGCCCTCTAGCCATGATGAACGTACTCTGTGGACGGAAGTACAGGCAACAGCTGCCTTTCCTCCTACAGGGCGGCAATGCTAGTTAGTGTCTCGCTGAAGCCAGTCTTGCGCCCAGATGCCATCTTCTGTCACGGATTTAAACTATTTCATTTCTTGCTAATTTACTAATGTTGGAACACGTTTCATTATCATTATGTGTATACTACAACATCTAGAAATGGCTAAGCAGAATTAAAAACCTAAAAATAGCTAAATTTGTTACTCAAGAAGAAATAAAGCAAAGAAAAATACAATGATTTTTAAGAAAATTGAGTTTGAAGAAGCGAAATATGGATGCTTTTATTTAAAAAAAAAAAAAAAAAAAAAAAAAAAAAAAAAAAAAAAAAAAACGTACAAGTGTATGGTCTCTTAGACTAAGGGGACATACTCTCTGTTTTATGGTTCTAAAAGAAAAATTTGCATATACCACGCGAACTGAGATTTCTATTTCAAGTTTGGCCTATGCAGATTTAGCCGTGATATTTTGCACAACACAATAAAAGAGAACGCCACTGCGGAGGAACAGTGGCAAATACCACTTTCGTCAGACTCCAGACGCTGCAGAACACGGCGCGCGGAATCATATACGATACAGACTGGAGATTTCCAGCCCAGATCCTTCATGAACACTCAAAGATCCCGTACATTGTCGATGTCATCCGAGAGAGGGCACGATCAATGTACGACAAAATCCAAAATCACAACAACCCTTTGGTGAACTCCCTGGGCAGATATGACCAGAGGGAACAAAGACGCTTGCCATCATATAAACTCCCCCTTGGTTAACCCAAGGTAAACCCCATAAATTCCAAAATTCATGTTACCCCTGATGGCTCAAACGTTAGGCCATCCGTAATCAAAACGGGGCAAAAACACTAAACCGATTCTCCCCCAACGGGAGAACGCAATAAAACCGCTAAGGTGCTGCCTTCTGAGACTACTCAAGGGCATCCAAACAAAAATTTTAAACAAAACTACAACCTACCCCCAGCAGATCACTAAAAACGATACCTAACTCACTTCGCAGGTTAAGCCGCAAAGCGGCTAGGTACTGTGGCAGAAGACACCCGGACGGGGAAAAAATTGCCCCGCCCGACCAGGACTACCTCTGGACGTTGATAGATCCAAAATGTTTATCTTCGAATACATTGTTTCATCACTTCATTGAATTTCATTCAAGGAACAAGATCGCAAATTCAAGACATCGCGAAGTTCATAGATTCGTCAGTTAGAACTAGTGATGTGAATTTCACCTGAGATGATAGTGTTTTATTTTGATAAATCTGCTAAAACAAGTGAAGAATTTAACATAGCTTGTTCATTTTCAAATTAAATAAATAAAATCAGAAAATCTACCCCCGCTACCTAATTTCATATACCGGGACATGATTTCCAAATTATAAGTTATTAACTACTAAATAAATACAAAAATACAATTTAGACAATTTTTCAGATACCAAATGGAAAAGAATAACCTAAAAAACAAATTAAATAAAAAATATTACAAAAGCTACTAATTTACAATTTAACTAATAAAAATTTACTGGAATCCAGTATACAAATAACTGGCAACCAGCTACAGTTTCAAAATAAACTGCAATACCGGAAACCGATACTTAATATACTGGTAACCAATACATTTAAAACTTATCAATTTACCTATTCAAATAATAAAAACCTTTTAAAATATTCAAAAAGTTTAACCAAAACTTATATAAAATAATTCATAAACTTTACATTAAAAAAATCACAAAATTTACAAATTTAAAAGTTCTCCAAATTCTTTAAACAAATTAAACAAATTTAAATACATCATATCAGTTTTGTACAAACAAACATAAATTCAATTATTATTCATACTTCTACTCAAATCAATAATTTTTTTGAAATCTATTTTATATCAAATTAAAAATATAACAAAACAATTCATCGATAATAATAACCTTCAAAAATTACAATACAATTAAAAAATAAACAATAATTATGCATTCAAAAACCTTCATATTAATTCAAAATTAAACCATTACAATAAACAACTTCAACTAACAAAAAACAATTCAATTTAATCATTTTCAAATACGGCGTTATTCCACTTGTGACTTGGTTTCTCACATTCCAGCAAAATATTCCTTAAATATTGTCGCGAAGCATCGTTTGCGACGGGCCGAAGCCAGCTGGCAGGAAAAGAAAGAGACAAATGACGTCCAAGCCACGCTCACCTTTGTGACTGATTGGCACTTGCTGAAGGAGGGGCAGAGATAGAGCAACAGAGGGAGAAAGAGATGGAGATGGTCTGGACGATACTCTCTCCACCCCGAGGGTCCGTGAGGCTTCGTGTGACGTCCTCAGGTTTCGGGAAACTTCCAGAAACAGTATAAACTGTATCGAGTTTCGAGTTGAGAACTGATAAACGTGTAATCTCTGTTTCATATAACCTTGCCACGCTGACACGTTTCAGTCAGCGTACAACTACCTTCCCCCTCATCCTGATTGGCTAATGCTTTCGCGCCATAGGTCATAGGCCATAGGCGGTGCCTTCCCGTCACATTTAAACCTGCAGTAAACGTCATAATAATTGCCAGGAAGATAGATAAAGTCATGCAAATAAGAATATGAAGGCATGCAAAAATACAAGTTTATAATGAAACTGAATGAATGAGCAATGGAACTGAAACAAGTTTATTATGAAAGGCCTTCGGCCTTTTCCACTGGGATTTCTTAAAACCAGCAAACATACCTTGCAAAAATGCTTGTCTTTCAGTCTTAAAAGTCGTATCACGCCATACTTGTAGTGTGTTCTTCATTCACCCAAGTCTCGTCAAGGTATTTTGCGTATTGTATCCCGATACAGTCTGATTGTCCTTAAATAACGTCTTCGCCACACAGCAATATCGCCCCTGGAGTGGTAAGTTTTCCTGTTTTCTCAATTTCATGTCGCGATGTTCCTACGCATCTAACACTCACACCTGTAAGTTCAGAGCACAGCTGTTCAACTTCTGTCACTGACAAAGACGGATTCTTCTCTGTGAGTGCATTAAACACATGCACCACAATTCTTTTTTCGCCGCTTTGTAAAGGTTTTCCCTTGCGATTGCTCAGCGAAAAACTGGCGGTAGACTCTGCCATTATACATATAATAATTACACGCGCAATAAACGATCAATAAAATAATTGAGCTCTCGTACTCGGCATAGCACACCTTCGAATGGCTATATATGACTAATCCAGTTCAAAACAAGGTCAGTGATAAAAGTCATATAAACAAATATGTCATCACTACCGCTAAATCTTGTGCTATCGTGTCTTGTGCTTGAGAGCAAAGGAACCTCCTCTTTACTTCGTTTAAGAATTAACATGCATTTCAGATAAATCAACTCTGTCGCGTAATATATTTAATTCAAACAGTTACGAAAATATAAATTTGACAATTCTCTTCTAACATATAAAGATATATCACCATGTTAAATAACGAACTAATTTTTACCGCACAACAATCTGTACCACAACAGCATCCAATGAGAGGTGATAAGGTCACGTGACCGTTATGAGGTACGGGGCAAGCTTATGTGAAACAAGGATTAGTGATTTGAAAGCCAATTATTTTGTTTATTTACGTGTGCAAAACCCACGAGAGACTGTATGGGTGTGTGTTACGTCATTCTGGTGAGAGCAGAATTGTACAAGAGCCTTTCTACAGAAATAAAGGGGATTTTGAATTTCTGCAAACTGAACTTCTTACGAACCCACAAAGTCACAATATGTAAAACACTGTATTATCCAAATATTCATTCAATTTCAGTTAAGCACAGTGATATAAAATGATGTAATACAATACCATATATATAACATAAACACAATTAGCTATAACTTTTGTATTTGTTTATTGCTGGCCAATTTGTGTCAATTTGCTGACCAATTTGTAAGAGTGATTTAGGGTACTGCAGATCGATAGCGAGAGCAGGTTGGCTCCCCCCCCCCCTCCCTGCAGAAAGTGCCCATTCTGACATAAATAAACTAGTGAACTAGACTTTTAAAATCAAAGCATACTGACAGCAATCATTTGAAAAGCAAAATGTAATTGAATTTTATTTATGGATGCTGTTGAACCGCTCTGATTCTCAGCGTCCCATTCTGTATTAGGCGTGAAAGCTTATTTTGCTCAAAGACCTACTTATAGGGCGTGAGGTTCATTTACGACACTGACCCTCAGGCTTATTTGCCTTCCGAAGGAAGCCAGGTTAGAGAAATTATCTGTCGTTCTCTGCCAGGTTTGAAAGCGAGACTTTGGGAAGCAGAAGCTGGTATGGAAAGATTGCTCAGACTGAAAAATTCCATGCCATAGCCGGGATTTGAACCACGGATCTTCTGGTTGCCGTCCAGCCGACCTAACCATTGAGCTACTATGGCCAATGACATTAAACTCTTCAACTGACTCGTGTTTCTCCCGGTAAACCACTTAGGGGTTCTCATAATCATATATCTTTCCATAGTTTGGCCTACACACGGCCAGTGTGAAAGAACAATTATTTGCATTAATTGACCTATTAGTGGTTAACCACAAAGCCCGGGCCTTAAAGTACTTACAGCATAGTAAGTCGCCATTAAGGTATTTGTCTCATGTGTTTATGAGAACTCCTAGTGGTTTACTATAAAGCCCGGGTCTTAAAGTACTTACAGCATAGTAAGTCGTCATTAAGGTAGTTGTCTCATGTGTTTATGAGAACTCCTAGTAGTTTACTATAAAGCCCGGGCCTTAAAGTACTTACAGCATAGTAAGTCGCCATTAAGGTATTTGTCTCATGTGTTTATGAGAACTCCTAAGTGGTTTACCGGAAAAAACACGAGTCAGAGGCAGAATTTAAGGTCATGTCGGCACGTTGGCCATAGTAGGTCAATGGTTATGTGTGTGTGTGTGTGTGTGTGTGTGTGTGTGTGTGTGTGTGTGTGTGTGTGTAGTGTGTGTGTAGTGTAGTGTGTAGTGTAGTGTTTAACGCCCGCTTTTACTACATACGGCACCGTAGGCGGTGACACCGGCTAGTGTGAAAGAACAATTAATTTCCAAGAAGCTGGTATGTTGCCCACTAGACCACGGAGGACGACTTGAAAAGCAAGTCGCTTACAAGTAGATACGAGGAAAAAATGATAGCGAATAAGAGTTGATGAGAGTTTTGCATTCGAATACCAATAATTGTGTGGAACAATGAAAAATGGATTATCAGGTTGGTCGATCCTCTGGATTCGAACGAAGGACTTCCTGAATGAGGACATTCCCATAACCAAGCCTGCTAATGCGTTTCCCTGAGATGTTCGTGTTGTCGGGGACTCCTGAGTTTCAGTTGCTTGAGCCCGCGTTTCTAAGTTACTATGTATATGCAATTTAGTCGTTTGTTATCACGTAGTAAGTGTTCCATACGGAAATCGAGTGGGATGGCTCTAGCATTTCGTCTGTAGTCCACAATCGGGATGCCCGGGTTCGGTTCCCATGGCCGAGCTATCTGATCCTTGAGTTTCTTTCAGAGATTTCCTCTGGTCACCGGGCGAATGCTGGAAAGGTTATTTACATCCTGTCCCTACATTTCATTTCCATTATCAATTCACATATTTCATCTGCTGGTCTCCTTGAGGTGTCGGCGAGAGTCTCGGCGGTGCATGGCAGGATGATATGCTCCTGGTAAACACTTTTTCCTCCGGGCCGGTGTGTTTGGGCCGTTTTAGGACCACAGTCAGTGGGATGCTGGTTGCACTCACCTGCCGGGGGATTTCCAACTGGTAAAGTGTAGGGATGCTGTCCTCTGCACTGTCGTGGCTCCTTGAGACGGCCGCCCTGTCTCTCGCCTCATCCTTTCTCTCGGGTGTAACCCACTTGGGGCATAGGTACATTAGACCAGTTTGGACCTTCGTGCCGAGTTCCTTCCGTAGTACAGTACAGTCCCCTTCGGTAATTTAACTTTTAACTTTTTTGCTAAAGCTGACTAAAGCGGAAATTTAATTAATTCTTACGTTCCAATTCGAACATATATATGAAACATTTTCAATGCATATCTTCATTGCATGTGCGTTGTGTATAGTTCACACAATCGTAGCGAGTTCTCTTAATTCTTTCCGAGGAGGATATAGTTTTGTGGAAGTGGCAATGTCATTTGTTTCCTTTGTTTATTGTATCTTTTTAATTAGAAATAGTGGCTCTGCAGCTTCTACTGAAACCTTTTAAACGTTGTAACGATTAATACCATTCAGTATCATCTTGAAACTGTGCCGATTGTTGCTGCTTAATATGTGAATTCCAAGATTGAAGAAGTTGTTACCTAGAGAAGTAAGTACTAAGTGAGCTTGACAGCTGGTCCCTGAAATCTTTATTTAGGACAGCTGCTGTCATTCAGAGCACGGAGCTACGCTGTCATTAATGCGACCACATGTACAAGAATTGGCAAAATGGTGCAATGTAATTAAAGAGAGGGCAAGACCAGAGCGTGAGACCGAGCCTAAACGTTAAACCCGGGGTCAATTGATAGCTTCATTGTATTATGCTGCCCAACTCTTGCTCTCAATAAGGAAGTGGATTATGGGACAAAAACATCGTTCCCTGATAAACAGATTGCTGGTAACATGGTGTATCAGTGTACGTTTTTTACTAGACGAAACAAACCGATTGCCTTTTAAATACAACATAGAGTAGAGTAAATGAAGCCAATAGCCTCGTAATAGTCAACATTAGGGAACGTAATACACTGTGTTCATTTTTATCGCGCAAAATTTGACGTCATCAATAGCATCAATTCAATTCAACTCCAGGCTGGCAGTCTGTTTGGAACAGCCCGAAGGGTGGTCAAATCGTGTACCTGCTCTGGGAAGAGCTTTACCACGTAGTGGCGGGATGTGGAAGTTGCAGGATGACGGGTGTAATTTAAGTGGGTGTAGAGAAGGGAGGTAGCTTGTTGCTCCTCAGGGAATGATGAACCGGGTGCTACAGACAGCGTGCACCGCTGGTGGATTAGTTAATAAACTTGGAAGAAGATAAATATAATTTTAATTTGTTTATAAAATAAATTTTGGATATCTGTAATTTAGTTAAGACAAGAATGGGGATCATGTGGTTACCGGTAACGACCGCAAGACATGGGGGGTAACCGATATCGCTTTAAGCGACGCTCACGAGGTACATAGTCCCCAAGGGATCTGACTAGGGCGCTCTGGTGGTGAGGCAAACTCTCGAAGAATTTGGTGGCCCGGCGCCTAATTTCATCCTCCACATAGCGGAGGGATGAAGCCTCGTGAAGTAGTCTCACGGGGAACCTTGTGCATACAGAATAAATAATCCGAAGACATTTATTCTGTGCACGTTGGAGCAGTACCAGGTTTGAGCCTGCGGCCATACCCCAGACTCGTACGCATAGAGCATGACAGGGAGGACCAGAGCCATAAAGAGGCGCAACTTTAGGGAAACAGACATCGCAGACCTAAGTACAGGGTATAGTGATGCCACGGCACCACACGACCGATGTGCTTGCTCCTGGATGTGCTCCCGAAAAGTTAGGCCCTTATCCAGCTTGACTCCCAAGTACTTGATTGAATTCCCCCACCTGATCCCTTGCCCAAAGTAGGTGAATGTGGGGAAGTTGCGGGAAAGCGGCGCTTGATGAACAGTATCGCTTGGCTTTTCTCCGTGTTAATGGACAATCGTCAAAGCGTGCACCAATCCTGGAGGAGGATTAAATAACGTTGAATGGGGTTGAAGGTTCTGCGTGGGTGTCTGTTGAAAATAGCAGCACGTCGTCAGCATATTGCGCTATGTTGTAATGCTGTTCAGTGGGAAGGTCAGCCATATAGACGCTGTAGAGCGTCGGGGATAACACAGAAATCAATAGCATCGCTGATGGCGCGAGTTTATATACGATTCCCCTAGCGGCATGCGATCGTATCAGATGTGTTGACAGCAGCTTTGAGGCCTCCTTCTACCGGCAGGTAAATATACTACTTGAGAGGTGGGTCTGCCCGCGTAATATAAAGGTACGTAATTTCGCCTGGTGCATAGATACGATAATTGTTTTTTTTTTTTTTAACGATATACTGCAATGCAATGCACTGCAAAGCTAATTATGCAACCATAAAGGGGTACCATGAAGAATATACGAAACGATAAGTCAATGAACACTTATTTCACAATGAACATCTTTTTTTGTTTTGTTCGTGTTTGTTTATAGTATATATATATATTGTAAACATGTCACATAAAATATAAATATTTAGATTTGATCTCAATTCTTTTCTATCACCCACAGTTTCCTCGCAGCGTAAGTTCATTACAAACCAGAAAATTAGCAGAACATGTTCTAGGAATGAAAAATAAATTAGTGTTACTATATTACAAAGCTTTTATCCGAGTCTAAACAAGAAAATATCTCCAGTACATATTCTTATGTCCATTTTTTCAATATTTCCTTTGTGTCTTCCCCTTACACAGTCTGTATTGCGAGAAGTAAGCTTGAGGCCTTTCTGTCATAACATTATTAATTGCTTCTAGATTGGGAGCAGTCACTTTATAGCGTCCGGTGGCTCTCTTTTTGCGAGTAACTAATGCTGGATCTTGGAAATGTTTGATGCACCTATTGGTGTTAAAAGACATAAGGATACCAACATTAATAGACATTTTAATTAATTGTGAGAATGACAAAAAAATTTGTGTGGTATACTGATAAAAAGTAAGACGTTTATGTTGCAGACAAAAGTATGTCAATTTGACGATACCTGGACACCTTTGTCAACATTACGCTCCGAGGGATTTGTCTGAATGCTAGATAGCTTTGCATAACCTCCTCTATACAGCGGTTTAAATTATATTTATATGTCGTACCAATTTTAATGC